>CM046397.1:22095000-22695000 GCA_025413875.1 Rhododendron molle
TACAAAGAGAGGAGTAGAACAAACCTGTGGAAGAATGGTGGAGTTGTCGAACACGGCGTTGGGGTAAATGTGCGAATCACCGTGAGAGAGGGTCGACCGGTCAAGTGAGAGGAGATCGAGAGGCCAGTGAGCGATGGAGAGAGAGAGAGAGAGAGAGAGGCGCTCTGGAAGAGCGGGCGTGCAGGAAACCAGGAATGATGGATCGTGGGTTTTTGAAGGAAGGATGGATCGTGGGTTTTTGAACGATGGATCGAGAACCTTTTTAATTTTTGGGGAATTTAGAGGTCGGCTCCGTTTTCTTGGTTCGAACTTCAAATAGTCCTAATAAATTTATTTTTTCTTTCTTTCGGTCCTTTTTCTTAATTTTTTATGCAATTTTACTATTTTGTCCATTCTTCTTAACTTTTTGTGTATATGTTCATTTTTAATAAAATTTATATTTTTGATCAATTTCTGACCCATATTAATTCGGACAAAAAAACCCTTGACTATGTGAGCTATGAGAATTGTCAATTTTTATAGTCAGTTCTATGAGAACTGCTCAGTTCTCATAGAAAATTGGCTATGTAACCCATATTATTTCGGACACAAATACCCTTAGCTATGTGGACTATGAGAACTGCCAATTCTCATAGTCAGCTCTATGAGAACCATTCAATTCTCATAGAAAACTGGTTATGTGACCCATATTATTTCGGACACAAATACATTTGGCTATGTGGGCTATGAGAACTGCCAATTCTCATAGTCAGCTCTATGAGAACCATTCAATTCTCATAAAAAGTGTGAATCGAGTTATGAGAGCTGGTATTATCAATTCTCATAATCAATTCTAATGGTAAGTTTTATGAGAATTAACTATGAGAACTGACGATTCTCATAGAGAACTAGCTATGAGAATGGGGCTATATAAACTGAAAAATAAATAGTTTACATAGCCTCACCACACACTAAAATACACAGTTCTTATAAAAAATAAATAGTTCTCATAAAAAAATACATGGTCCAATAGATAGTCTTCATGAACCATATAAGTTCTCATACAAAAATACACAGTTTTCATAGACAATTCTTAATGAAAAATATACAGTTCTCATATAAAACTGACAATGTGACCCATATTTATTTCGGACAAAAATACCGTTAACTATGTAGGCTATGAGAACTGCCAATTCTCATAGTCAGTTTTATGAGAATCATTCAATTCTCATAGAAAACTGGCTATATGAACTGAGTTATGAGAGTTGGCTATATGAATTGTCAATTCTTATAGTCAATTCTAATAGTAAGTTTTATGATAGTTGACTATGAGAACAGACTATTCTCATAGAGAATTGATTATGAGAATGGGGCTATGTCAATTGAAAAATAAACAGTTCACATAGTCTCACCACACACTAAAATACACAGTTCTCATAGAAAATAAACAGTTCTCATATAAAATATACGGTCCAATAGATAGCCTTCATGGTCCATACAAAGTTCTCATTGAAAAATATACAGTTCTCATACAAAATACACAGTTCTCATAGACAATTCTCATGCAAAAATACACAGTTATCATAGACAATTCTCATTGACAATACACAGTTTTCATACAAAATACACACACGAACAAAAATTTAACAAAAACAAAAAAGATAATCAAAATAAATATAGTTATCAATGTTCTCACGATCAGATCTTATATGGAATACTTCTGAACATTTACAGAAAATACAAAAGTTCATTTACAAAATTGAAAATGTTTGTCCATTTTCCGTTCTTCTCCTTCAACCACCTAAAAATGAAAGGTCTATAAGCAATATTATGACACAGAAGAGTGATTGAAAACATTTACCATATATATCACACCGATTGCCAGATCAAAAATATCTCGCTTGATCAAAAATCTTAATTCCTCCACAAATACGATTACTACGAGAAATCATCAATCAAGCTTTGGAGCTAAAATATCGTCAAACACATCACACTAATTGCCAGATCTAATTCAAGAATTCAAAAAAAAAAGAAAAGAAAAATAAGAGTAATTATCTATTGGGGTTTACTGTACGGTTGTACCCTTCCATAAAGGTTTTCTTCGAGAATGACGGAGATGATCCCGATCTCACCGGGCTTGATTTCCACCAACGCATCCGAAGATGACGAGAACGACGACCTCGTTGGTGATGGACGACTTAGATTTGTTGGAGTTGTTGTTTCCTTTGCTCGAGTCCTTGCGCTCGTAGATCTAGAAGGCATTGGGATCGAACCCGTTGAACTCAGCGCCCTTGAACGATTCTAGCAGGGAGTCCAGCGGCTGCGGAAGATCTGGCTTCTTCTCACCGCCGTCGTCTAGAGGTTGATCGTTGGCGGTGGAAGCGAGGCGATAATGATGATAGCGGACAAAAAATTTTAGAGAGAGAGAGTTTTCTAGATGATGGCGAGATGGAGTGACGAGATGGAGTAAAAAGGGCAAAAAAGTCATGAGATAACATATCCGAGCCTATGCAGGTTCGGAAATAATTTCAGGATTGGGTTCAAACCGGACCTAAAAAAGAGGACCGGCCTCTAATTTTCTATTAATTTTTGTTACAAACAAGAGAGCTTTGGCCAGGAATCCATAATATAGGAATAATAGGAATAAGGGTCATCATCGGGGCCGAGCCGGGCCGTCAAGTCGCTGCCCAAGCCCGTCCACTGGGCCGGGCCGACTCGGCTTTTTCTTCTTTCGGGCTGGGCTACCTACCATAAATTGAAGTCCAAGCCCGGTCCATGGGCTAGCCCAATTGGCGGGCCAAAAGCCGGGCGGGCTTAAATTTCCTTGGGCAAAACTAAACCAAGAGAAAAAAGAAAAGATTTTGTAGGATTTTGGGCAATAGGCGGGCCCATTGGCAGGCTTTTGGGCGGGTACCAAGGGTGGGATACCAGGCGGGCTCACGGGCCGGGCCTACGGGCTGGTCGAGTAAAAATTTATAGGCCTGAGTCCGCCTATTACAAACTACGTGCCGGGCTAGCCCGCCCGTTTTATGGGCTCGGGCCGAGTAAAAGCCCGACGGACCGGGCAGGCTATGGGCGAGTCGCGGGCCTTCGGGCTAAATGATGACCCTTATATAGGAACTTATAACGCAACAAGGACATGAATAGTTTCCATACTGGCGCCTTTACTGCTGTCCCCTATTTTCCAAAAATACCCCTAACTCATAAAACATGCTCAAAACCAAAATAAACCCATGCTGGAGAGAGGGAGAGATTTGTTGATGTCTATGGACCAAAGAAGTGTCGGCGGCGAGGACAGGCGTTGTTGGGGCACCGGAGATGATGATTGAGAAGGAGCCGCTGGAGCCTTTTGTCGGAGATGGATTTGTTGCTGAAATCGTCGGCGCCGAAACGTCGTCATGTGGGGCAACTCATTCTTTTCTTCGGAGCCAGAAAGCTTGGGCCGACTGGTTTCACTAGAGACGTTCTCAAATTTAGACGTTTTTTAAAACCTCAATGGATGATTCTTACTATATAATTTTGAGAAATGAAAGTGATGGAGCAATGGCTTTTTGTCTTACCAAGTATTGACTGTGATGTCTTCGGTGAAATAATACAGAGAACAAGGGTGGGTAGGGGATAGTGGAAAGGGGACAAAGTTCTTTTGGAAGTACAATAGTAATTTTATAGTGATTACTATGGTACAATCACCACATCCCTTTTGTCATACAATTAGACAATTTACTATTATTTTTAAATTAATGCAATTCAGTTTTCACCAAAAAAAAGAACTACTGTATCTTTTGGTTGCCATGTTTCTTTTTGTTTTTCACCTCAATTTTTTTTCTTGTATACATGTGACATTTCTAGTAAGCATAACATTTTTTTTCTTTTATGCAACTGTAAAAAAATGAAACACATGGGTGGGTTTGGATTTTTTTTCTTGTATACATGTGACATTTCTAGTAAGCATAACATTTTTTTTCTTTTATGCAACTGTAAAAAAATGAAACACATGGGTGGGTTTGGACAGATAACCTTATTTGTCAGTCTTTTGGGAATAATAAAGAGTATAGATTGGATAGATAACTAAATCTGTTGATCTTATTACGATTATACATAGTACAAATTTTGTAGAGATAACATTATCAAATGGTCTTTTTGGAAAAAATTGATAGTATGAATTTAGACAGATAACATTATTTGTCAGTCTTTTAGGGGTAATAAAGAGTATAGGTTTTGATAGATAACCATATCAATTGATTTTTTTTTGTGATTATATAGAGTACATAATTCACAAAGATAATCATATTTGTTGTTCTTTTTTTAAACAATATATACACTATAAATTTGACCGATAACCATATGTTTTGGTTTGGAGCCACACAAAAATAAAATTATAAGGTTATCTGTGTACTTTGTGTTATGCATATAACTTTGTTTATGGGTTTGCTTATATTGTTATTAAGAAAGATGACAAAATTAACACCTTATAAGATTATCTGTATGATTTACTTTGTCACACAACTAACATAAATAAACACATATCGAAAACATTATATGTGTGGCACAAACAAAAACACATAACCTTATATGTGTTTTACTTTTCCATCCTAATGAACAAAAAAACGCACACAACTAAAGCTATTTGTGTTTTATGTGCATTCCACCAAACTAAAACACAATAATGGACAAGTGTCAAATACAATGTTATCTTTTATTTTAAAAAGAAAAAATAACAAACCACAAAAAAGATGCCAAACTCTCAAATAATGTTACGTGAAAAATAAAAGATAATCTTATCTGTTCCAATATATTCATTTTTTGGTTTCAAAATAAAGTAGTAAATAATGTTATATGTGCCAATCTATTCTCTCTATGGAAATATCAAAGACATGTCCAAAAAGTAAATAATTTTTTTCATTTTTTTGTCTTCATTTAATTTTTTTTCGTATTTGTTAATTTTACATCAAATTTTTGTGACTTATTATTCAACTTGATGAGAGAAATCAAAAAAGTAAAAGAATTTGATCAAGACTTATAATTTTTTTATAAAAAAGACAGAAAATAATCAAAAATGAGTTTGGAAAGTGTATTTAAAAGCAACCCTACTTTATTGTGATGAGTAAAGACTAAGAGAGAGAGAGAGAGAGTGAGAGAGCTAGAGAGTAGTCTAGAATCCTGGCATGGGAAATAGAGCTTCATAGTCAAAATAGTGTTCGGCCATATTGCAACTTTCACCCTGACAAGTCACTGCACTTGAATTTATGGTCACTAGAAAGACTAGGCTCCACACTTGAATTTGTAGCTATGCATAGCGGAGAGAGAGAGACGGGACAAATGCATAGTATAGTGAGACTAGGTCTGTCAATGGATTGAATCTAATTCAGACCCGATCCGAATCTGATAACGTCGATCCGATAATTTGTTAATCTGAATCCAGTAATCCAATTACGGATCGGATCGGAACGGATTAAATCCGTTATTAATCCAATCCGAAATTTTATTTTTTAAATTTAAAAAAAATTGAAAATTTTTTATTTTGAAAAAAAATGTTTAAGAAGTTGTATTTTTAATTTTAATTTCTTTTTGGAAAATAATTTTTTGAATTTTTTTTTTTGGCTAAAATTTTTGACGTAAAAATGTTTTCAGATCGGATTCAGATTTTTGAATCGGATCCAAATTTTTCAGATTCAGATTAACACATCGAATTCAAGTCTTATCGGATTCAGATTTGTTTAATCCAGATCGTACTTTAGATTGTTGGTTGTTGTTAGGGTTTCATTCTTAAAAATCTGTAGAAAACCTGTTCATAACGTTGCTGTATCGATACGGGGTTCTTGTCGTATCGATTCTATTTCAAAACCATAGCTTCACTTTCTGATTTGATTGTTGTATCGATACGGCCATTTTGGTTGTATCGATACCAGGAGCTTATCGATAGTTTTTACTGCTTTGTTCCAAACTTCATTGTTTTGACCTCCATCACTTTTAGCACCTCTTAAATGGCTTTAGACCTTCTCTAAACTCGGTTGTTCGATATCTATTGACTCATTGATGTTTCTGTGTCCGAGACACTCGTAAAACGTAACTTTAGTATCGTTGTCAACGGAGGATGTATCGTGAGGTGATTTAAGGGTGTCATAGGTTATGCTAGGCATTGTGCTGGGTGTGAATGGGTAGATGGGTGTCCATCTAGTGATCCGAAAGGTAAGACCAAAATCCGTGTCCTCATGATCCGTCTTGTTATCTTCTTTTAATTCCTTTGGTGCTTATTCCATGAGATCTAGGTGCCAATATTAGCGAGAGGTATGCCGTAGGGTGGTGATAAGTTAGTACTTTACGTGTGGTATTGTGTTATACTTAAAAGGGAAGGACGTGTATAAATTTATTAGTTAGAGTCATGATATGGTTAACAGTTTGGAACATTTTGAAATGTAATCAATGTGGTGGATTGGTCGATCATTTAGGATGTTTGAAGTGTAATCGATGTTGTGATAGAACTATTTAGGATGATTAAATTGTGACTGATTGATTGACACGTACTGATATAGCGAGATATGACGCTATGGGCATCATTTATATGTGATGTATCCCGGAGATTATAATGGGCATCACTTGTATGTGACGTGTCCCGGAGATTCTAATGGGCATCATTTATATGTGATGTGTCCCGGAGCTTATAAATAGGCATCACTTATATGTGATGTGTCCCGGAGTATATAAATGGGTATCAATTATATGTGATATGTCCCAGAGTACGTGCGATATATGCGAAAACCTTGATTGATGAAATATGAAATCTTGAGAAAAAGAAAGAAAGATTGACTTTTACTAAATCGGATTGTTTAAGAGGGAAAAGGATTTTTGATATAAATATCCTCCGGCATTCTTGAGCGACTAACGGTTTCTGGTATTCGTGCACAGAATCAACGAACTCCGACTATTCAAGCTCGAATCAACGGAGCTTGACCATTATAGGTCATGTATTTCTCTACATTTCACCTATTTGAAAACAAAAGAGATTAATTCTTGGAAAAGAGGATGTTGATGACTAATGATGAGAAAATGAGAGTGATTATGATTATGAGAATGACAATCCCAAAGTTTTTTTTTTTTTTTTTATCCAAAAAAAAAAAGTACCGTGAGATGATAGGTATTGCATATAGGATTGTCTAGAATCTTTTGGCCACAGTAAGTTGCTTGTTAATAGCCATATAAACTTTGGGCATATCTGTCTATACTCATTCACTCTAGATGCATAACTCGACATATTTTCCTATAACCTGTGTATAGATTTATCTACTGGATTAGTGTAGCTCAACCTATTATTTTCAGGTACATCGCAGGTCATTGTCATGGAGTGCTTGGAGTGCATGTTGATGTCGTTTAAAGCTATTTTCGAAAGCACTTGTCTATCTTTGTAAACTAAAATGCATTGTATTGTATATTCTATTGTCAAACTTTGTACGTATTGGACAGGTTTGTGGATTTGGGAACTGAACTACCTTTTGGGTTATTAAATGTAACTCTAGTGAGGATTTTAATTATCAAATGTTATTATTATTTATGCTGAAAATCGAGGGCGTGACACTCTTTCTCTCTGAAAATCAAAGAAGGAAAAGGGGGCTGAATGCTCCTTTCTCTCAGTCTCTTTGTTGCTGCGTGTGTGTGTGTGTTTGTGTTACATCCAAAAAGAAGAAAGAGATATAAGAGGGCTGATTTAGACTAAAACCTCTTGGTTAATGTAATGAAGGGTTAGGGGTTTGGACCAAGAGATAGAGGAAGGCCTCTCAAGTGTGTGTTGGATTTCTTTTGGCAAGGAGAAAGGGGAATGCCATATATGGTTAAAACATTGGAGATGGATGGCTTGATGGAAATGGCTGGAGAAAAAAAAATTACTCGTCGAACACGCGCGCGCACACACTTGATTATGGAATAAAATTTTGTGTGACAACATAAATAATTTTTTGCATTAAATAAACTTAACAAAACAAAAATTATATTTGTAGATAAAAATTGTTAATCAAAAACTTGGACTGTTACAAAATGTACTATAGCCGAAAGGCATTAAGCTAATCACGGCTACCGCTCTTAACCGTTGGGAGTCCGATGGGCAGCCGAGCTTGAATACAGCAAAAGTAAAGCACATGGAAATGGGTGTTACCACGAAGAACTATGACCCAGATGTAAGTATAAATCTATAACCCCTTTTGTAAGTACTGCCACGACCCAACCCAGAGGGTACATGACCGGCCAATGAAATGAAACCACCCAAGGCCTTTTAAACTTTCCATTGCAAAAGTCTTCCTAATATATTTGAAATTTATAAGCGGAAACATGGATTTAATTAACATACTTCCAGAGCTGACTATCGTGCATACCAATTACAACTTTGCCTAATGGCATTAGTTTAAAATAATCGTGGGCCCCAAAATTCTTAATACTACCGAATCGATTATATTGCTAGCTTCCACTTGCCAAACCCTCTCTTATAGAACAAATTGAATCTCAATGTCTAACAACAACGTCAATAAAATCACCGTCATTGAAAGGACTAGCTAAACTTGTGACAATCTGAAATGGGTGTGCATAAAATCATTTCAGTGAGAATTAGGATATACAAAGGTTACATAATCGCATGGGAATAATCAAATAAAACATGGTATAATCACAAGCTTTTTAACAATGAATTAAAATTTCCAAACTCGAAAATCATATAGTCATCAACAACGCATGTTTCGAATCTGCAATCATAAAATCCAGAATCCAACAACAGTTTTCAAGCTCGAAACTGTTAAACCAAAAAAGATCCATCATGGGCGGTAAGTCGACGGTAGCATGGTGAGCAACCCCAGCAAACAGGGGAGATGATATCAAATCCAAATCAATCAAGGATACCCAGCCGTGTCCATCGGTGGGTGCCAAAATATATCAACATAGCTCATCAGAGCTCTTCACCCAGATGTTTTTTTTTTTTGGTAAATTAGCTTGAAATTGAAAAAAAAGAGGCTAAACGAATATATAGCCTATAAGGGGCATACCCCAGGAGGAAAAGAAAAGAAAACAAATAGAGTAAAGAAAATTGCTTATGCCAAATGGCTACATGGGCTAAAAGATATGCGTTGTTTCCAATCCATCCAGTAAGAGGGAGGGAAAACAACGCCTTGAAGATACCATAAAAAATATAACAAAATAACATGAAACTTCACCGTCTGAACGCCTTAAACTGAACTCCACAAGAGAGATAGAGTGATCATAGGATTACAGCCCACTAAAAGCAGAATACTATCCTTGATTAGCTCATAACAGCAGTAAGAAATCTATGATCCTGCTGGACTAGTTATGGTAGCATAGAACAACAGCATAACAACTGGTTAGGAGCAGCAAAACAGCAAAAAACATTTCAATAACTGGTCTGCGCAGAACAGACATCCCCCAAAACAAGAAATACCATTATAGAACAGCAGCAGTCACGGGAAAGCAAGACTGCAGCAGTAACAGCTGCCCATATTCCAACAGTAAACTGTAGCAGACTAGCTCTAAACTGCAGTAGATAAACTACTAGAATAACTGGAATAATAATAACAGCAGCAACCGTAGAGTAACCAAAACTACTGGAATCAACCGTAGCTGTAACAGAAAACAGAAGCTATAACAGAATAGCAGCATCCGAAATAGAAGTAGTAACAAAACAGAGGTAGCTGAGCAGCAGCTTCAGCAACACATCAAAATAGCAGCAGCTACATAGGTGCAACAACAGCATAAGTAATTGGTAGCAAGGTGGCAGCCTCAGGACTGGTAGCAATGTATTGCCATCAAAATAGCAGTAATAGGACACTTCAAAATAGGCAGCCACAAAATTGGAATAGGCAGCTACACAGCTAGGGACATGCCCCCTAGCACAAGCATGAACTTTCCAAGGGACAACACCCCAAGGATAGGTAAAGTCAAGTGAAAATCTACTATATCTGCTATACCTACTAAAGCTATTTTGACAAGGATAAATAGCTCATGTACCTCAAGTATAACCAACACATTTGCATAGAAGAAGCAACTGCATGGTTGGAAAGAAAAATGTAGTCCTTTTTTTGTGGGTAAAATAGCTTGAAATAGAAAAAGAGGTTAAGCGAATGTACAACCTTCAAGGGGCATACCCCAGGAGGGGAAAAAAACAAAGAGTGATAAAAAAATGAACTACGCCAAGTGGCTACACTGATTAAGCCAGAGGCTAAAATGAAAATGCTACTTTGAAAAGGTATCCACATGTTTCCAATCCTTCTAAGAGATGAAAAGGAAACACATGCCAAAAGCTTGGGTTTAGCACAGCTAGATATAACCACATATGCATGACGGAGGAACATCATCCATAGCACTGTATGCGCTGAAAGACAGCCCCCATGTACAATCCATAGCACAGAACGGAGACTAGCCACAACCTCTAAGTACAATCAACAACAAAACATCTGACAGAACAACAACTCTATTGATCATCAGCAACAACAATTTTGGACATTTGAACTGGACACATGCTGAGTGTCCACCAATTCACAAAAAAAGTGTACCAAACTTGATTGAACGATAGCCCCCACAACATATCAACATGTCAGAGTGAGCAGCAGTAACTTGAGCAGATAACTAGGACATGCTCCTTTGAAAAGCATAAACTTTCTAAGGGACAACCCCCCAAGGATAGGTCAAACCAAATGAAAATCTAGTAGGAGTACAAAATCAATAACAACTGTCATTGCAGAGCAAAGACAGTAGCAGTATTACAAGAACTAATCTGTCCACAAGGTCTAACATCAAGTATATGAAATGAATGACATGAACACAACACCAATTGAGATATTAATGCAGCAGCAGTTGTACAAGTTCACAAAGGACTTAAAAAGTTCACAAGAGAAGTAAGGTCCAATACAGATGGAGTCACAGCTTTTGAAACAAAATACTAAGGTTTTTGGGGCTGCACCTCACAGTGCATCAGGAAAACCGCAATAGCAAGTAAGTGCTACCAACAAGTAACAACAGCACATATAATGCAAAACAACAGTAGCCGTAGGGAAATAGCAGCAGCATAAGGAAAAACAGTAGTAGCAGTCATAAACCATAGAAAAACATGAAGAACAACTGCCATATCAAAGTAAACAACCGTAGCAGCAACTAAGTGCTACCAGCAGCAAGTACTGTAGACTATCCGTAGCAACAAACCTTGACTTTGAACAGCCTCCGAAGCCTTGACTTTGAACTTAAAATGGGACACTGGGGGTCCAAAATCTTCGTTGAGCGTGACATTTGGAATCCGATGCTTCAACACAGTCCTAAATACCCATAGTGACTTTCAGGAACCATCAAAAGTCAAAAATAGGCCCTAGAATAAAAAACATCATGCGGAGGCAGTAGCTGTCTATTACTGTTTTTTGTTGCATTTTACTGGCGTGCGCAGGTACCAAACCTGCGTGACGTGTCTGAAGGATACGCGCACGTTGGTAAGATGATGGCGTACCCTGGTATGGCCTGCTGCAGATCCATTGGTTTGACCAAGTCTCCTTTTTTGGGGAAATAAGTCTTCTCACCAATTCACACGTCTTGAACACGGTTTTGAACACCAGAGGGCAGTGTCCTTGCATGTTAGGGTAGCTTGACACCAATGCATGGCTTTAAACTCTGGCACACAAATCGAGGTTGATATTTTGACATTTTTGCCTATAAATGGAAGGTGCTAGCAATGTTGAACTCACACTCTCACTTCCCATATTTAGCAAATTCTTGGTACCCTCGATGGAGAATCCTCTCCCAACTTTGATCAAGCCTTGGCTAGTGCAATTCCTGACCATTGATTGCCTGAACTTCTAATCGCGGCCTTGCCTCGTTCCGCTACCTTCCTTCGCCATGTACCACTTCATCCTGGGCTCCTAAGAGCTGCTCTCCGATTTTAGGACCCTGACGTCCATGTCTTTGGCTTTCGAGACGATGAGATGTGCCCGACCGTGGAGAAATTCCAAGCCTATCTTTGGACCTTCGCGTCCCCTATTCTTGTCGTTCCTCCTTACCAAATGAGCATGCCTAAATTCCTGCGCGTCTTCACTCAACATTTCCCGAGGTCTGGCCAATACCCTGGTGGAAGGTGGCCAAATCAACATCATGCATTTGATCGAGACGTATAGCAATGATGGCGACTTGACTAGCGAGGCAGTGCAGGCTCGGCACCTCTTTGCCCTGGTGATCTGCTTGCTGGCTGCTTACTTGCTGATTCCTGCTGATGGAAGGGTTAGTCCCCTGCTGGTAAGCGTTGCTGCTCAAATGGGTGCTCGAAAGAATGTGAAGCCCCTCGTCCTAGCAGAGACACTTTTGGGTTTGGATTTGATATACAACGGCCAGACAAGCACTTTCAGCGGTAGTCCCCTTCTGCTGCAGGTAAACTTACTCAGCTCACCTTTTTTCGATTTTCGCACTTTCTCATTTTACCTCGACACTCATCTTAGGCTGCTCCTAGTTTCTTACTTATTTTTCCTCTCGGTTTTACCTAGCCTCTTACTTGTCTTTTCGCTCATGTAGCTGGTTGTCAGACAAGGTTGGACTGCTTTACCCTTCAAAGGAAGGTTGGAACCTTTTTCCAAAGAGGATCCACCAGAGGCAGATGAGGTTCCCTGAGATGGATTTGGAAGGGTGGTACGAGTTTCTGAGGCACATGCAACCTGATGAGATCGCTTGGAGATGCTCCTGGTTGGATCTGCCTGTCATGGCTACACGCTCTGATGGGTTTGACAGGGTGGTGATCACTGGCTTGACAAGGTTCACATTATACATTCCTGGCCGAATCCTTCACCAGCTAGGCATTGGCCAAGAGAACAACCATGTTAGCACCGGTAACTTCTGTCACCCTAACTTCAATGCACAGACACTCGGTGGATATCAAAGGTGCTGGGGGTTAAGGGGCATCCAAGCTAAGGACGCAAAGTTCACCCCAGTGCTAAAGAATCGCTATAAGAAGCGGCTGAAAGCAAAAGTGGAAGCAAGACAAAATATTGACTGACTCTCGAGTTACTTTGTTTGTACTTAGAATAAGCTGTGAGCCGTTAGGCTTCTCAAGCATTTTGTTCTGTTTTTCATGCTTGAAATGTTTTTAGGCTTTTATGCTCAGTTTGTATATTAGAAGTAATAGTTTGCAATAAAGTTGAAAGACGAAGGGTTTCCCCCTTCTGATTCCTCCAATGAAACTTGACTTGTTCTCGACCTTTATTGACCTTTGATGTGGACCAAAACGTCAACCATGGATCAAGTTCATAGATTATGACCGGGTCTTAAGGAGAGACTGCCTACGTATCCCATTCTAGGGAATCAGGTCAAAACATAGTTTAGGCAAATGTTCACTCGTGTGTTTTACCTCTCCTTTTACGCTTTAACTTTTGCCTAGTACCGCCTTCTTAGGTTTTCGGTCTAGCGAGCTTTTGACTTTTTGCCTATTTATTTTGCCTAGATCGCCTCCTTAGGTTTTTGGTCTAGCAGGCTGCTCTAACTTTTGCTTGAAATCGCCCACCCTTGTGATTTTTGGCCCAACGAGTATCTCTCAAGAATAGTAACGCTTGAGTTTATCCAGGTTGACCAAAGTGTTGAATTCATTGCCGTCGAGATCGATGAGATTAGCAGCAGCCCCAGCTAGGATGGTCTTGATAATGTTTGGCCCAGAACGCTTTGGCCAAAACTTCCTGCGAGGATCAAACACCGGAGCACGGATTTCCTTTGTAACCATATCCCCTTCGACCAAGTCCCTGGACTTCACTTTTTTGTTGAATGTGCGAGCGATTCGCCGTTGATATCCTTGAACATGATACAAAGTACGGAGCCTTCTCTCATCAAATAGCATTAACTCGACGAATCTTCCATTCAGCCATTCAGACTCTTCGAGACCATTCTTTGCCATGATCCTTAAAGTCGGAACCTCAAGCTCGATGGGAAGCACTGCTGCATCCATCCCATACACCAAGGAAAATGGAGTTGCACCAGTTGAAGTGCAGATTGATGTTCGATACCCCCAAAGCGCTAGAGGCAATTGCTCGTGCCAGTCCCTTACAGACTCAGCAATCTTCTTGATTATCACTTGGACATTCTTATTCATAGCGTCAACTGCTCCATTCGTTTGTGGACAATAAACTGTTGAGCGATGTATTTCAATTTTGAACACCTCGAAGAGCTCCAAAACCCTACCTTTGAAACGAGAACCGTTATCGAATACAAATGCCTGCGGGACACCATATCGATAGATGATGTTCTTTCAAATGAATTGAGCGATCTGAACAGTCGTCAGGGTTTTGTAAGACTCAGCTTCGACCCTTTTGGTGAAATAGTCTATTGTCACTAGTATGAACTTGACACCATTTGAAGTAGAAAGCGTAGTCATGCCAATAACATCAATGTCCCAAACTGAGAAAGGCCAAGGCAATATCATGCCATACAAATTAGATGGAGGAAGATGCTATAGATTAGCATGAATCTGACACTTGTAACAGTGCCGCACATAGTCGATGCACTGAGACTCCATAGTAGACCAGTAGTAGCCTTGCCTTAGGATCTTTCTAGCGAGCATGACACCACTCATGTGAGGACCGCAGACTCCTTCATGAATCTCCTCCATTATTCTCGTTGCCTCGACTCCGTTGACGCAAAGTTTGTGCATTCCGCAATGGGACCTTTAATACAGCTTTCCTCTACAAATGATGTACTAGGCGGCTAACCTTCGATCCTTTTTGGTGGCCTCGGCGGGAAACTCCCCACGCTCCACAAAGTTCCATATGTCATGGTACCAGGGCAGGCCGTCATCGACATCATCGATGATGTTGACGTATTCATATGCGGGCAAGTCCCTCTGCTCAATTACAATCGGTCGTAGTTTAACACCTGTTGGAAGTTCAATCATTGAAGCCAAAGTCACCAAAGCATCAGTGAACTGATTCTTCAAGCATGGAATATGGGTGAAAGTCACCTTATTGAAGCGAGGAATCAGTTCTTTCAAATCTTGGTGATAAGGCTTCAGCTTTTCCTCACGAACCTTCCAATCTCCATTGGCTTGAGAAACCACCAGGTTTGAATCTCCAATTACTTCTAGCTTTTTGACTCCAAAAGCAATAATAGCCTCCATTCCAACGATGCAAGCTTCATACTCAACTTGATTATTCATGACATCGAAATTTAGCTTGAAAGCAAGCAGAATATGAGCACCGGCAGGCGTGATTAGCAGCACCCCAATCCCAAATCCTTTCTGGTTAGCTACCCCATCAAAATAGAGCGTCCAAACCTCGTCGACCACCATCAGTATGTCCTCATTAAGGAAAGTGAAATCCACATTCTCAGGTCCATCAATCGGATGATCGGCCAAAAACTCTACCACGGCACGTCCCTTCACAGATTTTCTCGTGACATATTGAAAATCGAACTCCGCCAATAAGAGCAACCAATGCGCCAGCTTATGAGTAAGCGCAGGTTTCTCGAACAGATATTTGATAGTATCCATCCGAGAAATCAGCCTCACCAAATAAGCTAGCATGTAGTGCCTCAGCTTTTTGGAGGCCCAAACAAGTGCCCAACACGTCTTTTCCAAAGGAGAATAGCGCTCCTCACATCCCACCATCTTCTTGCTCAGATAGTAGATAGATTTCTCAATTCCACCCTCCGCTTCTTGGGCAAGCAAACATCCCATAGCTGACAGGGTGACAGACAAGTACAAAATCGATGGCTGTCCCGGTGTAGGAGGCATCAACACTGGCACGTTCTGCAAGTACCCCTGGATAGATTCAAAAGCAGTTTGACACCTGTCTGTCCATTCGAACGGGACACCTTTCTTGAGTAGGCAAAACATTGGCTCGCAAGTCAAAGTCAGTTTGGCGATGAACCTGCTTATCAATTGAACCTTTCCTAGAAAGCTCTGCACTCCTTTATCGAACCATGGCGATTCCATTTCAAGAATTGCCTTGGTTTTGAAGGATTTACCTCGATCCTTCTTGCTATAATTAGGAATCCCAACATCTTACCTATCGTGACCCCAAATGTGCACTTCTGTGGGTTGAGGCTGAGCTTGCTTTTCGTCTCCCCTTTCGATGAGGGAACACAATTCAGTAGGGATGTTCCCTTCAAAATCTGTTCCTTCATCGTCGAGGTTGACATAGTTTATATAGAAGTTAGCAAAGTAGTCAACAGTACGATCATGCATTTCATAAAACCCTTCAAGGTTGCCAAGTACAGTCGACTCAAACTCAAAGTAAAAGCTACGGCATGGAGGGCCAAGAGGCACAAACTCCAACTCTGAGCTAGACTTAGACTCGACCGACTCTGTGTCAGATTCAGACTTGTCGTCAAATGCAAGTTAGATGCGGCGTGAAAATGTAATTTTTAATACTACCCTTGGCCTCCACAATGAGAGTGGTAAGATCATCGAGAGTGTCGGGAGAGTCGGACCCAAGCATCAACGCTTCAGCCTCCTCAGCTTTGTTAACCAAACCTACTTAGGAGAACAGTAGCTCCAAGCTCCCCAGTTCAAATGTCTTCAGCCATTCGCTCTTCTCCTTGATCTGAGCCAACTGCTTCTTGAATTCCTCCCTAACCAGCTCTTCCTTAGCCAAATCCTCCTCAATGTCGGACTAGGTGTCAGCAGCGAAGACCTCGAAACCAGGCAGCCAGGTACGAGTTTCTAAATCCCAAAACGGTTCGACTTGTCCCAAGTAAGCAGTGCCTCCTCCTTCACACACAAAGTAGCTGTCGGAGTGACCACAAAGGGTTCGAGGCTTTCGCGTACCTTTCTTCCTCTTGGCACTGTTGGCAGAGGGAGCATAACCCAAACCAATTCCGCCTTCGCCAAAAGGAAAGGTAGGAAATTCGGTGATCTCTTACTGGTTGACTCCGAGCCCAAAACCAGGCATGTAGGACATCTTCCTCATTATCTCCAGGGCAACAAAGCTTATAACAAAATCATCGTCCATGGTGATGGCAAGGACCAAACCAGACGTGTCGAAAGAGAAACCCCCAATGTCGGCATCGTCCTCCCCATGCATGATACCCAAGATCGGCACTCCATCTTTTGTGTGCGGATGGATGCCAGAATCTCCACAAATTGTCAATGTCCCAGAGGGGGCTCCTAGCATGACTTTCTGGTGAAGAGTAGAGGGCATGGCCATGATGTCTGCCCTTTGAAGCCATGGCCTACCCAGCAACAGGGATGTCGACAACATGAAACTCAACATCCATTTCAAAGCCCTCAGCATCAAGCTTAAGCATTAATGTCCCCTCGACCACACGACGAGTGCTATCATAGGCCTTGACTACCAAGTTAGACAGTTCAAAGTCCTTCTTGGTGAGACCCTAGCAGTAAGCAACCCTCATAGGGCAAACGTTCATCGCGGAGTCGTTATCAATTAGAACCGTTGGCATCCAATGTCCCCTACACTTAACAGTGATGTGCAGCGGGCGGTTGTGTGTTGTTCCTTCAACAGGGAGATCCCTTTCAGTGAAAGTGACAAAGTGCTTGGAGAGAAGTGGTAGTATGAGGTGATCATAGCCTCTGGGGTTATGTCGGTTGGCACCTTTAGACGAGCAAGAGCCGAAGACAGCTTTTCACGTTGCTCCTTTGAAGAAGATATCAGACCCCAAATAGAGACTACAACGGGGATTCGCCTGAGTTGCTTTTGAATGGCATCAGCTTCCGGAACACCACCTGGAAGTATTGGAATAGTCCTTTGAGCGCTGGGAACATGGGGCCTTAGAGCAGAAGGATTGGACGAGCTTTTCCGCCTGAAGATTAGGTGGTTGAAAGACTCAGTCGCTCCTCGTCACATTGGCAACGTCCCATATAGAAGACAAATCATTGACACCCTCGATTTTGCCCCAAAGGTCCACAAGAACTTCTCCTAACTTGCACTTTCCCTTGTCAACCAAAGCAACTGTTGTTGATGCATCTTGCCCCAAAGCTAAATCCCTTTCCAAATTTTCCATGACCAAACCCTCCCAAAAAGCAGGGTCCTGAGTAGCAGTTTCCTCAAAAGGCAACCCTAGATTAGTAACAAATGGAAGGTCCCAGAGACCTCCATCGACCAAAGCAGAGCTGACCGTCCACACTTCGTCGCCCACAACAACATCAACAACTGTGTCCACATCCCAAAGGTTAGCTAGTGGTGAGGCCTTGCCAATGTTGACAATCTCATCGACCTCCCAAAGATCATCGGGCGATTTAGTCCTCGCTGGGAACAGTAATGTACGGATGTGGTCCTTCCACGGGGACAATATTGAGGGTGGGGTCGAACTTGTGGACACATTTGTGGATAGCATATGAGATTGAATCTACTAAAGGGAGAACGGCTCTAAGCTGGTGACGTCTATTAGGAATGATCTCTCCCTTGGCATAGTAGCTCAAATACTGCTCATCTATGTCGCTATCGGTGTCATACGGACCCAAGTTGAAATTAAGACCCAATGCCAATTGCCCAACATCGGGTTGTGGGTCCTAAATGTACTCTTCATCTTCACCTTCGGGGTTGACCGGTTCAGGTTGGTGGTACAGCATGAACAAAGATAGGCCATCCAAGGGATCTGCTTGTGCCGCGTTCCACTCACCTTCCCAATGGTCTAGCCATACTTGATCGACATAAAGGAAAGGAGGGAAACCCATGTTGTACCACTCATTCCACTCCTTGGAGAGCTCTTTCCATTCTTCTGCTTTGTCTTTCATGTTCCAACCAACTACCAACACTCAAGATCGAATGGGATGGCTATGATCGGTTTAGGGTGATTTTTTTGGATTATATAGTGGGTAGGGTCGAATATGATGGAGCTAAAGCCCTTTTGAGTGGAGTTTGGGTTAATTTGAGTGGAGCTGAGGGATATGTGGTTGATCTACAGGTTAGGGTTATGTTTATGCATGGAGTTGGAGATGACATTGGGTTTAGAAGGCGGGGTGGCTAGATTGTCATCATCAATCAAGTCTTGAATCACGTGACGAAGGCGATAACAAGAATCATTATGATGACCGGGCATTTGGTGGTAAACGTAGAAGACATTAGGGTTATGGCTGGGAGGTGGATTTTGAGGTAGAGGGGTTAGAGTCAAGGGCCTGAGATGACCACTCTTAACTAGTTTCTCCATTACTGAGGAAAGGGATGCCTCCAAATTGGCAAAGTTTCGGGGTTGGTTTCGGTTTCGGCTTTTTGGTGGGGCTTGTATTTGGTTGACATCCACAACATGGTTGGAATTGTGAGTGGCGGCATTGTTTCCACCGGAGGTTACATTGGCATAGTTGTTACCGCCAAATAGAGTAGTGTTGTTTCCGGTGTAAGCACGGGGTGTAGCTTTTTGAGTTGAGGTAGAAGAGGAGGATTCACTCCTTGGCAGAACTCTTGTCTGGAGAGCTTTTTCGATAGCTAGGCCAGACTCAAAGAAAGTCTCGAAGTTAGACCCCTGAACCAACACAAGGTTCTACATAGTCGGGCTTCAGGTTACGGGAGATGATACAGATTTGGTCCCTCTCACTTGGACGATCGGTCATTAGAGTTGTCTTGCCCCTCCATCTTTTGATAAAGTCGCCAAAGGACTCCTTTGCAGTCATCTTGGTGGATTCTAACTCTCAAGTAGTCATTTAGAGCTGAGAGTTGTAGCTGTATTGAGCATTGAAGGCTGTGTCGATGTCCTCCCATGTACATCTTTTGGAGGCGTCGAGAGACAAAAACCATTGGAATGCTGAGCCAGAGAGTGTTTATGGGAATAGCTGTGCCATCGTGTCATCTTCGACCGCATGTAGTTTCATTGAACCATGTAACCCAAAAGATGAGTCTTAGGGTCACTTGTTCCATCGGACTTTGCAAAGTCCGGCGTCTTGAACCTTTCGGGCAGCCTGGCATTTAGAAACAGGTAAAGACGATCCATGTCAAAACCTCCAGCACCAATCTTCTTGGACTTGGAGACAGTTTCTTCAAGTTTATCCATTTTGGCAATTAGAGCAACCATTTTTGAATTTGGGACAACAACTTCATGTGGGATTTCAGGCTCGCGCTCGCACCTCTCATCCTCAACCCTACCTCCTCTCGCCGAGAGTTGCTCTTCTATCAAGGCACGCAGATTGGCCATGGAAGCCTCGGCGTGATCAGCCATCTCTTGCATGATAGCCATGTTGTGTTGGAGATTCGTCAAAATAGCAGCTTGCCCCTGAGGCGGTGGAACGTCAGCCATGATGAGTGCTTTAATGGATTTTGGTGATGATGTTGAAGACGGAGATGTCGAAGGCATCTCGTGTGGAGTAATCGGTCGTGAATCCTCTCTTGATGGTGAACCAACCAGAGCTTCCGCTGTAACTAAGTGAGGAGCAACCCTATCCAACCTTTTTCTTGACGAACCCTGTGGACGTTCCCAAGTAGGTTTGGCTCTTGATTTCAGAACTTTCCTTGATGGTGCAATGGCTCACGGCTAGACAATAAAGCAAAGGAGAACTCAGTGCTATTCCTACAACAATTTATTGAAAGAATTGAAAGAATGAATGTAAATGCACAAACCAACGTCGTCGGTGTCCTCCTAGACTCTGGAACTAGAAATAAGACTGTCTCACAATGTTCGGATGTTGCCACAATCCTTGGAATTCTTTCAATAGTGTATCCCTTATGGATCAGTTAACACTAGGAGATGTAAAAATAGCCTAAGCCTTTGATTATCCTAAACTCAGAGCAACTCATTGCGGATAGCGTGGTTTTAACCTTGAATAGCGTGTGCGGTGACGCGCTACTTTAGCCATGGGGGTTGTAAGTGACAAGGCACTTGTAACCCCAAAGGTGTTAGTTCCACAACATCGGTCCTTTCATTGTTCCAAGTACTGGATTTGACAAGGACTTAGAAGACATTGATATCTCAAAGTCTCGATGATCCTAGGATTTTGAGATTCGGTAACATGCACCATCAAGATGCACGACTCTTCATCGAGCCACAACAACGTCCTAATAATTATAAGACAGCTTCGAACGAGAGACAACCTAAAAGCTGCCCTAGCATGCACCTACACAAAACGGATTGTATGTACAGTGCATGCGATAGGGAAAATGTAACACATAAACAGTATATGGGGGTTAGATGCAAATAATCTTACCCTGCGGGTATCTGTCTTAGTTTGGAGAGTTAGATGCTTTATATATTTAAAGGCCAATTTTGGTTTGAGGGGGTTCCTCTGACTAGAGCCATGATATACCTCCCGCTGCAATGCGTATTGCAGAGCAATGGTCAAACGGTAGTACGACTCATTATCGTCCAAGGTTGTTGGGTATTCGAGGAACCCGGGCTCCAGTAAACTGTGCCAGTTACCCAAAACACCTCAACGGGGCTTACCAACATCGATGCAAATGGGAATGCCTTTTAAAGTTTGGCTCACTTTTATTAATCAACACTTGGAGAAAACTACACAAGTGAACAATCGAAAAAATCCCAGTTTGGATTGGTCGGATTCGGGATCCTGTTAAGACACCATTCCATTCTTCAACAGCGCGAAGTGTACTATTTTGACAACTTTTGAAGGATTGTTCTCGAGTGTATTAATTTTCAAATATAGATTAATGTAATAAGTCCCCAGCAGAGTCGCCACCGTGGGCACACGCCCCCTAAAAATCTGATGAAATCAGGTGCGCACTTTTGGAAAGCGCAGTGAAACGCTACAATTCAGAGTCGCCACTCAGATTTTAGCGGTATGCACCCAAGGAACCGAACTTGAAATGCTTTGCTACATTTTGATTGGGAAAGATTTTGTAGACTGGTACATCATCACCTTTGATATCTGAGCTTCGGGAGCCAGATTATGAGAGGGGAAGGGTTTTAAGGCACCCCTCTCGCCCAATCCGGAGATCGGTCTTTACTCGGGAATTTTGTAAACGTTTGCACTTTTATCTCTTTAATAATTTTTTAGCCAGTTAGGGCGGGGGAACAGTTAATGGAGATTAAAACTGTAGCATGTTGGCAAGATGTGATAGATGACATGCTTGCCTTATTGAAACGATTAGTATAGATTGAGAACAGACTACTATGGGAGTTTTAAACAGACTGGAAAACACTGTTCCGGAGTAACGTGCGCAAGAAGGAACCAGCATGCAGTGGCTTGATGCACTGACCAAGTCACTGCATGCTGACTATACCTGCGTACGCCACTACTTCACTAGAGCGCGCCAATAAGCCTAAGCCCACAGCTTATATTATCAACCCTCTGGGCTATAGAAGTGACCAGTGTACACCCAAGACAAACCAAGCAGCATATAGCAGTTAATATACAAATAAAGATAGTTCAAAAGGGCTTTAGAGCCACTAAAAGAATAAGACACCACTTAATAAACAGTGAGGGGACAAAAACAGAGGTCAAGGCCTAGTTGCCATGCAAGGGCCGACCACTGGACAAGTTCTTACTGGCGCATGCAGGTAATGAGATACCATACGCCAGTTAGTACTTAGCTTTGCATTTTCTGGGTTCTGAAACATGACCAGAAGGACCCCAGAGGCATTCCATAGCAGCAGAAATGCATATTGAACAAGTAAACTAGCGGATTGAAATATGGAAAGTAGTAGATTGGTTGTATCATGCACATAGTGATATATATGAAATACAAGACAGAAAACAGCTAGACACTGATCTCCGCGCCTGGCTTATGCGTACATCTTACTGGTATGCGCCAGTGCTAGACACACACGGCTTTGAAACCTTGCTAACTTTAGGGCCAGGATTCGTATTGATTACCAGTCTTGACCCTGCCAGCCCCCCTCAGGGATCAGAACAGAGCATTGTCAAAAGTGGTATACCTTTGGTTTTGAGCTTGTAGGAGTGATTGAGCTTTGAACTTGGTTTGGATGAAGAGTGTAGGTGGGGATGTATGTATAAAGGAGTGTGTGAGGCTTGTTGATCACTTCCTTGACAAAGAATGATGAACAAGAGGCTAAATGGGTTGGAGCTTTAACTAGCTCTTCAAGTTGGTAACCCCTTGCACATAAATGCAAGGGGGGTATTTATCGAGAGAGTGGGGAGAGTTAACCAACTGAAGGAGGGCTGGTTGGGGTGAGTGTAAGCCTCCCATGCATTAAATGCATGGGACAAGGTGATGGAAAGGGTGTGAGACAGAAGGGAACATCCCCCTGTTTGAGATCACTTCCCAGACGGCTGTATAGAGCATAGGGGCCCCCCAAAAGTCTTGTGCACGTGGCTGAATAAAGGTGATGGGACTACCTTTGACTAGCGTACACTTGTACTGGACCTATGTGCGCCAGTGGGGCACCAGCATGCACAGGTAGGGTTTTGCTGAGGCTTTTTGGCTCTGGCTTGGCTTAAAGGGTTTGAAAGGGTTCAAAAAGGCTCAAAGCTCAAACACACTAGCAATCTCAGGGTATTCTTGATCTTACTCATTATTGGAGAATCGAAGACCGTACGTAAACTAATCTGGACAGTCCAGAATTGGGTGTCTACAAGTACCCACTTCTAAGGAATAGTTACTGCAGAGGACTGGGCTCCGAGAAGAGGCTCAATCCAGAAATGTCGATCTCCGACAAGGCTACTTCCCCAAGCACCTTGCACACCACGCCCATTCCAACTAGTCTATTACTCCTTCATCCTAGTACACAATGCTCACGATAACCTAAAAGTGGGACAGTACAAGGGCCTCGAATCTATCCCCCCATTAACAGTGCATTACCGCCGAATCATCTGGCATCCCATCAACAGTGCATCTCCACTGAATCATCTAGTCACAAACTTAAGCACACAACTGCAGAAACAACCATAAACAATCTCTTTCAATAAGGATCGGGATTATGAGTACTCAAGGATCGCTGCAAATTCTGGAGTTGAGAGCTCCTCTCTCTAAACTTAGAGAGAGAATGCACTCCTCCTTCAGCATTTTTCATTCCGAAATCAGATTTTTTGAAACTAAACCGCTGATTATGTCTGTGGTTCTCACCATTAACCTGTTTATTTCTTCAGCCACTTCCGTGGACTGATTTCTTACAGGCTTGAGGTTCACCAAAGAAAGGAGATCTCCCCGTTAAACCCACTTTTTTCCTGAAATGGGTCAACTACTGATCTTCCATGGAGAATCGGTTCAACACAAAACTCTTGAATCAGATTCACCCTTGAATCTGGTTATATTTTTCAGTCCACCCCGTGGACAATTTCCACAACAGCCACCATGAGGACTGACTTCCTACAGGTTAGAAGTTCAATGGAGAAAGGGGATCTGAAACCCACCTTTTCCTATACCGATCTTCAACTCATCCAAGGAGAATCGGTCCCACATCAACTTGCAACATCTAATTTCCGAGCATCAACAATCAGTCGGAGGCAGAGGTAATTCTTAGCTCTTCTCGGCACTGGTTTTGAATGGGTCTATCACCATCTCGGCTTGACCCACCATCCCAGCTCGTGGTTTCTTCACGGTGGTTTCTAGCAAAGCCATGGGCAGATTATTCAGGTCCAGACCAGTAACTAGTCAGAGATGATAGCCCAGGTTCTGGGTTTCTTAACACTTGGAGCAAGTTCTCGCTGTTAGTTTGGCTGAGCCTGCCGGAGACGATGGCAGCTCAGCCACGAGCGGTCGAAAAATCAAATAGACCAAGATCTGTTGGTCGTGAACTGAAAATGGAGGTACCCCATCCTTGTTTCCTATGTTCTAGAGCAGGGTTGATTTCTTGTTCATTATGGAGATTAACAATTGCTTATTTATTGTCAAAATTGTTGCTGGACCTTGGGCCAGTGTACTGTTAGTAGTTGGAGATTCAATCCAGGTGCTGTTCAAGCTCTTTGTTGAGCCGCTTTATATCCCTAGGTTCTCTGCTTCTTTAGCCCGGAGGTTGTGCGTAGTATGGTTGGGTTCGTGGCTATCGTTGATTAGATTAGAGTCTGTGCTGATTGAAAGGGGTAGCCTTGCGGCTGTCATTGATTAGATTGGTGTAGATTCTGATTGAGCGAGGTAGCTGCCGAGGCTGTCATTGATTAGATTAGTGGTCGTTCACTGATTGAAAGGGGTAGCCTCGCAGGCTGTTATTGATTAGATTGGTGGTTTGCACTGATCGAAAGGAGCAGCTTGGTTTCACCTGCAGTTCGAGTGGCCACTTCTTGTGGATCCTCTTTCTGTCCCTCTTCTAGTTGTTAGCGAGCCTAGGGGATTAGGTTGAGGGTGTAGTAGTCTGGATGGAATGGGCGTGGTGTGTAGGGTACTTGGCAGCGGTGCCTTGTCGGATGCCGACATCTCTAGTTCGAGCCTCTTCTCGGTTCCTAGTCTCTCTGTAGTAGCTGATCTCTTAGAAGTGGGTATTATGCATGCTCTCTGGGTTTGTTGGAAGTATTAGATTCTTGGTTTGCTTATCCCAACTTTGGAGGAGGCGGTTTTTGGTAGTTGGTTGACGGCAGGTTGTTTTGGCGAGCCTTAGGCTTGGATGAGGGAGTATTAGGCCGGAAGGATTGGGCGTGGTGTGCAGGGTGCTAGGCAGCGGTGCCTTGTCAGATGCCGTCATCTCTGGTTCGAGCCTTTCTTGGTGCCAGGTTCCTCTGTAGTAGCCATTCAGCTTCCTTGAAGCCGTATTACTTAGTTACTGCTTTCCTCAGTGTTGGTTATCATGTGGTCACCTCTGACCGAGACTATTTATTTTATTTCCTAACCTGGCGGGATGTGTCAGGTATTAGTAGATCATTTTCAATTATTACTGACTTTATCACTATATTCACACCCCGTTGTATTATCCTTTCACTTCATAGGATAGTGCAACGGGAAGTTCATCTCAGCACTCATGGCATTTTTGCTATGTTATTTACTTTATCTCACTCTCCATGCGGGTTGTGCATTGGTTTTCACTTTTTTTCATTCTTCTTGTTTTCTTTTTTTTTTCTTCCTCCTGGGGTATGCCCCTTGTAGGCTGTACATTCGGTTAACCTTTTTTAATTTCAAGCTAAATTACCAAAAAAAAAAAAATCTCTTTCAATGAATGCATCACCCCTAATCTAGTAAGGCCAAGCACGGTCACTTACGGCTAATTTTCCCGTGGTCACCTAACTATGTCACTGTGAATTCACTCATTCACTCTCGGTTGGTTTAGTTTTGGTTACAATTTTGCAGAACCCCTTAGTTCTTACTAGAACATTCCTAAATAGAGGCTTCAAGCACAGTATCATCATGTTTAATTAGATAAATTACGTGTATTCTCCTTCACTTAACGTGCAAGACTTGCTTATTTCTAAACTAATCACTCTTAAGTCCTGACCACGTTGTGAAAAAACACAAATGTTGATAAACTACCCCATGAAAATTCGTCATCAAACATACTTCTCTTTCCAGTATCGAGTCAAACCAAATTTGAACTCCAGCAAAACACAAGCCCACAAGTTTGTACATGATCACTTTTTCTAGCCTATTGTGACAAAGGGCTTCATTTATATATATACACTTGTCACTTGAATTCTATATAGCTTGTGGTCATCTATCAATAGTAGAGTACAAGGGTGGAGAGAGAAGCAATGGCCATGAATAATTTGGCTTTGGTCGTGTTTTTGATCGTCATCAACTTGAGGTTATTTGCAAAGGGTACTGAAGATGCCAGTCAAGGTCTGGGAGCTTCATTTATCTTTGGTGATTCCTTGGTTGATGCGGGGAATAACAATTATCTTCCAACTTTGTCGAGAGCTAATATCCCACCAAACGGGATTGATTTTA
Source organism: Rhododendron molle (assembly GCA_025413875.1). Classification (NCBI taxonomy): domain Eukaryota; kingdom Viridiplantae; phylum Streptophyta; class Magnoliopsida; order Ericales; family Ericaceae; genus Rhododendron; species Rhododendron molle. Next base: position 22,121,652 of record CM046397.1, read on the forward strand.
AGCCATCTGGAGGGAATCCCACCGGCCGGTACACTAATGGAAGAACCATCGGAGACATTGTCGGTATGATTTCTCGTTTTCTTTCATGCATGGAAGTTCAGTCAAAGGATCCTCCAAGTCTAATCACAGTCTCAAGACCCAAAACACTATATATGTCCCTGTGCCATGGCACATTTTCTTATCGCACTTGTCTTTTATATTTGTGTTAGATGATTTTGATCATTCAACTAAATTCCATTGGTATATGCATGGAGAAAGAGAGAATATTCATGGCAGCTCAATTATACATACACTATTGAACATGTATATACAGAAAGATATGGAAATTCAAATCTTGTCATTAACTAGTTGACTAGCTCATCAAATTGAGAGAGAAAGACTATTTACCATATGAGATGGTAGATCTATATAATAAACCTAACAACCATGTTTCAACACAATTTGTAACGGTCACGTACATTTGCATGGTGGAGTTCACTATGTACGAGTCAGAGACTGATACAAGATTAAATGTAATTAATGTTTTAATTGGTGTCACCAGTGACATGGTATGTACGTACGTTTACCCAGACAATGAAATATTTCTCATCAATGATAAGAGTGTCACTAAAAGCATTGACTTAAAAAGTACTGACAATTTTTATTAATTAAATTTTTCTAGGGGAGTTATTGGGACAACCACACTATGCAATGCCATTTTTGGCGCCAAATTGCACCGGAAAAGTTGTACTACATGGAGTGAATTATGCATCCGGTGGAGGCGGGATTATGAATGCCACTGGAAGAATATTTGTAAGTGCTCTAACCTAAATTATCAATCACTCTATTATTTCTTCAACACAGAAATACATTATGACGATTTTCAATTTCGCTGTGTGTGTGTGCAGATTAATAGGCTTTCATTGGCGATCCAAGTTGATTACTTCAACATTACTAGAAAACAGATTGACCAATTGTTGGGTGAAAAAGAGGCGAGAGACTATATCATGAGGAAATCCATATTCTCCCTCACAATCGGATCGAATGATTTTCTCAATAATTATTTGCTTCCAGTCCTCTCAATCGGAACAAGGATATCCCAAAGTCCAGGTTCTTTCATAGACGATCTTATTACCCACCTCAAAGCCCAACTCACGGTACGTATGTACGTGTGTGCACTCAATACTTACATAATTGATCGAATGATTTTCTCAATAATTATTTACTGATCATCGTTCCTTAATTAATTTGCCTAACTTTCTTAATTAAGCACGCGCACATATTTTGTGCATGGGATCCACACACTACACTATTTTTTAATTTTTTTTATTGGATCTATATATGCACAATACATCATGCATGTTTTGTAGGATACTCGTGTTTACCCGTGCCTACGGCACTACTCACCCCGATTGGAATTAAAATTACCATTTGAATCTTGATAGGCGGAAAAAACAAATTGATAACATTTTTATAATAAATATATTTGTATGAGTGTGAGTACTTTCTTAAGAGAGTTAGAACATGAGCCCTTGGATTAAATGAATCCTAGCCATTCCAACAACTTGTCCCCACACCAATCTGTTTTATAATTGAGATTTGAGGTGTTTTTTTGGGTGTCCCTTGAACTGCCCCGATATATATATATATATATATACATACATACACATGGTCACGGTCACGTGTTTTGTATACTTATATGGTCTGTGCATTGGTCCTACAAAACATGTATGTTTGTGTGTGTGCGGGACAAGAGGAACTCCTATTTAACCGTGTTTCTTTCTTTTCTTGTTTGTTTTTTCCAGGGAAAAGAAGTTTTAGTTTTGTTACCTTTGAAGGAAAATGTTTTCCTTTCCAAAAAAAAAAAAAGATGCATCAAGAATAGGAGCACCTAAAATTATTATTTTTTAACGGGTGGCCCTAATGCCACGACACCTTTTGTTAGGGCCACGACAGTTTTTGTGTAGTTGACTATTGAGCCCTCTTTAGTCAAAGCCATTGCCAGACAATTCAACGCTCCTCTCTCTCTCTCTTTCTCATGACAGAGCCCACCCCTCTGTTGGTCCACCTCTCCGTTGGCCGTTTCCCTTGGCTTCACTAATCATCAGCATCACACAACAGCAAACCACTCCAAATCATATGCTAACCCTTACGAGTTCTTCCCTCCTCCGTTTTCTACCACCACAGTTACGTACCACAGGCACTCCTCTCACTTATCTCCGTTATTCTCTCTCTCTAGAAATCAGCCTTCGCCGCTCTTGGATTGCATCCCTCCTTCATAAACCCATCCAGATAATCACTTTGAATCCACACTTTTTTTTTTAGAAATCCAGATAATAAACCACTGCAAACAGCAATTGCGTTGGTTTATGGATTTCCTTACCCAAAAATATATATTTCTTCACTCCTAAAGACAATAAGATGAAGAGGTAGAAAATCTGCAATTTTTACTTTTCTCTCCCCACACATTCAGACAAAAGATGAAAATTGAGAGAACGACGAAAAGGTGTTTCAACTCGAAGTTTACTCTGTCGATGTCATGGGCGGATGGAGGTGTGTTTGTGAACAATTTGGTCGATCTTGTGCGGGAAGAAGAGGTTGGGTCAGGGTGAGATTTGCAAAAACATAGTGAGATTGGTGACCTTAGATTTGCCGCCTCCTCAATTGCAGTGGAGAGAGAGATGAGTGAAACGACAAGTGAGTCTGTAGTGAACAAAGGGTGGAGAAGAACGTGAGGGTATAGTAGTCAGTCAACATAAATTATCGTGGCTCTAGAAAATATAGTCGTGGCATTATCAGGACCCTTTTTTAACTCCAACTACTCAAATCACCTTTCCGAGACATCATTCACTACTCCTATGACATCATTCACTACTCCTATGACATCATGTGGCGGTGCATCAAGAGCACTTAACAATTTTTTCAACTTTCCACGCCTGAACGAGGCATCCCAACCTCTATTCACTGTGAATGAAGCTTTTATATTAGGAGTATCGGAGAATCATTCTTTGGGGACAAGGGGGCCTTGTTGTGCCCTTGATTCGGGGCTTGTCGCGAGCTCTAAAGTACTATTCAAATCGTTCACTTTATAGTCCTAAATGCATATTACATTTTTTTGTAAAAAAAATCAAATCAATTAGACAACAGCAATCTAGTGTAAAAATCACATTTCCTTGAGTAAATGAACAGGAAATACAAGTTAAACAATCCACTGTAAGAATATTTGATTCGATGATCAGTAGTTTACCAATTCCCGATTGATTTAATTTTTTTGAAGATCATTGTGGTGCGTAGCTCTAAACATCAGCAGCCTGTTGTGCCCTAAGTCCATTTCTCTGCACCCACTATTTTTTGGAACGCCAAATAAAATTTTATTAGATAAAAGAGATAAGTAAAGAATACGTACATAAGAAGGCTAGAGTGAAATAGCATCACTACGCACAACTAACATACCAACAATGTTGACACCCTACCCCGCGCCACTTGATAGGTAGATACCGTAGATCTCTGTAATCCTCTCCTTATAATGGTATGAGTAGCTGGGTCCATTCCTTTAAGTGAGACCTCTTCTTCATTTTTAACCAACCACAATTGATATTGAATCAATATTATATTCATCCCTTCTCACTTCTCAGGTAGGCGAAGAAAATCCGAGGCCTTAGTTTTTTGTAAATGAAACTTTACCTAATTGCTTGACCTATATTAATTGTTTTTTTAATGACAGAGACTTTATCAACTGGATGCAAGGAAATTTGTAGTGGGAAATATTGGGCCAATTGGCTGCATTCCTTATCAGAAAACAATCAATGGGCTGAATCAAGATGAATGTGTGGCATTACCAAACAAGTTGGCAAATCAGTACAATGCCCGGTTGAAGGATCTGATGACAGAACTGAACAAAACCCTCCCTGGAGCCACATTTGTCCACGCAAATGTGTATGATCTAGTGCTGGAAATCATTACAAACTATGGCAAATATGGTAAGTATCATCAACATTTAATTTGTCATTGGTAAGCTGGTCCCGAATACCTGAATTATTAAATAAATAAAAAAATTAGATTTAGTGATAGAACTCTAGACATTTTATAAGTCCACAAGTTCACCTAATAGTTTTGTAAAGTCATAAGTCCACACAACCTAAACCCTATGGTACCCTATGAAAGTACTTAAAATCCTAAACTCTATAAAAATGTCTAAACCACTAAAACCCTATAATAGAAAGTGCATCCTAAAATCTTATAAAAATGTCTAAACCCTACGATACCCTACGCTAGGGTACCCTATCCTATAATACAAAAGTGCACCCTAAAATCTTATGAAAGTGCCTAAACTCTAAGGTACCTATCCTAAACTAGGGTACCCTAAAATGGGTTTGAGACGTTACAAAATTAATAAGTTGACTTGTGGGCTTATGAAGTTCACATAATGGCTCTAAGACTAATTTTCTATAAAAAAATAAAAAAAATGAGGAGTCGTGAAATGAGATAGCACTGATGATGACTTTATATTTCCTTCGTGTTAGGAAATGTAGAGGTCACTTAAATTTTAGCCAAATACGTTGATTTTGTCCGTATTTGAATTTTTTTTATATTTGCTAGTTTTGCACTAAACTTTTGTGATTTAACCTTATTTCTTTTAGTCTTTGTGTCTTATTCAAAAAAAAAAAAGAAAAACTTTTGTGACTTATTAATTCGTCTCCATGAGAGGAATTGGAAAATTAAAAAAAAATTACTTTTACCCGAATATTTTTGAAAATATCAAATTTTAAGTAAAAAAGAAGAAGTAAAGTTTCTATATTATGTACTTTTTGTATTTCCTCTTTTGTTCTATTCAACCTTTTAGAAAGAGAAATCTAAATACTTAATAGCATGGAGATATATTCATTACTTCAATTTGTTCCCCTTTGTTTTGCTAAAAATTTGTTAATTCCCAAAATATTTTGGGTAAATTTTTTTTTTTTATAACTTTTTTGATTCCTCTCATCGAGATGAATCAATAATACTAGTATTGTTTTACCTTTAGGTCCCAGAGATTTGGAGAGGACATGCATAGGCAATGCTTGGTGCCTCTACCCTGGCTGCTCCGACCTAGTGCATCGATCTATATCTATTAACTTCCAATGGGATCCAAAGATTTTGTTGTTGCGCTTTGATCTTAATTCAGTTTTTGGAGAAAAAAGAATGACATTAAAAGTGGGAAAATGTATTATGTATACAATATTAGTCTTCTTGTGTGGGTTTAGAAAAATGAGAAGAAAATAAACAAATCCGTACAAAAAGCATTACTAATTTTCTTGTTTGTTTTTGTTGTTTTCGTTTAGTTCCTGACATTAATTCAAGGTGAAAAATTAGCCAAAGGCATGATGAATAGTAAGAATTATTATTATCAATGTACTTTTTTTTTTTGTATATGATCAAGTTATCATTATTGTTTGAACTGTTAATGCAGGATTCACAACAGCAAGTAGAGCATGTTGTGGAAATGGGGGCCAGTTCGCGGGGATAATTCCATGCGGCCCCCAATCAAGCATGTGCACAGACCGTGACAAGCACGTGTTCTGGGATCCTTACCACCCCAGTGAAGCTTCCAACATTATCGTCGCCAAGCAACTGGTTGATGGAGACCCCGAATACATTTCTCCCATCAATCTTCGACAGCTTCGAGATCTCGGCCTCTAGTTTTGGGGGAAATTAAATTATTAAGTTCACTTGGGTACGTCTCATCAAACACCATTTTGATGTATAAACATTAAGTGGAGTATATTACTAGACACACTACCCAGTTCCCACCCATTATCATTCTGTGGCTGGCCGTCAAAAGATGTTGGAGTATGCCCAAGAACAGTACTGATTAACTTTTCGTGCTTTTAGTACAAGTTACGAGCCTGTTTGGCCATTCTATGGAGATCACATCTGTTAAATTTCTTGTGTATTGTGGTTGTAAGAACTCTTCCATGACAAAGTGAAGTGCATCTCATGCAGTGCCGGAGTCAGAAATTAAATCCCTGAGGGATTGACTTAATAAAAATGTATTTTTTAGTGGAATGTGTACTTATTATATTATAAATTTTTTGTATCAATATATTACATTTGTATATTAAATTGATTATACCCTAATACGGTTAAAGTATACTATTCATTTTGTACTTTTCTTTAGATTACTTCAAACTATCATATGTTTCTTTTTTACTCCTACTTATGAAAGAAATTGAGAAATGAGAATGTAAAATAACCGATTTTTTACCAAATCAAACCAAAATTATTAAGATTATAAGTAACCTAACACGAATAAATAACAATAATATTCAAAATTAGGTATATACAAAATAAAAATTTTAAAACTTGGGAACTCGGGGTTCTGGGGCAATTCCGTGGACAACTAAAAAAACACCCTAAAGTCTTCGATCAAATTTTGATGATCCGAACCGTTCAATGTGTTTAAAACGTGTTTTTAAGAGTACTCGCGAGAAATCAATTTAAAATATGACCGAGAAGTGATCGATCAAAATAGTTTTTCATAAAACATTGACTGGCTCGGATCATCAAAATTTGATCTGGACTATGAGGTATTTTTTTAGGTGTCTAATTAGTTGTCCCCGGACTGCCCCGATATATATATATATATATATCAGGGGTACCCTTAAAAATATGTTTTAAACACATTGAACAGTTCGAATCATAAAAATTTGATTTGAAATTTTGAGATTGAGATTGCGATTTGGGATTTTTTTCTCTCATTTTTTGATGTTTTTTCAGTTGTCCCTAGAACCAGGTAGCTAGCAATTGCCCCACCCCACCCCACCCATATTTGTAGAGCCCCATATTTATTTTATCGAATGTTAATATTTTAAAAGTGCATGATTATTAAAAAAAAGAGATGAAATATTGGTTTTATGTGGTTTGGGGTTAAAGTGATGGAATTGATAGTAGAGGCGTGTGTGTGTGATATGTTTGTTTGTTGGTATAAATAGGAGGGTGAGGAAGTAGGAGATCATTTTCCCCTCCACTCCCCCACCGGCTCACTCTCTCCCTCACCTCTCTCTCTCGGCTCACTCCCCTCTCTTGCCCTCTCTCCAAAAATCCACCCAAATAACTCAAAATCTCTACCAATCAACCTCCATTCCGCGTTCCATTCGAAGTTTTGAGCTTGTTCTTCATCAATTGAAGCTCGGTGTGGTGTTTCTCCATTCGAATCAAGGTTTCTCGGAAGCTAGGCTCATAGTTCTTGGGAATCGTGCTTCGACTTCGAGGTAGGGATTCTACCTCTCAATATATGTAAAAGACGTGCTTTCTATCCTTGAATCTATGCTTGTTGTTGTTGTTGAAACCCTGAAAATCTGCTCGAAACCACTCCGTATCGATATGGGCTTTTTGCCGTATCGATACCATAAGAATACAGAAGCTTCAGAATTTCTGATAAGCATCCTGTATCGATACAGCCATTTTGGTTGTATCGATACCAGTTGCTTATGGACAGTTTTTACTGTTTTGTTCCAAACTTCATCGTTTTGACCCCCGATCACTTCTGACTTGTTCTAAACACTTCCAAATCACCCCGTAATATGATTAATCGTATTCATAGAGTTTATGGAGTATCTTTGCAAATTCCTACCCTTGTTTGGTCGAAATTGTCATTGATATCAAAATGGACCTAGATTGAATCGAAATGACACTGGACGAGGAAAAATGTGATTTCTTGGTTACTCATTGACACAACGAGAACATTCAGGACCCATCGACGAGTGGGTGCCTCGCAGGGGGTATCGGGATCCCTTAACTAGCCCGGCAGGAGCAAAAGCTCATATTGATTCATTCAGGACCTACCGAAGGGTATGGTGCCTGGCAGGGGGTATCGGAATCCCTTAATTGGCCCGGCAGGAGCTTCGGCTCTTGACACATACGCGAATGGATAATGGACATGTGAAAGATGAGAATGGTTCTAAGCTTGAGATGCCTTGTGATCGTTAAATCGTCATTAAGTTCTTTGACTTACGATTCGTTGATTGTTCAAAGATTGTTGTTTAAATTCCTATCTTGAATTCATCCTTGCATTTCATTTGCATATAATGTTAGTGTAGGATTTCCTACTCGGCTAGTGTAGTTCAAGCCTTATATCATTTTAGGTACTAACTCAGGACCGTAGCATGCATGCTCGAAGTGCTTGGACTTGATCACTCTTTTGAAAGCTGACATAGAGAGTTACTTATCCATCTTTCTCTTTTGAAGATGTGTTTGTAACTTTATTTTGTAAATCTTTTGATTATGGAACTTTGTAACCCTGAACCCTTTCGATACTCAAGACTTATGTTATATTTGGGCCTCGGAGCCAAAATTGTATTATTTTGGGAACTGTTGGATGTTAGGAACATGATTATGGAAATGGAATTGCTAAATTATTTTAGGGCATGGTACGGATATTCGTGGGGTTTTATTTGTGGAAACCAATTATATTTATGTTGAAAATCGAGGGTGTGACAATATTGCACAATGCAGCTTCAAATTAATCTATAAGGAAAAAAAATGGTTACACAAATGTAGCAAAAACTATTGGAACTCAAATTTTAGACTTCAATTGGCATATAAATGTTTACATCCAAAAATATACTATCCAATAACAAAATTACACGTGGCACTAAATAGTGTGCGGACCAATCAAAATACGTTATAATTACACCTGAGATACATAAGATCGATGGGTTTAACTACAATGTTATTTTAATACTTTACGGTATCGTTTAAATTGGAAACGACCATGTTTGACCATAAAGTGATGGGTGTCAAGAGGATTATTAAGTATAACAGTTGATTAACTTGTTAACCATCGAACGGTGTCATTTAGAGACCTTTTGTGAGGAGAATCAGTTATTTTTATTTACATCCGTTTGAGTAACCCATTTCGAAGTACTAATCCATGATGCGTAAGAACAGGAACTCATTATCACATATTTAGCCACGACTTATAGCAACAAATGTGGGAAGAACTGCTCTGACAATGGCAATTTCTGACAAGGCTCCAGCGATTCAGGTTCCCCAGTGATCATCTTCCATGGCTGATGGTACAATCTCCTTCGTAGATGGTTCTGGCAATAAGGCGCACAATGGATTCAAATGAAGTCCGAAGGAAGCAAAGTGGATTTGGTGCTCCTTTAACCAAAGAATCAAATGCTACTCCACCAAAATTGGGTTCTGACCTAGTAAACCCTAATCTCAAGGTAATGTCTCAGACGTTCCAACCAATAAACCCTTTCTTGACTGTTATTGAAACTCTTCCACAAAACCTTAATCTCTCAGATACCTAAACTAGTTTTGGGGTTCACAGTCCTAAACACAACAACTCCAGCCCATCTCGTAAGCTACAACACGTTTTTCAGTAAGAAGGAATGTGACAAGATAAGGAAGCTCGTGTGCTTGAAATCGTGGGTCATCTTGAGGATGAGCTCAACAATTCCATAGATCCCTTTGTTCTTGATGTTGTTGCAACCAAGCTGCAAAGTATTCAGCACTTTTGGAGAAAAGCTGAGGAGCAGGTAACCCACATACATGGTAATACCTATCATTTTTGAGTGTCCACAAACCGAGGTAATCTAACCCTAAAATCATGTTCAATGCTAGAGGGGATCCCTATGTGGAGGTTGACCCTAATCTAGGGTATACTATGAAGGTACTAGGCCTCGGTACGCTCCTCCCATTCATAATGGTTCACTACATCCCTCTATAGAGTGTGAAGCCAAACCAATCCAACCTGTCTTCTTGTTCCAAGAGAATATCTCTCATTCGCAGCCTCAATCCTCACATCAGATACCTAATAAACCTTTAACCAATCACAAACCACGTCCTAGCCATTATCAACCAAAGCCCAAAACCAAAAAATGGGCTTCCCTCCTACACTCTCAGAGCCCATTGGATATGAAACTGAAACATTTCCTGGATTTACAGAAAAGGAAAGATGCACAGGTAGAAATGGACTTGGAGTTGACTGAAGTGGGAAACTGGAATAGATACCTGATAGACCATTTTCTTGATGGGAGAATGGCCCATCCCCACTGTCACGCCCTCGATTTTCAACATAAAAATAATAATAAATTTCAAAAAATGTAATCCTCGCATTAATACAAATACTACCCCAAAAGACAATTCTTTCTTACAATCACAAATTTAAAGATTTCATCTCCGGCTCGAAGGCCCCAAATTGTCATGGCACTAGTGTTGAGGGAAAGATTAAGAGTTTACAAATTCCATTACCAAAATAATTTTACACTAATCAAAATTACAATAACATCTTTGAAAGAGTTATATTAAGATGCCATGTAGTTCCCCTTGTTAGCTTTCAAAGAAATGAAGTCAAACACGCACTCCAAGCACTCCATGTCAATGACCTGCAAAATACCTGAAAATGATAGTTTGAGCTACACTAGCCCAGTAGAGAAAACTATACACAAGTTATAGGAAAATATGCCGAGTTATACATCTAGAGTGAGAGAACTACGACAGATATGCCCAAGGTACGAATGATCATCAACAAGCAACACATTATAGCTTGAGGATTCTAGACTTCACACAAGAGTCACTGACCGCTTACTACTCAGACTAGATACGTTAATAAACACACCTCAATCCACATTAATCTATAACCAGTTCTAAATCATCTTATTAATCTTCGTGCGATACTACAATCTTCCTCGTGTCCATAATTGTCATCATCAATTTCCTTTATCACAAAACATTTCCTTTTGATTTTAAATCAATTTAAAGAAAACTCAAGACCACTATAGGCCGAGCTCCGTTGATTCAGACCGAATACCGGAGTCCGTTGATTTGTGCCCAAATACCAGAAACCGTTGATTCGCACAAACTACCGGAGGATTTTCATCAAAATCCTTTAACCAAAACTAAAATCCTCTCATTAACTTCGTAAACCAATAACGTGTGGTTAAGAGCCTGAGCCGAAACTCCTGCCATGCATTTACTCGATAACGAGCCCTGAAGACAAATGATGGGAGCTTCTAGCTCCTGCCGGGCATTTACTCATTTAAGAGCCCCGAAAGCATATAATATGAGCAGTTTGCTCCCGCCAGGCATTTACTCACTTAAGAGCCCTGAAAGTTGTCATGCCCCGCCCCGCGCACGGCACCCTAAGCGGGCCCAAGCCGGTGCGACCGCGTGCCCGCAATGATCCCATCCATCTTTTTACTCGATTGGAATTAGCTTACCAGACTACCACCGTTGGAAAGTACACTTTCAGCACATAGATTTCGATATATTATAAGCCTCGTTCTGAATTATAACGGCAAAGTTATGCCTGTTTGAAGTTTGAACACGAATCTGGAAATCTACTGCGAGACAACTAGATTCAACCCTCAAACCTCCACCAACCACTTCAAAACCACCCAAACAGCCACCAAATCACCACCACAACATCTTATAATGGAAATTACACACATCTAACTCACACCCATGCCTCACAAACAAACCCATAACAAAACCCAGTGAATTCGACCCAAAACATGAACTTTGTCAATTTCCTTTCAAAACTGAATCCATGGAGAATCTAACCACACAAATATGAAATTAAACACGGATTACACTTCTAGAGTACAAGAACTTACTTGTTACCGGGTTGGATCACCGAAAACGGACCTCTCCTTCCTCCCTCCCCCTTAGTCGTGACCTCCTCCTCTCTCTCTCTCTCTCTCTCTCTCTCTCTCTCTATGTCGGCAAAAGAATGAGGAAATATCCTCCTGATGGCTATTTAGTCACTTAGAAAGAATCCCATGTGGTCACCTCTCCTCTCAACTTATACTCCAAACCAATAACAATTCTCCATGCAAAATCACACCAATGCCCCTCATAGAATCCATCGAATACGAATTAAACCCCAAACCTCAAAATTAAATCGAAATCCTAAATATCTCGGGATGGGTGCTACAAAAGTTCTCCTTGTGTCCATTAAACATTCACATTCATACCCCACATTCCCATTTCACTAACATCAAGTCATTCAATTAAATCCAAAGCCATTTAATCAATCACATGGCATTACAAGATCATCATTCTACCGTATTGCATATAAGCAAATACACACGTCCTCACCGTAACTCTAAGTACATTCCCTCACCAACACAACGTGCTACTTACAACAATTTCTAAAGTGTTCGACCTACTAGTTCCTATTGATAAGCACCCGATAATGCAATGTAGGGTGCGCTAGTATTTAGTTTTAGGTATTTTTATCGTTTAATTAGTTGTTTTTAGTTACTTTTGCTCGTAAGGTATTTTAGTTGTGTTTTGTACAAAAATCATTCCAAAGCAGGGGTTTTAAAATCCAAGGCATGAGCAAGGCATGGCCCGTTCCCAAGCATGGCCCGAGCAATGGCCAAGGAAGCAAAGCAGCAAGGTAGCCGTTGCCAAGATTAAGCCGTTGGAGCAGTCAACGCCAAGGCAAGCAAGTCAAGGCCCGGAGTTAAGCCGCTCGGCATCGATGGGAAAGAAATGAGACATCGGTACCGAGATGGGTAACAAAGTCAGCAAAGGCATTCGGCATCGATTGGAAGTGAATTAATCCATCGATGCCGAGGGGCTTAGAGGGGGATTTCGGAAGCATATTTGGGAATATTCTGAGCGCGTGCTTAAGGACTATAAATAGGAGTGAGGTCATTTTGTACAAACAAGTAGTTTTTAGATTGTATTGCGTTTTTCAGATCTAGCCTAGATTTTTAGTTGTTCTTGCTTGTTCTTCATTGCTCTTATTTTTCAGCCCTTTACTTTTTTATTTTCTACACTTGTTAGTTAATATTTGGTACTCTTGCCTTAATTAAAGTTGCTTATTGTTGTCCGATCTATCTTTCTAGCTAGTTTTCTTTTAGTGCTGTGTTTTCAATTATACTAAGTAGATTTTTGCTTACTCTTATCTCCATAGATAAGTGTGAGTAGTTTTCCAAGGTTGAGTCATGGGGTGATTAGCACCTCATGACTTGAGAAAAATTGCATTTTTCACCAATAAAGTTTCAATCTTTGGCTCGAAAATTGATGTGGGGCTTGGATTTGTTTATCAAATTGCTAAGGTGTTAACCTGCTTGATCATTGTAGGTAAGAGCATCGCCTACTTACCACACATGATGCTTGGAGCTCTGTCGCTCGAGGTGTTTGCTAAATGAATTCTATAGCTAGCTTGATTTTCGAACCATCTTATCTTCCGGATTAGGAGCCTTAGTTGAGCATCTTAAACCGTGTATTTGGGTGAAGAATGTAGTTTCGCTTGAGTCGTGGGTGTTAGTGATTCCTAGACCTAACCTGCTTTTTAATCTAGTTTATTCTCATTTAATTTAGCCTTTTTACTTTCCACCGCAAAAGCAAAACAAAGTTGGCTATCTTAAGGCCGAAAACCAATACTTGCATCTACAAATCCAGCAAAGCCGTATAATTATTCCCTTGGGTACGATCCCGGTCTTCCGAATTATTATGCTTCAATTGGACGCTTATACCCTACGCTTGGGGTGATCTTATTATATATATCGACGAACGAAGCACCTATACTCAAATCCCATAGCAAGTGTACAAAAGAAAAATCAAAAGGTTCAATGAGTCGTGAAGAGACAAGTTACTACTTTACCCTCGAAGTCATTGTACCACTTTCATCTACCATTTATGCACACCACGACGTTCATACAACCCACGGTACTCATAACTACTCTACGATACATTTTCCATTTACCACGATACTAAGATTACGCTAAGCTAGTGCCTAGGGAATGGGAACAATCAATGAGTCATCAAAAGACGAGCAACCAAGCTTAGAGAGGGTTTAATGGTGTTTTAAAGGGGCTAGAATTGATCGGGAGTCAAAGCAAAGCCTTTCTATTAAAGAATATTAGGAACAATTTGAGATCTTAGCTAATAAAACTCAAGGTTTGCCTAAAAATTACTTTACAAGTTGTTTTATCAGTGGGCTAAAGGAAGAGAGATAAGGGCTAATGTGCTAATGTTTAGGCCTGCTACTACATCACAAGCCATTAGTTTGGCCAAGTTTTTTTTTGAACCGCATTAGTTTGGCCAAGTTACAAGAGTAGTATTGACGCCATAACTAGAAAGGCTAAACAAGGGTCTAGACTTGTGGAGTCTACCCCTTGTTTTTAGTCACAACCTAGTTTTTCTAGGGACCAAGGAGATCAAGAACAAGACCAAGATTTTGAGGTACAAGAAAGGAGGTTCATAAGCATGAAGGAGAAGTATTAAAGGTGGTAGGGTCCGAAATGATGCAGAAACTACTCCAAAAACAACTACAAGGGATAGTGGCACATGTCTTTGCTTTGCATGGGGAGAAACAGTCAGAGATACCTAACACTGAAGTGGAGGCCCTATTAACCATGTTTGAGATAGTATTCCAAGAACCTAAAGGGTTGCCTCCTTCGAGAACACATAATCACCCCATTCCCATTGAAGCTAGGAGTAGTGCCACCAAATTCAAGACCATACAGGTATGGCAAAAAGAACAAAGCTGTAGATGCATTGTCCCGAAGAGAAGATCACCTTCATGCGACAGTTACTTTACATGCCCTCTCATCAGTGGCTACAAATTGGTTAACTTTGGTCCAACAGAGTTGGTAAACAAATGTTCCACTACAGTAGATAATTGCAGATTTGATCATAGATGCCAACAGTTATGCAGGATACCTTGGGATCCTAGGGTATACTCACTCATAAAGGTTGTTGGGTGGTGGGTGATTTAGTTGGCTTGAGGACCAACATCATTGCAGAATTTCATAATATAGTAGTTGGGGGACACTCTGGGATAGACAAAACCACAAAAAGAATCAAGAGAACCTTTTATTGGAAGGGGCTTCAGAAAGATGTACAAAGAATTGTCTCTAAATGTGATATGTGCTAGAGGTTTAAAGGAGAAACTGTACATATACCTGGGTTGTTGCAACCTTTACCAATTCCAGAAAGGCTATGGTTAAACTTCTCCATGGATTTCATTGAAGGATTACCTAAGTCTCATGGAAAAACTATTGTCTTTGTTGTGGTTGACAGTCTTACACTACCAAGGATGTGGCTCAGCTCTTCTTGGACAACGTATACAAACTTCATGGTTTACCTTCTGCCATTGTTAATAAATGCCTAGAAATTATGGGCGTTTCCAGGTCATTCTAAGATAGGGAAGGTGGCTTACAAGTTGCAGTTACCTGATTCAGCTAGGATACAACCTATTTTCCATGTTTTATTGCTTAAAAAGAAGTTGGAGACATAATGCTGCAGCTACTCTAACTCTGCCCCAGTTAATGAAGAAAGGGTTTTGCTCAAAAAACCAGTGGCAATATTGGACAGAGGGATAGTGAAGCGTAACAACCGAGCTATGGTTCAAGTGTTGGTGCAATGGCCCAGGTCTTTTTCAAAAGATGCCACTCGGATGATTATGATGAGCTGCTTTCCAAGTTTCCCACCTTCCAACCTTGAAAACAAGTCTGTTTTGAAGGGTGGAGAAATGTTATGATTAGCAAAATGTCAACAGTATTGAGCTACTTTAGGTAGTTGTATTTTATGTATTTCTTTTCATGTATTTTCTTATTTTCCTTGTAATTCATTTGGTCAAGGTTGAGCGGGCAGTTTGTTAGAACGGTCGTAGCTAAGTCGGTTGTAGCTATATAGGGAGAAAGCGTAGAAGAGAAGGGCAGGTAATTCTTCAATTGTAAGGACCTGCTTAGATGAAGGGAAAAAAGGAGGGGAAAAATTAGAAGGGGTATATGGGAGGGCCCCACCCATTTTCCCCCAGTTTGGCAACCCAATTTGTTCCCCTATTATTTCTTACCCCCTTTTCGTTTTCTCCAATTGTAGGGATTGTCAGGTATTAGTTTTGGGCTCCTCTTGAGGTCCCCAAAAATAATCCGGTTGTGGAGGGGTGTTTTTGTGGACGAAAATACCCCTCGTTATCCCTTTTTCCCATCCACCATTCAACCAACTTTTACTTTCCATTCTACCCAAAATCATACTTTCCATTCAAACCTATCCTAAGACTCCTTATTTTAATTTTAGGGTTCTCTTAGGGTGTTCATTGAAAGCCCTTAGAGCCAAAAATCCATTATGACCATTTAAGATAAAATGATCAGAAAAATAAGAGTTTCGCACCGGTTGAAACAGATTGAAAATTGGAACACTTAATTTTTAACTATATTTTTTAATATATAAACGGTGTAAAAAAATAAGTGTTCCAATTTTCAATCCGTTTGAACCGATACAAAGATTTTTCTGATTATTTTATCCTAAACTGTCATAATTAAATTTTAACTCTATGGCTCTCGTTGATTAGTCCTAAGATATATTTGATTTTACGACTTTCTTTGGGTTAATCAACGAGAGCTCTAGAGTCAAAATTTAATTATGATCATTTAGAATAAAATGATAAGAAAATTAAAATCTTTCCATCGGTTCAAACGGATTGAAATTTGGAACATTTAATTTATTTTAAAAAAACCAAATTTTATATAAAAAAAAATTGTTTAATAATAATACTAAATTCGTTAGTTTGTTAGTAGAAATAAATATTACGACTTAAATTGTGAAAGAATAATTAAATTTGCAATTACATATAAAACGTAATACATAATCAATTTAGGGATTGCACAAGGGCAAAAGAGTCATTTGACAGCTTTTTATATCATTCCCCCGTCCTTATACCGTTATTAATCCTCCATCCAAACCAAGTAATCTTAGGGCTTTTCACGGGCCGGTCCATATTTTGGACACAATACTCGTGCAAGCACAGACACTTCTAAAAAATGCACGGATAAGGATTTTGCCTATTTTTCTCCAAAAAAACCCTTATCTCCCGCTCCAGTTGCAACTCGCTCTCTCCCGCCTCTCGCCTTCCGGATGGACTCTACATAGTGGAATCTCCGACGATCAAATGCAGTTTTGTAATAACTAGGAAGAAGAAAGCTTAATCGGAAATGGAAAAAAGGAAGCAATTTTCTTATTCCAAGAAGTCCAAACCAGAGATTTAGGGCCCGTTTGGATGCGGGGAAAAAATTTAGGGTATCTAACCTTATAATAAAAGAGCCTTGAAAGGGTTTGGCCATTTTTGCCTTATTTTTCCAATTAAGCCCCTGGATGGGAGCTGGCCAGGTTTGTGATGATGGGTAATTTGGTCTTTTCAATCTGCTGGGGTGTTTTCGTAAAATCGTGGTTCTGCTGGGTTGTTTTCGGCTCCCTCCACCCCGCACCACCAGTAACCTCCTCTGGCCACGTCCTCCGTCCACCACCAGGAGCTCGACCCACCGAGCCCCCACCTCCTCGGCTCCACCATCTCCAGCCTGACCGCCACTACTCGACAACCACCCACCTCGGCCGGCCACTCCTCGGCCCGACCTCCTGCCGTCACCACCACCTCTCACGGCAGCCACCTCCCCCCCCCCCTCCGTTCACCACCACCCGTTTCCACCCCGGTGGTCTAAAAAAAAAAATAGTGGGTTTCATGCCTACGCCGCCGCCGCGGGCCCGTCATAGCTACGCCGGACGCCGCCTCGAGTTTTCGAAACCACTATAGCGAACTACAGACACCGTACAACACTTGCCCGAACTTAGAATCGTGTTTGAGGTAGTTTTCCGGAAACCCGTAACTCAATTTGTATTTTAATGGATTTAGGACAAAAACTTAATTCCTATTGAAGATGGTAACCTATTTTTAATTTCAGAATTTAATTAATTATTATTTAGTCATGTTTTCATTAATATTTAGTCCTATTTGTGATAGAAAATCAGTGGTAAGGCCTGAAAACATTTTTATACGTAAATTAAGGATGATTCGCGAGATTATGGTGAATCACTGGCGGAGATAAGTGGTTGAATTGTGTGCAAGAGGACACGTGCAGGTTTATTGAATCAATAGATGATATAAAACAAAAAGGGGGGTTTTAATCAGTAAATAGCATTAAGAAACGTAGGAGGAACTTTTTATAAAAGAAACATGTTTACCAATGAAATTTGTAGAAAGTATCTATTTATAAATATGAGGATTAACACAAGTATTTGTTCATATACTATTTATTTTCATCATTTCGTCGTATAGTCAATTAGATTATATATTAGTTAATATTTAACCCTAATAAATATTGATTAGACCAAATTACTCATTATAAAGATCTCATATTAAACATTTATTGTATTTTGTTTTTAAAAAAATAAAATTAAGAAAATGCTAAATTTAGTAATATGCACTTTCAAATAAAAATTAGTTTCTAAAATCTATGAATAAGAATATGGTAGTTAAAGATAATATTTTAAATAGATAAATAGTGGAAATGTTTTATAAATTCTAAATTTGAGAAATAGATTTAATTTTAAATGTAGTAATTAATTGTTTGGCTGCATATTTATTTTGTGATAATAAAGAAATAGAATAAATGATTTCGAGAATATTATATAAGTTGATATTATCAGTTTCATAGAAGAAAAAGGAAAAACATCATCTTTTAAGATAATAATTTTATTCAAACCACTGTATATTTATTTTGACTTATTATTTAATAAATTAGAATATTGTTATGCCAGATATTATATTTATGAGTTTTGTATGCTATTGATTGTTACGCGAATTATTGTAATTTGAATTGCTACGTGAACGTAAAAATTAGACAAAAGGTATCCTAGGGGTATTCGTGCCCGAATTGAAACTAAATAGACGTTAATAAGGCAATTGTTACAAAAGTGATTAGGGATTGGAAATTGTGCGTTGTATACAAAATTTTTGAAGAATCTCCTTTTTAACAGATTTCACGGGCACGAAATCTTCGTGCTTGCACGACAGCGGCAAACCTAGTTAGTTAATAAAGGGATAAAATAGTAGGAGTATTAGTTAATAAGTGATGACCCATATTGATGTGATATTTATGGAGGGACGATTAAATAGTTTGTTTGGATGAGTTATTAGAGAACGGGATTAAAGAATGGGCTGACTACGTGAGAAGCCGTCAAACCCGAATGCTGTCTCCACCGGAGGCGGGTCCTTTTACTCTCTCCGTTCCCTCTCTTTTCTAGGGTTTTAAAGCAGGTGTTTTGCCTGACAATTCTTTCTTCCAGATTTCAAACCATATTTTGCCAATTAACAAACGAAGAAGAAATCAAGGGTTTCAGCAATGGCGTTTTCTTTCACCCCACAGCACCAGCAACAACCCCAACAACTACAACTATTCCCACCTCAACAGCAATCCCCATTCCAACAGAGCAACCCATTTTTCCAACAACAACAACCACCACAGCAATTTCAACTACAACCACAACAGCAACAATTTCTACAACAACAGCAGCAACAACAACAGCAGCAGCAGCAGCAGCAACACCACCAGCCGCAGCAACAATTGTGCCTTTTCACCAACGAAAAAACTCCGGCCACGTACGGCACCAAATGGGCCGACCTCCACCCGGACTCCCAGAAATTCCTCCTTCTAATTGAGTATGTTCCGAATGACATAGTTTTGTGTATATATCTGCGCGCATAGGAGTTAAAAAAAAATAAAAATTACCCAGTTGATTGTTTTAAAGTGCCTCAATGGTTTCAATTAGGTGCATTTGAATTTCGTGAAAATTTGTACTAATTGTTTTGTTAATTTGTTGATTGTGAAGATATGTACTAATTTGTAGTAATTGTTTTGCTAAAGGGGTGTCTTTTTCGATGATATGGATATTTCTTGCCCCGCAAAGTATACTTCTTGAAATTTAAAATGTTGGGACTAGACTATAGACAATAATATAATGCAATAGACGCATGTATATGTTGAGTGACAAGTTTTAGCCAGTGGAAGTTGGTGTGTGTAGTTTTGGCTGGGGATTTGGCTTGAGCTGCTGCAATGTCTTGATTAAGGAGCTTTTCAATTTCGCCAGTAGAGAGTTTTCCTTATCTTAGAATCTGATTTGCTATTTTAGGCTTCGAGTCGCTAAAGCAGTGGTTTTTGGTGGCTAGGGAGAAGATACTTGAGTGTAGGGATGAAAGCCATCGGCTGGATCAGTGTAGTAGACTTTATGATTCTTTGATCTCCAATGACGGATTTGATTCTGATGCAAGCCACATTGTACAGGTTTCTTACATTCCTAATTTATTGAATTTCATACTGTAGCTGCTTGTGACATGATTGTAGCTTACTAAACCTAGCTTTATGGTAAGTTCTTACGTTTATTTTTTCAACTCAACTATGATAAGGTGGGCAACGACCTTTCTCCTTCACGGATATAAAAGATCTTGCAACTCCCCCAAAATTATTGCTCCTTTACCCTAGTCATCGGCTTTTCCCAGTGATGGTTTCTGACCTAGATTTGGAAGCAGATTTTACATAAAAGTCAGAGATGACTAAATTATAGCTTGCCCATGATTGGATGTGTTCAGTCCCTCTGTTAGATGAAGCAACATGAATGTCTCTAATCAAGTAACCCGAAAAAGAAAAACGGATGTCTTAATGGAATTCTTAAACTATTTTCATTACTTCTGCTTACCAACTTTTCAATGAAGATTTGAATCTCAAATTCTTCAGTTGACTTCAGTTTTTGTTTGGTTGTAGTCTTGTAGACAAACATGTGATTGCTGCTAAGTTTAGGAGAAAATAAAGTTTAATTCTTGAATTTGTCGGGCTAAGTTTTTCTTTTTAACCCATGTTGGGCTAAGTTTGACTACTGTAACCTCTCGTAGATAGATGCCTCAAGTCTTCTTGAACAACCTTTTCTCTCTTTAAATCTGACTTTATTGGTGATGATGATATTGAAATTTTTTGTGGTAGGAACTAGGTGGAGTTAGTACAGCAATGGAACGGCAGAAGGCTGTTTTGTATGAACTTATGGCTGTTATCAAAGATATGCTACCTAACACTGAGGTCGCTATTCGTTCTTTCATTATGTTACGGCCAAGGTTTGTCCGTCCAAATACAGGTGCTGCTTCAAATGCCACTGTACCATCACAGCTTTCAGGGGCGACTGTTGCTCCAAGTGGAAGTACTCAACCTGTATCTACCTCTGTAGTGCCAATTTTTGATTTCTATAGTGGTCTCCCCAAGAAACCATCTCCCTTTCTGCAGCAAACAGTTGCAAGATTTGAGAAGTATATTGGTCAATGCCGTCAGTGGATTGAAGAGTTAGAGCAGCTGCTGCTCGTCGATTCTGGCAGGAACTCTTTAAACTCTAGCTCCTCATTGTTACAGTCTCTTCCCAAAGTTATGTCAAATGTGCACGACTTTTTTGTTCATGTGGCAGCAAAGGTGAAGAAAACTGAGTCAATTGTTTTTAACTTCTGTGAACATAAAGAAGTTCGGTATTTACTGTCCACTTAATAATAACATGAATGGAAGCACAATTAGTCTCTTCCTTTATTGCTTTCGGTTTCAGTTATGAAACCAGATGCCCAAGCAATTATTTTCACTTGTGATCGGGTATTAGCTTGATGTATAGCTGGAAATAATTCTCAGTTGTTCAAAAGGATGGAATATCTAACTTAGTTTGGAATGTGGAATCTGAAAGTCTACTTTTGGAAGTCTGGTGTGATACATTAGTGGCAGACTGGCAGTAACTACATGATAGCCATTTTACATGGATTCTTATAATGTGTGACACTTAAAATGCTCGGGCAATGGTATGAGATCCATGTCAGCCTGTTGGGATTTACCTAGCTATCACAATTTGTGCTTCAAAATTACCACGGACTTGGTAAGAAATGTCACTATTTTTGGCATGTTTAGACGTCCTCGATATAGAAATTCAATGGATACCACAGTTAGACACATTACCAGGTCCCTGTGACATAGCATGATAACTGTGGCAGTTTGTGGGACTGTATTCTCAGGTCTACATTTTTGAACTCTAAGTCATGCAATTTCTCTTCTACACTACTTCAAATACCTTGGATCAGTGATTGTGCGAGCATACTTTTTGGAGCTCAGAAACTGTAATATGCCCTTCATATTTTATACTTTCGACATGCTTCTTATTTGATTGGATTTGCTTCTCATGTACTCATGAATATGCTCTTCTGTATTTATCACTTATCGTAAGAACTTTATACTCTGGTGCTGTGTAGGTGGAGAGCATTCATCAGTACATTGAATCCATGAAAGCAGCGTATCTTGCCGACCAACGCCGCCGTGGGGATGCAAATGATCCATTTCTTGAGGCTGATAGAAGGGAAACAGCCAAACAAGAAGCTGCTGCCCGGAGGGTACACCCAACCTTGCATTTGCCTGCAAGTTCACAACCGTTGACTCAAGTTGCAGGGTTGTTTGCCAGCTCAGCAACACCTGATGCATCCTCTGCCCCACACACTTCTGCAGCAATTGGAGCAGCTTCGTCAGGGAGTGGGTCCTCACTTTTTAGTACTCCATCTGCTGCTGCGTCTTCGTCTTCATTATTTTCCACTCCCAGTGCTGCTCCGACGGCCTCATTTGGAGTACCTGGTGCATCAGCCCCATCGTCACTTTTTGGTCCTTCAACACCCTCATTGGGTAATACTTCTTTACTTGGTGTCCCTTCTGCTGGAGTTTCATCCTTTTTGACCCCATTTGCTTCAGGTACATTCTACGACTATCGTTGTTATTTATGGATTGGGGACAAGGGCTAGGAAAACAAACTTGCAAAGACTCATACGTCATTGTAGTAGCCAGTATTGTTTGGTTTTATCTGAAGTTGTCTTTCAGGGGCTTTGGTAACCACTAAGATTAGTCATATACATTGCTATGAACTGTGTTCCAAGATCTTGGAGTGCAGCAGATTATGTTATTAGAATACTTTAAAGATCCAAATCAAAGTGTTGGTGCAACAATGTAGGACAGCACTTTGTGGAATTTTGAAACTAGGTTTTGTAGCGTATTGATAGACTACGTTTAGGGCCGCTTGACTGAACAAGGCAAAGGAACCAAAAGAGGGACTGTTCTGGTTGCTGTGTGCAACAACGATAGTCTATGGTTAACTGTTATGGAGAAGAGTTAGTTTTGTGAGTTAGGATTCCGATATATTTCACTCAAGATCTACTTCTGGAATATTTTAGGCCAAAAGCACCTAAACTAAGAAGGAATCACTATAGGAATCACTCTTAAAACTTGGCAACGTACCTAGATTCTCTAACAGCATCACACATAAGGCTATAATTGCATGACTCTAAGCCTCTGAACTCAGCTCTGTTGAATTATATGCATTACTTGGTCTTGTATGGACTTCACGGAACTTTTTTTTCTGTCAGGATTTTGACTTCCTATGTAGATTGTGACTAATAACTTTCAAAACCTACCTCAAACAAAATAGTACTCTTTACTCAACACAGATTTATGGCATGATCCTTAGGACAGAACATGGGCAGCCCATGGTCATGAACTCTATACATAATAGTACCCCTGAGCTACAAAGCAAAAAAAGAAAACATTTGAGAAGTGGAACCAGATTAATATCCAACACATGTGACACTGCCAATTTTCAAATGTTGCCCCTTCTCTTATTCTACTTTTTCTTAAGATGAATGTCCGGAGCAGACAAAATATGTCAATGGGGTTGTATTTTGGACTGATTGCCACGTTATTTACAAGCTTGTAATATTCTTAATTCTGATTTAGATCTGATTGTTGATCAAATGTGTTCTTCTGATCTTGCTTCTTACAATTAAGCAAATGATTGTTAACCTTTTAGCCCATTCTCCCAAAGATTTTATATTTTTTTTGGTTTTGGTACGTTTATTCGTCTTTTCTGAATTTTTGTAAATTCACGTTATATATAGTTTTATTAATCATTTGTCTTGACAAGAGGTGTCTAAAAAGTAAAAAATTATGACCAATAGCAACAAAAAAAAAAAAAAAAAAGGGTTCACTAAAGACGAAAAAGTTACCATACAACTGGTATTTTTGTGTTTAGTGTTGTCTTATATGAACTTTTTTCAACTGCGGTCCATATTTTTATACATTTCTGATTCCTCTAGTCGAGACGAATGATTAATCCCAAAAATTACGACAAAAAGCTAAACAAATACAGTAATTACACAAGTAAAAATTTAGTGTTACCAATTTGACACTATTTGCTAAGTATTGATGAATACGTAGACATCATAGATTTGCAAAGACCTCAGTTCATGGCCTCCTTGTTATGACTATGTTTTAGTGTTACCAATCTGAGCGCCCCCCCCCCCCTCGAAGTGGGACTCTTCTTCCCTCTCGTTCTTTTTTTATTTTTTGTTACGAACTTCTTCGTAACAAGTGGTATCAGAGCCGTCAATCCTTGGCTTCATCAAAACTCAAGAATGGATCAACTTATTTTATCATCTATCAACACAAAGTGGGAAGTGGCGTTAAAGTTCAAAATTAGTGCTTCCGAAGAGTTGGTTGTTGTGACCTAGAAAAAGACCTCGTTCGCATGCTTACAGGGTTCTTCTTTATTAAAATGTGGGATCCCGGTGGATTTCCAATGTTTTTTTGTATTTCCATCTTGAGGGCATCTCAAGGGGATAGAATTGTTATATATCTGTTTTCCTAAAATCATTTAGTATTTATTTTAATTAAGGTAGTGGTAGAAGATATGATTAGTGGGATAAGTGTTCCTAGTTTGTAGGGTAGTGGGAGGTTGTCCTTCATTGTTTATAAATATAACCTTTGTGTATCATTTAAGGGAGTTGAATATTGATAAAAGTCTTCTATTTTGAAGTACAAAGGTCCAGTTCTCCTCTATTTGAACCAATCAGAGGTCTTCCCCCCTCGAAGTGGGACTCTTCTTCCCTCTCATACTATTTTTATTTTGTTACGAAGAAGTTCGTAACATTTAGCGACGAAACATTCAAATTTTCCTTCACATGGCTGGTTTTGTAATTGCAATCTGAGCTTCACTGCCTGATCGAGTGATTTTAATATTATCGTAGGTGCTGCAATAGGGTCGGGAGCAAGCTTCGGGACTGCATCTGTTAGTGATCTCTCTCTCTCTCTCTCTCTCTCTCTCTCTGTGTGTGTGTGTGTGCACCCGCGCTTTTAAACTATGTCCGTTTGAAAACCCCAACCTTAGTATTCTTTTTTCTCTCTCTCTCTCTCTTTTTGTTGTTTTTGGTCGAGGAGGGGATGATGTGGATTATTGGATTTTCTTGGTGACACTGGCAAATTGTAAGCTAATACGAGTTAGGCTTCGATTATTCGGACACGCTCTTAAAATTCTGTATTACATTGCTTTGTCATCTACTTCACCTAAACCACTCTCTGAAGAGCCTGTTTGTTTGCTGGATTGACTATTTTCCGGTACTAGTTAATCCGGGGACCAGGACGGGCTAATCCACTGTTTGGTTGGCACACCGACCCGAAAAATTTAACGACGATACATACTAATACTACCAACCGAATATACTACCAGTGTTTGGTTGATAGACTATTGCATCATCCACCAAATTTTATCCACCCATGCATACTACCAACCAAACAAAGTATAAAATTATTCCCTTCTTAATGTCCCCCCTCTACCATATCTTCCTCTCATCTGCCCTTCTTATTTAGTCCCCCAAAACTAGTCCAGCTGACTAACATTCTTGAAGTGTTGCAAACGACATTGAAATCAAAGCAATTTTTTTTTGGTGTGTGGAAAATTTGGTGCATGCCGGCTTTGTGTTTTCTTTTTCTTGCAAATATAAGCGAATTTTGTGTTTATCCTTTATCAAATTTGAGTCAATGTTTTTATATTATCTGATGATTGCTTCACATTTTCTCTTGCTTGGTAACTTTTCTTTTGTTTTCTTGGCATTCATATGCTTGTGAGATTCTATCCTAGTTGTAAACACGCTCTTTTCAAGATGGGAGCAAGATTTTTAGAGATTTGATTTGGGAGCACGGAAGCAAGGTTTTGGGGTGGATTATTACCCTGATAGGAGAGAGATCCTTCAACTAAGGCCCTGGCTTTTTTATCCTGCATTTATTACATAATTAAATATTGAAATTGCTAGCTAGCCCAAGTAGTTGGATGGTTGTTCCAAGTAAATTTAGGTTTAGTGTTCGATTTTCGTTCCTTTCATCTCAAAAGGTACTATTTTATATTGATGTTACTGCTTGTTCAAAAAGAGAGCTTGAATGTTTTGAAACAATTGCATCCCTAGATCCGATTTGGTTCTTCCAAAGAACACCCTAAATTTGACCTGTGCTTTATTTTTATTTTTGACCAAAAGACCAAATATCAAGCTTATGAATTCTCTTCTATGTTGCATTTGGTGAATAGCTTGATATACTTTGTTTTGTTGTTGGGCCCATTTCCTAACAGCTCAAGCTTTTGGAACAGTTTGTAACTTAACATGGTATCAAAACTCAGGTTGTGAGAGGTATTGGGTTAAAGTCTCTCCGTTTGGATTCATTCCTCGTTTGCTGTGCTTCTCCTCTTCATATCCTCTTTTGAATACCTATAAGTATTTGCATCTCCACACGCAAGACGAGGTTGCACCTGACAGAAGGTGTTGAATAACTTGATATACATAGTAAGGCCCATATCCTAATAGATTAAGCTTTTGTGAGTCTGTGACAATTGGGAACTTAACAGCATAAATGCAATGACAGTATCCAGGTAAATCCCCGATCGAGGAGGGTGTGGGTGGGGTGGACTGGAGACGGATCCAACCTTTGGTAATAGATGCACAAAGTGGCTATTCTAGACATACCACTAGAATAGGAGCAAAAAAAAAAAAAAAAAGCGAAGATTGCAAGGCACGTTATGCCGTGGAATTATGCCCCCCAAATCAAGACCGGAATGCATCAGAGAAGGCAGATCTAGAGACCCGATAGAATTTATGTGCTCATTTCCGTGATTCTTTCATTCAGAATCCATGAATAATGCCAAAAAACTCACACACAAATGCACTATTTTAAAGAAACTGGCTCTTGTGTACTTTGCTGCTGACCACCATGTACTTATGAATGTTGAAGAGGTACGAGGAATAGAAAGACGTAGCTCTGTTGTCCCGCCATTCTAAATTTTCTTGTCAATGTTGGTGCAAATCAAATAGTACTAGATTTTTTAAAATACAGATGGGGAAGCTGTTTACGTGGCACAACTAAGTTGTTACTAGGCCTTTGAGAGCCTAATATTCAATTTTTCTGGTGTCTCACTGATTATTCTATGTGTTGCAGAAAGCAAGAGCAAAAAGTCGCACTGGTCGACGCTAGTAGCAGTTTCCTGAGGTAATGATAGCGGAGGCAACATTTTACATGCTTGATTGATTCTCAGCAGCCCTTCTGTGGGGAGCTACCATTAGTTATTTGCAGTCCATGGCATCTGGATGTGCCTGGATTCCTGAACTCTATGGACAATTCTTGCAGACGGGTTGCTGGATTCTTGGTCTCTGAATCAGAGGTTTTTTCTTGCCTTTGGACTTAAAATGTTGTGGGTATAATGCCCTGAGATCCTTGTTCTTGTAACATTGTAAATTGCAACTTGACTTGATTGTTTTGGCTATAGATCCTTGTTAAGAATTAATTCTGTTGATCTGGAAATGGATGCCACCTTTGTGCTCTTCGGCTTGTTTATTGAACTCATGAGAATGGTATTTGATGTTAATTTCTATTTAAGGTTCTAATCTTGGGTTTTAACATTCTACTCCTTTGATTATCACAATACATCCCATCTTTCTCTTATTCTCTGATCGTCTATGTCCACACAATAAAAATTCGTGTACAGATGCTGCTGGGTCCTGATCTGAGATGTACGCTAAATTTCTCTTCAAGTCCACAAATCAACATCTATTTAGAGAGTAAAGGAGAACACATGTAAATGATCCCGGAACATAAACCTATCATCTGAATCACTGAATGAGATATTCTCCGACCATTAATGTTTCTGCAACTACATGTTTTCTTTGTCTTCCCTTGGTAAAGTGTAAAGTACTATACTAGAAATTTTATTTATGCTTTGTTATGGTTCGGCATTTCTCATTTTACCAAACAAATGAATGTGGTTCTGAGTTGTTTTGTCAGACAAATAGAGTCCATTCAGGCATAGCCTGTTGAATATTTTTTTTTTTCATTTTCATTAACAGAAGTTACTCTCCAACAGTCGTATTATATGAGAACGCTACAATTCCTCTCCAACTGAACTACTGGTAGCTTGTCCCTAACCACAAGGTTTCTGTAACGACCCTGATTTTTGCTAAATAAAAATTTCGTTAAATATTTGAATTTTTTTTTAATTACTTGGATTGCTTTAAAAAAAAAATTTAAATTCTAATAATCCGTCATAATTAGATTTGAAACTTGTAAAATTGAATTCTTTAACTCCGGACAATCTGGTCCTTCTCCCATGACTAGTATACTTGTAAACGTACTCGTATATTTTTCCTAGTAAGTAAATAATATCTTTAAACTATATTTCTTGGCTGGAAATCCTACATGGCAAGTATAGTTAGTTTTAACTGATTAGTTAGCAAACCCTAACTACCGTTTGGCTTAGTTACATTTCCCTGACCTGGAGTGATGCATCGATGCCATCATGCCGAAGTGGTTAGTAGAAAATTTTTGGTCTTTGCCTTGACCGTTAACTTGACTGCCTTGCTTTGGCTTAGCTAGGCTGTCTTGGCGTCGGGTCGCTGTCGGGCCTGCCTCGCCTAGGCGTCGGGTCGCTGTCGGGTTGCTCTGCCTTGGCTGCCATAGGGTTCTGCCTTAGCGTCGGGTCGTGCCTTGCTTTTGCCTTGGCGTTGCTGGGCTGCCTTGCTTTGGCTCTGCCTTGGCAATGCCTTGGCCACCGCTTCGCTAGCGGGCTGTCTTGGCCACGCTCACGCCTTGCTTTGGCGTTTGGCACCGTCGGGTTTTAATATTCCGTTATTAAGCGATTTCCTACTAAATAAAACCAAAATACCACTCGAGCAATGAAAACCTAGATTTGACTAAGACAAATCATTAAGAAACTTTTGAACCATAGGAACCCATCATTTTGCTTCCAAGAAGCAACCCTAGCCATGCATGCATGCAACCCTAATTTACTTAGCCTTGTCCTTATCTTCCATGTATGTGCATACATTGACCAGAGAGAGAGAGAGAGATGGCCGAATGGAGAGAGAGAGAGGGAGGCCGTGAGAGAGAGAAAAAGTGCAAGTGTGTGCTTGTGTTTTGACAACTCAACCAAGTAACCTCCTTTGTCTTTACTCAACCAAAGTACAACCTTTTATGACTTCTTTTGTGCTTTTGCAAGCAAGTCCTCTCTAGGATGAGACTAGTCCAAAAACCCCTCATAATGACCTAGTTTTAGCTTGAAGATGAAATGACAATTGGATGACAAGGCATGGCATACTTGGAAGACTTGATTGGACAATTCAATGGATCAACAAAGGAGAGAGGAAGAGGGAGAGAGGGCTGGCCGAAATTTTCAGGAGAAGAGAGAGGTGTGTGCTTGAGTGTAGTACACTCCATCAAGCTACAAACTTAGCCTTAAGCCTATTACCCAATTGCCAACCCATTTCTAGCTTACTTTAAGTACAATCCTAGCCAATTATGTTCTTCTTTCTTGCAAGAGAACTTACCTAGACAAGACAAGACCAAAAACCCTCATGATCACATAGCCTTAAGCCTAAAAAGATGGATTGACAAGTGAAGGAAGGCTATGTCATGATAAAAGGTGTGAAATGACAATACAATGGAGCAAATCAATTGGGGGGGGGGGGGAGAGAGAGATATGGCTGGCCATGAGAGAGAGGGAGAAGGTCAGGTTTTTGCTATAAATAGCACCCAAATCTTGCCATTCAACTCACACCTTCACCCCTTGCTCCAACTTCTCTCTAGAAACCATTTTCTATTTTCCAGACAGCCTACTGTCCTTCGTAAAACCTCATTTTTCTCCTGCTTAAAGTAGTCCTTAGACCCAACTCCCTTCAGGAATGTTGTAGAGCACTTCGAGACCTTGAAGTTAGACCCAAGAATCACCCCAATCGGTTAAGAAATGACCAAGATATTGCCATCCGAAATTCAGTAAAATTCTCGGATTTCCAGTCCAGACAGCTTACTGTCACTCCCTTTATCCCCATTTTTCTCCTACCTAAAGTCGTTTCTAGGAACAACGTCCTCCACGAAAGTTGTAGAAAATTTCGAGATCTTCGATTCAGATTCAAGAACGATCCTATTCGGCCAAGTATTGACCGAGTTACAGTCATCCAAAGTTTGGTCCAGATTTGGAAGTTTCACCGCCCGTAGAATTTTTCAACTAAGCTTATTCGGCCCCGACTAGTTTCGGATCAAGGTAGATTTTCCTATCTACTTTTCCTAGTATAACTCTAGTTATGTTGCTTATGTTCTTGAAATGAAAAGCATGATCTTGTAGATTATTCTTAACCGTTAACTCCGAGATATATTGTATGATGTTCGTAGGGTTTGAGATGCATGAGGTAGATTCTCCTTTTACTTGTTAATCTTAAGTATACGTAGATTAATCTCTACTCATTTTTCTCTAAGTATAAGCTCGTATATTATGTTTAAATGTATGTTAAGTTACGATACTAAGGATTAGTTAGCAAACTTGTTTTACTAAAATTTCAAAGGAAGTATGAACATGTTGAACAAACGATTTCTATGTCAATAAACATATGTTGTTTTGAACTTCCCATAAAGGAAGAAAGAACGGATTTTGGTAATATAGACTTAAATGGAAGTATTCGTATTATTGTTTTGAGGATGATTACGAGCATGTGTGTATATGATTGCATTACTGGTGGTATACAGAATTTTGTTACTTACTTAAAATGTTTTGAAAGGCACGATTGTTAGCAACCCTAAGTTGCTTATAGTGGTATTAACATATTGAATAGATGACTTTTAATCCAATAAACATATGTTGTCTTTTTGAATTCCATAAAAGAAGAAAGAATGGGTTTTGAAGTGTAAGAGCTTAAACGTTTGATTAGAAGTATTCGTATCATGATCTTTTAGAGGGTTATGAACTTGTTTACATGTTGTTTGCTTTACTTGTGGTTGTATAAGGATGGTGATGAACTTGTTTATAAGATTGCTTGCATGATCTTGTTAGTTTATATTACAATGAATGATTTATATGATTTATGATGAGAAAAGTCCTATCGCGGAGTCTATGCATGAGAACGAGACACAAAAATCGAGAAAATAGAAACATGACACCTGGGGTGTGGTTGATATGGATAAAAAGGGTTTAAGACAAGGTGTGTTTTGGAAATGCAATGTGGCCGGACTTGCTCATTGTGGGAATATATGTTACAAATGATAAAATATTTTTGAAACTACATAATGACCAAATGTGGGTGCATTATGTGAGTATGTGTGTGTTGTGTGCCAATGGAAACCCGGCGCAGAGGAACCATTGTGAGGATACTCGGGAATCCGGCGCGGCGGAACCGAGGTTGGCTGTGTGTGTTGCGTGCCAATGGAAACCCGGTGCGGCGGAACCATTGTGAGGATACTCGGGAACCCGGCGCGGCGGAACCGAGGTTGGGTGTGTAGCTTGATTATCCGCGGAGAGGAGCCAATGCAAATGTGTGCCAATGGGAACCCGGCGCGGCGGAACCATTGTGAGGATACTTGGGAACCCGGCGCAGTGGAACCGAGATTGGGTGTGTTAAATGTGATTTTCAAAATGTTGATTTGGAAGTAAAAAGGATTTCAGAAACATTTATGAATATGGTGACACAGACTACGACGAGTCACGTAGGAGAAACTCAGATATTACCGACACCAAACGATAGAATAGTGTATGTGGATGCGTCATTGTTAATGCCTTGTTAAACATGTATGTATTATTCCGCTGCTTGTTTAAGAGTTGGTATGCTGCTCTTATACTCTGATATTGGTAAGATATGGGTTAGTTGGTATAGGATTATTCTGCTGAGCTCTTGTAGCTCATGGTGTTACCTTTGGTGACCCTGACATATTATATCGGTGGCGACGCAGGTATAATGTGTCAGATTTTGTAAATGATCAAGATGAACAGTTCACCTTGGAGGCTTTTGGAGCTGAGAAGCTGGTTAGAATGAAGCAGCAGGCGGAGCTGTAGTTAGGAACCCAGAACTCCTTCATTTGTATAAAGATTGAACCCTAGTGGGAGTTATGATATAATAATGAGCCAGACTCCATTTGATTTTATGAATAAAATATTTATTTAACGTACCAAAAAATCAGGGGCGTTACAGTTTCTCAACTAATCGACTAGAGGAGAGAAATATTGGCTACATTCTTTACTAGTCCTTTTATAAAGGTATATAAACTTGCAATAAATAAAAGGGTAAATTACATTGACCTCCCCTGAGGTTTTCTAACAAATAGACTGACCTCCTCTTTGGTTCTACAAATTATTCTCACCTCCCTTACTTTAAGAACTAGTAATATGCATCTACCTCCCTTTTTCAAAAATACACTTGCAAAGGAGTGACGTTAATAAAAAAAAAGGAGTGACAAAATCATTTCCCATAAACTATTTTATTTTTCAAATGCTGTAATAAGAAATAATGAGACTCTAAATTTTTGAATTTTTTGGGATTATTTTAATATTTGTATCTTTTCATCATTGGTCATAATATATATATTTTTTCAAGCTCTCTCCTTTATACAACACAGAAAAGTATTAAATTTTCTCCAAGATAGTAAAATAAAATAAAAAGAGTAACTTAAAGACAAGATTTATAGGCTTTATGCCTTTACCTATATTGTTATCTTATTTTGTTCTTGTAAAATACATAATTCAATATTATTTTATAATTTGTCCAAGATTTAATTTCCTATCCTTTGGTGAATTTTTTACAGTTATTAACCAATTTCTTTTATTTTTTTAGTTAGCCTCTATGATTAACATTAAAAAAAAAAACATTCAAACTAAGTTTTAATGGTAATGCCCCGATTTTCCAAAGAATTTCGGAGGCATTAACCCTAATATACACTGAATTTTATATGGGAGACTTAAAAATCCATCCTCATTCCTCATCCAACTTAAGTATTCATCATTCACTTTTTGAATTGTTATGTTTTCATCCCTATTTTTTTAATACCAACAATGCCCCTTATATATATATATATATATGGGGGCGGTTCCGGGGACAACAAATTTGACAACAAAAAAAACAACACAAATCTCAATCTCATAGTTCCCGATCAAAATTTTATGATCCGAACCGTTCAATGTGTGCAGAATGTGATTTTAAAGGTACCAGCAAGAAATTAGCAAAAAATATGACCGGAAAGTGCTTGTTTTGAACAGTTTTTAATTGAACCGTTCATCAAATCTAAGCTAAAAACTGTTTAGATCAAGCCCTTTCCGGTCTTTTTTTTTTGCTGATTTTTCGTGGGTATCCTTAAAATCACGTTCTGATCACATTGAGCGGCTCAGATCATTAAAATTTGATCGAGAACTATGTGTTGTTTTTTTTGTTGTCAAATTTGTTGTCCTCGGAACCGCCCCGTATATGTATATATATATATTAGTGGCCTTCAGATAAGGTCGACCTTATTTGCAAAAAATGCGGACATCCATTGTAAGCCGTTGGATCTCATCCAACGGCTGTGATTTTAAAAAGGATCTTGCGGGTAAAAAAGGGAGTGAGTCGGGTAAAAAAGGGAGTGAGAGGGGGTGAACATGGTTTTGTTAATTCCATGTCTTGGCAAAGCCATTTTACATCATGTGACTTCTGAAGTGTAATAAAAAGAGTAGATCATAAGTTTTGTTAGTCTTATGTATTGGATTTCTGCATCTCTTTTAATTTTATGATTTGATTCGTTTTTGTCGTTGTTGTTGCAACCTCTTTTTTTTTGTTTAGTTTGTAGCCTTCGTCTTACAATTGATTTTATTTTGTGTTTGAAGTCTACAGTTGAGGGGCTAGCGCTTCAATTAAAGCTACTGCTAATTCGATGCCGAAAACGTCATATAGGTGGAGGCTCTGGTAATATCTCTCTGGATCCATAAAAAAGATAGGAATTTTGAAAAGGCAGTCTCCTTTTCTCAATCTATGTTATGAGTATTTTATCACTTACTATGTTCAACCTAGCTATGCCAAAACAGTGAACAAATCACCCCATATACTTTTTTACTATATGTTTTTCTATGTTATGACCATTGAATGTACATAGCCTAGGTCTTTTTGTTGTAATTGGCTTGCCAAATTTTGTACTTCAGCGGCTCATTTTTCTTATTATTTAAGCATATATTGATTATTTAGATTGTTGTTCACTGATACGCAAGGATAATGCATCTAAATTGGTTTACATTTAATTATTTGATGTATTGTTCAATGACTTTGCCTTAGTTATGACATTATCTCAAGCTTAGCCGCTCAGGTACACTGAGAACTTGGAGTCTTGGAGTATATTTAAAGGAATGAGAGAATTTTAGAAACAACTATGGAATATGGTTTTGATGTGAGGCTTTCTACCTTTGTGCAGACCCATGTCAACAACATTAAAAAAAATCTCATTTACGCGAAATGGTGGTAATAAATTTTGCTCTTTTCTGTTTTTCCGCTTGGTAGTTTGCTGAAAGATTGTAATGGAAAGAGAGAGAAAATGGAATAGATTTAGATGAGCTTAATGTGTTTTCAAAAGGAATTGGCTTTCCTGAATGTACAGATGTTTTGATGAGCTTAGGGATCGTATGTATTCTCTGTAAAGACATAGAATTAATTTGCGGTGGTTTGAAATTGAAATTTAATAAAGAATAAATTAGTTGTTGTATCTCTATAAATTAGTCTGTAACGTTCGTAATGTACCTCAATTAAATTTTCATATTTAGTTGAGTGATTAATAGAATGTTCATCAACTATCATCACTACTAAAAACAAAAGAGATTAAATTATTTACACAGCCTGTGTAAATATTTGTTTTTTTTCTTCAAATTAAGGGCCCGTTCCGGTTTATCTTCTTTTTGCAAAATTACTTTTTTTTTTCAATTTTTAAACTCAAATATAATTAAAATGAAAAATATTTTTTAATTTTTTTTGCACCGTATAAAAGATCTCAATGAGATCTATCAAATAAGATCTATATTGGTAGAAAAATTACTTGCGTAAACACGTGATTTTTAAGCTTGAAATTACTTTCTTTTTCAAAAAATATTTTTTTTTCACAATCCGGAACACCTCCTAATTACATTGTGCCACGTCGCCGCGTTCTATTAATTGCGATCACTGTTTTGACAACGTGGGGCAATATAATTGATTTGGAGGAAACAAATATTTATACCACCGGTATATATAATTTATTCTGAAATCAAAAACACTTCCCGAAATTAATTCATTCAATGAGCACGCGAAAACGTGCGAAGCACGTGCATTAGACTAGTTGTAAAAAAGAGAGAACAAATGGTGAAATGGCAGAATTGTCATGTAGGAGTGAGAAGATATAGGACGACATTTATATGGGGCCGTTCCAGTTTTTATAAAAAGGAAGTTTCAGAAAAGGAACGTAATTTCAAACTAAAAAATTATGTGTTTAAGCAAATAATTTTTCTACCAATATGAATTTTGTTTAATAAATCTCATTATGATCTTTTAAATGGTGCAAAAATAAATTAATTTTTTTTTCATTTTCATTATATTTAAGTTTGAAATTATCTTCTTTTAAAAAAAAAGGTTTAAAAAGGAAACAGTACCACACCTTATTGTACATACAGTACGATGAACTGTTCCAGCAGTAACTTTCCATATACAACTAAAGAATAATAGTAAAGTATTACGAGAACGGAATACAAAGCTTCGCCTTTTAGGGGGACAATAGCAGGACGCTTTTTAAGAAAAGGTTTAACATGGAGATATACCCACCGGATGGTTCCAGAGACATTTAAAAAAACATCTAAAAAACACTTTAAACCTTAATTATAATTTTTGATCAAATTTTGATGATCCGAGCCGTTCAATGTGTGCAGAATGTGATTTTACGGGTGCATGCGTGAAATCGGGAAAAAAAAATACCGAAAGTGTTTGTTTTGAGCAGTTTTTAATTGAACCGTTTAATAAAAAACTGTTCGAAACTGTTTGGATCAAGCCCTTTCCTGTCATTTTTTTACTGATTTCTCACGAGTACCCTTATAATCACGTTCTGATCACATTAAGCGGCTCGGATCAGTAAAATTTGATCAGAAATTATGAAGTGTTTTTTTAGATGTCCCCGAAACCACCCCAACTCACTCAAATACTCTAGCTCCGTTTGGAACTTGAAGGAAAAATGAAAGGAAAGAAAAAGAAAATCACTCAAATACTCTAGCTCTGTTTGAAACTTGAAGGAAAAATGAAAGGAAAGAAAAAGAAAATAAAATGAGAGGAAAATGAGAAGAAAAATTTACTATTCATAAAACTTAAAATTATTATTTTCTTCCCTCTTTCTCTCCCCACCAAACAATTGGAGGGAATTTTTTTTAATTTTCCTATCTTTTCCTTTCATTTCCTTATGTTCCAAACAGAGCCTGGACGTTTTCCAAATAGGGTTAAGATCCCCCCAAAAAAAAAGGGGAGGGGCTAGAGCTGCTAATGACTCTCTCTCTGGCTGAACCCCGCCGGGAAAGAAAAACACTCGCCGGGGAAAATGCATCATGTCGCCGCACACTCGAAGCTCTGCCGTCTAATCGACGAGTCTCTCCGTCCTTTCGCCGTAATTATATTCCATTCTCTTTGTTTTCCTTCCTTCAGCAATCCCTTATTGCTCTGTACATCCCGTTTAATCTTCTTATCTCACTAGAATTCTTTCT
This sequence comes from Rhododendron molle, assembly GCA_025413875.1. Taxonomy (NCBI): domain Eukaryota; kingdom Viridiplantae; phylum Streptophyta; class Magnoliopsida; order Ericales; family Ericaceae; genus Rhododendron; species Rhododendron molle. Next base: position 22,158,267 of record CM046397.1, read on the forward strand.
GTTAATCCCAGTATTCGCAGGAGGAGGAATTAGCCAAAGAGATCGAGAAAGACCTTCTCATCGTTCTTTCTCAGGTTCCCTTCTCTTTAAACCACGGACTCAAGCGAGGTTTCAAGCGAACACCCTGGGTCCAAAAAACGCAATAAAACTTTTTGGTTTTTTTACATACTAGCAGCAATGGCACGGGAATCGTAAAACATAGAAAATTAAAATTCTAATATGTACTTTTGACAATAAAAAGTTTTTTTTTTATTTCTTTTAAATTAAAACTATGGAGAATTGTAGAAATTCTAAAGTCTCTTGCGCCACGACATTAATTCTCATTCTCTGCAATGCTTTCCCTAATCCAAGGAAACGCAAACAATAGGCTCTGCTGCTAAATCCTAATCCCTAATGTTTTGGTTCGACTGGTATGCTGAGTTTCTGTTATGGGTAAGCCATGCTTCTTCGTCTGCTAGTTGGTGGCTCTAACATCCCAATTTGTATGCAATGTTATACTAAGTTTCTGTTTTGCTTGATTACTCATCAACCCTAGCTTTGCCCTATGTAAATCTTTGTATAATACTATCTTTTTAAAGAACCGATGAAAAAAGAAACATTATTTCCAGCAAATTTAAAGAACTGATGAAAAAAAATAAAAGTAACTGAACTTACCTTCCCTTTGTTCAGAACTAAAAAATAACTGAATGCGGTTAAGTCATCAACACCCAATCTTGAAAATGGACCTAAACAACATGAAAGGGAGATTAGTTAAGACTTTCAACTCAACTATTAATCAAGTCAACATTCTATGTTCTTGTGAGTTGGTTAAGCAAGCCAGCATTTTATGGGTCCTTCTAAACTGAAATCTACACACAAATAGTTTGAAAAGTTTAATTCATAACATGCTTGGTAGTCAAGTCCTTGATTTTTACATAGAACAAGTGCGGACTCGACACCTGTAGTGTCAAAGCACATGGGGAGGAACAAAAAAAATATGTATATGGTATTCTACTAACATGAGGGAGGAACGAAAAAATACCTAACTTCTAGATGAAGGATGATTCGAGTAGTTCACATAGCAATTTGCTGTTTAGCGGTGGCACGTATTACCTATGCATTTATTCTTTCACAGCTCATAACTTCCTACATTATGGCAGATTTTTATTACATACATGAGATAACTCCGGCAGAGACATTGGTGGGAATGATAAAAAAATTTAGAAGTAGATACTTATCAGGGTGGAGAGGAGCTACATGCATCAAATAACTTCAAATTGCGGAATGAGAGAAAATTGAGGACCTCAACATAATTAGACACGTAAATTTGCTAGAGAAGATTTATAAAAACGGGAGAAGATTTGGAAATGACAAAAACGGGAGAAGATTTATAAACTTGGAATTTATATCGCGTCTTATTGGCAACCAACAAATCCGGGCAATTTTTTTTTCTGATCAGCACATACCCAGACATTGATTGAATAATTTGTTCTTTCCCTCTTCTATGCCGAAGCAATGAAAATTAGACTTAAATTTGTAAGGTCAAACAATATTAGCATAGTATATATGTAGGATATACTTATGCCAACACTACCTTTCCTTCATCCCACAAATCCTGCTTGATTAATATAGGATCCTTGTACATGTTTAAATTCCATGTTTGAACAAATTATCCCACAAATTAAGGGTGTGAGATTTCTTTCAAGCATTCAAAAATTGTTGTACTAAATAATTGTTTTGGCCAATCAATTGTTGCCACTTGCTGCGCCGTGAGGCCTTCTCACTAATAGACACTTTTGTTTAATATATAGTATAGATGTATTGTATTTTTTTTTTTAAAATATTGTATCATTCATATAAAGTTAGAAATTAGAAAAGATGAATATTCACTTAAATTTGTGTGTAAGTTTAAAAAAAAAAAAAAACCCTGGGCCCAATAAGTTCTCACTCAAAATATAAACTTCCATTTTATAGAGTGTCCTGTGTACAAAAATATTTTAGTACATTTTTGTCCCGCTAAGATAAAATTCTGAAGTCACCTCTGCCCTTGCCTTTTCTTCAATTTTGGGGTTTTTGTTTTGCTGATGGATGGTTGCTTTTATGAATTATCTTTCAGTTCTTTCGGCAAATCCAGCAGTGGATACATGAACTTAATGAGGATTCCAACGACAATGTCAGACTCACTCTCACTTGCTTTCTTTTTCTCTTCATTATGTCGTTTTCTTGTCAAATGGGATTTGAAATTGGTTGGACACTTTAGCTCTCCATCAGTTAAAAACCTCCAAATCTGAAACAGGTTGTGGTGGTGAAAGGAGCAGCTTCTGACCATGAAACTTCATTTCGTCACGATCATGACTGCTTGCCTAAGCTCATTGGTGACTTGGTAATTGGTCTTTATCATGCTAAAGATGAGATTTCCACCTTTTTGAATGTGATTCTGTGGGATTCAGCACTACCGGGAGAAGCTTCTTTTTTTTCTTTTTCTCCTGGTGTTATTAAAGATGGGAGATTATTACTTTGTTGTAATATCAATGTCAAATAACAATATAACATGATATGTAGTTTTCAGCTTTTAACGTTGAAGAACTATGATTGCTCTTACTTAAAGGTCTTGTCATTTATTTTTGAATGCCATTGAAGAGAACTTTGGTTTTGATGGGTGTCTAGAGTGCTAAAGTGGTCGATGAAACAGTATGCTTGGAGGACAGCATGTGCTCGTGTGCGTATGAGCATAATGAAGGAAAATAGTAGGTTGCCTCTAGATAAAGACACAAAATGACTCAGAGAGTGTGGAACATTCCACTCTAAACATATTAGTTTTAGAAAGTAGTGTGATTAAGTGATATACCATTTTAGGCCTCTATTTGCTGATATGCATTTCAAAAGCTTCTCGTGTGTTTAGACATTGTCATACTATGCCTGTCGTTGTATTATAAATACCTGACCTAGGGGTAAAAGAAACATTTATCAGAGTATGTAGATGAATGCTTAGATCATTTTGGAGCATCATCCATTGTGTTGTTGATGATTTGTACCTGTTTTCTGGTACTTGAATTGCTGCCGAGTTCTCAAGGTCCACTTTCTCCCCTGCTAATATTCTTCTCTTGAACTCATGTTTTGTTGTTTTCTTACAGACACTTTTCCTATCTTTTGAGAGTCAATTTGTTCAACATTTGGCTGGAAACATTCTTGTAGCCATCTCTGACTACATCGTGGCATCTGTATGTGAAATTTGCTAGCTTGAGAATTCAATTCATTCCTGTTTATCTTGTGCTTATCTTATTAGAGTTATATGCTCAATAGGGAGGCAATTGGGGTGAATTTATGCGATCCTTGTGCGTTTGCTTGGAGTTGGCAATTTCTAATGCTCTTTTGCATTCTTTGGAGCATCCAACTACTAAAGCCCTGGTTTCAAATCGCGATTCATCAGGTGCCATTATTTCCTTGACGTCAAAACTTACAAAAGCTAATTGGTCTTCAGTGGCTTGTGTTGGTCGGGTTTTACGCAATATATTGAAACATTTGAAGGAGGACCTTGATGACCAGCTTCTTGAAGCGTACTTGAATTCAATCAGTTCTTGTCTTCCAAATTTGCCTTGGAAGTCATTGGATCAGCTTCACGATGATCAGAATTGTGAGGCTGTTAAAATATCTAATGGGAATTTTTACCCTACAGTTGGGCAACTAGATTCAACACTCCTGTTTCGTGGAACTCTTGTTCAGATTTTCTGTTCCGTGGTTAATTCAAGTGTGTGGATGGAAGCTGTTGGTGTGACCTTAAATACGCATCCTGTTATTTGTGAAATCAGTGACCTCATTCCCAGACTTTTAGCCTGGTGTCCTGGTCATGGAGATCGAAACAATATGGGCATGTCTGAGTACTTTAGACACAAGATGTTGGTATGGATTTCCATTAGTCGCTCTTTGAATGAATTTCAAAGTTTGATGAGTTTTGTTTTATGCACTTTATCTTCTTCTTTTCTTTTATTATTCTGTTGGAATTATATTTAAAACTCAGACAGAAAGGACTACATGAAGTTTGGTTATTATGTTTGTGGAGTTTAAGTTTTCAGAAAGTAGTTGGATCTTGCTACATGGAACATCTGACAGATTGTACTCGCTCAATTCGTATGAACCATTGTACAATATCATGTAGTGTTGTATAATGAGCATCATGAAGGAACATGATGCTATCATTTTTATTTCATAAATCATACAAAAAATGAGCATTATGAAGGAGTATTTTCTTTCTTTCTTCTGGTTGTCAGAAGCACGAATAGATAGGAGCAAATATGTGACATGATACTGTGCTACTGCTCTGATACGATATTGCAAAATGATGGTCACAAAACTAGGGCGAGATGTTTTGCATGTGTTCATTATAAGCAGTTCGTAAGTATTTCATGTCTTCTTTTTGAATTAAAAAAGCTTGGTAGGACTTCTGAACTTGTTGATTACCTTGCTTGTTTTAGCGAACATGTATGAACAAAAGTATGCACTGCTGTATTCCTTGATGCCCCTGTAGGTGAAGCACTATCTGAAATTTGCATCTGTTAAATTGTTAGGGGTTTTTTTTGTTATGTATCTTTTACATAGGGGTATATTTGTACTTGTACCTTTGGCCATATATATACAAAGTGTGAGAGAGAGAAACTGACGCAGATCGGAAGCGAGTTCTTTAATTCCCGAGTCCACGGGACTGGAATCCACCGGAATGAAAAATGACTCTCAAGAGATATATTATTGAAGATTGAAATTAAGTGCTTGGCCTTATGCCTTACAAGAATACTTAAACTACTAGGATCTTAACCAAAAAGGAAAACAATCAAAAATCCAAATCTGCCTAAGATTATGCCAAAACATGCTACTAAAATAGAAAAGGAAATTTCTAAGACCCTTCCATCTATTACCACTCAATCACATAGATATCCAATCAATCACCAATCACACTTCTTATATCCAATCAATCACACATTTCTTGTGATTGTAATCTCAGCATTATGTCATGCATAAGTCACCTCCACTTCAGGAGAACTCGCCCTCGAGTTACTCCCAGGATATAATGGCTTATCTGGATAGTACTCGTACAAATCTGCAACGTTGAAGGTAGAAGAAATCTGCATATGCTCTGGAAGATCAATGATATTTGCATTGTCATTAATCTTCGCCTTGACTCGAAAAGGACCATACTTCCTGTCTGCTAACTTGCTGTAAGTTGCTGTAGGGAGCCTGCTCTTACGTAGATAAACCATCACTTGATCACCCTCTTTGAACACTTTAGCTCGACGATGTTTGTCTGCCGCTGCTTTATACTTTTTGTTGGCCTCCTCTAAGCTCTGATTTACCTCAACCTGAATATTCTGAACCCATTGTGCCATGTTCTCTGCTGCGATGCTTTGACCTGGAAGCTTTGGTAAGGGAGCCAAATCAAGTGCAAGCTGTGGAGGATTAGTGTAGACAACTTCGAAAGGGGTCTTTCCCGTTGACCTATTCACTGTGCTATTGAATGCAAACTCGATTTGAGGAAGAGCTGCATCTCACTGTTTTGGTTTATCTCCCGAAACACATCTGATCATGTTCCCCAATGATCTATTTGTTACTTCGGTCTGCCCATCAGTCTGCGGGTGGCTTGTGCTGCCATAATTCAAACTCGTATCAAATCTCCTCCACAATGTTCTCCAAAAATGGCTGAGAAACTTGACATCACGATCTGAAGTAATAGTTTTCGGAACTCCATGCAATCGAACAATTTCTCGAAAGAAGAGGTTCGCCACATGAGTTGCATCTTATGTCTTTCTGCAAGGAACGAAGTGCGCCATTTTGGAGAATCTGTCAACTACAACAAAAACAGAGTCCATACCTCGTTGAGTCCTTGGAAGTCCCAAGACAAAATCCATGGAAAGATCCTCCCATATATTTTCTGGTATGGGCAGTGGAGTGTATAGGCCTGTGTTTTGTGATTGCCCCTTTGGCTTTTGGCAAACAAGGCACTTTTGCACGAACTTGCCAACATCCCTCTTCATTTGTGGCCAATGATATCGCTCTCCCACTAAAGCAATAGTCTTGTCACGGCCCACATGACCTCCTAGGCCACCACCATGCAAGTCCCGGATGATCTTCTCCCTTAGTGATGCCCTTGGAATACATAATTGGTTACCATAAAAGAGATAGCCATCCTGCACATGAGATAATTTCCAGCATCTTGTTTCAGTTGACACTTCCTCCAAACATTACTAAAATCTTCATCTTCTTCATACAACTCCTTGATGAATTCAAAACCAACAATTTCCGAACTAAGAGTTGTAAGCAAAGCTGCTCGCCGACTCAATGCATCAACCACTTTGTTTTGTTGCCCGGTCCTGTGTTTTAAAACAAAAGTGAACCATTGAATGAAAGAAATCCATCTGGCATGCATTCTGTTCAAGCTGCCTTGTGTATTTACGAACTTCAGTGCTTGGTGATCACTATACAACACAAACTCTCGTTGAACAAGATAATGCTCCCAATGCTTGAGGGCCCGAAGTGCTGCATAAAATTCCTGCTCATAGGTAGTCCATTTTTGTCGTGCCTCGCTAAGCTTCTCACCGAAATATTCCACTGGTCGACCTTCTTGAGATAAGACAGCCCCTATTCCCACAATAGGGGCATCACATTCAACTTGAAATAGCTTGTCAAAGTCTGGCAATGCCAAAATTGGAGCATTGCACAACTTCTCTTTGATCAGCGCAAAACTTTCCTCTTGCTCAGTCCCCCACTGAAACTTTCCTTTCCTCATACACTCGGTGATAGGTGCCACGATACAACTGAAGTTCCGGATAAACCTCCTGTAGAAAGTAGCTAAGCCATGGAAGCTTCTAACCTGACTAACATTTGTTGGAGTTGGCCAATCCCGGATTACCCTAACCTTCTCTTCATCCACTTGAATGCCATTTGCTCCAACAACAAATCCCAAGAACAACAACTTTTCTGTCATAAAACAACATTTCTTTAGATTGACATATAAGTTGTTATCCCGAAGGACTTGAAGAACTTTCGCAAGTGGCTCATATGATCAACTTCTGATTGGCTATAAATTAAGATATCGTCAAAATACACCACAAGAAATCTGCCAATGAAAGGTTTCAGAACCTGATTCATCACCCTCATAAAGGTGCTTGGTGCATTAGACAACCCAAATGGCATAACTAACCACTCGTATAGTCCTTCTTTTGTCTTGAAGGCAGTCTTCCACTCGTCCCCAGGTCTAATTCTTATCAGGTGGTAGCCACTACGCAAGTCGATCTTCGAAAATATTTTAGAGCCTGCAAGCATGTCTAACATGTCACTCAAGCGCGGTATTGGAAACCTGTACTTTACCTTGATTGCCCTGCTATCAACGCACATCCTCCAACTCCCATCTTTCATTGGTGTAAGTAGTGCCGGTACCGCACAAGGACTCATACTCTCTCTAATAAGCCCCTTCCGGTTCAACTCAGCAACCTGCCTCTGCAATTCTGCACTCTCTGCAGGACTCATTCTGTAGTGTGGAAGATTCGGGAGGCTTGCACCAGGTACCAAGTCAATGCATTGTTGTATGTCCCTCATAGGTGGTAAGCCATCAGGAAGTTCATGAGGAATGATGTCTGAAAATTCTTCCAACAAAGGTTGAAGCTCCCCAGGAATGTTAGAATCTGCAATCACTGGTTCTTGTCCCTTGACAACTAAAACAAGAAGTTCACCTGACTTTTTCATATCGTCAACAAAATCAGATGCAGGAACTGCAATAAAGGATTTCCCCTCCACTTTAAAAGCTTTAGGTAGTCCTTCTTGCAATGGAACTAGTTTAATTTTCTTCTTGTTCCAACTAAACTCATATGTATTGTCCCTCCCCTTATGAACTATATCAACATCATACTGCCAAGGTCTCCCTAGCAGCACATGACATGCATCCATGTCTACTACATCACAAGTTATTGCAGCTCTATAACTTTTACCAATTGAAAGAGGAATACAACAAACTTCTGTTACCTTGATCTCTGCACCCCTCTTGATCCATCCGATCTTGTAAGGAGAAGGATGAGGCTTAGTCCTCAATTGTAACTTGCCGACGAGAGCCCTCGACACAATATTCTCGCTGCTACTGCTATCAATGATGATATCACACACCTTATCATTGATGGTACAGCTAGTTCTGAAGATGTTATGTCGCTGTAGGTCAGACTCATGCTTTGGTGCATACAAAAGCCTCTGCACAACACAAACAACTCGATCCCCATGGTCCCCCTCTACAACTTCGACCTCTTCATCATCATTCTGATCTCCGTAGTCATCACTTCCTTCATTCCCAAAATCTGCAGGATCATCCTCGGTTGCATTAACCAAATTAGCCTGCCTTCGGTTTGGACACGTGCTGGAACGATGTCCAGGTTGGTTGCAGCGATAACACTTATCAATAGTTGGACGTTGATAAGGATTATTGTTGCGATGAGGCTGAGAAATCGCTGGTGGTTTGGTCTGAATAGGATCACGTTGGTTTATGCGTTGAGATGCTTGTTGATGCGGAACTACTTGCGGGTTGAATTGCCGGCCCCGATCAGTTGCAGCTCGGTTTGAATCAGAAACTTATCTGCTAGTGAATGGAGTCTTGGCTGGTGCCCTCGATAATTGAGACTCCGCTTTGTAAGCCAAGTTTATAGCCTCGGACAAACTCCAAACAGTATGAAACGCAATCTGATCTTGTATTGGAAGGCCAAGACCTCCAATATACCTCATCACTTGCTGATTTTCTGTCTCCGATAAGTTGTTGCGAGCATTCAGACGATAAAATTCCTCGGTATAATCGCTGACTGACCTGTACCCTTGCCGGCAGTTTTGGTACTGCTGGTATAACATCTGTTCGTAATCTGGAGGGAGAAACCTTTCTCGCATCAACTGCCTCATCTTGTTCCACGTATGAACAGGTTGTTTCCCTTGCCTTCTGCGATTATGTTGCATCTGCTCCCACCAAGCAGAGGCACCTCCCTTAAGTTTATAAGCCACCAACTTTACTTGCCTCTCCTCCGGGATCTCCATATACTCGAATAAGTTCTCAACTTCAGATAACCAGTCAAGGAAACCCTCAACATGAAGATGGCCATTAAAATTGGGGAGGTCCACTTTAACCTTGAAATTAGAGAACCCATGGCCACGGCCGTTGCGCTCGGGGTAGTCCCGACGCCGTTCAACCAGCACATTGCCAAGTTCCTCATAACTGGAATCATTTACTTAGGCTGGTTGCCTACGCAGATTGATAGGATCGTTACCACCATCCGGGCGGCCACGAGGCAGATTCTCGTTGACACGCACCCTTCCGAGACCCCGATCCTGGTGGCCGCCAAGGTGTAATCGTGCAAATGACTGCTGCATCTCCGCCAGCGTACGCCGAACTTCATCGAACTACTGTTGGTTCTGCTCAATCATTCGCTGTTGTTCTTGGACGGCTGCCTCTTGAGCACGCACACATGCCCAAAGGGCCTGCACCCCACGTTCTTCGTCGTTGGGATGGTTGCTGCCTTCAATGCCATTAGTCATCACTACAAGGAGCGTAGCTGCTCTAATACCAACTGACGCAGATCGGAAGCGAGTTCTTTAATTCCCGAGTCCACGGGACTGGAATCCACCAGAATGAAAAATGACTCTCAAGAGAAATATTATTGAAGATTGAAATTAAGTGCTTGGCCTTATGCCTTACAAGAATACTTAAACTACTAGGATCTTAACCAAAAAGGAAAACAATCAAAAATCCAAATCTGCCTAAGACTATGCCAAAACATGCTACTAAAATAGAAAATGAAATTTCTAAGACCCTTCCATCTATTACCACTCAATCACATAGATATCCAATCAATCACCAATCATTCACCAATCAATCACACATTTCTTGTGATTGTAATCTCAGCATTATGTCCTGCATCAGAAACCTGATTTTTGGTGGACTCTCCTTTTTCCCCCCAATTTCACATGGTATCAGAGCCGATACTGGAGAGGTGTGACCATCAGCATTTGTAACGTTGATAAGGCTGGATGATGAAGACCCAGAGCTCTGTGAACACCCACAACCATTTTCCTACGCTGTACGACTCTCGTTAACCTTATACGCACCAGATCTGGTTCGTATTTTTTGGGTTCTCTAGTCGTATCTTCTGCTGTTCGGTTTTCTGACCACCGCCGGACCTACGCCAGCCATCTCCGACGTTGGTGGTGTTGACCCATACCTGTTCCGACCACCTCCGACGCCGACGAGCTCCAACGAGTGCTCGCCTTACTATTCCGACGTCTTCTCTGCCTTTCCCAGCCATTTCCGACGACACCCAGTGCTTGTTCCACTGTTCCGACGACACCCAGCCCTTTTCCGACGACGCCAAGGCTCGCCGGACCACCTACGACTGCCTGACCCTCGTACGTCCACTGTACAGGTACTGTTTGACTATTTACAGGGTACATTTTAAGGGTTTTTTGTTGTCAGAGGTGGTGTTTTTGGTTTATCAGAGGCTGGGGTTTGTGGGTATGTTGTTTTGAGTTCATACGGGGTCGAATAGGGCACCTTTTGCCGCCGTTGCTATTTTTTCAAGGTTGTTAGTGTTGGGTTTATTGGGTATTATTTGTTTGGAATCCCTGTTCTTGTGTTGATATGTCGGGGAATCCACAAAAAGCTTCCGCTGATACAAAGAATGAGGGGAGTCGTGTTGGGACTTTGGATAACACTTCCCTTGATATTTGTCAAATTAAGTTGGATGGTACCAACTATTTGCTCTGGTCTCGCTCTTTTACCTTGGCAATTACGGCCCGTGGCATGTCGAAATTCATCGTAGGGCCTGTTACGCAACCAACATATGCTGGACCAGAATTTGAGACTTGGAAGTCACAGGCGTTGGCTATGACTTGGTGGTTCAACTCTATGATCCCTACTATTCGTCATACCTTCTTGCTCCTCCTGGATACTCCGTTTACGGTTTGGACTACCGTGGCACAAACCTATTCCCGAAAGGGTAATGATGCTCAAGCCTTTGAGTTAAGGAAGAAACTTAGGGGATTGGATCAACACAATCGATCTCTTGCTGAGTACTATGCTGAGTTACGTGGAGTGTGGCAAGAGCTTGATTACTATCGGGTTTTTCAAGCTGTTTGCACTGCTGATGCCACTACATTTCACCAGATGGTGGAGAAGGAGCGCATTTATGATTTTCTTGCTGGTCTTGACATAGAATATGATCCGATTCGAGTGCAGGTGCTAGGTCGGGTTCCTTTTCCTACTCTAGGAGAGGCCTACGCATGTGTTCAACAAGAGGAGAGTAGACGGAATGCGATGGTTCATCCTCCAATTCCGGATCGTTCTGCCTTAGTTGCTATTCCTTATCCACGGGATGGTAAGTCTACCCTGGGTTAGCTTGGTGATTAAAGCGGTCTTGTTGATAAAGAATTGCTCCGGTGTGACTATTGCAATAAAACCAGGCATACGAGGGAATTCTGTTGGAAGTTAAATGGCCGTCCCTCTTGTGGGAAAGGTAGTGGGAAAGGCAGTGGTCGAGGTGGTGGTCCTGTGCGTTCTCATGCACATGTTTTGGAGTCTACTATTGACATGTTGCTTGACCCTATTGGTGCTCAATTGCAAGCTCCCGTGCTTGGTACTTCCCAAAGTAGTGGTCCTTTGTCTCAGGGGGAGTTACAGGCTCTCAGGCGCCTAATGGCCAGGCTTGATTCTCCATCTTCCACGGCTTCTACTTCCACTACATCCTCGTACTTTGCTCACACAGGTATCCCAACTAGTGCATCTACTGCTTCTTCTTCTCTTCCTTGGATAATAGATTCTAGTGCCACCGATCATATGACAGGTTGTTCATCCTTTTTTGACTCATACTCCACATGTTCTGGTAAGGATAAGGTCAGAGTAGCTGATGGTTCCCTATCTGCTATTTCAGGGAAGGGTTCCATCCGCTATTCTCCAACCATTTCTCTTTCTTCAGTTCTCCATGTTCTAAATTTTTCGACTAACCTTCTTTCTGTTAGTAGTCTTACCCACTCATTGAATTGCTCCATGACCTTTTTTCCTACACATTGTGTCTTTCAGGAACTGGATACATGGAGAATGATTGGCAGTGGCAAAGCTCATGGTGGTCTATATTTTTTGGAGTCTGCACCTCGTCCATCTTTTACACCCTTGTCATTGGGTCAAGCTCTTGCAACAGATACGAGTTTAGCTATTCCTTTATTGCATCCGTGGCATCGTAGATTAGGTCACCCATCCTTTGGGATTTTAGAAAAACTTTTTCCTACTTTAACTAAGCAATGTAGTAGGAGTCAGTTTTTTTGTGAAGCGTGTGAGCTGGCTAAACACAAACGCTCCTTTTATGCTCCTGTTAATCAAAGAAGTGATTCTCCGTTTATGGTTATTCATTATGATGTTTGGGGTCCTTCCCCGGTTACTTCTATTTCTGGTTATCGATGGTTTGTCACTTTTATTGACTGTTATTCTCGTGTCACTTGGGTGTATTTACTTCGGTCCAAAAATGAAGTGTTTTCATCTATGATGCACCGAAACCGACACGGACACGGACACGGACACGGACACGGACACCGACACGGGGACACGGGAATTCTAAAAAAATGGGGACACGGACACGGCGGGGGACACGCCACGTGTATATTTATTTATTTAAATAAATATTTATATAAATAAATAAATATAGTTTGACACCAGCAATTTTTTTAAAATTACAATTTGGCCCCAAAATTTTTTTAAAAATTACAGTTTAACCCCAATTTTTTTCAAAATTACGCTTTGGCCCCTCAAAATTACAGCTTAGTCCCTCAAAATTACAGCTTGGCCCTCAGTGTTCCCCACGTTGTCCCCAGCAGTTGTCACCGTGTCCCCGCCGTGGTCCCTCGTGTCCCCCGCTGCGGTCCCCGTAAAAAATTTAAATTAAATTATGGGACACGCCACGTGGCGTGTCCCGTACGTGTCCCTGCCGTGTCCCCGCCGTGTCCCCGTATCCCCGTGTCTGACACTCCGATACTTCGACCTCTAGAGGTGTCGGTGCTTCATAGGTTTTCATGCTTTAAATCTTTTCATCAGATGGTTCGTACACAATTTGACACCAACATCAAAATCCTTCGTAGTGATAATGGGACTGAGTACCTTGATGGACAATTTCGGGCATATCTCAGTGAGTATGGCATTCTTTTTCAAACAACTTGTGTTGGCACTCCACAGCAGAATGGGGTTGCTGAACGTAAAAATCGTCACCTTGCTGAGGTAGCCCGTTCTCTTTTGTTCACCATGAATGTCCCAAAATTTTATTGGGGCAAAGCTGTTCTTACTGCAGCTTATCTTATCAATCGCATGCCATCCAGTGTTCTTCAGTTTAAAATTCCTCTTGCGTTTCTCCCTCGTAGTTCTTCGGTTTCTTCTCTTCCATCCAAAGTTTTTGGTTGCGTGTGTTTTGTCCATGCTCCTAAACATCCTGGTGGCAAGTTAGATCCCAAGGCTCGTAAGTGCGTTTTCCTTGGCTATTCCCCTACCCAGAAGGGATATAAATGCTATGACCCTCACTCCCATAAACATTTTGTTTCTATGGATGTCACTTTTTGGGAAACAACTTCTTTTTACCCTCTCTCCGCTCCATCTCTTCAGGGGGAGACTCATATGGAAGAAGAGATGTTGACATCCCATACTACTCAGGAGTCATGGTCTTACTTCCCAATACCTTCTTATGGTGAGGGGGAGAAGGAAAACTCTAGGGAAGAACTCATATCTGAAGCAAGAGCAGAACATGACATGAGTGGCCGAGATGTTGACAATGATAGGCTTTACCTGCATAGGTTGCCTAACTTGCAGAAGTTTTCTCGACGGAAAAAGGGACAGCCTGCATGTGCAATACCACCTTGCCAATCACTATCACCTACTCTAGTTTCAAGTCCAGTTTTTGATTCTTCGGCTGACTCATCTGGTAATGAACCATCCCTTCTTGTTTCTGATAATCTTGATGCTCCTATTGCTCATAGAAAAGGAGTTAGACAGTGTACTCAACATCCCATCTCACAGTTTGTTTCATATGATTGTTTATCTCCTTCGTATCGTGCATTTGTGTCCTCTCTCTCTTCCATATCTATCCCACAGAGTTGGAAGGAAGCATTCATAATACCTAAGTGGAAAGAAGCTATGGTAGAAGAGATGACGGCTTTGAAAAAGAATGGCACCTGGGAACTAGTGTCTCCTCCGGAGGGAAAGAAATCAGTGGGTTGTAAATGGGTGTTCACAGTAAAACATAAGGCAGATGGGACAATTGAAAGATACACGGCAAGACTTGTTGCCAAGGGCTATACTCAGACATACGGTATTGACTATGAGGAAACCTTTGCTCCGGTAGCAAAGATGAACTCTATTCGAACTTTACTCTCTTGTGATGCTATTTTGAATTGGCTTCTTCAACAGTTTGATGTTAAAAATACATTTCTTCATGGTGATTTAGAAGAAGAAGTGTACATGGATATACCACCAGGTATCTCTTCTTTTGCAACCGAAGGGAAGGTGTGTAGATTGAGAAAGGCCCTCTATGGATTGAAGCAGTCATCGAGAGCTTGGTTTGACAGATTTCTTAAAGCAATGTTGAGATTTGGTTACCGCCAAAGTCAGGCAGATCATACTATGTTCATCAAAGGAGGTAATGGCAAGATTGCTATCCTCATTGTCTATGTGGATGACATAATTATGACTGGCAATGATGTAGAAGAAATACTCCATCTTAAGGCTTGTCTTGCTCAAGAGTTTGAGATTAAGGACTTGGGGTCATTGAGATACTTTCTTAGGATGGAGGTGGCAAGATCTGATAAAGGTATCTTTATCTCCCAAAGGAAGTATATTCTTGATCTCTTGGAAGAAACAGGGATGTTGGGGTGCAAACCTGCAGACTCACCTATTGAGGCTAATCATCATCTTAGTGGAGCTGTTGGGGAACATACAGATAAGGACAGATATCAGAGGCTTGTGGGTCGCCTGATATACTTATCTCACACTAGACCAGATATTACATATGCCGTTGGCGTTGTCAGCCAATTTATGCATGAGCCACGTACAGTGCATCTGGATGCAGT
Organism: Rhododendron molle; assembly: GCA_025413875.1. Taxonomy (NCBI): domain Eukaryota; kingdom Viridiplantae; phylum Streptophyta; class Magnoliopsida; order Ericales; family Ericaceae; genus Rhododendron; species Rhododendron molle. The sequence continues at coordinate 22,173,354 of CM046397.1, forward strand.
CTATCGTATTTTGAGATATCTCAAATCAGCTCCAGGTAAAGGAATTTTGTTTTCCAATCATGGTCACTTGAGGTTGGAAGCATTTACTGATGCAGATTGGGCTGGTTCAGTGGATGATAGGCTCTCCACTTTTGGCTACTGCACCTTTTTTGGTGGGAATTTGGTTACTTGGCGCAGTAAGAAGCAGTCAGTGGTAGCAGATGTAGTGCAGAAGCTGAATATAGGGCTATAGCTCACGGCGTGTGTGAGCTTTTGTGGCTCCAAACTTTGTTGAAGGATTTGGGACTATTTGACGATGGTCCTATGAAACTTTATTGTGACAACAAAGCGGCTATAAATATTGCTCATAATCCTGTGCAGCATGATAGAACGAAGCATATCGAGATTGATAGGCATTTCATCAAGGAAAAGTTAAAGCAAGGGTCTGATATGTATGCCGTTTGTAAGGTCTGAGGACCAGTTAGCTGATATATTTACGAAAGGGCTTAGTAGTAAGATTTTTCATCCCATTGTGTTCAAGTTGGGCTTAATAGATATCTTTGCACCAACTTGAGGGGGAGTGTTAAATTGTTAGGGGTTTTTTTTGTTATGTATCTTTTACATAGGGGTATATTTGTACTTGTACCTTTGGCCATATATATACAAAGTGTGAGAGGGAGAAACCTGATTTTTGGTGGACTCTCTTCCCCCTCCCCCCCCCCCCCCCCAATTTCACAGCATCATCAATATAAGGAGTTTCGCCTTATAACTGAAAAGTTTTCCACCATGCTATAGGCAAAATCATTTGAACCCATCAAAAGCTTGAACGGACACATGTTCCCTAGTGTGCCTCTAATCGTGCTACAACCAAAAATAGTTGGTTGTCCATTTGATGTACAATTAATGTGTACTTTCCTTCTATCTCTCTCTCAACAGAAAGCTTTAGTTCTTTGTTATGTCATGTTTGACCGTAGTTGTCAAAATTGAACAGTTTACGCTTTATTGTGACAACAAAGCGGCTATAAATATTGCTCATAATCCTGTGCAGCATGATAGAACGAAGCATATCGCGATTGATAGGCATTTCATCAAGGAAAAGTTAAAGCAAGGGTCTGATATGTATGCCGTTTGTAAGGTCTGAGGACCAGTTAGCTGATATATTTACGAAAGGGCTTAGTAGTAAGATTTTTCATCCCATTGTGTTCAAGTTGGGCTTAATAGATATCTTTGCACCAACTTGAGGGGGAGTGTTAAATTGTTAGGGTTTTTTTTGTTATGTATCTTTTACAAAGGGGTATATTTGTACTTGTACCTTTGGCCATATATATACAAAGTGTGAGAGGGAGAAACCTGATTTTTGGTGGACTCTCTTTCCCCCCCCCCCCCCAATTTCACAGCATCATCAATATAAGGAGTTTCGCCTTATAACCGAAAAGTTTTCCACCATGCTATAGGCAAAATCATTTGAACCCATCAAAAGCTTGAACGGACACATGTTCCCTAGTGTGCCTCTAATCGTGCTACAACCAAAAATAGTTGGTTGTCCATTTGATGTACAATTAATGTGTACTTTCCTTCTCTCTCTCTCTCTCTCAACAGAAAGCTTTAGTTCTTTGTTATGTCATGTTTGACCGTAGTTGTCAAAATTGAACAGTTTACGAGTTGCAAACATTCAAATGATTTGTCGAAAAATGATACGAATCTACAAGGGAATGAAGGTTTAGATGGAATCAGTGATGAACCGAATGATTTACGATTCAATTCATTCCTTCCTCCTAAGCACAACAAAGCTCTCCATGTACTTCTATGAAGTAGGTCACTGGCCTTAGTAGGCTATTGGCTATGAAGCTTTCAACCTTCAACCTTCAACCACTCCCACTGGTCCTGGTGACGGGGGAAGAACAGCCTCTACCATAGTGTGAGCTGGGAGCAGCTCCGAAAGCGAGGCTACTTAAAAATTCACTTTCACCATGGTAAACCTAACTGTATTAAAGCATTTAAATAAAGCGCTTTACTTTCCTCCTTGAGTTTATACACTCTTGAGGGGAGCCGTGGTTTGAATCAACTTATCCTTGCGCTTAAAACTTGTGAGCAGGTCAAGTGTTAGAAAGAGTAGGCGATTGAGGTGTAAGAAAGGGAAGTCAAGTATTTGCAAAATACAATTGTGGCATTCAATGAATATGAAACCACTTTAACGTTCATTTGTTTTTTTTTTTGGGAAAAACAAGAACATGACTCCATAGATTGTTAAGTTCGAAAACCCGTATTCCCATGTAAAATTTGTTAGTTAACTTGTTGATTAGAAGATTTATTCGCAATTTGTAGCATATTTTTAATCCGTTGTTTGTCAATTTTCTCAATCATTAAAATATTCACTCTAGTTATTTTTAAAGCTTACATAACTTGTTCTCATGAATTAGCTATTAGGAGTTTTGTGAAATTTTCATAGTTCATTATCATATGAGTCAATAGATGGGATTAACGTCTTTAAAATGTCAGTAATAGTATTTTACTTTTCTAGACTATGATTACACAAGTAGTTGTTAATATTGTTCAATACCAAATCCTATGTGAATGTGAATTTTGACAAGTCGATCTCTTTAATTCTTGTTTTCTCTAACTAACCGATTGCAGCTGGGCTCAGAGCCAGCCCACATATGTTGCCATATAAGAAAGTTTCTTTCCTACTAGGGTCTAGGCTACATAATCATCGTTAAAAACAAACTTTTGTATTGTATTGAGGCGAAGCTTTCATTTTAATAATGAATCTTTAGTATCTACATGCATATGTACATATTTTTGTTCCGCGACCAACAGTTTAAGTCCATGATTTGATTCGATTCAAAATTCAGACAAAAGGCCATTTAAATTCATGATTTGACAACCTTGTGTTCGACATATATTTACTTGTTTTTGAAGAACGGTTGTGACAAAGTATTAATATCTACTACCCTTCCCATTCTGCGTCTCTGGCTGTAGAGCTGTTTATGCTGTGATATGTTGTTTTTTTTTCCCGGATCATAGATGTACCCTTGCTCACTATTGCTGATGAATATTAACAGCAATTGTTATTGAGTGTGTAGTTTGCTGTGTTTGCTGATTTGGACGTCCTATGCAGGTGTTAATGATCAGGCTTAGTTTCCAGCTCCATTTGGAGTATTCTCTTCTTGTTTCGTGGTTGCACCTTATCCACAAGTACTTCGATGATCTTTTAGTGCTACAAATGACTCAGCTGGCATCTGATCAAGACAGTCTAGAAGGCTCCCCATTTTTATCAAGTGTTTCTCATGCCGGAATGTGTAGTATGACACCCAGCCATTTACAAAGGCTAGCTCTTTTCCTTTTCTTGAGGTGTTCGCTCTGTTTGGTCAGCATGAGAGACAAAAGTGCTGAAGAGTGTCATTGTGCACATATGAAGCTCTGCATGGTTTCTGACCTTGAGTGTTGCAGTAGAAAGACAGGCTTATCTGAGCTTTATTGGTGGCTTCAAGGGCACCTTCCGGCCGAAACGTTTGTAGTGTGTGAATCCTATTATAGTAGATGCACTAACTTTTCCCTGTCCTTCCTCAGGCTATTCATTCACGAGGTTATCTCCGTATTCTCTTGCACTAGTTTTAGAACTTAGTATATTTCTTTTAGGTGACCACCTTGGATGTTCATTTCTTTTGTTGGGGTTGGCTTATGTATCTCTGGGCTTGTAAATGTTCTGCTGAAAGTGCTTAAATGCTGTGTTGGTACTGTATCTGTTCTTCCACCTATGTTTCAGTCTATGAAGTTGCTGGTGGGTGGGTTACATGTATTTCTCATACACATCATGGTCAGCAGCGGTGCTGAATGTTAAGGTCGATAAAAGTTTTTGTTTAAAATATGAGATTCTTCACCAACATCTGAAAGATGGTAGGCTTATATGGCAGACAGATATTTCATTAGCAAGAACTAAATATTGGGTAAATGACACTGACTTCCCCTGAGGTTTCTAATATTAATAATTATCTTTGACATAGTCTTTATAGCTGTGGTATTTAGATCTTCTTTCATGGTGATTGCGTCTTTTAGTTTTCCTTCTCAGTGTTTATCAGATATTGTTTTTGGTGCGGTGTGGAAGGCAATTATACTATGCATTGGTGTTGTCGGCGATAGGAACGTATTCGTTTTTTTGAAGAGGGATCGGATGTATTTGAGGTTTCCCATTCATCTAATCTTTCCCAAGTAGGGGTTCTGGTTTTCTCATTAAAATTGATTCCATAAATGTCCCAACTCTTAATGTATTTTGGCTACTCAACATGCTTTGTCCCATGCCCTAGCAATTATGGAAAGATGTCAGGATGGAAAGGCATTTATCCAGTTCTCTGTGTGTGTGTGTGTATGTGTGTGTGTGTGTGACATTTCACCATTGCAAAGAAAACAAATCCCTGGCATTCGGTGCCTATGTAGTAGATTAATCTCTCCAGTCTCCTAGTGATTTTCTAGTGTGAAAGTGACATCGAAGTGTCATCGCTTGAATGGTTTTGTCACGTTGTTGTTTTCGTAATTTCTTGTTCCTAGATTTACGAACTTTTTTGAACAGTTCTATCTACTAATCCCTCATCTAACTCTTGCATATAGGATGATATCCTATTTGAAGTGCTCTTGCAACTGTTTTGTGTGCCTCTCTTTGCCAAGCAACGGTAAGTAATACACAAGCTCGTATGCTTTAGTAGGTACTAAGAATATTGGTTGCAGAAGTCTAATGAGAGTTGGCATGTAGAATCTGCCAAGACAGGTGTGCTTTTGAGGAGATGAAAGATGACATGCTTTTCCATGTATCAAACCTTTTCAACCCCATACATCTATTCCATCTGTTTCTTTCAGAGGCAAGTTCAACAAGACTTCTTCTACCATTTAGATGATTCTAGTGTCTATATGTTCTATCTTCACTTACAGGAACTGGTTATTGACCAAAGTAATGCGAACAATCTTCATTACCTTTGCAGTTACACTATGATCATGAAGTGCTTCTTGATTACCTTATTTCAAAAGATACAGGAGCCAATTCTGCTGAATATCTTTTGAGGTAGTTTAGTTGCTTGAATTGCATTCAGATCTCTTATGTTGGGAACTCTGTACATGGACTCGTGTGAACGCATGCCTCAAAGTGTCCAGTTCATCCACTTCTCATTGAAGAAATGGGACGCAGCATTTAAATTTCTTATTAATTTTTCACGTGTTTTCATGGGTAAAATGGTGTTTAGTAGGTCTCATAGGCATTTCATGCAGAATATGGGAGTTTTTTGCCGAGTTTCATATTAAATTCGAATGGACAATGTTTTCTTGGTGAATGTGGACGCAACGCCTACCCTTACTGGAGTAGTGTGTGACACAGGTACTTTACACCTTAGGAAAGTCCATATAATATAGGTTCTGAACAATGATTTACCCGAATCCTGTGCCCAAGACAAACTGTTTCCTACTTAAGCTGAAGTGACAACAGTGTAGTTAATTTTTAGAGCTTTCTTGCCTTCGAAAGATTTTTTTTTTCCCCACAATTTTATTGATTTGAATAGCTGATGCAAACAAGCACATTAATTAACTGGGACTTTCAGTTTTGCAAAGTACCCAGCTTAATAGATCATTTTAGATTACGTTAATTTTTTTTTCCCGTGTTAGTTTTTAGAGGATTGAAACTTGGCTGCGTTGATTCTTATATTTCGTCCCTTTCCCAACTTGATGTGCTTCTCACTTCCCTTTTGTTTTTAAATAATTAACTTTTAGGTCCTTGCGTGGTGTGTGTGACTCGTGGTATGTTTTTGTGGAATTTTCTACGGAAGAGGGAATCATTAACATGACAGATGTATATAAGTTCTCTGCCAGGAAAAGAAAAGTTATTGCAGATGAATCAGAGATTCTGGGACATCTGCCCTCTTCATCAGTCAAAAGCAAGGGGATTCTTTCTCTTGGAAAGCAACGGCTGAAGGATCTTATGAATGGTAGCAAGCACTATAGAACAAAGAATCTACCATTTGAGAATGCCAAGGATTGTTTGCTTTCATTGAAAAAATCTGTGCAGAGTCTCCATAAAAAACATCTGTTCCCATATAATCCAGAGGTGCTTCTGCAAAGGTTTGTTTGTTTGTTTTTTTTGTCTCGTATTACATTCCCATCTACAATTTGGGAAGTGTCTGTATAGATTGCCCTTATTATCATCTTAATGGTAATGCAATAGCAATATTTCATTTAGCTTGTGAAACCACTTCTCGCTAATAAGAAGGAACGCAAGTTCTATGATTGTTAATTCTATTTAAATTCTTCAATCCCCCTTCTGAAACAGATTGATGACCTTTCTGTAATCTCGTTGGTGCATCTGATCTTTTTTAGCAATTTCATGGATTCCTAGAGACTGATTTATGACATCCATGCGTTTTCTACTTTCAAATCTAGCTGATGATAGGTTTGCATTTGTGGAACTGAAGCCTTGTTTCTTATATGGTCAACAATGATATTAATCTTTTGAAACTGGATTACATAGGCTTGTTAATCTTGTACTTCCTACCATTGTGATGATGCACTATCGTTGAATTGAAGTAATTAAAGAAATGGGTTATATAATAGTAAATTTGCAAGTGAACCTTTTTCCTATTTCCCCAGCCTTCATGTATTATTCTTGCATGCTATTTGCAATTTCAAGTTCCTGCAAGTCTGATTGTTCTACCCATAATGTACATATCAATACAAAGCACTAACATGTGGTTTTCTAGATGTTTCTTACATTCCTCCTGATTTAATTTTGTGCTAATTAAATTTTATGCTTTCACAATGAGATTAATAAGCTGTGACCACTGTTATCCCAAGATCAAGGAAAAAAGAGAGAAGAAATGTGCTGTTATGCCACATTGATTGGTCGCTAAATTTTTATTGCAGGTTAATGAGATTTCAGGAGCTGTGTCGAGGTGTGGAGTAACTTTCAATTTGGAGAAGATAATACCTTGAGACCTGTCACTTCTTGCCAATACACAGTTTCTCTTGTTGATAGCTCCTCTGAATTATGACCGGACTTTTGACAAAGAAGTTATTTCTTATGGCGCCTTGGAATTCATATGGAGCTGTGGTTTCCAGAAATTAAATGGTGCGTTTTGCATGGACTTGGATACGGATATGTGTCTATGTGCCATATTCATCTAATTTGCATCTCAAGCATCTTTTAGGCATGAACCATTGGTGAGATTGCAATTGCCTACCCAGCTCAAATTTGCTTATTTATCCGGAATTTGCTTGTTTATGGTCAGTTGACCTACAATTCATCGTGGAGCTATTGTTCTTCCCCCAAGTTCTTTTAATGCAATTTATATCAGCTGATTGCGCTCTCTCCGCCCAAAGTAAGTTTGTTTAGTGATTAATATTTAGATGCTGTTAAATTGTTAGGGGTTATTTTGTTATGTATCTTTTACATAGGGGTAGATTTGTACTTGTACCTTTGTCCATATATATACAAAGTGAGAGAGAGAGAAACCCAAGTTTGTGGGCTCTCCTTTTTCCCCAAGTTTACATGGTATCAGAGCACGTTTCAACCTAGGCGAATTAGGCGACTTCAGTTGGCTCCAATCTCGTTAATCGTCGTCGATCAACTGACGAGAGGTGAAGATCCATTTGAAGACCTAGATCTGCTAAAGACATCGACGCTGTGTAAGAACCTGTTGTACGCAGTTGTACCCAGTTGCTACGCACCCTCGTCTACACTTCCTGACCTCCGGCGAACCTTGTCGGCACCTCCATGGTTGATTCCGACGCCGTGTGACAACTTCCAGCTACCTCGTATGACTACTGTTTGACCACAAACAGGTTCATTTTCAGGGTTTTGTGTTATCCGAAGTCGTTTTTTGGTCTTTCAGATGCTAGGTATGTTGATTTTGAGTTCGTACGGGTTCGAATAGATCACTGTTTGCACTCAGAACTGATTTTGAGGTATTTTGGCACTGTTTATGGACTGTTTCTGCACTATTTCCACTGTTTGGGGTATTATCGGGTAGTCGGTTCCCTCTTTTACTTGCGGCATTTTCGTAGTCTTTTGCTACTTTTCTGTTGATGTGTCGGAGGATCCAAAAATACTTCTGCTAGTGCCAAGAATGAGTTGAGTCGTGTTGGGACTCTGGATAACTCTCCTCTCGATATTTGCCACATTAAGTTGGATGGTTCCAACTATTTGCTTTGGTCTCGCACTTCTACTCTGGCTATCACTGCCCGTGTCTTGTTGAAATTTATCACAGGCCCTGTTCAAAAACCAACAGCTGCTGGACCTGAATTTGAGACATGGACTTGGCAGAATGCTTTAGCCATGACTTGGCTATTTAACTCTATGATTCCTACCATTCGCCATACCTTTTTGCTTCTGGATACACCTCACACGATTTGGCTGGCTGTAGCACAAACTTATTCCTAAAAAGGTAATGATGCTCAGGCCTTTGAGTTGAGAAAGAAACTCCGCCGATTGTATCAACACAATCGACCTCTTGCCAAGTATTATGCTGAATTGAATAGAGTGTGGCAGGAACTTGATTATTATCAGGGCTTTCAACCTGTTTGTACTGCTGATGCAATTACTTTTCAGTAGATGGTTGATAAGGAGCGTATCCAATTAGAGTACAAGTGTTGGGCTGTATTCCTTTTCCCAATTTAAGAGAGGCCAATGCATGTGTTCAACAGGAGGAGAGTAGACGGAGTGCAATGATCCATCCTCCAATTCCAGATCGCTTTGCCTTAGTGGCCGTTCCTACTCTACAGGATGGTATGTCTACTCAGAGTCAGCTTGGTGATAACAATGGCTCTGTTGATAAGGAACTTCTCCTGTGTGACTATTGCAACAAAACTAGGCATACGAGGGAATTTTGTTGGAAGTTGCATGGTCGTCCCTCTCGTGGACGGGGAAGTGGTCGAGGTGGTGGTACTGTGCGTTCTCATGCACATGTTTTGGATTCTACTGTTGAGATGTTGCCTGACCCTATTGGTGCTTGTTTGCAAGCTTCCGTGCCTAATACTTCCCAAGGTGGTGGTACTCTCCCAAGGGGAGTTACAAACTCTCAGGCATCTAATGGCTAGGCTTGACTCTCCATCTTCCACAGCTTCTACTTCCACGTCATCCTCGTATTTTGCTCACACAGGTATCCCTGCTAGTACATTTACTGCTTCTTCCTCTTTTCCTTGGATAATAGATTCTGGTGCCACAGATCATATGACAGGTTGTTCCTCATTTTTTGACTCTTATTCTACATGTTCTGGTAAGGATAAGGTTAGAGTAGCTGATGGTTCCCTATCTGCTATTTCAGGGAAAGGTTCCATTCGTTACTCTCCAACTATTTCTTTTTCTTCAGTTCTTCATATTCCAAAATTTTCTACTTTCTCTCTATTAGTAGTCTTTCCCAATCTTTGAATTGCTTCGTGATTTTCCCCCCTACACATTGTGTCTTTCAGGAGCTGGATACGGGGAGAATGATTGGCAGTGGTAAAGCACATGGTGGTCTATATTTTTTGGAGTCTGCACCTCGTCCATCTTTTACACCCTTGTCATTGGGTCAAGCTCATAAAGCAGATACGAGTTCAGCTCTTCCTTTATTGCATTAGTGGCATCGTAGATTGGGTCACCCATCTTTTGGGATTTTAGAAAAACTTTTTTCTACTTTAACTTAGCAATGTAGTAGGAGTTAGTTTTTTTGTGAAGTTTTTGAGCTGGCTAAACACAAACGCTCTTTTTATGCTCCTGTTAATCAAAGAAGTGATTCTCCTTTTACGGTTATTCATTCTAATGTTTGGGTCCTTCCCCAATTACTTCTATTTCCGGTTATCGATGATTTGTCACTTTTATTGACTTGGGTGTATTTACTTCGGTCAAAAAATGAAGTTCGTTTATGCTTTAAATCTTTTCATCAGATGGTTTGTACTCAATTTGACACTAACATTATCCTTCGTATTGATAATGGCACTGAATATCTTGATGGGCAGTTTCGGGCATATCTTAGTGAGTATGACATTCTTTTTCAAACCACTTGTGTTGGCACTCCACAATAGAATGGGGTTGCTGAACGTAAAAATCGTCACCTTGCTGAGGTAGCCTGTTCTCTCTTGTTTACCATGAATGTCCCAAAATTTTATTGGGGCGAAACTGTTCTTACTGCAGCTTACCTTATCAATCGCATGCCATCCGGTGTTCTTCAGTTTAAAAGCCCTCTTGAGTTTCTCCCTTGTAATTCTTCCCTTCCACCCAAAGTTTTTGGTTGCGTATGTTTTGTCCATGCTCCTAAACATTCGGGTGGCAAGTTAGATACTAAGGGTCGTAAAGGTGTTTTCCTTGGTTATTCTCCTACCCATAAGGGATATAAATGCTATGACCCTCACTCTCGTACACATTTTGTTTCTATGGATGTCATTTTTTGGGAAACAACTTCTTTTTACCCTCTCTCCACTACATCTCTTCAGGGGGAGAGTAATATGGAAGAAGAGATGTTGACATTCCATAATCAGGAGTCTTGGTCTTACTTTCCAATACCTCGTTATGGTGAGGGGTATAAGGAAAACTCTAGGGAAGAACCCATAGCTGAAGCAAGAGTAGAACATGACATGAGTGGCCGAGATATTTAATGATGATAGGCTTTAGTGCTTTACCTGCACAGGTTGCCTAACTTGCAGAAGTTTTCTCGACGGAAAAAGGGACAGCCGGCATGTGCAATACCACCTTGCCAATCACTATCACCTACTCCGGTTTCAAATCCAGTTTTTGATTCTTCGGCTGACTCATTTGGTAATGAACCATCCCTTCTTGTTTCTGATAATCTTGATGCTCTTATTGCTCATAGAAAAAGAGTTAGATAGTGTACTCAACATCCCATCTCACAGTTTGTTTCATATGATTGTTTATCTCCTTCGTATCGTGCATTTGTTTCCTCTCTCTTTTCCATATCTATCCCACAGAGTTGGAAGGAAGCATTCATAATACCTAAGTGGAAAGAAGCTATGGTAGAGGAGATGACGGCTTTGAAAAAGAATGGCACCAGGGAACTAGTGTCTCCTCCGGAGGGAAAGAAATCAGTGGGTTATAAATAGGTGTTCACAGTAAAACATAAGGCAAATGGGACAATTGAAAGATACAAGGCAAGACTTGTTGCCAAGGGCTATACTCAGACATACGGTATTGACTATGAGGAAACTTTTGCTCCGGTAGCAAAGATGAACTCTATTCGAACTTTACTCTCTTGTGCTGCTATTTTGAATTGGCCTCTTCAACAATTTGATGTTAAAAATGCATTTCTTCACGGTGATTTAGAAGAAGAAGTGTACATGGATATTCCACCAGGTTGCTCTTCTTTTGCAACCGAAGGGAAGGTGTGTAGATTGAGAAAGGCCCTCTATGGATTGAAGCAGTCATCGAGAGCTTGGTTTGACAGATTTCTTAAAGCAATGTTGAGATTTGGTTACCGCCAGAGTCAGGCAGATCATACTATGTTCATCAAGGGAGGTAATGGCAAGATTGCTATCCTCATTGTCTATGTGGATGACATAATTATGACTGGCAATGATGTAGAAGAAATACTCCATCTTAAGGCTTGTCTTGCTCAAGAGTTTGAGATTAAGGACTTGGGGTCATTGAGATACTTTCTTGGGATGGAGGTGGCAAGATCTGATAAAGGTGTCTTTATCTCCCAAAGGAAGTATATTCTTGATCTCTTGGAAGAAACAAGGATGTTGGGGTGCAAACCTGCAGACTCACCTATTGAGGCTAATCATCATCTCAGTGGAGATGTTGGGGAGCATACAGATAAGGAAAGATATCAGAGGCTTGTGGGCCGCCTGATATACTTATCTCACACTGCACCTTTTTCATGGGCCTCAACAAGTTCGAGAATGAGGAGCTCATCAAATACAGTTTCCTCAAAGACATCTGGTATACATATAAATGTATATATTTATTGTAGTGAAACTAGAGAGAAATTCTATTATTCAGTATATATGTTACAAGAGACCATCACATCATTATATAGGGAAAACATAGAAACTCTAAGTAAACCCTATTACATGAGAGGAAAATACTACCCTTGCAACTAAACATTAATAACGTTATAACACCACTATTCCAACACTCCCCCTCAAACACATGATGCGAGCACGGAGAGCATTGTGAGTTTGCCAAGATGAAAATGAGATGCTCTTACTGATATCTTCGACTGAAACAATCCAAGAAGTAAAGCCAAATCCATGTGGTAATGCAACTTCGATCCAATCCAAAATGAAGAATCACTAATGCTTCGGTACCTAAACAACTACAATGGAACAACGAACGAAATTGCTAATGGAGAAATATGAGACAAGTTCCAACACTCCCCCTCACGTGCGAACCCCAAATCGCACGAGAGATAAACAAAGGATCCAACACGGATCACAACAAGACAAGGTGCCGGTGGCACAACAAATGAGGATTTAACGACCAAATAACGAGACAAAAACTTGCCCATAAATTCACCAAAAGCCAAGAAATATCCACAAGGGACTAAACTGTCACATTGTTACAAAAGCAGGGACCAAACTGTCACACTGCTGCAAAAGCAGGGACTAAAACAAATACTGCAAAGTTCAGGGACCAAACTGTAATAAAACAAACATGAGGGATTGCAGTGTAAAAAAAAACAACCACCTTGGCTCTTTAAAACCCTAAAGACTAGATAAAGGAGTGAACAGTACGATGAAACTAGTGAACAGTGCGTGATGAACAGTAACAACGATGAACAGTGAGCGCAAAAAGGATTAAAAGAAGAAATAATAAAACTAGAAGAGAGAAAACTAAAAGAGGAGGAAGAAGATACGACTACTGTGCAGATTCTGTGGTTTGTTACAGAATAGATGAGTGCTCGGCGGGCGGTGGTGAGGCATAAGCCGCCCACCTGAAAGCGAATATCTCACAAGCCTAGATCTTATGCTCTGATACCATGTAGTGAAAGTAGAAGAGAGAAATTCTATTATTTAGTATATATGTTACAAGAGGCCATCACATCATTATATAGGGAAAACATAGAAACCCTAAATAAACCCTATTACATGAAAGGACAATACTACTCTTTCAACTAAACATTAATAACGTCATAACACCACTATTCTAACATTTATCTGTCTCTACACTTGTTTATTTTTAATTCAACACCTGAATTGATTGGTTATCAGTTGTCAAATTGAGCATATGTCTAATCTTGGGAAGGTGAATCTTTCTCACATTCCAATATCCACACCCAAGGTTTTTCCTTTGATAATATTCCCCCATCAAAATGGTTGGATAAACTTTATGAAATTCATGCTTGGTGCACTGCTGCTATGCTCTCTCCAAACACTACGCTTAGTATTGTCATTACTAAGAGTACAACAAAATTTCTTGGCCGTCTCCGTCAATGGTATATGGCTCTTGGTGAATACCGACAGCTACAGCTTTAGCAACTGCCAACTCTAGATCAATTCATCTCAGTCTTGCATACTGAGTTTCTTGGTGATCATAACAACACCAAAGAGTTTGTTCGAGAAGAATACCTCAGCATGAGGTGCTGTTCATTCAAAAGAAAAGATCTGGAGATCCATTATGACCGTATGTCTCAACGATTTTATCTTCTCAACGGCATGGATGATGTCAATCTCAAGCAAGCTTTTCTCAATTTCCTTCCTGAACCATTGGGAAATGAGACAATAAGGTTGCTTCAAACAAAAGGATTACACACCTTTCAACACCTACTTATACCTATTACAGTACACAACAGTACACACCAATTATACTTCCTACAACAACAGTAAATACCAATAATTTCACCCCTCTTGGAAAAGGGTGCACCTTATAAAAGAGACAGCTGGCCTGAACACATGGATGTCACTCCTCTGTATCATCTGAATCACTTCTTCCAGAATAGTCTTCAGTCCTGTCGGTCAAGTAATACTGTTCCAAAAGATAGCGGATGTTTTGGCGCCATTCCTCTGGATATGTATCATTGAACTTCCAATTTGCAGTTTCATAATGGAGGAGAGACGAGGGGACTTCTGCAGGTGTCAATCCATTGAGTGAACACAGTGTTTGGGTCATGACAAGATAATTTCCACTGTTGATCTGGATTCTTTGAGGCTCTGGATATGCTGAGAGAAATATAGTGTGATACTCTTTTCGCCAAGTGATAAAACCATCTGGATTAGGATAACATCTGCTGTTGTTATTCGTCCACAAAGTAAATTGAAGATTCCCGCTTTCACTGTTAGGGGATACTCCTGATCTTTTATTGCCAAAAGGGGATATTTCCAAAAAGCAAGAGGAATTTCAAAAAGAAATCCTCTAGAGGATGGATCTGGTTGAACGCTGCTTGTGCTAGATAGACCAATATTGCTGATTTATTAAAACAGACACTGATGGTATAAACATCTACTAAATACCATAAAAGGAGGTAGGTTTCTTTTTTAAAATAAAAGACATTGCGGTCATATATTTCAAACTGGGTGATAAAAGGATGACAGGATGGAAAGGGAGACCTCCTATGGGACCTTCATCAAGACCATATTTGAAACTACAGAGATGTTGAAGGTTTTGACACATTTGGACACATCTGGAAAGAAGAGTTAACTCCAAAAGATGACATTGGAGGTGGACAGGGAGATTGATCGGATGGAAACAGGAAATCATGGGAAAACAACCAGGGACAAATGAATATGGTTTTGGTTTTGAAAACTGATTGATTTCTTTTTTGAGTCTTGATAGAAAATCTGGGATAACATTTGTTTTTCCCCTTATGTGAACATCAAAACTCAAATTGGAAAACCAATTTGCCCATCTGAGCAACTGTGCCTTTGGAAGGTGTTTCTGTTTGAATTTGAGCATGTTGGGAAAACTCATCATATTAGTCTCAATTAGGAAATGATGACCGATTAGATGAAATTCAAACTTCTCGATGCTCCTTTTGATTGCCAGAATCTCTTTGTAAGTAGAGTGGTAATGAAGCTCTGCTGGAGAGAAGGCACCACTCTTATATCCACAAATTCTGCGCTTTTGTTATGTATTTTCTTAAAAAAGAACTGCTCCCCAATACAGATCAGAGGCATTTGTCTGAAGTACTCTTTTCCCATCTGAAGGTATGGTTAGTGGAGGAAGGGTTTTGGCTATGGTTTTGAGGTCTTTGACGGCTTTGGTACAAAGAGTTGACGGAGGAGGGTTTTTCTTTAGTAGAGCTTAAATTGGAGTACGATATTGGGCAAGGTTGGGGATGAAATTAGCCATATAGTTAACAATTCCAAGGAACTGTTGAACTTGTTTGATTGTGAGGTTTTCATCAGGAAAATTGTCAAGTTGAAAGGCTATATGAGGCTGGAGGGTGTATTGACCTTTAGAGATATGCATCCCTAAAAAATCAATTTCTGGTTGGGCAAGAAGCATCTTTTTCTCTGAGAGCATAATGCCATGGGTTTGAACCAGGGAATGGAAGGTTTGTAGTAGAATAACATGGGATTCAATATCTGGGGAAAAAAGTAGGACATCATCAATATAGACAAGGGCTGAAGATAGGATGGGAGCAAATACCCGAATCATGGCCTTTTGAAACAGGGATGGAGCCGTTTTTAATCCAAAGGGCATGACTGACCACTAAAAATGGTGATCTGGAATGCAAAAACCAGTTTTGGGACGTTCATTTGGCTGGATGCCCAGCTGCCAGAAACCTGCTTTTAAGTCAAATTTGGAGAAAATTTGAGCCTTAGGCAAGTTTGCAAAAAGAACACTCCGCCGAGGAAGTGAGAATTTGTTATCCTGCAGAAAATGATTAAGAGGCTGGTAGTTGATAACCAGGCGAAGCTTTCCTCTTATCTGCTCTGACCCTTTATTTACATAAAATGCTTCACATGCCCACTAAGAGGTTGTGGGTTGAATCAAACCTTCTGACTGGAGTTGTTGGAGCTCTTGGAGAGCAAGTTGGTAGTGTTCTGGATTCATTCCATGATGGGTAGATTTGGTGGGGTTGATATCTTCATTTTTCTTAAAGGGAAGAGAAATGAAGAAATCTGGGTTCTTCCAAAGTGGATTGGAGCATTTGATAAGGAACTGGGAATGGGATTCAGCACAGGAAGTTTGGATTATGGTTTCTTTGATGGAGGAGAAGTTTTCTACGGAAAAGAGATTTGGTTGAGTGGTCCAGGGTAAAAGGTAGTTTTTGTATTTCAAACCTTTTTTAAGCTAGGAGATTTTGGAGAATATCAAAGCTTAACAATAAATCTTTTCCTGGAAGATCAGAACCATAAATTTGGTATTTTATGGTGTATCCAGGAAAAAACTGGATGATAATAGGCCTACTGATCAGGGTAATAATGAAAGTTTCTCCATTGGCAGTTGTGAAGGGCCTAAAACATGACTGCCAGTAAGACCTGAGGAAAATTGCTGGGTTGAGAATAGAAGCTGCAGCACCAGTATTAAAGAAGGCGATGACTGGTATGGGTTTCTCATATTTTCCAAGCAAGATTTTAACCTTGGCTAAGGGTTGAGCCAACATGATGTTTGAGAGCCCAAATGTTTGGATTTCATAAGGAAATGAGTCAGAATCATCAGAAGAGTCATCTGAGTCTGATGAAGAGTCATCAAAGGTGAATGCTAGGACTGCTTCAGCTGTGGCTTCATCATCAATAGAAAAGAGGGACTCTACATCCGCATCCTCAAGATCATCATCAATGAGAGTCAAAGAATTCACCATTTTGTCTCTTGCTGCTTTATTTGGACACTGTTTTGCATAGTGCCCTTTTTTCCCGCATATGTAGCAGCGATCAGACTTTCGCTGTCCTCTGAACTTTTCCCTTTTGAAGAATTTCCATTTTTTCTGGCGTGAAAACTTGCCAGATCTAGAAAACTTTGGGAACTTGCCAGGAGATTTGAACTTCCATTTGTGAAAATGCTTGGATTTTTGATATGAAGGACGACAAGTGCACTTCTTGTCTTTACACTTGATAGATAAGTCTGGCCTATCACAGGCTTTGCCAAGAAATTTTCCCTGTTTTTCAAGAGTTCTGAGGAATTTCTGGTGATTGCACAGTTTTTCCAAGGCAATTAAAGAATGCTGATAAATACCGCCAAGAGATGTTGCATTCAACGTTAATCCTTTTGTTTGAAGCAACCTTGTTGTCTCATTTCCCAATGGTTTAGGAAGGGAATTGAGAAAAGCTTGCTTGAGATTGACATCATACATGCCGTTGAGAAGATAAAATCGTTGAGACATACGGTCATAATGGATCTTCAGATCTTTTCTTTTGAATGAACAGCACCTCATGCTGAGGTATTCTTCTTGAACGAACTCTTTGGTGTTGTTATGATCGCCAAGAAACTCAGTATGCAAGACTGAGATGAATTGATCCAGAGTTGGCAGTTGCTTAAGCTGTAATTGTCGGTATTCACCAAGAGCCATATACCATTGACGGAGACGGCCAAGAAATTTTGCTGTACACTTAGTAATGACAATACTAAGCGTAGTGTTTGGAGAGAGCATAACAGCAGTGCACCAAACATGTATTTCATAAAGTTTATCCAACCATTTTGATGGGGGAATATTATCAAAGGAAAAACCTTGGGTGTGGATATTGGAATGTGAGAAGGAATCAAAGGTTGGAATATCAGGAGGTGTTTCAAACTTAGGGCCTTTTTCAATGATAGGGTCCTCAACATTTTCCTTTGGGTTTTCGGGGTTCATCATGAAAACATGAGGAGTTGGAATTGAGTCATTGGTTTCAGTTTTTGAAGTACACTCAATGGTCGGTTGAGGAGTTGGAGATGAGGTTTTAGGTATAGTGGCTAGGGTATTGAGGAGAATGGAGATTGGATTTTTGGAAGGATTAGAAGCCAGTTGAACCATTAACTGGGGTGATTTTGGATTTGGGTCAGATGGTTTAGAAGGAGTAGAGGTAGTTGGAGCTGAAGTAGAGGTGGATGGTGGAGATAGAACTGAAGGAAGTTGAATAGGTTTTATCTGGGGCTTTGGGAAATGAAGTTTTGGTGAAGATAGTCTTTTTGGTGAAGGCAAGCTGACGAGCTCCCAAAGATATTGGAGCTTGACTCACCAAATCCAGAGGTAGGAGTTATAGGTAAAGGTTGAGACATTTGAGGATACCCAGAAAAACTTTGTTGAGTGGAAGATGCGAACATGTCAAATGAACTTTTTTGCTGAGAATACTGCTGAGCTTGAAGGGATTGAAGCTGATTCTTCAAATGCTTCATTTCAGCATCTTTTTGGTAAAAGGCTGCTGAGAATTCCTGGTTAGCATATGCCATCTGAAGAAGTTCTTGGTGAACATTTTGAATTTTCTGCTGCAAATCTCTGATAAGAAGTTCCAATGATGATAACTTCTTATGGACAACATTTTTCAAATTTTGCTGAGAGCGAGCAATCCTTTGGAGAATTTTGTTTTGTGCCAGAGAGTTTGCTGACTACCAATTTATTGCTGCTTCTGCTGCTGATACTGCTTTGGTGCTACCATCATGAAGAATGGTAGTTGAGTCTGGAACTTTATGACGATGGGTGGTTCTTTCCTGAGGGTTATGGAATTCCAAAGGAGGAAAATCTACTTCAGTGAAAATAAAACATCCATTGGGTTGTGCCGAAGGGTCATTTTTAGATGGAGGTTGAGGAGAAGGTGGGGATTTACAAGAAGTGGGAGGTAAAGGAGAGCGTACTGGACATGGATCTTCAAAGTCTTCATCATCTTCTAGAAGACTATCTTCTAGACACTCATCACAGTCACAGGCAGCAAAATAACAATGACTTGTTTCTGGATTTTTGAAATAGAAAACTGGAAGGCCACTGGATTGAAAGTATTTGATTGGAGGTTCAGGTCTGGAGCCATCAACAAACATATGTCAATCCTTGAGGGAAAGATAACCGGATGGGTGGAAGATGAGGCAGAGGCTTCTTTTGGGAAAGAAATTTCCACTGTACCATCAGGTTTTGAGATGAAAAGTGTATTTGAGGATTGAACAGGTATGGACTTTTGTTGATTCTTTTCGTAAGCTGTAACCCAAGATTCTGGGAGAAGCTTGAGAAGCTCAGGTCGAGAAATTTGACGTGGGACATGGACACAAGAAGCTTGGTGAGGTGCATTGACAGTTAGGGAAAGGGCTTCATCTGTGTAAGAGGGTAATGACATGTCAAATGCATGGTTCTGGAGACGATAGGCCATTTGGTAGTGGAAAGTTGCTGTGTATGTGGTGGAGATTTGGGAAGCACCACCAATTTGAACTTGAACTTTTAGGGCTGTTAGCATGTTGAAGTTAGGATAAAAGGTGAAAATTACAGTTCCAGCATTTAAAGTGGTTTGGACTGTGGCAATACATGCATGCTGGTACTGTAAGAACTTGGTATCTATCAGAGCAAGTCTGGAAGTGACAGGCAAACCTTTTCTCCCGTGGAAAGTAACAACCAATCTGATTGCTCCAAAGTGAAGATGAGTAAATCCTTGTTGTTGTCAGATGCGAGGCAAATCAATTGGGATTTCTAGGGGTAAAAGTTGTTCAGCCTCGGTAGCCGCTATGAAACATTGATCAAACTTAGAGGCTTGGACATACTCTTTTACAGAGGTTGGATGCTTTGTGGAGAAGAGTTGGGTAACGGTCTTTTTTACAGAAGTTTGTGGTCGGACAAAAGCATTATATGGGTTTAAGAAAGGAAGATCAGTAAGGGGAACCTTACTGTCATCAGGAAGATACTCAAACTCATACAAGTACTCAAGATTAGAAGAAGAGGCTGAGGAATTTCTACTGGTAGATGATCGTGAAGGAACGAGAGTAGGTGGAAAACAAATTATTCATTTTTTATGGATAGGAATCTGGGTTCTCCGTTTTCCTCATACAACAAATCTTTTTTCGTTTCAATATGAGAACTTTAACCAATTTTGATTAATAAAATTCTGTATACTAGGGTAGATAAACTGAGACGCTCCGCTCAATAGCCAAAGTATCAAGGTACTTTTAACCCACTGGTACAAAATTATTTTAACCAAAATAGTTAATGAAGTTTTTGATGTGGAGGGTCCTTAGAAGGCAACCACAGAGCATACGCTTCACTTTCTTTTTGGAAAAAGATTTGAAGTATTTTAGAACACGAAGTTCCCAGATAGGGGTTTAAGCTAGAATGAAAAACATGGCTCTGATACCAAATTTACAGACACAAAGTGGGTACAAACACTAAGTAGGTTAGGATCGAGAGAGAGAGTAATGGAGAACACAAGACACATGATATAATAGGAAAACGCTGGTTTATACAGGCTTAGGTTTACAAAACGGAGGTGCCCTCCTTTTATAGACATAAGGATGGGAATACAGACGGTATTGAACATAACTGTTCTTAGTCTTCTACTTGACTACACCAATTATTGATTGTGACACATCAACACAAACATACGTCCAGACAACTCACACATAATTGGCTTTTACTATTCTACATGGCACATTTATTACTGACACACATTACACACGTTTCAACACCTACTTACACCTATTACAGTACACAACAGTACACACCAATTATACTTCATGGTATTTACTGTTGTTGTAGAAAGTATAATTGGTGTGTACTGTAATAGGTGTAAGTAGGTGTTGAAACGTGTGTAATGTGTGATAGTAATAAATGTGCCATGTAGAATAGTAAAAGCCAATTATGTGTGAGTTGTCTGGACGTATGTTTGTGTTGATGTGTCACAATCAATAATTGGTGTAGTCAAGTAGAAGACTAAGAACAATTATGTTCAATAGGCTCTGTATTCCCCTCCTTATGTCTATAAAAGAAGGGCACCTCTGTTTTGTAAACCTAAGCCAGTATAAACCAGCGTTTTCCTATTTTATCCTGTGGTACTAGACTCTATAAACGATTGATTTAGGGCTATGTTTTTGTTTATTTTGTTGGTACTCCCTCCGTCCCGTAGTGATTGACCGGTTTGCAAGACGAAAGCTTAAAGTTCATCATTTTTTAGTTTTTGTTTTGGGGAGCAGACAATTGAGACAAAGGGAGTATTTCGTTTTAGATGCTCATGTTGAGCCTTCTTTGCCACGATTGACGGAAATCCGGGTAGAACAAAGAATTCTTGCGACATTTGGTTTTCGTTTTCTTTGAGCCAACCCAGTGTTTGCTTCAGTTTTGTTGTGATCGCATAACAATTAAATTCCTCATATGAGGTCACATCCATCCTTATTGCAGTTCCATGTTTTTTCTTTTCTGTGATGAGATTTATGGTTGTGGCCACATGGGGTTAGCTTATTGTTCAAAATTTCTTATACTTCTGTGACAGCTTCAATTTCAAATACTTTGGCGGTGAATTAGGTAGAAAGTAAATTGAAATATTGCAGCATTTTCCATTTTGTGATCGTTGGTGATGTGAGGATTTTTTATCGTTTCTTTTGTCACTGTGGATTGGGGTTTTGTATGGTGATCATGAGGCTTAGACAAACTTTCTACCTCAAGTGTGGTGCGATATTATCTTTTTTTTTTTTTTTTTTTGGGTAATTCAGCTTGAAATAAAAAGAGGCTAACCGAATATATAGCCTAGGTGAAAGTGAAAACAAGTAAAAATTGTAATCTTCTTCCACTTCTCTAACTTGAAGCCTTTGTTTCCTATTGTTGATTCCATATTGGTCAACCTGGGACTCTGACAGATTCGTAGGTAGAGTGACAGGTTACTGATGTAATTCAAAGTGGCCCACAAGTTTAAAAGTGCAGAATCTCGAGCAAGACAGATGAATATCAAATTCATGGAAACTAGATTTGACTAACCGTCTACATGATGAATCAATGCATGTTGATGTTTCCGAGGTAAGAGAAACTTAGGTCCTTTTTGTTGGTTCAACATACTCCTACCAGCTTAATACTTGGGGACGTTATTTTTGGACAGATAAGGTTTATGAAAAATACAACCAGTAACACTACTTAAACTCACAAGAATAAATGGCTTTGTGATCACATGGAACAGGAATAGGCGTACCTATTAGAAGGAACCGGAGGAGTTCTCTAATTCTTTGCAACATTAGTAGGGGGGCCTATATATTTTCTGTTGTTCTAGGGAGCTGGATAGGATCTCATGGATTTGGCAATGCTTTGTAGTTTGAGGGACAATCAAAGTTATTATTTCGACATTAATATATTTGCGCCAGTTGCATTGAGATGAATGCGTTGATATGGACATTAGTTTAGATGGGTTTTACTTGTGACTGGTGAATCTAAACCTCGTGAGACATTCATATTTTTCTAAGTACTCTTTCATAATCTAATACAATGTTTTAGTTTGCATTAATCTCATTTTCTGTCCAATAAAGTTTGAAATAACGCTATAAGTTATGAAATTGAGAGTGTGCTTAGGCCCTAGATCAAACACGGAGATCCAAAGACTTTGTTTCAGTTCTTGACAGTGTGCTTGGGCACTGGACCCCCCTAAGCCATGCCTCAAAACTCCCATGCCTTTCATGGTTAAACCAACCGGCGATTCAATATTTCACTGGGGCACTGCATTGAGAGATAGTGGATAGAGCTATTAGCATGCTAGACAGAGCGCTTGAGTTTTGGGTTGAGATGGTGAGATATTGGAGCTATTTTGTGCGCTTGATAGTGTGCGGGTGCTCACCGCGTGCTCATGTGCCGAAAATTTCTCATGTGCTGAAAATTTCTCGTTAGCCATTTTGTCAGCCCACTTTTGTGTCTTTGCCGCCAATGAGCGAGAGTTGACGTGCATAGAAATAACACTAGTGCATATATAGGTGAGTTTGATTGTTAGGTACTGATTGATTCTTTTTGTGTTTTGATTTGTAGATCTAATGATACTCTTGGGATGGAAGTTAGTCATATGAGGAGGTTTGACATATGGTTGCTTGATTAGAATTTTTCCTTTCTTATGTTATGCACACTCTCTATGCTACACACATGGTTTGTGAAATATATTTCCTCACATTTTAGATCCATGGATTTTGTTTGTAGAGATCGTCAAACAAATGTCATGATGCCTCCACTACTGCCACTTATATTCGCATTTTGTTTGGAAAAGAATTCACCGATTAATCTTCTTCTCCCTTTCTGCAGTTTGATTTTGTTTTTTAAGCTATGTAGCTCTTCCGTGATTTTTGAGGTTCTCTTTATGCGCTTCATTTGCAGAAAATTTAAAGCTACTGTATTAAAGAAGAAATCTATGTGTGCTATCAGAATCACGTTTCGGTCTCTCTCATCAATTTTTGTACGGTTTCGTTTGTTCGGCATTTTAGGCTTTTTTTTTTTTTAACTATAATTTTAGTTGTTCGAGAGAGATACATATATGGTTTTTTGGATGAAAGCATGTGTTCTTTGATAAGTTTATTATTAAACCCATGGGTGTTTAATGAGTAGTCTGTAGGGCCTAGGGGAAATGGGAATAGTAGAATACAGGGGAATCCATAGGTGTCACAAATGGAGTCTCCACTGCTTGAATAACATCACCAAATCTTCTACTTCTTGATTTCCCATCTTCAAATTGTAAATCTTATTTGTTCCTTCTTAAATGTGGGAGTTTACGGAAGTGAATCATTGCTGTCCAAAAGTATTTTGGGGGGTCCAGAGTTTAATGGAACTTTACGGGAAAAGTTAATTGTGACCGGTCATAATTGAAAACGAATCTTAGCCATTGATTGCGTGAATGGACGGCTGAGATTGTGTCACTCCGTAAACACCCTGTTCACGGAGCGGCCGTGAAAAAGTCTATCTCTAAAGTGTGGTTCCACTGATTTCTTAGCAAATAAATTTGTTGAAGTGATTGGACTTGATACGAAAACATGTCACTACCAGTTTGATTGGCTAAACCAATGTGACGTACGAAACCAACAACCTTCTTTCTTTTACGATCATTGGTGTTCCAGTCCCACCCGTTTTTTTTCTGTTCATTCATCCTTTATGTTATCATTTATCTTTTGTTTCGACTTTTCCTGCAAAGCAACTTTTTGTTATGGATGATGCTATGGTGTCCCCGGTAAAATTGGGGACACCGTAATAATTGGCATAACTTGACCATTGGGAGCATAACCATAACCATTCCGTGGCATAACCACGGCATAACAAATTCCCCAAATTTCCCCTGATACTTAAAGAGCCGGTAAAAAAAAAAAAAAAACCTTAGCTCTCCCTTTAACCACGGTTTAAACACGGTTAAGGATTTTTATCCCCTACATCCTTACATCTATCATCCTTTCTACATCTTTTCCCTCATTTATTCCCCTTTAACCAGGGAATTGTTATACCCCGTTCATCTCCTCATCTCCCACAAACACAGAAAGAAAACCCTCGTTCCTCACCTTGTTCTCTTCTCTCTCTCCTTGTTCTCTTCCTCCGTCCCCTCCTCCCCTCCTCCCCACCTTACATCCACCCCGTGGACGTCGCCGCCGCCCCCACCACCAACACGAACGGCGTCCGGGTCGCCATCAGACAACCCGGATCCAAAACCCATAAAAGATCCAAACCCAGCTGGGACGAGAACAAGGAACCCAGGTTCGACGAGAACAAGGCCCAGATCTTCAAGCTCAAGCTCACCCACGCCCACCTCCAACCCAATATTTGTTTTTGGGTAAAATCTGATTCCCTTTTTTACTGCCCATATTTGTTGAAATCTGATATTTTTGTGTTCGATCTTCAATATTTGTGTTGTTGAAATCTGCTATTTTGGAATTGGAATTGATTGTTGTTGAAATCTGCTATTTTCTTAACCTCGTAGTCCTTGAAATCATAACCCATTATACGACTTATACAGCCAACTAGAAGAGATGTTGAAACCAAGTGCCCACATTCAGTGAGGAAGTTAGGAAAAACTGATTTTGTTTCCATTATCGTGTGTGTACGATATGCAGTTGTGACTTATACAATTTTATAGACAACCTGATAGTCGCTCTCTTTTAACCTAATAATGTTTTCACGCACTGAATTTTATATAGCGTTCAACAACATAGTAAAGTTTTTGGTCTTTCTTACCTGTGCATATACATCATCTAATTAGTTATTCTGAAGCTAAAATACGAAAATAAGCATCTGCATGGACTAAAACTTTAATTTTTTTTTAAACATCTCTCTATTGGATTAGTTTTAGAAGGATGCACAATAATCTAATTTGGAGGAGAAAGAAGTTTTTCATTTTGCAAAGTAGAAATTTACTGATTACTATTGACATTAAAGAGAAAGAACATAGAGTAGGCACAAGTTTTCTCCCCTTTTCTCTCTGTAATCTTTATTTTGATGGGTTCAATTATTGTGTTATAACTTTTGAGATGTCTTCCTATTACATCTGACCATTCCATCCGTTTTCTATGTTTAAAATCTTCCTATAATCATTATTTTTGGCACAACTAGTTGATATGATAGCCCATAAGTAATGTTTCAAACACAACGGACTGTGGGCGTGTTTGTTTGATCTGATTAATAGGGAAGGGATATATAATCCCATAAGACATGTAGTCCCATCAGACTAATAGTAATGGGATTAAGAAATACCGAGCGCTCCATGGTATTAAGTCTCATACTTTTTTGGATTATACTCGGGGCGGTTAGTTTAAGATGGGCGATAAATATATTAACACAACACTGAAATGTGATCCCCTTAGATATAGTCCAATCTGACACTCATATCCAGTTAAACAAGTGGCCCCTAAATGTGTTGTATTAAAAGACATGAAGAGGAACATCATTTCAATTTTGTGTATAGATAGATGTGGGTCTTTCAAAAACGCATATAAACTGTTTGTTGAAATGCTTGTTAAGAGAGTGAACACAGTGGCCATATGGTTGAAGTTTTGTTAGCATAATAATCCATTTTAAGGAGCAAATTTTTCGTTTAGCGTGACTTTGTTATTAGGAAACAAAATGGTTTAGGACCATCCATTCCCAAGTCCTTAGATCTCGAGGTATTCATGCCCTAAACCCATGTTTGTAGGGAAAAAATTAGTTCAATTAACAGTAGTTAAAAAGAATACTGTTTTGCAATTCATGACATTTGATGCCGAAGCATCCCAGGGGGAAAGGAGACCAAATTCTGAATTCAAGTCCACTGTAGAAGTTTTTTTTTGATTGGCAATAAAATTTTATTAAAACTCGACAAATGGTATATCAAGGCAAGACCCCAAACGGACCACAGAGAGAGGTACCGAAAGAGGTCCACAAAAAAGAAAAAGGAGAAAAAGATTACATTCAATAAAGATTGAATGAACCCAATGTTACATCGGCCCATAATACCAATCTAGTAATACCAATCTAGTAGAAACAAACTGAGTGTAACATCATGAGAGCATTCAGTTCCAAATTAACCATGAGAGAACATCCCCAATTCTCTTAGCCCTCCTACTATTATGAGTTGAAAAGAGATGACCAAAAGCCGCCTTCTAACAACAACAACCATTAAGGATAGCCAGAGGAAATATGTAGTAGATTATCCACGAAAAGAGTTCGATTCCGTTGTGAGAAAACTTCCTTCTCGTCTTGTCCCCCTGTCCCCCTCTCGATTACAATCCTTGGACTCAAGGGGAGAAACCAACACCAAAGTAGCAGCACCCATCATTGGCAAGTCTATCAGCTCTGATTTATCAAAAAATTTTTGGAAATTCCTCAAGCTTCTCTCCAAACTGGTAATAAACCACTCTTTCATCAATGCACCAAGGGATTTGGCTAGCTACTTTTAGATTAAAAGCTCACTCCACAATTCATTTAGTGGTTCTTGAAGAGTGGAGCAAACCTGTTGTTCCTCTGAAGTAATTGGAGTTCCTTAGCCTCAGTTTCAATCATCTTTCTCATTCTCATGACAACAGTGTCTTTGTAGTCAATCCCCAAAATGGTAACAGCTGAGAGAGTAAGCTGTAGTTCTTTATCCACTAAGTTTTGTAGTTGCTCCTGTCAGGTACTGATGTACGTTTCATCATCAAAATTAACACCATTAGAACTCATGCATTCTTCATACATTTGGCTTCTAACTGCTTTTCTGATATTTCTTTGGTTTAGATCCACTTCTAGTTCAATTCCTGGCACTTGAGAAGGTCTTTCAATCATCATTGGGCCGTATGTCGACATTGCAGTCCTTTCATCGTCCTCCTGTTGCCTTACTAAATCATATCCTCTTATTTCTTCTTGGGCTTCACTGACTTGGGCTTTGTTAGTACTCTCTAACGCTTGACTTTCTACTTGTGATGGGCTTTGTGAGTCTTGAACAAAAGAGACCAGACCCTGATAGGAATTTGAATTAGTATCATTGATATCAACCACCTTTTTTTAAAATTCTTGATCTGCCGTCCTTGGTAATGAGGAAAGTTGGACCTTGTTCCCTGTTACAATCAATGTAGTGGTTGTCCCTTCAGTTTCTTGTTCTACTCGTGTCTGGTGGGGTACACCCTTCAAGAGGAGCATATCAGGGTTCAAACTAGGTTCATTAATGGACTCCTTGTCAGCTTCTGACTTCCCCAGAATTGCCAAGTCATCCACTTGTTTCTTGCCCCCAGTGCAATCATCATCCACCTCATCATTTGTTCTGTCCACGTCATCTTCTTCCTCTATAGGCCTTGGACCAGAACTTGAGAACATTGAGCTTGATGTAACTACCCTGTACGAATCTTCTTCTTCCACTCTAACCATATACTTAGACCCATCAACAAGCACTTGAACTTCACCTTCAATCTTTTTAGAAATTTCAGTAGCTATAAGAAATCTACCTTTATCAAAAGAGGCTTCTTTCTGTGTGCTATCATCCACTTCGATAAAATGACCCCAATTACTGGCTATTGTGTCCACTGTAGAAGTTTATCCCATGTAAACTCTTATGTTCAAAATGCTCACCTCGGATTTAGTTATGATACCAAGTTTCTCAAATGTACTGAGCACTTAAAAGTAAGCAAGGAGGTTGGGACTTTTTTGAACCCCATTAGCAAAAAATCTTACCACATCTCTCTTTTAACCCCGCAGCATGTACGTGTTCTACGCAAACTAAAAGTTGTGCCAAGCCAAATTTTCGCAGGATTCATTGAGTTGGTTGTCTCTGCAAAACTGGTAATATTTCCTAGTAAGAGTTGAAGCTTCCTATCCCTTAGATTGAAATTTCATTAGTGTGACCTACATGAATACTTTGTGTCCCGTTCTCATGCGCAGTTGGCTTTTATCAGCCATTGTGTAAACTTAAGTTGAAAATGTATTTCCACATTCTGTATTCCTACTTGAAACAATTGACTCTAGACACCTTACCCTTACTGCTACTCTGTTTGGCATGTAAAGACGAATCAGGTGGCAAAATATATCACTAATTCAGTGGTCAACTGTCTGTGTCTTATTTATCTGACTGTAAGCTCACTAGCAAAAAGAAAACCATGAATTCCAAGTCAACCTAACTGCCACATAAAATCTGTGAATATCTTTGATCATTGCTATGGCTTCTTTGCATTTTATGGTCTAGGCATTTGATTGTTGAATTTCAGATTGTTTTCTTCATTATCGATCTTAAGTAGATCATTGCTATGGCTTCTTTGCATTTTTTGGAACTCGAACCAAAAAGAGGGCTTTTTTTGAACGATGATTTTGATTTTAGGGTTAGTGTTCGAAATTCGTGATATTACTCTTCTTATGCCTTTCTCTTTAAGTGCTGGTATGATTTTACCATAGAACATGAATTTATTCCTTTCTCTTTTCTCAAAACTGGAACCTTTTATGTGTAGTATTACACACCTATGTTCATATTTAATCTGCTGCAGAGATAATTTTGTTTGACATGGATATAGTATTTACAGGTACGAGTGGAGGATGGGCATGTAAAATCAATATGGCCTCGGAGACTATACTCGACCAATTCTGAACACAGCTGATGTTCCTCCCGCTGTTTATGATATAGGTCTTGGTTTCATAGAAACGTATGGTCTTGTTTTTACTTGAAGGACCAGAAGCTTGCAAATGTAGCTTGGATCGTAAATTGCCAAAAAATTTCTGCATTTTCTATGTACTTTTGTGATTCTTGATTGGATGGTTGGAGAACTTGGATGTATTACCCGTAATTAGTTTTCGTATTCTGTTATGATTTTCTGCCAAAGTTCTGCACTTCCATGGTTAGATTGGTCTGGTTTTCTAAAACCGGAAAAACTCTGGTGGGATTGTGACTCTGTGGATAGGCAGGGGATTGTATTCTTGAGAAGCTCACAAAGCACAGAAGCAAGTTTTGCTCCCCTCCAGCAGAAGAACAACCATAAGGAAAGCAACTCATTTCATGGAAGGAAGTGGTTCGGGTAACAATGGAAGTTGATCCTGATTTTGGGATCTTTTGTTATTGCGGAGAACCAACACCATTAAGGACATCTGAAACACAAAAGAACCCAGGTCGAAGGATTTTCCCTTATGCTTCGAACCGTGATACACTTATTTTGATTCCCTTGTGTTGAACTGTTGGGACTGTGAAATTGCTTACTATTGGGATTTGGTTTGGTGTATCTAGCTTGGCCTTGGATGTATGGTAAATTTATTTTGAGATAGTTTTTTCTTCTTACCTATGGCTAATTTGTATGGAAATTTAGTTGGACCGTGTCGTTTTGTGTCCTAATGAGTTTTTGGCACATAACCAAAGTTGAGGAATTTTATTTTTTGCAAAACAAATTTCCTTTGCAGCAATTTACAGGAAGTTATACTCCCTGAAAGGACCTTCTATTTCACTTCCTCCGTATCCACCACATCACGCAAGATAAATACCCATTACATAAAACCCAGGTAGCAAGCAGAGGTACATGAGACACTTACAAATTTGAGACCTTCTAGAACTCCAACCAGAAAAGCTTGCCTATACCTGGCAGAATTCTATTCTTAACGCAATGGTTTTCTGGAATTTGAAGTGATGTGGGTTGGTAGCTTGCGAAAATTACAAGTAGGCAACAACATATGGCTAAGATAATTCTGGCTTTCACAATCGACCGGTTTTAGCAAGATACGGTAATAAAACAGGAACAGAACCGGGAAAGAATAATTGGATAATTTTAAAACTGAACTGGGCAAAAGACTTTTGAAGACCAACCAAAAACTGGATTTCACTGCAGGTCCAGTATTCAGTTCTGGTAATTACTTTACACCCCTACTCGTTACTAGCACCACTGAGTGCACAAAATACAAACAGGCTGTGCCATTACCCACCAACTCCAAATGCCATGAAGGAATGTCATTGGAGATCCCAACAGATTTGCATTTGAAACAAAGACTTCAATACGTTCATGCAACTGGAGAGATGTAAAATTTGAATACAGTCAACTAGGGAATTCCAAAATGCTAAGCAGATGCCCATATTAAGCAACTGTCAATTACAAAAATATACACAATTTCAGCAACACGAAAAATCCAGAATGGTACAATTTGATCCAACCACCCCCATTTTACATCCCCAACAATTCCGAAACTAAGCTGTAACCCAAAAAAAGGAGAGACACCCAGGATACACATCAAACAAGTTTTCTATTGTTCACCATTATCTCTTGCAGAAAAATTCAAATCGGCAACTTCTCTCCAAAATGCTTGTGTTAAGGCAACATAAGGAGAGAAGAAAACTTCGTCACGAAAATCCGAAAATGGTGGAAAAAATCGTTCTCATCTCTACAGTTGGATCACCAAAGGTGCCCGAGTTCACCCGCCAAGCAACATGCTCATCCGGCCTAACAAAGATAGCTCCTCTACTTGTCATTTGACATATATCCCACCATGATGATGATGTCAAACTCTGCTTTACTTCCACAAGATCTATGTAACGCATCCAAGGCGACATTGCTTTCTCGCTGCCTACTTCAACTCCATTAGTGGCACCAAGTCACTTGCGCGACTCAAACGCGCATTGCTGGTAATGGTGTGGCCACATCACTTTCACCCTCTATTTTCCTGGATAAAGGAAAAGAAAAATAAACCAAATAAGTACAAGTTAAGCTCATCTTTGTCAAACTCATATCCTCACAATTCAATCTCTTGAGAGCTCTAATAAGATTTATCATCCTGTATTTATCCTAAAATTAGATTTTACCATAATCGATTGACCATACGGTTGGACCACTAAAAGCAAACAAAATGTATACACATATTTCATGAGTCCATACAAGTTCAAGGAACAGGCCAATAGATTCTTTAGGTGATATCACCTTTTGTTGCTTTAGGTTTGCCTTCAGATGAAGAATTAGAGTCCATCCGGCATCACCGGTCTCTTCTTTGTACATCTGTTCAACCATGGGCTTCCAGAGATCCACCCATGCATTTATAACAAGTTTGAGACCTTAGATGATCAAACAAAGTATATCAGTACATTATAGAAGTAGAACAAATGACAAAAATGCTCCATAAATTTGAAAGAAACGAATTATGAAAAAGGTAACCAACCTATCAATTATTTGTCATTTTTAAGGCAACTAGGTACATCGCGACGTGCAAGGCACGTCCGTTCTGCCCGTTGAATTGAACGATGTTGAGCATTTTTGAAAGCTAGGCTGCATAAGTTTGAGGTAAAGTTTCATATACTTAGTGTGCCGTAGTTATGATTACAAAACACCCAACAAAAGAAGGCTGTCCGTCCGGGACCCCGCAGGTGACCGCCAAGTAACCGTCAAACTAGCACCCCTATCGATACGTAACGTTGTCTATTATTTTGATTTCTTTACAAATACTTGTAATAGGAGAATACAAGTATTTAAATGGAATGACGTAAATCTACGAGGTCTGATCTTCTTGTTTCCAACATATCACTTAAGAAAGGGGTGTCTCTGAATGTTGTCAACTTGAGTAGAATCACTATGCTGTCAGATCTTAGGTGTCCAAGATGAGCAGCTTAAGCACAACTTAACTAAGACAGAACTTCCCTATTTGCTGCAGATAGAATAATCCCATTCATATGCATTCAACAATATCACCGCAAATTTCGGGAGGCCCTCACCCCTCAGACATTTCTGGTAGAAACCCAAATGAAGCAGCCAAAAAGAAGCAGAAACAGCGCTTTCTCTAGATCCTCTCAGTATACTGCTATCCAAATTTTATGAATAAACAACACAATAGCACGGGGCTAACTTTCAAGGCGTAATCCAAACACGCCAATCAGATGAACAAATATTTAGTGTTAATGGAATCAGATCAGACCTCCGGAACCAACAAGCGATTGTTAATCAGCTAGTCTACCAGTCCACATGACCAATTTGAACTGGCTTCTCTAGCTTAATAGTAACTCAGAAAAATAGTCAAGACACGGTTTTGGGCGGAAGTTCAATCTCAACCTCCTAATTAGACGTAGACATTAGCCAGTTATCCCAATTAACATCCACTCTCACTTCTTTTTTCAACTTTGAAAAAAGAAGACCTGGGCGTATCATTTTTTAGACACTAAAAATCCAAATATAGATTTTAATCTCCCCTTCGATAATCGAATCACTCACGGGTTTTTTTTTTTGTCCCAGTAGGAAGTAATTGCACCAGATTGCTCCTTTTGCTTCTACATGATTAATGCAAGCAATGCTGCTAACCATTAGGCTAGTGCAACTAAAGTTAGTTCAGCTGGCATCACGATATATTGGTCAGTCACAAATTTGAATGTTCAACTGTAAACATTACACATCAGCCTTCTAAAAATGCACAGATTGACTGGTCAAGGTTGCCAAATAGAGCATGTCCAATTGGTCATTGACCATATTCCATTCATGCATAAGGAAAACTCAGTCCAATATTTTATTGCTACTCTGTAAATATTTGGTATCCAATAATGTCTTCAGGTAACGATTCAATCAAAATTCACAATAGATAATCCAGCTCACTCAAATTGATATTCTAGACTTGAATGGTACATTTATCTTGCAGACAATAAAAATATATAAAGAAGACTTCAAAGTTAGAATAACTTATTAAGTGTACAAGAGATGGCTCATTAGACCTGATTATTGCAAGGCCCAAGTAACATTTGGTAGAGTCAAAATGGCATATGGACTGCAGAGCAGGTTTTAGCCACATGAATGCATCCAAGAGCCTAACTTCCCCATTCATCTTACAGATATCAGGCCATAATGTAGCACTACTGATCATACTCATATAGCTAGCCATTTGCCTCTTGTTCTTTACCTCTTCTTCTAAATTGGATGATACGGAGTAATAAATATATGCAGTTTAAGAAGACCTGGGCCTATCATTTTTTAGACACTAAAAATCCAAATATAGATTTTAATCTCCCCTTCGATAATCGAATCACTCACGGGTTTTTTTTTTTTTTTTTTTGTCTCTGTTGGTCTTTCTTGACAGAGTAATCACTTCACTTGGATTGTGATTGCATACAAAACATAGGTGTAATCACACCTCGGTCCTGAAAAGTTTCACTTGAAGGTCCTGAAAAGTTTGTTGCCTGTTCTCTATGTTTGACGTAAAACACCTAAAACCCAACATTCAGCCCTTATAAACCCCAACAAAATCCCACAATCAAGTATACCTACTCCAAAGCACTCAAAATATATTTTACAATCAACTAACGACAAGGCCTAATGACAGTGTTCTTACTTAGCATAATACTAATTAATAAATAAAAGACAGCATGCTCCCATTCAGTCACTGCTACTACCGCATCACTTCCGCTTTCTTTTCCTCTGGCTAACACCGTGAAAAGCCACATGCTGCAAGGATAGAATTGACTAATCCCGATACCAAATCAACGACGTACTAACGGAATATGATGTCACCATTCTACAAAACATGGTATATTAGCGTATTTAACTATGAGGATTATAGAGCTCGACTTCCACATGACTCCACCTAATATTATGGAACAAGATTAATTGCATAAGATGAAATTCGCTCTCGGCTTCAGAAGGAGCTGAATGTGGACAGCTTTCTGGATGCCAATCTTTCTAAGGACCCTGGTGAGACCGCTTGGGAGCTACGGCCCCAGGTGAGACCGCTTAGCCCTCTCAGCTTTCAATTGGGCCAACAAGGCCTTATCCATTTTCGGTGCCATCTCTCTATTTTCACTCTCTTCTTCTGAAACAGAAAAGGAAATGAAAACATTGACAAAGTCAGTAGACAAGAGAGCATCAAATAAAAAGCAAAAACTACCTCTGCTCAGAACTAAGGCCTCACGAGTGGTTTCTGGGCCTAGCATGTAAGTGGCCAACGACTCTGGGGTTACAAGTAACTCCCAGCGATGAACAGTGTAGCTCCGTGCCCGTTGAACCTCCGCCTCTGCTGCAGAAGTTAAAGGGAATGGAGCACGAGCTGCAGAAAAGTAAAAACAGAAACTCTTGAGAATAAAGAACATTTCATGATATTCAAAAGATAAAGAAAAAGCTAAGGCTTAAAACTGGAGACGGGTACCCCCACCTATTGGGGATACGTTGCGTATAGGACCCAACCTCCCAACCTGGGAGCCCCCATCCATCTCCCCTAATGAAAAAGAGTTTATCCTTTCAGTCCTTATGGACGTTAGGGAGATCGGTTATCAACT
This sequence comes from Rhododendron molle, assembly GCA_025413875.1. NCBI lineage: Eukaryota > Viridiplantae > Streptophyta > Magnoliopsida > Ericales > Ericaceae > Rhododendron > Rhododendron molle. Next base: position 22,207,776 of record CM046397.1, read on the forward strand.
CTTCTCCGCTAGGCCTCTTGGTAAAATAATACCATCCGGTACCCCCAGGGGCTTCTTTTATGGAGAACTAATTGAGAAATGGACCTTTGGATAGGGGAGTCCTACCATTGGACATGGCTCCCCAAAGAGCAGCACAACCAATCAACAAACGCCAAGAGTTGGGAACAATTTGGCCTGGTGCCAAACCCAAAAAACTTAACACTTCCTTAGCCACGGTGGGGAAGGGCAAACGTAGACCCCCTTCCAAAGCCCCAACATAGTGACATGTTTCATTTTCAACAAAAGTGCAGGCTCACTCAGATTCAGAAGGTTTCCTAAGGGTAACAGAAGAGGGAATCGAATACTAGACTTGAGGAACAGCTAGTTCCTCGTTCGTAATCGTTGACGAAATGTTTGAGGCGGTGAAAGAGGGACGCCCATGGGAATCCCTCGAAGGATTTATTGGGGGCGAGGACGCTCTAAAGCTACTCGACTGAACCAAGTCAGGCGAAGCCCTCACCCCACTACTACGACGCCTTGAGACCCCCTCTTCTACGGTTGACTTTTCAGCATTAAGGATCGAGGAAAAATTGATAAAACCTTCCAACATTAGGGTTCCAATGGAAAACTGTGGGTATAAAGAAGCTGATAGATAAAAAAAAGTCTCGGTAAACCCTGTTCTGATGAACAAGGGAATAAGGGGCAAAATGTTCTATAATAGGGGCATGCAGATTGATGCAAGAAAATCCAATCAACCTAGCGCAAATAAACTCCCCCGGAGCAACCCACGATGGGCTTGAAAACTCTACGCTAAGGGGAGAATCCAACGTAAAAGATAGGGAAGAACAACAAAAAAAGAAGAACGTATCTACGGGGAACGGGCTCTAAACTCGATGACGAAAGAGAACGATGAAGAAGAACCTCACGAAGAAAATCGTCTAAGTGGATTTGAAGTGCTCCTCTGGTGGAGTTTGATCAAGGTAAGGGGAAGCTAAAACGATGAGCATTAATCCCGAGGAACGCTCCTTAATCTTCGTCGACCACCTCTAAACACTCGCACAACGAAGATCTCGACATCTGTCCCACGAAGTGACCTGCGTATTTAAAACCTTCAGCAAAAGGAAAAAGCGGTAACCGCCATTGAGCCCTACCAATGTTCCCAACCTCCAGAGAAAGGCCGGAGCTCGAAAACAGGGGAGTACATGATAAGTAGGGTAGACCTCAACAGGTCAGCACTGCTAGGAATACGAACCTGGGGAGTAGAGGCCAGATGTGCCTGAGGCCCCCAGAGGAGTATTACCTGTGACCAAGTCAAGGGAGGCCAGCTCCGTTCTTCAGACGGAGATGTCCTAACACCAAAGGACCAGCTCTGGTCCCAAGCTAAGGTAGGATAAGTGATATTCACGGAATATACTATTTTTGACCAAAGTGGCAACACTTGTTCGGTTGTGGGTTTTGAGTTGTGTTTTTGAATAAAGGTAGAGAGAGAAATGAGAGTAATGATTGTGGAGAGAGGTAAAAAGTAGAGAGAGATAGAGTGAAAAATGAAAGTAATGATTGAAAAGTTAGAGAGAGAAAAGGTAGAAAAGTTACTTTATCCAAAACCCTGGGTTTGGAATTTCAAACCGAACAAGGGCTAAGAAACCTAAATCCTAAGGGATAATGGAAAGACGATGATAAGATAAGCATACAATGCCGATGATAAACACAATCAGAGAAGGATAAGGATCTAAGGCTAAGGCCGGATGAATACGAAGTCCCAGCCAAGGCAGGACTCTTTATCCTACAAAGAGATGATCCGAAATCCCCGGGACACAGTTCTACAAGGACTCAACCTCCTGCCAAATGCCCATAAATAAAATGGTAGAACTTCAATAAAGGTACACGCAACTCATAACCGCCGAGAATCTCAATTCTCTCACCATATAGCAAGTTCTCTACTGACTTACGCATCGGAGGGTGGTTAGCACGCTACCACACCGGTGACTTGAGCTCTTGCTCTGTTTTGCAGGATCAGGTCAGAGCTGGAGCTAAAGCTGATTCATCACACCACTTCTGATGAAAACAGTCAAGTGAGAGAGTAGTTAAAGTATGTAATTACAGACCCATTGAATAAAAGTTCTTGGCCATTCAAAGGCCAGGGGTGCAAACGTACGTCAAGAGCCTGCCCATCACTAGTTGTTGGGCCAGGAGAAGTAACCGCAGGAGATTTTTCTTCAACAGGAGGAGCTACCTTTCCAGGAGTCTTGAGAGGAGAAGCAACTGAAGTTGGGATGACTATGGAAGAGTTGGGAATGTATGAGTCTTTCTCAAAGGAAGCAACATCATCAGCCTGATCTTCTTCATTCCTTCCCCCATCTAAGCTGGAGAGCCCATCATAATCATCAACCTCAAATTTGGAAAAATCCAAATTTGGGTAAGCTAAGGTAGCACGGCTCCTCATCGCACCCATCACAATATTGCTGAGTTATGTCTTGACGATACTCAAGAGACTACAGTAAAAGTGAAAGAGCATCCTTACGAGCATTCTTCACTTTTTCCACCATCCCTAGACTCATAGTCTTGTATTTCTCAAGCTTACCATCCCACTCCAAGATTTTCTGCTCTAGACTCCTAGCAGTCGCCACAGCGACATCTCTCTCCTCCTCCAAACCTTTTTTCGACTGAAGGGCAGCATCCCTTTCACCAGTAACCTTCTTAAGCTCCGCCATCATGGAGGCACCCTGCTTTGTGAGCCTCGTATTAGCCTCAGTAAGGGTGACCACCTGCTTCCCCAAGCTATGGCTCTGAGAGGTAAGATAATGGCCATGAGCTGCAGCCTACAAAAAAAAAGAGTCAACGAAGAGAACAACAACGGTAAAGAAATTGCTAAAACGAAAATAGAGCATACCATGGCTAGTTCAACCAACATTTGCTCCCCAACGGCTTGGAGAGACATCTCAACCATCAAATCTTTGTCAGCTGCACCTAGCAGCCCAAAAAGCCACTCTAAAGCCTCTTGATAATTACCAACGCAGAGGAACCGGCAGAAGCCTTGGCTTTCTTCAACAGAAGGGGTCTTTTCTAAAGCTGGTCCCTTCGCCTTTCTTTTTGTCTTTTCTACTTCTTTCCAGTGATTTTTTGAATCACCATATCTAGAGTGGGGTCAGCGGAAAGATTGGCATCAAGAAAACTATTAACATTCAGCTCTTTCTGAAGACGTGAGCTCTTCCTTTTTGGAGCCACACCCCCCGGGACTGCTTTACCCTTTCGACCTTAAGTTGGGCCAGGAGAGCCTTGTCCATTTTTGGTGCCATGCTTTTGTCTTCACTTTCTTCTTCGGAAAAGGAAAGAAATGGAAACAATGTAAAAGTCAGCTAATGGTAAAGCATCAAATAAAACGAGTAGAAAGTACCTCTAGTAAGAGCTAAGGCCTCACGAGTGGTTTCGGGACCTAATAGGTAAGTGGCTAAGGACACAAGAGTTACAAGCAACTCCCAGCTGTGAACTTTGTAGCTTCTAGCTTGTTGGAGCTCAGCCTCTGTAGTAGGACTCAGAGGATATGGAACTTGAGCTGCAGAAATATAATAACAAAATTCTTAAGGATAAGAAAAGATAAAGAAAAGCTGTAGCTTACAATTTGAGATAGGAACTCCCCACCTTTTGGGGATACGAGAGGTATAAGTACCAATCTCCCAACTAGGAAGCTCCCAACCATCTCCACCAACAAACAAGACCTTGTCCTTCTAGTTCTTGTTTACGTTGGGAAGCTCTGTGATTAGCTCCTCCCCGCTAGGCCTCTTTGTAAAATAGTACCACCCAACACCTCCTGGGGCTTCCTTAATAGAAAACTGATTGAGGAAAAGTTTGCCTGTCTGACATCGCACCCCAAAGCGCTGCACAACCAATCAAATGGCGCCAAGAATTGGGTACGATCTGGCCTAGAGCCAGACCAAGGAAACTCAAAACATCCCTTACCACGGTGGGAAAGGGCAGGCACAGACCTCCTTCCAAAGTGCCAATATAAAGGCAAGTCTCGTTTTCAACAGGAGAATAGGCCCATTCAGATTTAGATGGTTTCCTAAGGGAAACAGAGGCCGAAATTAAATATCTAACTCTGAGAACGGGTAATTCCTCATTGGTAATTATAGAAGGGATATTTGAAGTAGAACAAACAAGACGCCTATAGGAACCCCTCGACGAAAAAGCCGGAGGCGACGAAGGTTTAGCATTACTCGACTTATCCTTGTCAGTCGAAACCCTAGCACAATCACTACAATACATCGAAACTTCTTCCTCCTTGTACAACTCATCGGCATTCAAGATGGAGGAGAAATTAATGAAACCCTCTGACATTAGGGTTGCAACGGAAAATCTAGGGTATAAAGAGGCACACAAATAGAAGAGGTCTCGAAAAACCTCGTTCTGAAGAACAAGAGAGTAAGGGGCAAAATGTTCTATAATAGGGGAATGTAGATTAATGCAAGAAAAACCAATCAACCTTGCACAAATGAACTCCCTCGAAGCAACCCATCCTGGGTTTGCAACCTCCACACTAGAAGAGGAATCCAGTTAACGACAAAAGAAGAACAGCACAAAAGGGTAGAAAACACAAGAAAGGAGGACGTACTTAAGGAGAATGGACTTTAAGAGAACGGTGAGGAAGATCGACGCAGTAAAACCTCGTGGAAGAAATTGCCCTGATCGATTCGAACACTCTCCTGTTTGAGATTAGTTTGAACGAGAAAAAGCTCAAGGGCTATGCTTCAATCCAGAGAAACCCTCATAGATGTTTCACCGTCCACCTCAGAACACGGGAATAGCGAAGAATCCGTCACCTGTCCCATGACATGACCCGCGCATTCAAAACTCCAGTAAAGGAAAAGGGCGATAACCGCCATATGGTTCTAACCTATGTTTCCAACCTCCAAGGAAAAGTTGGACCTAGGAAATAGGGGAGTACCTGATAAGTATGAACAAACTAAAGAGGTCAGCTCCATGAAAATCACAGACCTGGGGAGTGAGGACCAACCTCGCCTGGGCCTCTTTAATAATTCTTACCTCGGATAAGGTCAGGTCATGCAAGGTCAGCTCCATGGACGAAGCTAGCATAAGGTCTAAGAACCAGCTCCGGCACTTAGCTACGTCAAGAAGGGTAATTAATATCTACGGGATAAGGTATGACCGAAATCCTAGGGGATAAAAGGATGCCATCAATAAGATAAGAATTAAATGCCCCTGATATACATAATCAGGAACGGATTGAGATTCCTAGGTAAGGCAAGAATCCCCAAACCTTAAACAGGTAACCCGGAATCCATGAGATGTAGTCTTAGAAGGACTCAACATCCTATCAAGATGCCTATAAATACAAACAGTAGAACTCCAATGAAAGGTACACGCAACTCATAACGAAGAATCTCAGTACTCTCACCATATAGCAAGTACTCTACTGACTTTTGCATCGGAGGGTGGTTGGCAAGCCACCACACTAGTGACTCGAGCTCTTACTTTGTTTTGCAGGGTCAGGTCAGAGTTGACGACAAAGCTGATTCATCAGATATGAATTTTGAATGTGAGATCTAATTAGTGGCATAAGTGCAGTTATTATTGTTTGAGAGAAAGGGAGAGCCGTAAGATTTATGGAGCAAATCAATTGTTAGAATTTATAGGAAGACAAGATTCAAAAATAATTCTCCCTTATTATATAGATTTGAATTTCTTTCCAACTAAATTATTCACTGGACGCAAAGACATAGCCCGCTGTGGTTTAGAGGTAAGTCCAAAAGAGCCATTATTACATCAAACACATTAACTGCATACGCAATAAAAAGACTGCATACGCAATAAAAAGACTGCATACGCAATAAAAAGACCAATAGAATAACACACGCGCTCATTAGTCACTTCTCAATATTGCTGCTGAAAACGGTTTTATCAAGTACTGTATTTATGAGCAGCGATCTCCAACAGGCATTTGCATAGCTTTTCTGGGGCTGAAAACATTGGCATGTGGTCTGCTTCTTCAATCACTTTCACCTCTTCCACTGGGTTATTCTCTATCATCCATCGTTGGAACTCTGGTGGGATGCATTTATCCTGCTCACAAACAACAACATACACTCGCGTGATGGATCCAAATCCTTCGTCTGTGAACTTCTTTATCTTGTGTAGGTCTTCGATTAACAATGATCCCGGCCTCACCATTAGTGTTGCTAGTGTGAAGTCCTGTGAATTAAACGACAATGCAAAATTATGAACGTGAGAGAGAGCAATTTCATTGGACATTAGTCTCCAAGCATGTGTTCCCAAGAGAGATTATTCCATGCCCCTCGGGCACCCACCTGTGGTGCCCCAGACTCTTTTAAGCCACACATTGAATGAGACCTAACACACTTATTTTGGGTCTCACACCAAAATGTGTGGTGTAAGGAGGTCTTGGGGCACTACGGCATTAAATAATTTTTTGTGTTCTTGGATCACTCAATGAGTAGGGCTGAGCTATTACGAATGTGGGAGAGAGTAATGTCATTGGACATTAGTTTAGAAGGATATGTGTTCTTCGATCGCTCAATGAGTACTCTATTAGAGTCGCGCATGGATGAAAATACATTACATTAATTTGTACAGACTAGATCGATCGAGTAGTTGATACTATTATATATAGATCGACTAGAGTAGCTAGTACATATATAATACCGTAACGGAGAAATGCTTGGGGCATACGGTACCTCAATGGGGCATAGTTGGTAGAGAGTTGATTTCAAGAAGTGTGGGCCGACGACTAGTGATGTAAGAGGCTCGTTGGGGTCACCATAAACTGAAAATTGAGTGTCCTTCCATGCATCTGCTGGTGTTCCCGCAGCATACTTGAGGAAATTAATTAAACATGAACCAAACAAAGAAACAAGTCAGGCAATAAGACTAACCCCAATAATTACTACCCAACGAGCCGATTAAAGCCGGACTTAAAATAAGGCCAAATTCCCCACCATAGACAAAGGCATTCCAAGCACGAGTGTTCATACAATAATACCTGATCTAGTGCATACGATGGCCCATGCTCTGTATCTGGCATTATGCCAGTTAGAAAAATGTCAAGGGAGATCTTCCAAGGGTACTTTTCTATGGCAACAGTGGCAGCAATGCCGCCGCCACTGTGTCCCACTAATACCACCTTGTCATCTGGTGGAAGTGATGCCAGCACCTCCAACAACGGTTTTGTGTAGTCGTAAAGCGAATGGACCTCATCTAGTTTCTTAGGGTTTGCGCCACATGCGGATAGATCGACTGCGGTGAACTGGTGGCCTGCGGCCTCCATCTGTGGTTTAACCTTGTGCCACACCCAGGCTCCGTGGCACATACCATGAGTTGCTACAAAATGCATTTTAGCAAGAATGATGGACTTGCTACTTTTTCTACGTGGTGTATAATTTTAGAGTTGTTCCTTCCTCCTTCCTATATATATATAAATATAGCAATGGACTGAACCATTTTGGAATAGAAAATTTGGGGTGGTCTAAAGTCACTTGTCCTACAATATCCAAGCTATCGTTGTTATCTCCTACTCCTCTTAAATAAGAACCACTTTTGGTTGGATTTCGCTTGCCAAATTTTGTGCCAATTTGGACGATTTTACCCTTCAATTGAGAAGCCACTGGTTTTGTTTCACAGGGTAATTTCGTCTTTTTAACTACATAACTTTGTTTGCTCCGCCTCCCCTTTTTCTTTTCTTCCGCCTCCCACTCTTCTTTTCTTCCTTGGGTTTAGAGAAAAACAGAGAGAGAGAGAGAGAGAGACGAAGAGGACGGCAATGAAAAGACGAAGAGGACGGCAATGAAGCGGGCCGAGCTTTGGTTTTGGGTTTCGAGATTCTTCTCCACTGTGCTTCAGGTACTGTTTCTCCTCTCTCCTCTCTCTCTCTGCTGCTCGTGCTCCTTCGCCCGGGGTTGGATGTTTTTTAACTGGTGTACGATTGATTATAGTTTGGTTGATCACCGCGCCGACGCAGACGATAGATCCACCACTGACCACCGTCGACGCCACTTCTCTGTCTCACCACCACCGGAGCTGTCACCGATGCCGCCCCATAGGCGATCGGTTTCTTGGCGTGGTCTCGATGTCGAACCCTGTCGGCTGGCGTATGATCTTAAAGTCCGGGTAGAAGTGTTGAGGTTCAAGGTTTAGAAAAAGTTATTTTTTTAATTAATTACCAAAACTATTGTTGTATACCATTCTCCAACTGATTGGGGTTTCTTTGAGTTTTGATAATCCGTAATTTCAGGGTTCCTCTAAATCTGACAAATGAAGGTATTGGGTATTTTCTTCCAATGGATGTGAAATCCCCCAATATTCGCATTCTGCTTTGAAGTTAATTGGAAGTTTTGGAACACAGCTACGGCGATTTTCAGTGGCCGAAGTCCAATGTCCTTCGAATTATCATCAATCGGGAAAAAGCAGGTAGTTTTAGGTATTTTCTATATTATCTTCTAATTGAAATTGCATGCCATCTTTTGTACCAAATGCTTATGGATGTGAACTCAGTATTTGCTCTACTACGGTTTGGGTTTTCAAAATGCAGAATTTCGGCTCTACTACGGTTTGGGTTTAGGGTTTAGGGTTTGGGGTTTCTTGTATTGTTACCAGGTTTATATTTGTTAAATGATCGGTTAACTTTACTAATATGTCACCTTAACTACTCAAAATATCTGGCATCCTTGATCTAGAAGTGTGTTTTCTTGTTTATTACAGATTCATTGTTGAGGTTTTCTTCACACCCAATGCAGGAAAGTAATTGAGAAGGTTGGGAAGAAAGAGCATCACTTGTGACCAAAAAGAGATGCAGCTGGGTCTGGGCAAAAGGCACTCAACCTTGTTCGGATTGTAAGATTAGTCGTTCATTTGTTTTTCTGCATAGACCTATTTGTGGTCTTACAAGTTTACGATCTTCTAAGATACATGAATTATTTAATTTTTTGCATTCAGTGGATTTGCATATTTGGAATTTAAAATACCATTTGAGTAGATGGCATTCCGCGTGAAATCTAAATCTGGCAGGTATCTGGACTGGCAAATGAGAAAGAAGCTGTTTATGGTGCATTGGATAAATGGACTGCTTGAGAAACAGAATTTCCATTGATTGCTGCCTCTAAGGCTCTACGAATGTTGAGGAAGATGAGTCAGTGGATTCGAGTGATTCAAAACTATTGGGGTATACCATTCTCCAACTGATTGGGGTTTCTTTGAGTTTTGATAATCCGTAATTTCAGGGTTCCTCTAAATCTGACAAATGAAGGTATTGGGTATTTTCTTCCAATGGATGTGAAATCCCCCAATATTCGCATTCTGCTTTGAAGTTAATTGGAAGTTTTGGAACACAGCTATGGCAATTTTCAGTGGCCGAAGTCCAATGTCCTTCGAATTATCATCAATCGGGAAAAAGCAGGTAGTTTTAGGTATTTTCTATATTATCTTCTAATTGAAATTGCATGCCATCTTTTGTACCAAATGCTTATGGATGTGAACTCAGTATTTGCTCTACTACGGTTTGGGTTTTCAAAATGCAAAATTTCGTCTCTACTACGGTTTGGGTTTAGGGTTTAGGGTTTGGGGTTTCTTGTATTGTTACCAGGTTTATATTTGTTAAATGATCGGTTAACTTTACTAATATGTCACCTTAACTACTCAAAATATCTGGCATCCTTGATCTAGAAGTGTGTTTTCTTGTTTATTACAGATTCATTGTTGAGGTTTTCTTCACACGCAATGCAGGAAAGTAATTGAGAAGGTTGGGAAGAAAGAGCATCACTTGTGACCAAAAAGAGATGCAGCTGGGTCTGGGCAAAAGGCACTCAACCTTGTTCGGATTGTAAGATTAGTCGTTCATTTGTTTTTCTACATAGACCTATTTGTGGTCTTACAAGTTTACGATCTTCTAAGATACATGAATTATTTAATTTTTTGCATTCAGTGGATTTGCATATTTGGAATTTAAAATACCATTTGAGTAGATTGCATTCCGCGTGAAATCTAAATCTGGCAGGTATCTGGACTGGCAAATGAGAAAGAAGCTGTTTATGGTGCATTGGATAAATGGACTGCTTGAGAAACAGAATTTCCATTGATTGCTGCCTCTAAGGCTCTACGAATGTTGAGGAAGATGAGTCAGTGGATTCGGGTGATTCAAGTACGCAACTTTGCGAACTTTTCTTTGCATTTTGAGATTGTGCACTGTCATTATCTTTATGGCATACTGCAAATTGTTTCATATGTCTTGTAAATCTGGTTGAGCGCACTCAGTGCTTAACACTGAATTAATAACATCACTTTTACTACTTGCATAGCATATTGGTAGTAGCTACAGGATGAAAAGCTAACTCAAAAACATAGGAGAAGTGCTTTTTGTAGAGCTACAAGAAAGCATCTACTGATCCAAGCATTTAGTCGAAGCAATAGCGTCTGAACTCAAAATTGACCATAATTTTAAGTGCTGCAATGTTCCTCTGTAGTCAGGTTATAATCTTGAGAAATATTATGTGCTTGCATTCAAATTATATGATAAGAAATAGTGGATCTAACCTAATTGAGCCAAATGTTTGATCAACAACAAAGTAGCTTCTGATATTTTTTAGACTATGTAGGAGACAGAACTCAAAGAGAAAGTGGTGGTTTAGATGATGGTATTACTCTATTATTCTAAAGCTTGACCAATAGAAATAGCAAGTCGAAATTTAAGTAGTAAAGGTAAAAAAATTACAGTCTGAAGCCTTTTCCTATCAGGTATGCAAAGCAGTTTTTCCCTGCACATTTGATTTGTACAGAGATATACAGAGATGTTTTAATAGCAGTGAAAAATAAACATGCATGGTATAAATCAATGTTATATGTATGAATTAAGTCTAAAGCATCCCAAAATTAAGTTTATAGGATCTTCAAATCTTCAAAATGGATGATCTAAACATGCATGCTCTATAAAAGTGTCATGTAAATAAAGTGTGGCTGTGTCATAGCAAATGTAAAGAATTACAGCATCATAGAAGTCATTACAGATATATGAAGTTAAGGTGAAAGTTAATGTAGTAATATGAGAAAACAACTGTGGGAGAGAGAGAGAGAGAGAGAGAGAGAGAGAGAGAGAGAGAGAGAGAGAGAGAGAGAGAGAGAGAGAGAGAGAGAGAAGAATACATGTACCAGCAAGTGAAAGTACTGAGGATTAGTTCAAAGAAATTGAATTAGTCAAAGACTGGATTGGCAGCAAATCGAAGCAAAGGCCTTGTTCAATCAGTTGAATGAGGAACTGAATCTTCAGAGAAGTTCTTTTCGTGGAAATGGTGAAAAATAATAAAGCTAGAGAGGAAGAGTTTGAAAGTAGGGGGTAAGCAGTAGAAAAAACACGTGGCAAATGTTATTTTTTGGTGCAAATGGTGAAAAATTGTAAAGCTATACACAAGAGGTTCAAAGTAGAGGATTAACTGGTTGGCAAAGCACGTGGCCTCTATTGAGAATATGAGTACTAAGTGCATGCTTAAGGTAACGTAAAGCAGTAGTATTGCACATTTGATTCAGAAATCTGTTGGATCTTAGTTAGAAAGATGAAGAGGTAGAGTTAACAGGTGGGGTACTAAGTAATATATAGAATAATCACGTGGCAAAGGTTGAGGGGTATAAGTAAGAAATGCATGATTAAGGTGGAGTAAAAAAGTAGTATTACTCAAGAGCTAGAGTTAGAAGGCTTTGTTCGGTTTGGAACTCAAAATCTCAAATTTTGGAAAAAGTTACTTTTTCTCTCTCTAACTTTTCAATCATTACTCTCATTTCTCACTCTATCTCTCTCCACGTTTCACCTCTCTCCATAATCATTACTCTCATTTATCTCTCTACCTTTATTCAAAAACACTACTCAAAACCCACAACCGAACAAGGACAAAGTAGAGGCTTAAGTTATATAAGTGGTAGATAGGAGTATAAATAAGCCGAGCAGAATTGTACCGTATCAAACTTGGTTCGTTTACTAAATGAACCTAAAATTCAACCGTGAGCCTTAATAAACTACTTAATAGGGTAAGTTTAGTCATTTATGAAATATGCCTTTCTAATCGAGTTGAGCCTTCCTCGACAAACTAAGCATTTATCGACTGAACCGAGCTCCATTTGGTTTATTTAGTAAATCAGCTGGACACTCAATTTCGATGAATACCACTCTCTCTATTCCTATTTAACTATCGACTACAATTTTACATGTAACTAAAAAATTAATAAATCAGAGGATTAAGGCTTAAGTACTACAATGAATAACTAACAAATAGAAGGTTTTTTAAGTAGAAAAACAATCTGTTTGATGTCAAATTAGAAGGGACTAACCATGAATGACGTGCTTGTTTGAAAATAACAAGCTGATGGAGGGCCATAGCATAACCATTTCCATTGCTTTCATTGATTATTTTCAACCAGTTTTTTACACAATCTTGTCTCTGTGCTCTTCAATATTGAAGGATATTAGAAAAAGTTCAGAAAATGTCTGTCATCTTCTTCGTTCTCTATGTATCTCCATCGCCAATCATGGAGTATCTCTGCTGATTTGCTGCATTTGTTCCTCTGTTTTTTTTTTTTTGGGCCAAATATCCAATTTGCACGCTTTGGATCTAGTGGTATGGGTGAATTGTATGAGTTGGTTGGTCGTAGAGTGGGGGTCAACAAGGGTGCAATCTTGCTTGATCAAACACATTCACCTCCTCTTAGTCGATAGAACGCGAAACCAAATCTGTGGTTTTCCAGACTACAAGTTCATGTCTATTGTGCACTTTCTTGGTTAAATAGTGAACTTGTGATTATGGTGATACCAGTTGTATGGTGCAAAAGCTAGCACAATTTTAATTGGCGAGCTTTTTCCCTGGATTTGTGAACTTATAAGCCATAGCATGTTAGTTTTTATACTTCCATTTTCTACCTTTTGTAGTTGAACATTCCCTATGAATTGAGGAGATGTTGCTTTCCAACTCAAACTTCGATGGTACCCAAAGCAACCATGTATATTGTGATTTTGAGAGTTGGTTTTGTTCTTCAATGGGCAGTTGCCACTTGCTAGAGTTCATGGTATGTAATAGGTACATATGGATGTGCTAATTTGTTTCTGGATACATCACTTCATATTTAAACTTCCCCCCTGCTCTTCTTCTCTTAATGCAGGTATGTGGGCTGCCAGGCAAAGCCTAGCTTGAAGTTGAATCCGCCTGAATAGCACCTGCCCAACAAGGACATAGCAATCGAACCATTGCAAGTGAAGAAAAATGGCATCATTAGGTATGCTACTGTTTGACAAATTAAACTATAGTCTCAAAGTAGCGAAAGTTTCTTGGCTTGTGCATAGCTTTTTCAATCTAACGACTCTTTGGTGTAGACATAAGGAAGCACTCTTTGGTTTACAATTCTTTTGTACATGCACACCTTTCAGACACAAACAAGGACACAATTCTCTTACAAAACACGAGTCTTGCAGTTTGTAGACCGTGTGTGGATCAGACCCCTCATGAGAATATGTGAAATTGTAATGCACTTATAAGAAAACTAAAAACAAATGCAAGTGTTTGTGGGTATTTGTTGCAGATATTTGGGTTTTGAGTAGGTCAAGAGCCCCAAGTTTGAATTTAATGTCATCTGGTGAACCTCCATCATTCTTTCTTCACCTCATCGAGAGAGATCTGGAGACGAAGCTTTCAAAAGGACCATGGATAGCTACAACAGCCATTGCAGACCCTAAAAATCTCCCTTGAGTTCATCACATTTGCTTCTCTATATCCAATTTTGAATCATCTGCTTCTCCTTGGTCATCGAAAGTGGAATTTTTACGTTAATTATATTCTTTTGATTTTTGGCTTATGGAGTCTTGAAGTAAGATATGCGAGTAATGGAATTCAATGCTTTAGGCGTAGGACATCCAATTAGAAACAAGGGCAAGTCTTGAAGTAAGCTAACCCAGTAACAGACCAAGGACTTGTGCTTTGTCTGACTAGAATAAACTCTACCTTTTGCTATGTTTAATGCTTTGGCAATTGTATAAAAAACCTTGTAGCCAAAGTCATCCAAGTAGCTGGATAACTTGAAACCTTTTGTTCAAGGCAAAAACTTATCTAGACCATAACTTCTACAACTAGCAACTTCTGATGAAGCACTTGATCAAACTTATCCATATAACCTTTGCTATGATCAACAACAGTCATGATTTAAAGAAAATCCAAAACGCATCTATACAACGGGCATGAATGACGTGCTTTGCATGTCGGCATGCACCTAGTTGTATAAAATAATCCCTCGAGTCGCACGAGCTGTCGTAAATGTTAACAATTGGAGAAGGGTAACACAAAAAAAACAAACAAAAGGTATCCATAACCCATCAATTATAAATGCCATTTTGTGGAGCAGGTTGTCACTTCCAAACAAAAGTAAAAAGCAGAGATTAAGCTATCCATAACCCATCAATTATAAATCTAAAACGCTACGATCCATTATATGTATCCGGAAAAATGTCCAGGACCGTCTATTTCTCTTTTCCAGACATTTTCGTGGAAATTTTCCCTAGAATTCATCAGGGTTGTTTAAGAACGTAGTTTCCTCGGTAACATATTTAATTCATGTACGTGTTGGACTGCTATGTATCCAAAAGGATTGGAATCCTCCCGGTCCAAGTTTTGAACTGGGTAAGACGGCTCAAATCTGGATCAAACATTAGGATAATCATTTGTTCGAATTTGCTCAGAGACTCTTACCTAGTAAGACTCAATTTTTATCGGTAACAGTCTATGAGCAAATTTGCACCATTAACTGGAGCAATGGACAATCCAAATCTTGATTGTCTCCTTTAGTCCAAATTAAGAACTAAAGAGGATCCAATTCCATATTCAAATTTGTTTCGTATTCATTCACTCTGCGATCGAAGATCGCCACAAAGCTCAAATCTAAGAAAACTCATAAATATTGTAACCACAAGCATCGCCGAAAAAGAAAACGTTCTTGAAGGAAAACAGCAATGATTTGAAGGACTCCTAAAATTTCATCATAACAAAAGCACAACCCTTTGTAGCTAGGTACACCCAATTGTATAACCTGCACCAAAAACGATTCGTGCACTTAATACATAATTCAGTTCGTTCCAAATTCTCAAATAAGTACTTAAAAAAATAAATACCTATTTTCGAGTTTAAAAATAATAGCCTTACAAAAATAATTTTCAAAATGTAACATACAGGATAATCTTAGGAGAGCAGTATTATTAATCTCATCGTTATTAATCAGTCAAATAGTCCCGAAAGTTAAAAGCCAATTACATAAGAGAAATTTGCATTTACACCCCTTGTACTTTACCTGATTTGCTAAGACACCCCCTATATTCCATTTTTAGCCACTTACACCCCTTTAATGTAAAGTGAAAAGGGTGGATGCCATTAACGGAGGTAATCAAAAGACTTAAAAGCGCTTTCAATATTATAACCCCACAACCCTTTGTGAACCCCCTCTCTCTACACTTATAGAGACCCCATGTTTCTCTCTTCGGATCTCGAAAAAAATGGAGGTCTCTCTCTCCCATGAAGAAATTTGGTGCTCTCGTCGACGTTGTTTGTTCATATACTGAAGAAGTTTGAAGACAATCATGATATTGTAAGATCCCACATCGAAAAAGTATTGAAAGAGAATTCAATACATAAGTAAAGGTCGACCAACTACTATTAACTTGAGGTTAACCTTTTGAGTCACGTGGTTAGGCTAAGAGTTAAGTAGGTTATCTAGGGTGGGTCGTTACATATTGTAAGATCCCACATCGGGAAAGTAGTGAAAGAGAATTCAATATATAAGTAAAGTCCGACCAGTTATTATTAACTTGATGTTAACCTTTTGAGCCACGTGGATAGGCTAAGAGTTAAATAGGTCAATTGGAGCGGGTTGTTACATATATAGTATAGATTTATATCCCATGATTCATGATAAACTCTAATAATATCCATTTTCGACTAGGATGAAATCTTAAGGAAGTCTCGGGGACAAGACTAAAATTTATTTGACATAGACAAGGGTAAAGTTTGATTTCAATGCAGTAGTAATCAACGTTGGCATTAGAAGTTTTGATGAAATCTTTAACCATTCGTAAGTCAACGTAGAGTTCGAGAAGCGAGACCGGTGTAATTTCAAAAAATATAGGGAAGTTCATTCCAACTACTGAAAACCTCAGGGACAATTAGTGTAGTTAACCCTTATTTCTTTTTTCCAACAAACCTCTCGCGCCCCACGCGCACTTAATATAATGATTTTAGCCGAAATTTATAAGCCAAGCAGACATCAACACTTCTAAAATCAGTTACTACCACACTCCCACTTCCACTCCCATCCCATTTCTCATCACTTCCAAAAAAACAAAAACCATGGATTTCTTAACAATACTTGTCTACCTCTTGCTAGCCATAACACTACTTAAAGCCATTCTCTCACTCCTAACAGCCGCAAACTTCCGCCAGGGCCAACCCCAGTCCCCATCCTCGGCAACCTTCTCAAACTCGGCACCAAACCCCACCACTCCCTCACCAACCTAGCCAAGGCCCACGGCCCGATCATGACCCTCAAGCTTGGCCACATAACGACGGTGGTGATTTCCTCGGCCGCCGTTGCAAGAGAAGCCTTGCAGAAGCAGGATCTTGCCTTTTCAAGTAGGTCAGTGCCCAATGCCTTGCACGCCCATGACCAGTACCGGTACTCGGTTGTCTGGTTGCCGGTGGCCAACAGGTGGCGGAGTCTTCGAAAGGCGTTGAACTCGAATATATTTGCGGGGAGTAGGTTGGATGCCAACCAGCACTTGCGGTGGCGGAAGGTGGAGGAGCTCATTGCTTACGTCCGGAAAAGCAGCCAAGGTTAGTTTTGGAAACTCTTTGAATTAAGTTTCAGTATTTAAATGCTTGGTTGTGAATCGATTTTTCCGTAGGAAACTGTATAGTACGTACGTTGTCCTTGAATTTTATGTAGAATATATATATATATGTCTAATCAGATAAAGGTATCAAATAATAAGTTGTATTTATAATTAGTATAAGTAATAGGGAAAGATTGAAGCAAATTAAAAACACGGGCTTTCCTGCACTTTGATCTCCTTCACTTGACTCTCTTACATAATTCTGTATGATTACCTCTGTTAATTTGTTTAGACATCAAAATCTAAGTAGAGAAGACTTAATTTTGTGAAGAGTTTTTGGCCTTTTCATTTTCTGTTACTTAGCTAGCTAGGAAAGGATTTCTCTGAGGCCCTATCCATTGTCTATAACATAACAGATCTCTCTCATTACTCTGTTTATTATGTTAGTATTTGTTTAGGGGAAATAAAATGGCGACAAAAATTGACGTTGCATAACAGCTATTATACTTTTCCCATTACTTTTCTATAATTTTTCACTAATCGTGT
Source organism: Rhododendron molle (assembly GCA_025413875.1). Taxonomy (NCBI): domain Eukaryota; kingdom Viridiplantae; phylum Streptophyta; class Magnoliopsida; order Ericales; family Ericaceae; genus Rhododendron; species Rhododendron molle. The sequence goes on from CM046397.1 coordinate 22,225,171, forward strand.
TAAGTAACTGTGAGAGTTTGCACGTTCCATTGAATGGTGTGTTCGAAATTATTTCCGTGACGTACAGGATTCATAAACATTGAGAGAAATCATTTTATATATGCTCTTGGACTTGGAGCATTGCTCCACACGGCCTCTGAAACCACACTTAATTTTTTGTGGTGGAATAATCACTCCAAAGGTTGGTTAGATCAGCCATTCATCGTGCTTTAATAGTTTCATATATATCTCATAGACTTCACATTCAAATAGCAGTATTGAGATTTGTGACAATAACGATCGCCTATAGCAATATCTAGAGTTCTAAATAATATGTTAGCCGGAATTGGATGTCAAAGTGGTGAAATTTTTGAAAATCGTAACACCCACGGATATGCGTTAGAACCACTTAAATTGGCTATAGTGGTCAATTAAGTATCGAGAAGTGAAATACTAATCAATTGATAGGTATTCTGATAGGCCGATATAACATGTGATTTCCTATTTATCATGGTGTAACAAAAGTGACCATCTAGTGTGGTTGGTTCCTCTCTCTCTCTCTCTCTCTCTCTCTCTTAAGGGAGAGGTCTTTAGTTCGAGTTCTCAAGACATAGAGGAGGCCCTCGACTCCCGTTATAACTGAAGAAATTCGTGATTCTTGACAAAAACTAAGAGAAATCTTAAAGATTCTTCAAGAAACAGAGAGAGAAAAATATGAGAGAGAAAGAGGAGAAAAGCCCTTTTTCTATTCTTTCATTTCTGAATCGTGAGTACAATACACAGCATCCCCTCCTTTTATATCCCTGATTACAAAACTAATTACTGTTACTAATTAGAAACTAATCTCAACAAACTAATCCACTTAGCTGACGTGGAGGAGGAGGTGCTAAGTCTATTTCAGCAACAGTTGAGCTGGTCAAAGCAGTTGAGCTGGTCAACTCTTGAGAATCCTTTACATCCCCCGGCAAACTCATGGGAGGGTCATTCACCATGAGTTTGGACTTAAGAAATTGAAATCGAAACACTAATAAAGCTTTGGTAAAGATATCAGCAAGTTGTTCTGCAGAGCAAATATGAGACAAAGCAATATGCTTACTAAGAACTTGTTCACGAATAAAGTGATAGTCAATTTCGATGTGTTTGGTCCTTAGTTGCACGAAGCGGGAGCGGGGGCGGGAGCGGGGAAGCGAGGGAATATAGAAGCTCCCAAGGTTGGGAGCGTGAGAGGAGCGTGTACATATATTATGAAAATAATGTAGCATAGAGTATTCCACTGTAAAAGTACAAAAATTTATGAAGTAAAAATATGGGCCAAGTCCTCCATAAGTGTAAGAAATGGGCTGGTGGTACAACATATGATTTTCTTTTCAAGATATCATGACTTAGGCTAGATATATGAGTTCATCGAAGACTAATTAATAAAGCCAAGTGATAAATCCTTGGTTTTCTATACAAATATCATACAAAAGCTCCCATCTTTGTAAGGAGCGAGCTCCCACCTCGATGGGAGCAAGCTCCCGTCAAGCTCCTTACTTAGGAGCGCAAAAGCGGGCTCCCAAGGTGGGAGCGGCACCATTTTAGGAGCTCCCTGCAACTAAGGTTTGGTTCGTGCATGAAAAACAGGATTGGAAGCAAGTGCCATGGCAGATTTGTTATCACAAAACAACATGGGTGGAGTGGCCAAAGTGATATGCAACTCAGAAAACAATTGTTGAAGCCAAATTAAATCACTAGCTGTGTGTGCCACGGCCCTATACTCAGCTTCAGTGGAGGACCTAGCCACTGTATGTTGTTTCTTGGCACACCAAGATACCAAATTAGACCCCATAAAAACAGCAAAACCTGTATTGGACCTTCTGTCAATAGGATCCCCTGCCCAATCAGCATCGGCATAAGCTGTAAGAGTCAGAGGACTGGAAATAAAGTGCAACCCTTGATGCACAGTGCCCTTAATGTACCTTAGGATCCTTTTAATAGCAATGAAATCACTCAGTTTTGGGGAATGCATATGTTGACAAGCAACATTTACAGAATAAGAGATCTCTGGTCTAGTCAATGTCAGATATTGCAAAGAACTCACAAGAGTTCGATATAGATGTATATCCATAAAAAGAGAATCAGGAGTGAGTAAACCTGGCTTGACAAAAGCAGGTGAGTCACTTGGTTTGCAATCGACCATGCCAGCCTTGTGGAGCAACTCAGCAGCATACTTAGCTTGAGATATAAACAATCCAGAAGATGTAGAAGTAACCTCAAGGCCCAAAAAGTAATTAAGAGTACCCAAGTCTTTCATGACAAAACGTTTGCTGAGAAGAGCAATAAGTTCAGAGATATATGCAGAATCACTGCCAGTGATTACTATGTCATCTACATAGATCAAAAGAATAGTGATGGTGCTGCCTCTAGTGAGAATGAAGAGAGAGGTGTCTGCTTTACTAGAACAAAACCCCAACTCAACTAGATAACCAGAGAACATAGCATACCATGCCCTCGGAGCTTGTCGAAGACCATAAAGGGCTTTGGTAAGCTTACAAACAAAAGTGGGATGAGCAGGATCCTTATACCCTAACGGTTGCTTCATGTAAACATCTTCGTGGATGACACCATGTAAGAAGGCATTGGAAGCATCCAACTGCCTGAGAGGCCAGTTATGGTGAACAGCAAGACTTAGGATAACTCTGAGAGTAGGCTGTTTGATCACTGGGCTAAATGTCTCAGTGAAAACCATACCTTCCTCTTGTTGATTACCATTAGCCACAAGTCTAGCCTTATACCTAGCTATTGATCCATCAGAATGCTTTTTAATCTTAAAGATCCATTGACAACCTATTATATTACCATGTGAGGGTGGGGGAACGAGATGCCAAGTGCCTTGTTTAACCAATGCTTCATACTCTTCGGCCATGGCTTTTTGCCAGACAGGATGATGTATGGCTTCAGAGAAATGAGAAGGTTCTTTAATAGGAAAAGAGGACGCAGAAGCAAGCAAAGTCAGAGGATGTCGTGGTTTGTATATACCATTTTTAGACCTAGTTCTCATAGAATGTGTTGGAGCAACAACAGGAGAAGAGGGAACAATAGAAGCAGGATCAGAAAGAGAAGATGAAATAGGACTAGAAGAAGAGAAAACAGCAGCTGAAACAGGAACATGAACAGTAAAATCTGAACCGAATTGAATTGGAAAGGAAGTATGCTAAAAAACAGGAACTGGAACAACAGAAGAAGCTGAAGAAGAAGACACAGAAGGCACAGGCACAGGTGGTGGAACCGTGATAACAATGTCTTGGAAACTAGTAAGAGGAACAACAAAAGTAGACAACTCATCTGGAGTATGAGGTAAGGACTGAGAGATAAGAGAGGTGTAGGGAAAATCATATTCAATAAAGCTGACATGTCTAGAGATGTATACTTTGTTGGATATGGGATCAAAACACCTGTATCCTTTAGACGTAGTACAATATCCTAGAAACACACAAGGTTTGGATTTAGGGATCAGTTTGTGTGAGTTATATGGTTTTAACCAAGGGAAGCAAGCACAACCAAAAGGTTTAAGAGCTTAATAATCAGGTTTTGTATGAAAGAGAAGAACATAAGGAACCTGGAAATTCAAGGAAGAGTGAGGAAGTCTATTAGCTAGAAAAACTGTTGTGAGTAAGGCTTCTAACCAAAACTGGGCTGGCATGCCAGCTTGATGAAGAAGAGTGAGAGTAGTATCCATAAGATGTCTATGTTTTCTTTCTACTACACCATTTTGTTCTGGTGTGTGTGGACAAGAAGTCTGATGTATTATACCACTAGTGAGAAACAAACTAGTAAGATAATGATTAACAAATTCTTTTCCATTGTTAGATCTCACCATCTTAGCAGAAGCATGAAATTGAGTTTGCACATAAGCTTTGAAATGAGTGAGAGTTGTTTTAACATCAGATTTATAGTGCAAGGGAAACAACCAAGAATATCTAGTGCAATCATCAATGATGAGGAGATAATATCTAAACCCCTTACCAGATGGTATAGGAGCAGGACCCCATACATCCATATGTAACAAATCAAAGGGCTGAACAGACTTAGAAATAGAAATAGGAAAAGGAAAACTCAATTTGTGACTTTTCACACTATGACAACTATAACAAGAGACATCAAAAGGTTTGGTAACAGGCAAATCAAATTGCTTTATTAAAGCTTGAAAAAGAGGTAAACTAGGATGACCAAGCCTCTGATGCCAGAGAAAGGCAGGAGCGACTGACACAGTGTTATTACTATGAAAAACCACAGGAACCTGAGTAGAAGAAGGCTCAGAAACAGTCTGAATAGGGTAAAGACCCTTGTGGCATGGTCCTTGAAACAGAATCTGATGAGACTGGTTGTCCTGAATGACATAACCAGAGGAATTAAAGGTTAGGGCACAGTTATTATCTTTGGCAAACTGGAAAACAGAAAGAAGATTATGTGTGATGGCAGGTGTGTGCAAAACATTGGTTAAACGAAAGTTGGCATTTGGTGTAGGCAATAGTCCTTTCCCAACACATGTAATAGGTAGAATCTTACCATTCCCAACTATCACTCCTGTTCCTGCACTATAGGGCTGAGTTTGAGTGAGTGTTGCAGCATTAGGAGTGACATGGTTTGTTGCCCCACTGTCAAAATACCAATTCTGAGACGGAGAGACATATGCAGAAGATCCTTGAGTGGCTGGATAAGCAGCAGTAAAAGCTGTTGGAGAAGGGCCGGAGGAATGCTGTACTGTGGGACTCCCAAATCCTGGAGGAACACTTGGAGGGGAGTACACAGGACCACTGTAACCACTAGTATAACCATGTGAGAACGGAATACCAGCGCCATGTGAGGAGAAAATCAGGTCTCCACATATTTGGTGGTTGAAAAACTGATGGAGGAAACATGCCTTGTGAAGGGGAAGAGGGAAAAGAAGTTTGTGTATTTCTGTAATAGCAAGTATGAGCTGTATGATTGTCTTTTCCACAGATCTGACAGCATCCTGGCTTAGAAAAAGGAACAAAGACTTGACCTCGTGGCTTGTTTCGATTATTAGAAAATCTGTGCCCAGACTGTGAGGACTGAGGGAAGTAAGGACCCTGTGATAGCGGAGACTGAAACATAGGAGTCTGAGAGTGCTGCATCTAAGGTTGAGACTGCTGATATACCACAGAAGAAGAAGATGGAACCATAGAACCATAAAAAGATCCAGTGTTTGGCAACATGGAAACCTGAGCAGAACTACCTGAACCAGATACATGTAGATCTTGCATTTTCTGAGTGGCAACAAACACACTAGTTGAACTAGACAACCCTTTTCCCTTTTGTAAACGTGCCTCTTCTGCCTTTAAAATAGGCACTAGCTCATGAAACTTTAGATCTCGTTGTGCTCCAATAGCAGGTTTTATGGGATCAAATTCTTCTGGTAATCCATTGAGAGCATGGAACACCATATCATCATCATCCACAAGATAACCAACAGCACTTAATTTTTTAGCATAGATTTTGATGTCATCTATGTATTGGTCCATTGTACCAGTCTTGGTCAAATTGAACAGAGTGCGCTTAAGATAATGAATATTGGCTCTAGATAAGGAATTAAACCGCTGCTCTAAACAACTCCAAACTTCACATGCATGTTCTAACCCTAACACTAGAGGTAAAGCAGAAGCAGACAATGATGTCGTCAAACAGGAAAGCAATTAACTATCAATTAACTTCCAAAGCAGAAAGGCAGGATTGGTGATAAGATTGTTCCTTGTATCACGTATCTGTAATGGTGGAGCATGAATAGTACCATCAACATATTCAATAAAACCATTCGCACGAAGAGCATTCAAGACTTGTGTTTTCCAGAGAAGATAGTTATCAGAACTTAGCTGGATTTTGACAAGCGTATGAAAATTGGCAACCAGAAATGCCAAGGAAGCAGGCATCGTAACCCCCGTATCAGTCGCATGTGCAGACATAGTGCTGAAGAGATCGGTCAAACCGTAGGTCGGTGAAGAGATCTGTGAGAAACCCTAACTCGAATCAACAACTGCTCTTCGATGTACGCCTAGGATCTGCAGACTTTCACCATTAGGGCTCTGATACCATGAAGAAATTCATGATTCTTGACAAAAACTAAGAGAAATCTTAAAAATTCTTCAAGAAACAGAGAGAGAAAAATATGAGAGAGAAAGAGGAGAAAAGCCCTTTTTCTATTCTTTCATTTCTGAATCGTGAGTACAATACACAGCATCCCCTCCTTTTATATCCCTGATTACAAAACTAATTACTGTTACTAATTAGAAACTAATCTCAACAAACTAATCCACTTAGATGACGTGGAGGAGGAGGTGCTAAGTCTATTTCAGCAACAGTTGAGCTGGTCAACTCTTGAGAATCCTTTACAAGGTCAACTGTTGAGAATCCTTTACAATAACTATTAACAACTAACTCCTAACATCTTACCATCTGACCAATAAAAAAAAGAAAGTGGAGAGCCCCATAGTCGATACCTATAGTCAACTATCTAAAACATTGATTGGTCTTTGATTGATGCATTTTTTTTTTGGGTAAAATAGCTTGAAATAAAAAGAGAATAACCGAATGTACAGCCTGTTAGGTATTTGGGGTTTTGGGAAGGGTCTTTACCTGTTAGGTATTTGGGGGTTCCCCTTCTATCCACCAAACTCAAACACTCGGACTGTAAAAGCATGGTGGATAGGATTGTATCCAAAACCAAATCATGGACTCATAGGTACTTGTCTTATGCTGGTAGGATACAATTAATAAAGTCCATACTTTTCTCAATGCAAACTTATTGGTCATCTCTTTTTATTATCCCTAAGAAGATAATTAAGGAGATTGAATCAATCCTTAGAGCATTTTTCTGGTCTGGTCCTGATCTTAGGAGGACTGGTGCCAAAGTCTCATGGGAACACCTTTGCTCCCCTGTTGAGGAAGGTGGCTTGGGTTTTAAATCGTTGGAGATCTGGAATAAGTCTGCTGTGGCCAAAAACATTTGGTTCCTTGTCTCGGGGGGAGAACAATCTATGTGGTGCCAATGGGTCAAATCGTACTTACTTCAGGGTAAGAGTTTTTGGAGTGTTAGGATGTCCAAATACCTTGCAATCTGAACATATTGGGGGTAGCCATTGATATTGTAAAGCTACTATAACTGCCTCCCCATTGATGGTTATTTGGACGTCATCCGGCAGATCAGTTTCCGCATCAATTTCCACACAAATACGAGCATAATCCAGCCGAAGCTTTTTTGCTGTTGCTTGATCCACGTGAAGAGGTTTGCCAATTGTACTAGCTATCTTGCTAAAACACTCTGCTGTCCAAAACTCTAATGGAAGTTTCAAAATCTTGATCCAAGCAGGAATTTTAGACGGTTGGTCCTTGGTTGGAATCAACATCCTTTTCCAATTTTGTAACACAAGAAATCTCCTTGAAAAGAAATGGGGACCATTCTTTAACGCTTTCAGCTTAGCAGCCTCATCCTTGAACTCAAATAAGAATCTCGAGCCAATTTCCTTAACTGATATAAGATCATCCTTCCACACAGTCCGGGCTGTTGCCTTGAGTAAAGGTAGTTCCATCTTGCCATCAAGGAAATGGCCAACAAGGCAGTGATTCCACCTGTCTTCATCTATGTCCGAATCCACTAACTCCACCACGGCACGCTTACCTTGTTGAAGCTGAGGATGGTGATCCAACTTCATCATTTTAGAAGGACCTTGGGCTGCGAAGAGGGAAGCCCAGTTCTTTGAATTACCTTGGGGGCGAATAGGATTATGGAATCGATTGGTACGGGGTTCGATGGGGTTTGGGAAAATCCCAGCTTCCGAATCAGATTTTAGACTGATGAATTCCCTTTGACCAATTTCTGACCCAGAAGGAATTTTGAAATTGACATTAAGGGATTGAGGGTTACCACATGCATCAGAACCTGAAGATTGATACCTGGATAATTCGTGATGTTCCTTAAGTCGATTCAACTGAGTTTTCAACCCTGAGCAGTCGACAATCACCCCTGAGCTCTTCATTTCGGCCTCCAAAGACCTAACTAGACCGGATAGGCGTTCCTCTGAGTCCAGCCGTTCACCTGCTTCCTGAAACACCTCCTGTAAATTCCCAGCAGGTCTTGGATTTTTGGGGCTATGAGGACCGAACGAAGATGATGGGTTGTGGAAATGGTTAGAGCTATCAAGCGAGACCAGAGAAGGATTTGGATGAGTAGATGAAACCAGAGGTGGTGTAGCCCCATGGCATAGATCGAAAGGTTTGAGGATGGGGTTGGAAGGAGTAGATCGATTGGGGGTAGATGCATATGGTGTAGATGAATCGAGGAATGGCGGATTTGGGGAGAAATGTTGTGGACCTTGAGCTTGCTCTCCATCTTCCATCGCCACTCCCGTAGGATCAGGTAGTGGTGGCCGAGATTGAGGTTGAGATCCAGAATTAGACATCAGCCCTTTGAAATTAGGGTTCACTGGAAAGAAATCCAGATGTGGTGTAACCACGCTTGATTTTGTGGTTAATGGGTCAATACCTCTGTGCTTCCTACGAATTTCATTTGAATCCAAGGCTTTAGAACCTAGACCGTCCGCGAATGAAATGGTGCCGTCGGCCATGGCAGAAGATGGAGATCTGCTTCTCCACGGCCTTGTCAGAATCGCCAAATCGCCTACATGTCAGACGGCTCTTTTCACCCTCTATATTTCCACTAGGTTTTGCAATTCCAAACAAAGTAAAACTTGATTGATTGATGCTTTGCCTTTACCCATTTAACTCGTTGTACTTTGAACTTCGAATTAATAAAGTTTTGTTTTTCCAAATAGGAAAAAAAAAAAAACATTATTCTTAACTATCTTGATATGAAGTTAGATGTTTGCTCTTACACAATGCCTTCACAATCATTGAAACTCAATCTCTATCAGGTGGTGAAGCAGTGGACATCGGCCAAGCAGCATTTAGAACTTCTCTCAATTTGCTATCCAACACCATTTTTTCGGTGGATTTGGCAAACCCAAACGAAGATTCAGCTAAAGAGTTCAGGGACTTGGTTTGGAACATCATGGTGGAAGCTGGGAAGCCGAATTTAGTAGATTACTTTCCCGAGTTGGCCAAGATCGATCCCCAGAGTATAAGGCGATGCATGACAACTCATTTCGGGAAGGTGCTTCAATTATTTGGCCGGTTGATTGATGAGCGTGTGGAGCTGAGGCAATTGCGCAAGACTTTGGGGAACAATGATGTTATTGATATTCTTTTGAATATCAGTGAAGAGAACCCAGATGAGATTGACAGGACGCACACCGAGCGTTTGTGCTTGGTTTGTTATCCACACTATCGCTCTTGAAAAGTTAGCTCTAAATTTTTGAATATCTGGACCCATATAAATATATGGTTCTTGAGTAGTTTGGCACCTGGTTTTTCGGGATTACTGAATAATTAGTCACTATTCAATGTGTCAGAATAAGGGTAGTATTTCTATATTATATTAGGAATAAGAAATTTAAAACACATTCTGAACGTCCTAAATATAAAAAGAACAAAAACACAAAAGGACAGTGATTTTGACACTTCATTTTTTGACAATAGCACTCCACTTTCTATTTTGTAATCTCAAAAAAGCTAAAATTAGACATCATAGGAAATAAAAAATAGTACTACACAATTATGAACTTAGAAAGGCGAGATGGCAGTAGTACTCTTGAAGACAGTTACGCTTCTATAAATTCTCCCAGATTGGCGAGGCCGGAGGGCCACCAACAGTCGAGGAATTACGTAGAAATGTTCCTAAAGTATTATATTTTGTAAAAACTCTCTTAGATTTATTGCGGAATTCCAACACAACTACTAATTTACAGGACCTATTCGTAGCGGCGACAGATACAACTTCAAGCATGTTGGAGTGGGCAATGGCCGAGGTACTACACAATCCAGAGACCTTAAAGAAAGCAAAGGCGGAGCTTGAACAAACAATTGGCAAAGGAAAACTAGTTGAGGAATCAGACATCGCACGTCTCCCTTACATACGGTCGATTGTGAAAGAAACCTTAAGGATACACCCACCAGTCCCATTTCTAATCCCTCGTAAAGTTGAAAACGATGTTCAAATTTGCGGCTACAACGTGCCTAAGAGGACCCAAGTTCTGGTAAACGTTTGGGCCATTGGCCATGACCCAAGCACGTGGTCTAACCCGACATCATTCATGCCTGAGAGGTTCTTGGACTCTGAAATCGACTTCCGAGGCCGGGATTTTGAGCTGATTCCGTTCGGTGCAGGACGAAGAATTTGTCCGGGGTTGCCATTGGCGATCCGGACTGTGCCAGTGATGTTGGGTTCGCTTATAAACTCGTTTGATTGGAAGCTTGGAGGGGAAATTGCACCCAAGGATTTGGACATGGAGGAGAAGTTTGGAATAACACTACAAAAGGAAAAGCCTCTTTATGCTATCCCGTTGAATTTGTCATGAGAAGACTGTGCTTTCAATTTCGTGCTTTAATAAAGCCGGAAAATAATCACAAATTTTCTGGCTCTCCTTGTAGAAAGAATCTTTCTGGCTTTCCTTATCACAATCTTTCTTGTACCAAAAACTAAAAACTTTGCCGTAATTTCTTGTCTCATTTGACCGCTTATGTTTTCTTCCTTGTACCAAAATTAAAAGAGATTTTTGTTTAATCAGTAAACAAAATTTTAATTCAACTATATATTTCAAAGTTCGAATTTGATGAAACTCAAGCTTTCTACTTTATTATTATGTCATGATTTGTTCCTTAAGCTTATAACCTAAACTGGCTATCCCGTCGACCCCAATGTGGGGCTCGCAGAACTAACATGAGAACCGCTAGGCACAGTTGAGCGGAGGATAAATCGGTAGGGAATGATTCGCTTATCCTAAGCGTGTCAGAATGTAGTGCATGTAGTCACTATAGTGCCCCTAATATGCCTATAAACTCAAGGGTAGACACAATCACATGCAAAACGCATGGAATTTACTTAGTTTTTCAAAATTGGGTACATCCACGGGAGGACGAAGAATTTTCACCATATGAGAAGCACAAGATTTTACATGGGAGTATCATTCACTTAGTCTCTCAATGTATCACTCTCACTCTTTCCTACCACACGCAACCCAACGCCATCAGGAGGAGGAGCTCTCGGCTCATTCACCTCCCCACCAGTGGAGGCTCTGCTCTTCATTTACATGATATACATGTATTTATAGGGGAAGGCTAGGGGACAATCAGAATTGATTTAGGCATGCATGGCAATCAAGGAAGAGTTGACTTCTTTGTGTCCAACGTCAACAATTAGGGTATGACATAAACCTCCATTAAATTATTGAAACCACAAATTTCAATAACCTCCATCTTGTGTGACAATTTACCTCACGACAAATCCCGCAGCTACCTGCTTCGACAAGCAAAATTGTTTTTGTTTTGGTAAATTGAAATTGCTTAAGTTACGATCCAGGTAACAGACAATATCCAACAAACAACCTGCTCAATGATACTGATCGACAATATTCTGCAAACACAACGCAAGCTCTTTGGGTTTAGAAAGCATGACCATGTGCCCAGCTTTTGCCATTGACCCGACTTCTTTAGGTGGGCTATTCTCAATCAACCAGCGCTGAAATTCTTCTCTCATCACTCCATCTTCCTCGCACACTACATAAACCCGACTTACCGACCCATATCTGGCTTCGGTTAATATGGACTCCTGGGCCAAATCTTTTACAAATAGCCCATTGGGCTTTAATGACATCTTGGCTAATTCCACGTCCTGCATCAAGCAACCCAAAAATGAACTACAGAACATACTATGCGTAGATGCTGTAGTAATGTTTTTTCTGTAGTAACGTTTTTGAAATTATGAATCTCAAACTGAAATCCAGAGTTAATAGAAATTTTTTATGGCACTGAGATTTAACGTTATAGGCCATGTGCATGTATTATTTTTGAAGTCTTTGCTACCTCCAACTTGTTCAGAAATACATACGGACTTACGGTCTCTTAGTTTCGCTACTGTTTTGCATGCTATTTTCAATTGTTTATATCTTTCAATTATTTCTAATAGGAGTATAAGAAAATAATTTTAAAAACATAACATACGTCGAGAGATATAAGCCATTGAAAATAACTAGAGTGGACACTTAAAAAAGGATAGAGTGAGTAATAGCTTTCCAATAGCTCCTAATATGTGCTAGATTGTTAACAATAGAAAATTATGAAGCCTAACAAGATAGACAGACATGTTGTGGTTGAACCTGTTACAACTCCAATTTTTAGTAAATAAAAATCTCGTTTTTAATATTCAAAAATTCTTTAATTGTTTTAAAAATTATTTTAAACCTTAATAATCCGTCATAATTAGATTCAAGACTTACAAAATTAAATCTCTTAGCTTCGGACAATCTAGTCATTTTCCAAAGACAAGTATGCTTGTAAAAGCACTCGTATGTTTTCCTAGTGAGTAAATTAAATCTTTAAATTATACCTCTTGGCTAGAAATCTTACTTAGCAAGTAGAATTAGTCTTCAACCAATTGGTTAGCAAAACCTAAGTACCATTTGACTTAGTTACATTTCCCTAATATTTATTAACCATAGGACAAAAGGAAGCCATCATTGTGCTTCCAAAAGTAGAAAATCTAGGCTTTGCCATGCATGCAAACCTAAGATTAATAGCCCTAAACCTAATCACCTCCGAATTTACTTTCCTAGATTTCCTAAGTGTGTGTGTATATATGCACAGATATACTTTCTAGGAAAATGTTATCCATTGGACAATAGCATACCACTTGAAAGCTTAACTTTCGTCATTATCTTTCCTTAGACCTAATAGGACTATTTAGGCCTAAGTATACTTAGCTATATGTATAGATATAGGTATACATACTTTCTAGGAAAAGTATTTACCTTTGGGCAATGACTAGCATTTGAAAGCCTTAACCATAATCATTCCTTTTTCTCCTAGACTTATAAGGCTACTTAGACCTAAACATATATACTTAGTCTTACACACACACACATACACACACATATATATAGACACATGGGACATAGTAAGAGAGAGAGAGAGAGAGCGAGAGAGAGAGAGCGAGAGCGAGAGAGAGAGGTGCATGTGTGCGCATGTGTCTTGGTACACTTACATAAGCTTCCCCCTTAGCCTTAAACCTAATTACCACATGACAACCCATTCCTAGACTACTTCAAGCACACAATCTAGCCTTTAATCATCCTAGAACCTAGCCCTTAATTACCCTAGATTTTGACTACAACCTAGACCTAAGAATGACTAAACATAGAAGGCTAACCTCTTAGACTTGTAAGATTTACAACCTAGACTATAATCACCTAGGATTTACGTAAAAAGCTTAAAGATCCTACTTGATTTATAGCCTTATGCCTAAAAATAGAAGTGACAAGTCTTGGCATGCTTGAAAGGCTTAATTGGACAAGACCATTGAGCAAACAAATGAGAGAGAGAGAGAGAGAGAGAGAGAGAGAGAGGGGCTGGCCATTGTAGAGAGAGAGGGAGCCAAGTTTTTGGTATAAATAAGACTCCCCCTCATGCCATTCAAGTCACACCTTCAACCCATCAACTTCTCTCTCTAGAATTCTTGTATTCTTGCTTTGTTCTTGAAGTTCTTCCTTGTTCTTGAGTTCTTCTTGAGTTTTTCAAGAAACTCATCCAAGACCACTACTAAACCACCACTCGACCACCCTCTCGATCCAAAAAGTTTAGTAGTTTAGTCAAGAACTAGTTTCGAGAGAAACCTTTTCTCTTTCGAAGCTACCGTAAGCTATCGTAGGAAGTCACTCCGTTCGATAGCTGACTTACTTTTTCCGTAGCCGCCCTACCGCCAAGAAGAACGGTAGAATGCCCTTACGCTCTAACTTTAAGTAGTTGATTAATCTTAAACACTATCATTAAGTATAAATAGACACTTGTACGATGCTTGTATATTGAAATGCATCAGAACTTGAAAAGTATTTTTTTTCTAAAGATTGGAAAGGAAGGGGAGTATGTTGATTATATCGACTTCAATTTCTGGAACAACATATGTTGTTTTGAACTTCCCTGAAAGAAAGAATAAACGAATTTTGGAAATATATAAACTCGATTGAAAGTATTTGTATTTTGATCTTAAGGATGGTTATGAGCTTGTATATGTGATTACTTGTTTGATATGTGATAAAGCATAAGTGGTTTTCCACTCCAAGGGTGTCCGTCCATGTGATACTATGCTTCAAGATGTGTGCTAATGTTTGAGCATGATTACGTGAACTTAGGGATAATATAAGCATGATAAGTAATATAGAGTTGGATGATCTTACTAGTTTAGTTTCAAGATTACAATGAACGATTTATGTGTGCTTATGTGAAAAGTCCTACCGCGGAGTCTATGCATGAAAACGAGACACAGAAAGGGAGAAAGTTAGAGACATGACACCTGGGGTGTGTTAATGTCAAGATAAGTTTTGAAACCACAATATTGCCGGACATGGTAGCCCATTGTGTGTATGAAAACCCTCAATGTGGCCGGATTTGGTAGCCCATTGTGTGGACTTGCGAAAACCGTAATGTGGCCGGACTTAGTAGCCCATTGTGAAGACTGCCAATGGGGCTGAACGTGGTAGCCTCGCTGGTAATATGGCTTGGTTATCCGTGGAGAGTAGACAAGGAAGAAAAATGTTGTGAAACCGCAATGTGGCCGAACGTGGTAGCCCATTGTGTGCGTTGCCAATGGAGCTGGACGTGGTAGCCTCAATGGTAACGAGGTTTGGACTGCTTTTTGAAATGTTGATTTGGTAATTGAAGGGTGAAAATGGTGACACGGTCTACAAAATGTCGTGTAGGAGAAACTCAGATTTCACGGACACCAACGTTAATAGAAAAGTGAATGTGGATATGTCATTGTTAACTCCTTATCCGAAAAATGGTTGAACATGCATGTGCTATTTAGAATCCGCTGATTGTACATGAGCTAGTATACTACTTCTTTACCCTGTTATTTGTAATCTAAGGGTTAGCGGGTATGAGATTATTTTTCTGAGCTTTCACAGCTCATGGTGTTACTGTTGTGACCCTCAGATATTATACTAGGGGCAACGCTGGTATAATGTGCCAGACCTTATAGATGAGCATGGTGAACTCTACACCTTGGAGGCTTTCAGAGCCGATGAGTTGGCTAGGATGGAGGAGCAAGTGGAGCTATAGATTGGAACCCTAGTTTTCCCTCCCTTTGTTTAATAAATGTAACCTTGTGGGAATTATGCTGTAATAATGAGCAAGACTCTATTTAGGTTTTTCAATAAAATGTTTATTTAACGTTCCTAAAATTCGGGGCGTTACAGAACTAGAATTCTTCTTCGGTTGAGTGATAAGCGCATAAATGTTCACATTAACGCCTTCTAATTTATCATTGCTAAATCTTTTTATTTTATTACTTGGTGTTTTAATGCTTAATTTTTGTGTTTTAGGTATTTGAAGAATTTAATAAAAGAATATGCAAAATGAAAATATTAAACGGTGTTTGATACTCGACCGTTCGGATCAATCAAGTGGAATTGTTGTATGGAGTAACGATTCATAAGTCAAATTGGCCACGGGATTAGACCTTCATTGAAGGTGAAAAAGTTTGACTCGAACTTATGTCTATTAGGTGGGCCCAAGGATTCACAATTAGATGGACCAAAGGTGGGGCCCATGGTCTCAATATTTGGCATAACCTGGGACTAGGGTTGTTGGAGTTGGTGGCTTATAAAAGAAAAGCTGCCTGCTGTGGAAAAGAATAAAAAAAGAGGCGATCCAGGAATTTGTTTTGACACCCGAACGACTGATTCCTACGGACGAAAAGACAACAGACAGGGCTGCCGAGATGCAATCAATATTGTTTAGTTTTTATGTTTTGTTGAATTACTCGTACTCTAGTAATTCGTTTTAATTTCTGTTTTTCATAAAAATTGTTCGTTTATTTTTGTTTGGTTTGGATTTCTTGTTTCTTTTCCATATCGAGTAATAGAAGCATGTTTCAAATTATTGTTTCTTCGTTTTCATGCATAATGATTAGTGAATAGTCATTCAGGTAGGATTGCGGGGTGATTAGCACACCGTGGCCAGTTCGGATACTGCTCCTATTTTCAAACAATGGAAAAATGATTTTTGATTGAAAAAATACTTCCCGCGGACGAACCCGAGCATTGTTGGAGCCCATGCATGTGAACGGGAGAATAGGGGTGCAAAGCTCATTCTCTGCTCCGCATGGGTAAACGGCGACCATAGAATTTTGCATCTTGCGGGGTATCTTTTTCAATCTAAAATTGAACGTTTTTAAGAACACCGAATGGAGCAGGTTAATCCGGATTGGTTACGAGTGCTATGAACCCTACGACTGTACCTCATTTTAATTATCTAAAAAGTACAATCAATTTCTAGGTTTTAGTTTATCTCAATTAATCGATAAAGGGGTAGCCGAGCTAGTTTAATCAGTAACAACCCGAATTTTTAGTCAGCACACATCACTGTCTCTGTAGATTCGACTTCGGACTTATCGGATATTATGCTGCGTCGATCTCCGCCCTATGCTTGGGGCAACCCGTTAATTTTGGACAAGGAAAGCGTCAACAATTGAGTATCAAATTTTAAAAGATCAAGCTTGAGAAATATTTCATGGTGCAAGATTAAGATTTCACAAAACAATAACAGCTTTAGTTATAGTGTTTATGGGATAAAGCCTACTCTGTCACGGAGAGGTAACTAGTATTTGTAGGTTTTTTACCCCTCCACTACATACTACATGCAACTTGTTTTTTTTATCCGAACTACAGCTTCGTGTTCAAGTACACAGATCTCCCAACATATTCATTTTGATAATACGATTTGTTCATTTTATAAGCCCTTGTGTGCATATTGATGAGATCTTGTACGTGATCATGATCATCGGATCAAGTTGTTACCATCGAGCTAGCATCTAAACATGTAAAAACAACTAAACAGGTCGAATTATCCAAATAAAATCGTGATGGAATTTGGGGTTGAGAATGACGTCGTGAATACTGAACAAGAGAGAAGCCTCGTCTATTGGAATCTCTTTACAAGCAAATATGTTGCAGTTAATATTGGAACTCTAGTCTTCTAGACTAATTCAAGTTAAGAAAACTTCAAAAAAATTAATTAATTTCCTACATCTATTGAGCATTATATTTCTGAGAACAAGGTGAGAGTCTTTTGGAATTTATCCTTTAATTGTCCCTTATGGAAGGAGCGTTTAGTTTAATATAAAGAAAATTTTATAAATTAATCGTATCAACCGGGCGCTGATAATACCAAAACTGTTTTGGTTAATGTCAAAATTTCAGTGCATAAATAATTTGTATCATGTGTATGGTACAGGATCAGTATTGCCCGGTTTTTGGGTGACTTTGGGCTTTATGTATGGTTTGGGAGTTCTGACTAGCCGGCCTAATTTTGCCAGCACCTATCTGTCCAAACCCACCACTTGTCAAACTCATTCCACATAAACCCTGTTTTAAGTCAACTATCAAAAACACCCCACCTCATCGTTAACGGCTTCAGATAACAGGTCCTCATCGTCAACAGGAAAGAGAGAAGTCTCTCTCTCTCGACACTCTCTCTCTTCCTCCTCCGACCCACCACCACCACCACCCCCACTCCCACTAACCCACCCCCACCACACCACCTTTCGCCTCTCTCCCACCGACCACCATCACAACCGCCTCTCCTCTCCACCAGCAAAATCTACTCTAGGAATAGACGAGCCCTAGATTGTCGAACGCCACAATCGATGGATCCAGCACTGCCAGCCGCATCTCCACCACCCTCTTGCGGCTCCAAACAGATGATGGAAACAGAAAAGACGTGTAACGCCCTGAATTTTGGGAACGTTAAATAGACAATTTTATTGAAATTCTAAATAGAGTCTAACTCATTATTACAACATTTCTCCCATAATAGTACATTAATTACACCAAGGGAGGGAAACTAAGGTTCTTATCTAGAGCTCCGCTTGCTCTTCCATGCTAGCCAGCTCCTCGACTCCAAAAGTCTCCAAGGTGGACAGCTCACCCTGGTCATCTACAAAGTCTGACACATTATACTAGCGTCACCACTAGTATAATATGTCAGGATCACCAAAGGTAACACCATGAGCTACGAGAGCTCAGCAAAGTAATCTCATACCCGCTAACCCATAAATTACACACAACAGGTCATAGAAATAGTATACTAGCTCATGATTTTTCACATAGCACATGCATATTCAACAAAGCACTTAACAATTACACATCCACATTCACTATTCAACTAACGTTGGTGTTTGTGATATCTGTGTTTCTCCTACGCGACTCATCGTAGACCGTGTCTCATTTTCACTTTTACCAAAAAGCATTTTTTTAACACACCCAACCTCAGTTCTGCCGTTTCGGGTTCCCGAGTATCCTTACAATGGTTCTGTCATCCCGGGTTCCCATTGGCACACAAAAACATGAATTTGCATTGGCTCCTCTCTGCAGATAACCAAGTACAATTCAAACCTCAGTTCCGCCGTTTCGGGTTCCCGAGTATACCACAATGGTTCCGCCGTCCAGGGTTCCCATTGGGTTTTCGAAAATCGTTTTACACACCCAACCTCGGTTCCGCTGTCCCGGGCTCCCGAGTATGCTCATAATAGTTCTGCTGTTCTGGGCTCCCATTGGCACACAAAATCTAGCGTTGGCTCATCTCCACAGATAACCAATCCATACACCACACAATGGGCTACCACGTCCAGCTACATTGCGGTTTTCAAAACATTTTCTTTTTCAAAGCACACCTTTCATTAACAACACCCTAAGTGTCATGTTTCTACTTTCTCGGTTCTTGTGTCTCATTTTCATGCATTGACTCCGCAACAGAACTTTTCACGCAAATACACTATAAACATAAATCATTCATTGTACTCATTCATTCTATATTACTTTATCATGCTTATATTCACGAAATCATATTCCAACAATTACCACACACTTTAAAGCACAGTGTCACATGGACGGACACCTTTGGAGTGGAAACCACTTATGCTTTATCACACATCAAAACAAGTAATCCTAGTAACATGTATACATGCTCATAACCATCTCAAAGATCAAAATACAAATACTTTCAATCAAACTGTTACTTTCTCATGTTTCAAAATCCGTTCTTTTTCCCTCTTAGGGAGGTTCAAAACAACATATGTTTTTTCAAAAAATAAAGACAAGTTATTCAATTTGTTCATATTCCTTCCGAGCCTTTAGTAAAATACTTTACTAGTTGTCATGCATTTCAAACAATACAAGCAATATACAAGTTTCTATTTATACTTAGAGATAGTGAGTGAGGATATTCTACCATTCTTCTTGGTGGCTATGGAAAAAGTAAAGGCGTCGGCTATCGAACGAAGTGACTTCCTACGGAAGCTTCGAAAGCGAAAAGATAGAACTTTCTTTTTCTCTTGAAACTAGTTCTTGACCTAACTACTAAACTTTTTGGATCGAAAGAGTGGTCAAGTGGTGGTTTAGTGGCGGTTTAGTGGCGGTCATGGATGAGTTTCTTGAAGAAACTCAAGAACACCAAGGACAAAGAAAGAACTAAGAACAAACACATGAATTCTAGAGAGAGAAGTTGGAAGGCTTGAAGGTATGAGTTGAATGGCAAGAGGGGGTGTAATGCATATTTGGCTTCTTCTTTTTTGGTTGCTTTTTGGGTTGTTGTTTAGTGTTTACTTGTAATGCAGAATGTGGTTGTTGATTGTTGGTTGGTTTACAGAGTATAATCAGAGCATAAAATCGCGACCGAATCATGACTCACGGATTATATTTGAGTTGCGTAAGACTTTTAGTTCAAAGACGAATTGTATTTTCTTGAAATCGTGACTCTATTCGTCGGAATCCGGACCATGTGCAAACCTTCCCTATAGTTTTATTGTTTATTAGTGCGACTCCATACTCTTCTGCAGGCCATCAGAACCGTCACAACTGTGAAGTACAATTGTGAAGTTTTACAAAAAAAAAAAAAGAAAAGAAAAGAAAAAGAATTACAATAAGGATCCACCCAAGGAAGATGTCTTGTAAGGCCCCGATTTTTGAAAACATTAATTAAATCTTTTTCAAATAATTTAATAGCTTTAAAGAGAATTTAACGAAAAATAATTCTTTAAACAAAGTAGCAGCAAAAGTCTTTAAACATTAGATTAAAGTTAACATAATTAGCTCTTACACATTGACGAATAAAGTAGAGTTTTGACGAATGTGATAAAACTTTTGGAATTAAATTATAATACTTCAAGTTAAACATAGCCTCTACGTTCACACATAGCTCTGCGAACTCTCCTTCCTGGGTGGATGCATCTTCAGTTGGATATGGATCCTCCGGCTCCAGGTACTGTCCTTCGCCATCTCCTTTGATACCTAACGTGAAATGCCAGCGCAACAATAGCACCATGAGAATTGAAACTCAACGGACAAGTCTTTATCCTACTAATTCTTACTTTACAACGAAGCAATAAATCAATATACAATTGATATCAATAGGAGAGTACTTGCATCATTCATTTTTTTACTATCCATTAACTTCAAGTGTAACCTAAAGCATCTTTTCCATTAGATCCTTTTCTCCCCAACGTCTAGTCATGACTTGTCTCATGGGATTACTCCTCTTGTTTGTCTTGCACCAGAGCCCCACGTGAATACAACTAAATTATTTTCCGAGCATGGATCCTATTAGGATCAAGCACTTACCATGTTACCAAAACCTGCAAGTAATGGTAAAGACGCAACTTTATTTCCCATATGAAACGTAGCAGACCATAAGCACCATACTTCGATCCGCGTGGGCAAGATGCTGGCCCGTGACCAACAATACCCCCACCCCCTGCTCGTAAGCAGCATGCCATCTAGGGAAGTCAAACTCGCGACCTTTGCTCTGATACCACTTGTCGGTCCACTTTCCACTTAAGACCATAACAAGGGGAAAGTTAGCAATCTTAGAGCTTACTATGCCATGAATGACTAGGGTTCACCCCAAAATCAACACCGGGCCCTATGGATAACTCATCTCGGTATTGAGCCCATTTTTTTTTTGGGTAAATTAACTTGAAATTAAAAGAGGTTAAGCGAATGTACAGCCTACAAGGGGCATACTACAGGAGGAAAAAAAGAAGAAAAAAAATAAGAATGATAAAAGTGCGGTAAACCATGCACAACCCACATGGAGAGTAAGGTAAATGACATATGGGTAGAGATAATAGCCCCGTTGTACTAATGATAGCACACCGGGGTATGATATGGATGGATAAGAATACAAACATATGGTGAAATGAAATGGAAATGAAAATGAACTACTTCCTGGCACAACCCGCCAGGTTAGGAAAAAAAGTAAATAGTTACGGTCAGTGATGACCACAAGATAACCAGCACTTAGGAGAACAGCTACAAGTAGAACGGCTTCCAGGCAGTCTGAACGGCTACTACAGAGGAACAGGCATCAAGAGGCTCGAACCAGAGTTGACGGCATCCGACAAGGTCCCCTGCTAAGAACCCTGTACACCACGCCCAATCCTTCCAGCCTAACACTCCCTCATCCTAACCAAAGGCTCACCAAAACCACCCACTGAAACCAACTATCCAGAAACCTCCTCCTCCAAGTCTGGGCTAAGAAAACCAAGAACCTAGATCTTCCAGCCTCAAGCCTAGTATAATACCCACTCAAAGAGATCAGCTACTACAGAGGGACTCGGACCGAGAGAGGCACGACTAGGAAATGTCGGACAAGGCTACCCTGCTAAGCACCCTGCACACCACGACTACTCCCCCCTGACCCTAATCCCCTAGGCTCGCCAACGACTAAAAGTAGAAAGTAAGAGGAACCCCAGAAGAGGCCACTCAAACCCCAAGCGGTCCAAGCTGCCCCTCGCTCAATCAGAAACCATCCACAGATCTAATCAGAGCACCCGCAGCTGCTGCTACTGCAAGACTACCCCTTTCAACCAGAACAGAAACTAATCAAAGATAGCTCAGGCAGCTACCCTGCTCAACCAGAACCATCCACAGATCTAATCAGAGCACCCGCAGCTGCTGCTACTGCAAAACTACCCCTTTCAACCAGAACAGAATCTAATCTAATCAAAGATAGCCACGACCACAGGAAACTACACAAAACCGAAGGCTAAAGGAACAAGAACTAGGGATATGAGGCTCAACCAAGAGCCTAACCCCCGATTTCAGTCCAACAGATGACCGCCTATCGGGATCGCAAAGACGATATAAACTGGCCCTTAAGTCCAGCAACAGATTGACAATAAACAAATAAGTGCAAAGCGCATATTGAGTAACGATAGGCGCAATGGATACGAGATTTTCAGCTATCCGGGGTACCGGGATGACTGCTTGGTGCGTGTTGCTTGCTGCCCGGGCTGAAGGCAGGCTGTGCCCGACGACTTGCCTGCTCGGGCTGGCCTGCCAACGGGCTGACTGCTACCAGCTGGCTGGCCCCTGTTGATGGCCTGGCCCCGAACTGGCCCACGGCTGTCGAGGCCCACGGCGGCTGTTGAACTGGTCTGGTGGCTGTGATTCAGATCGGCAGCTGGTGGCTGTGATTCAGACCAGCAGCTCGAGATCCGGCTAGCTAATAGCAACCCAAGGTCGCCGTCGCCGGACTGAACAGCAACCCAAGGTCGCCGTCGCCGTCGCCGTTGCTGGCCCCTACCGCCGCTCGGAGTTGAAACCCTCAGATCTGTATTGTGTGTACCCTTCCATGGTTCCTTTGCATTTGGATGACCCACCCATGTCTTGTACGGTTAGGAGAGGCCACCACGATCCGGCTGACGAGGATGACTAGTGGCCCGCAACCAGTGCCGACGAGAGTAGTAAAGCCCAAGTCATGAAACTGACCCAGGTGTTGAAATAGCAGCCGAAATCTGCTCTTGGGTTGTAACGAACCAGATTGAGACTGGGTTTTGTCCGCTCTGTGACGCTGAGTTCGCCATGGATGAACCCAGATTTTGATAACCCAGTGAAGGGACTGCAGCGACCGGGGTTGTACCCAAAATCGATTTGTGGAGTCGATCCCCATAGAGTGATGAAATCACGATCGGACAGACCCCCATTTGGAGAATCAGTGACCAACGACTCCATTTGCTTGGTACCAGTCCGATCCCTATTTGGATAACCCAACAAAGACCCAACAGGAAAATACCCAATTGAATCCGTAGATGTGAAGCCATTACAGGATGAGATTGTGATATGGATGTAGAAAACCAAACAGATTGTTCGGTTGATTGGTAAAAAATTTGATAGGAATAAGAGGAGTGCATTCCCTCTCTAGAGAGAGAAGCTCTCAACTCAGGATCCGTTCGTCTGTTGTATTGAGCCCATTAGGTAACCTTTTTTTAACATCAGGCCCATTAGGCAACCTTCGCAACCCAAATCAAACCGGACCCATCGGTAACCCATAATCCGCCTATAGGCAATCCAATCCGGAACTCAACAACTTTTCAATTTATCCGTTACTTACCCACGTCTAGGTGATTTCTACTCGCATACCACCCTATGAACCTAAGTTCATTCTAACAAGTACAAAATGATACATCCAATAACAACTTAACTCATAACATGATACATTTCAAGAAGATAACAAATACATATCACAATTGATATATGCGAGTAATTAAACACATAAAGGGTTTGTATTGGGCCGGTCCCTTTTGGGTTTCTTATAAATTTTATCGAACAAGTAAGCTCATTGTAAATTTTATTAAACTTGAGGGTTTTATTAGTTATTTCGCAAGCCTTAGGGTATTTGGTACTATAATTGAACTTAAGGGGCTTATGTTCTATTTAGTGAATTCTAATAGTTAAAAGTAATAATGTAGTTCTAGGGCTAAATTTTGGTTCTCTGATTTTCGTAAGGCATTATGTCAGTACATCGATTCTTAAAATCAAATTTTAAACCTTGTTTATTTTACTTTTTACCCATTTAGTAAAAAAGTAAATTTTCTGTTAAATATTTAATGGCATCCCTTTTTGTTGTTGCTTGATTGTTTAAATAAATTTTTGAGAATCATTTTATTATCACGTAATATACTTGGATAAAAATAATTTATTTAATTATATTTATACTATTTATGCTAACTTATACTAATGCATTTTAAACCGAAAGTGGTCAAGTTTCCTTCACCAAAATTGGGGGTAAACAAAGTTACATTCAGTAAAATGATACCTACCACCCGAGGGAGGTCGAGGTCAGGAGAGTTTGCCCTCGTTTAGTCTCGAACTGAGTCAACAAATCACATTTCTAGGAGCAGAGCAGATCTTCCCATATCGTATTCGAGAAGCGCGAACAAAGAGCTTTTTTTTTTTTTGGAAGGAGCGCGATCCAACAGGGTGCAAGGATTAAGCCTACGAGTCAAAATCAAAGGCCATGTTTTGAGAAACCCATTTTTCACCAAAGAAAACAAGAAAGCTATTCGGAGGTTGTCCCCAACAGCGTTAGTGAAATTGAGCATGTCTGCAACCAAAGGTAGAGCATGTCTGCAAGCAAAGGTACAATATTCCTCGTTTGTCAAAAAAAGAAAAGAAAAGAAGAAGCACTTAGACACGGCAGTTTTATAATATATGGTACACAATTATTATAACCAGTTTACACTTCAGCTATAGAAGTCTAAGGAATTCTCAGACAACATCCTGCAACCCACAGGCCACAAACTTTTCACAACATAAGTGACAGTAAATAGAGCTAATCAGATAATCAATCAGTAAAAAGACAAAAAGAAAGAAGCCCAAACATTGAAAATGCTTCCTCCCAGTCCCCTCTTCCCAACCGCGCGTATCCAGTCTTCCATTGTAGTCAAACTCTCATGACTAAAGAGGAAAAATGATGAAAAATATATCATATCAAGTGCGCTGTCCAACGGCTTTGCCACAGAGAAGGGCATTTCGAGGAATGTCGTATTCGTTAGCAAGGCTCCGGATTGGGTTGTATACTCTCAGATAGAATTGCTGCCCGAGATAGTGCCGGTTCCATATTGCAGACCTCACATTCCACATGCCTTGGTTGTCCAAGGACACTAATATAGCTGTCCAGGAGTTAGGATACACCTGCGGAAAAATGCAAGAATGAGAGGAAAAATCAGGTGGTTATTACAAAGTGATATGAGTGGTAAATTCGGAAGATAAGTACAGAGTTCTGCTAAGGCACAGTATTGTGGTAAAATTGCATCATTTCAACCGTTATTAAGGTTACCTGCACAGTGTGTCTTGTAAGTGCGTCGTCTAGATTGTATGCCTTTCTACTGGCATTTGTCCACTGTCCAAATCCGTAACTGTTTGTTCCACAGGCAAAATTATCATCAACAAAATGGTTCACTAAAGGCATGAAGGATAATTAAATAGGGTCGCAAGCAAGCTGAGTAGGCTTTGGTTTGTTTACAGCCTTAAAAGCAAAAAGATTCGTAACTTACCCAACAACCCAAAAATCATAGCCATCAAGATGCCAAGATTGCAGGGATTTTTCGTTGTTTTGGAAAACTACTTCAATGAAATCATGAAGCGAGACGGGCACAACAGATGTGGAGAGGAACGCAGGGCCTTCAGATGGAAGGCTTTGGATAGAAGCCATATTAAAGACCCCGGGGATGTTAAAGTAATCAGCAAGCTTTAGAGGAGTATCGGAATTGATGTAGGAGACCCTGTTAACGGCATATCGTTGCTTCCCGTTTATTAAAGGTGCTGAGTTGGCGAACACCAATGTCCTTGTTGTAGTGATTTTTCCATAATGGAATGATCCTTGAGGGTTGGGCCTGGCTGCGTTTGCTGTCAAGTTCCACCTTCAAGTAACACAAAGAAGGAAGAAATCAGATAGTTTTTTTGAAACCTAGCTACCAAAGTTAGATAGTATAGTCCTTAACAACTGTGCTATCCAGTGAGTCAGTGACTCAAAGGCTACATTTTTTCCCATTTCTTTTTGGCTCTTGAAGGCTACATTTGCTGATCTCATAATACAATCAGCAATATATTGTATAACTCTCTGATCTTGGAGGCATCTGACTCCTCTAATGGAGACTCATATAGTTCCACATAGGCTTGTCAACGGGCCGGATTCGGATCCGATAAGACTTGGATCCGATCTGGATCCGATAAGACTCAAATCCGATAGTGGTAATCCGGATCCGATCCGAAAATTTTGGATCCGATCCGAAAATCCGAATCCGATCCGAAAACTTTTTTACTTCAAAAATTTTAACAAAATAAAATACAAATTTTTTTCAAAAAAAATTATTTTCCAAAATATAAAATAAAAAAAATTGAAAATAAAAATACAGCTTCTTAAACATTTTTTTTTCAAAATAAAAAATTTATAAAAAGTAAAAAAAAAAAAGTTCGGCTTCGGATTGATAACGGATTTAATCCGATCTGGATCTGAAACTGATACCGTATTCGGATTATCGGATCGACGTTATCGGATTCGGATATGATTTTTCGGATCGGATCCGGTCCGTTGACAGGACTAGCCTCCACATACATGGCATGCATTCAAAGACCTCCCTTAGTTGACTAATGCAATAAAAGCAGCTATCTCACAAAAACTTTTATTTATTTATTTTTGGTACTCAAAAAAATATGTTACTGTCAAACGCAGCCTAAGAAAAGCTCAAGTGATTTCCATGTAAAAGTTTGTGCTCGTGACTACAGTTTTTATTGTTTTGTATACCTGAGGGTTCTTGCTTGTTTCATAGACCAGTGTTTTTGGTATGTTGGGCCAGTCGGCACAGGTCCGGAAACAGGGGTATGAGAGTTACTGTAGTGTAACACTGCCGTAGCTGTGAGAACAGGCTTCGTAAAGCGTGTAGATGCAACAATGTAGTAATCCTTTGCAGCTTGATCCAAGGTAACTAGGACAGACAACGATTGGCCAACGTGCACGTCTAAAGAGTCATACGTGTTCTCAACCACATGAGATCCTTCAACCTCAACTAGCTTGATCGTGTGGCCTTGAATCCGAAAGTTGAAGGATGTCGACAAGCCGATATTTGAAATCCTGAACATGTAGGTTTTCCCTGAAAATGCAGAAGAAAGGAAACATTGTGAACAAACCCTTTACTGACAGGATTTACAGTCGTCCTTCAAAAGGTGAAAAGGCGTAAGAGAATGACCTAGATCACCGGTGAAGGTAGGTTGAGTCTGTGAGTTTATGAGGACGCCATCAGGAAAAGGAAGAGCTTTCCCTGAATCCAAATATTGCTGCAATGCCTGAAGACGGAAGGCCATGTAATCTTAAAACGATCGTGTAGATGATGGAAAACTATAGAGCATGACAGAAATGTGCATTCCATCAATGGACTGTTTTTCGGGTAGCCTTTCAAATTAATTACAGCACATTAGCAATACGGAGGAGAGACCATTCGCATAATAATTTCACCAGCTTTAATCGCGAGTCCAAATGAACGTTTAAGAACCTTTATGCCATTGGGGAAAACATAAGGAACTCCACGAGTCCTCTTGAACGTTTAAGAACCTTTATGCCATTGGGGAAAAATAAGAAACTTCATCACGAGTTTGGATCCAGCTTAGCACCGCTTTATCGATGAAATTGACGAATGAAAAAAAATGTTTACCATCAAAGAGAGCATAAATTCCAATTGCAAGAAAAAGGACCATCTCTATAAGTGGTTTTAAATGACAAAATAAAACTAATGGAAAAGAAACAACAATAGAAAAATGTTGACTTGGTTTGTGAAGCCGCAGTTGATTAGATCATCACGATTAACACTAGTCCCAGTGATTTAAGCAAATGCACCCTGGCAATGCCATTTTTCAAGAGCTTCAGATATGTACAAATCGTTTATTTTTGTCGACCAAGAAAGATGAAATTTTTGCACAACAATTCACACACCTTACAGGTCTATATTGATAGTTGATTGCAGAAGTACAAAAACACGTACATGCATAATCGTTATACATCGTATTACTCACCTTGTGGCTGGTCTTGAACCAATCACCAATAAGTAAAGTGAAGTCCTCAGCTGGCGTAGGGTAGGGTACGGCGATCACAGATCTTGCATAGACATTTAGCCCTCCAAATGCTCCAGCAGCTTTGTGCATTAGAGTAGAGGGAAAGTATGTGTATGTTCCAATCTGATCTTTGGTTTGAAACTTGTAAGTGAAATTCGAGTTGGGAGGAATTGGGCAATTAGTCCCTAACACACCATCTTGCCATGAATTCTTCCTCTGCTTAATTCCATTCCTGCAAGTAAAGAATTCGCCTCGTTATTCCATGTTTTATAGCGAATGCTGTATAAATCAGCAGAAATTCACCAAATGGTACAGTAAACTTATTAATTAGGTACGTAACCAAACCAAACCAAACCAATCCGAGCCTTATGTCCCAATCACTTGGGGTCGGCTACATGAATCCGTTTTCTCCATTGAGCTCTGTCGAGGGCCCCTTGTTCGCACAAACCTATTAGACTCAAATCTTTGCGCACCACAGCATCTAATGTCAATTTAGGTCTACCCCTCCCCGTAGCATTGCTACCCCAAGCTATCCTATCCGCTCTCTTTACTATTGCATCTCCTGGTCTACGGTAGACATACCCAAACCACCTTAACCTATTCTCCCTCAACTTTTCTTCTATAGGTGCTACACCTACTATCTCACGAACCGTTTCATTTCTAACCCGGTCTCGCCTAGTCTTACCACACATCCACCTCAACATTCTCATTTCCGCTACACTCATCTTGTTCACCTGTTGTTTCTTAATAGGCCAACACTCTGTCCCATAAAGCATCGCTGGTCTGATGGCAAGTTCCATAGAATTTTTCCTTCAATTTTGTGGGTACCCTCTTGTCGCAAAGTACACCAGTAGCGCTCCTCCACTTGAGCCACCCCACTTGGATCCTATGGGTCACATCATCGGCAATCTCTCCATCACTACTAATAATTGAGCCTAAGTACCTAAAATGATCACTCTTCGGTATCTCTTGGTCTTGAATCATCACTCTTTCTTCAAGCGCACTGTTGGTGCCACTAAACTTGCACACCATATACTCAGTTTTGTTCCTACTTATTCGAAAACCCTTCGACTCCAATGCTTCCCTCCAAAGTTCTAGTTTTGTATTAACACCTCTAGCGGTTTCATCTACGAGGACAATGTCATCTGCAAACATCATACACCAAGGGATATCCTCATGAAATTGTTTGGTCAATTCATCCATATATAAGAGAAAAAAATATTGCTTACACACATTATTGACAGTACAGTCCTTTTTTCCCTCAAAATCTACGAATCAAGATATTTTGCATTTGAAGGAAGCTACATGCACAACTTAATGGTATTGCAAGGCCGAACATTGCCACAAGAATTACGGTCAATGCCTTGTTCATCAAAAATTCAGGAGGATCAGGACCCACCGTAATCGACTAAAAGAGACTATCGATATATCTAAGATCTTGCATTGTGTTTACACCCATTTTTAACACCCAGTCCTAGACGAGCGCTGAGAGGTCATTTGATTAAAGTTTAATTAAATTAGGCCATGAAATAGAGATATATTGGGGTGAAATTAACGGACCAGGACAATATTGATTGGGCCCGATTAATTTCAATTTAATTTGGTCATGGGCTCAAAGTTCTCGGGCTCTATCACTAAGAAATAATTTATGAAGGCCCGTGATCAGTGGAGAATGGCTAGTAGTTTCTGGAATAATCCCACGAAAAAAGAGATTTGGTTTGCTGGCACTTGGTTTCAGAAAAGCCATGCAATGGAGACCAATTTTGTTCACCCTCTCCCAAAGAGGGTGAACGTTACCCTCCTACCTCCGGTGCCGACATCGACGATCGGACCCGTTCATGTTGTTCAAAATGATTTTCTAAGAGGGCATGCAAAAATTCGGAAAAATCCAACGGTGAAAAGCGGTTGAGTTTTGAGCTCAAAGTGTCTATTTTTTGTTCTTTAAACCCAAAGAACAAAAATCTAGGTTTTGGAGCTCAAAACTCAACCGCTTTTCACCGTTGGATTTTTCCGAATTTTTGCATGCCCTCTTAGAAAATCATTTTGAACAACATGAACGGGTCCGATCGTCGATGTCGGCACCGGAGGTAGGAGGGTAACGTTCACCCTCTTTGGGAGAGGGTGAACAAAATTGCTCTCCATGCAATGGGATTGGCCATTAAGCACAAAATAAGGAAGTGGGGTGATTTGCAACTTCCAGCAACTCTTGATAACCGTCCATGATCAACCATTACACGAATGAGGAGGTAGTGCGGGGACACTTGGCACCACAATAGCAAGGCTGGAAAATTTACATGCAAAACCGTGAAGAACATTTCGGCCTATAAATACACGTTTCGAAGGCTTAATCCGGTTTTCCCACACCAATCAAGCTCAACGCTTAAACCAAATCCTTTCCAGCGAAGCAATTATCTCTCTTTTACCCCAATTTCTATCTCTCTTGTACCTCCAACTTTATTATTACGATGTAATATAGTTATTCATATCTCTCTTGTATCCCCAATTTTATTATTACGACATAATAAAATTATTCTACGATATTCTCTTCTTTTTCTCACACGGTTGAGAAATTCTAAGTCCACTTCGTTGTGGCAAACTACGAACCTCTTTGTGGCCTCACCCTTTAGGTCACACGCAGTCGCACTACATACGAAGTCAGATCGAGGCACTCACGCCTTTCATACGTTGGACGCCGACAAGTTCTGACACACCCCCGCTCAGTCCTTGAGCCATTTCCGAGCCAAACACATTGCTTCCAAATCATGTTACAGTACTATTTACCTCTTGTCGCGTAACACATTGGAATGAACTCAAAGTTACATCAAACAGCTGGGAATGCAACTTGTAGGATTCCAAGTTGGTAAGCAACTACGCATTCCGAAGCAAAACCTCAGGTAATTCAGTTAACTAGACTAAGGGCATAATCAATCCGGATTTCCCGCCAATTTTTTTTTGTCCTTATTCAAAATTTTTTTCGTATCACTTGGCTTATCATCAATTTTTGGAGGATTATTGCATCCTCATGACAAGAGAAATCTAAAAAGTAAAAAATTTTGGTTGAAATCCAAAATTTTTTGAATGAAGACGAAAAAAGTGGATTTCCCGCCAATATTCGTCAAAATTCAAAAAAAATTGGATTTCGATCAAAATTTTTTACTTTTTAGATTCCTCTTGTCATGAGGATGCAATAATCCTCCAAAAATTGATGATAAGCCAAGTGATACGAAAAAAATTTGAATAAGGACAAAAAAAATTTGGCGGAAAATCCGGATTGATTATTAAGAAGAACAAGCCCTAAATATTTGAAGAAAAAACTTAGTATATGAGGTTAGACTCGACGTAAGCTGCCCCTATTGGCAATTACTAGTAATTCCAAGTTCAAATGCGGCCATGGAATCAAAACTAGTTACTAATCATATTAGATTGTTAACCACCAACTCATCTAAAAGTTTAAGCTGTTAGAGAAAAAAACAACTTTATTACTTATACCTTCAACAAATCAAGTCATATCACCACCATACAGAAATTTAAGCTACTCAAGAATCAAAAGATTATTCTGTGGAGAGAGAGAGAGAGAGAGAGAGAGTGTGTTACCATGTCAAGAGGAAAGGGTCGTCCAGCTTATTGATGACATTGATGATTATGTTGTCATTGGTGACAACATCAAGCCTAGGACCAGGAAATTGGCCATTTATAAGTATGACCTTCAAAAATCAAACACTAGAATATAAAAAATACGAAAAACTGCACGAAAGTGACACAATTACAAAATAATTGAGAACCGAAAAGCAATTTCAAAAATTAATTACCTGTTGAGGGACACCCATAGGAGAAGCTGTTCCGTAGGTGACAGTCCATGTGAAGTATCTGTAAGGATCCTCTGCTTTCACCAGAGAAACACTCAGGACAGCCAATAATGCAACACAAATTGAACGGAGCAACACTTTTCTTCCCATTGTCGGAACCAAATATAAACCACAAAGCTCTTGTGTCTACAAGTCAAATGAGCCCAATATACATAATTAAGGAGTTTTAAAACCCATATACATTTAGGGAAAATGACGGCCAAAGACGTGTTTTGATAATTAATACCCGTCACGGACATTTTCAGTATTAACAAATGTTCTTAGCTTGTAATTGACGGGTATTAATTATCAAAACACGTCCTGGACTGTCATTTTCCCAAACATTTATGTCTTTGTCTAGTGTTTCTTCGAAAACAGAAATGTAAACCTGAAGAACTAAAAACATGCACATAAAATTATTACCATCATTCAAGATATTAATAATAAGCTTTCTGCCATTATCTCAGTCTTCTCAGAGACATAGTTACATTTTAACATTACATAGCAGTCGCTACGTAGCATATTGGCCGCTAAGTATCAGTTTTTGGCTTTTCGGTACCAACATTTCGCACAGGTATAGGTTGATATCTAATACGTGTTGGTTTGTGTCTGATTTCCTGTCCCTTCACGTCCACTATGACCAATACATGACAGCTATGAATTAACTACTTTTGTACCAAAATAAATTTGTTATAAAATTTATGGCCGCTAAACTCCATTTCAGCTACGTATAATTCCATGCTCCGGCAACTGGTATGTTACCGTTTCAGGGTCGCCACCACTATTTAAAACCTTCACACATACAAAATCCAGGCAGTACATAATCCTTATAACGAAACAGAAACAAAATGGACAGATAAGAAATGGGAACTTACCAATTAAGGTCGACTTACTCTGCCTAAACTACAAAAATGGAAAGAATGAGTAAAAGAAATTCTCGGGCTGGCTAACTATCTCTTTCTAGCAATTTCACCATCTGAAATGAAGTGGACATATATAAGCCTTATAAACACGCAGAAAGCTTCACCGGGTATATATGCCTAAAATGTCTGGGTCTGAAAAAGTGAGTATTTTTTTTAAGCAATATTTGCAGGGAGGTTAGTAATGAGTTCTATTTGGCGCATTTCACGGAAAAGAAATGAGTTGGTTTCCTCTTTTTTTTTTTTGTTGTTGTCGTCACTATAAGTAGTGGTAAGAGAATGCAAGTATTGAAGTTACAGCAAAGAACCACCATATGGAATTGGCACATTTGACCTCCCATGAAGAAATGTACAAGTGTGGCCAAGTGAAAGATGAATTGGTTATTTGTACTAGAATTTAGAAGCTAGCTTTTCTCCATTCTCTTCTAGTCCTTCTTGTTTCACTAAATTATAGGAAATATAATACAAACATATTTGGTAATGATAGTTTGTAATTTTACTACATTTGTTGGAGAAAATACCCTGAGATAGAATTTTAGAAATTGATATTGTTTATAACTCAGGTAGACTGGCAGGGCTAGCTTAAGCATATTTCAATTAATTTTGAGAGACCAATCTAAGGGCAATTTATCCTCTTTTCTGACATAGTGGAAACACTGTCTTATATTTGAATGCTACGAATAATAAAGAATGCACAAATATGTTACACATCTACCTAATAAAAGAGTGTGAGGAACACACAAATACAAGTTGAAAGAAGGGCTGAGATTCATTTGATCCAAAGGTTGACAATGAACTTTGCAAATGTAATATAAGTGCCCACATTCTTTGTAGTAATTTCACAAAGGAACTTTGCAAATCTACCTAATAAAACACAAGGGTGTTGGGACCACACTAATACAAAATGAAAGAAGGGCTGAGATTCATTTGATCCAAGGGTTGATAAGTGTGTGGCCCGTGATCTTCGATCTGAATCTTTCCTCCATTGGTTCAAGAATCGCCTAGCCTCTCAACCTTGCCTGCACAATGAACGCACGGTTAAGACCTGGCCGGGGTTTGCCCGATAAGGCCCTCCGGTGAGAGGATAAGTATATGCAGAAGGAAAAGATGAGAGACTAGTGTTCGGTGTGTAAGCCTGTACCTCTTAGGGTTACCACCATTTGATACTTATAAGGCCTTCTTGACTTGCTCTCCAAGTACGGGCATGTGCTTTGCACGAGCTGAGTGACGTCGCCACAACGTCACTGGTTGGATTTGGTAACCATTTTGGCGTGAGCTAGCACTCTCCATATGCGCTCATGATTATCTTTTGGTGTAATCATTTCAGCACGTGGGAAGGTACGGGACCCAGCGGGTAGCCGAGCCCTGTGGGTGGCCGAGCATCACTCCTGGTTGAGCCTGATGAAGGAACAGGCGAGCAGAATTTGTTCATGAGCCACCTCTCTGGAGGCGGCCGAGCCTGATGAGTTGTCGGATAAGTGGTGCCCTTTCATCGATCATCCCCACGGGTGGCTGAGCCCAATATATGCTCCCTGCCGACGGTCGCACAGTGAATTCATCGCGGATGACTGATGGGCCTATGGAAGGGCCGAGCCCCAGTCTAGGTACGGCGAACAATAGGCTTCGGTTTAATTTGCCTGTAGTGGATGCGAATAGCTATGTTCGGCCTCCTACAATAGCCCCTCGATCTCTGCCGATGCCGAGCGCGTGGTGGAGATCGATGTTGAATCTTGGCCGAACCGATATTCTTGCCGAGCGCGAGCCATAGATGAGAATTGGCCAAGCCTTATCAATTGTTAGCCTTAAAGTAATGGCAGCCTCTAGTGCCGAACGCTAATGGGACACTGCCAAGTGTCACAATCTATCTGGGCACGGCTGGCAGAAAGGACACTAGGAGCGGGGGTAGGTTCTGCCAACTTGTCCTATCGATGACACGTTTCAAACACTGATTGGCTATATGCTCAGCGGTGTCAGAATGGGCGGGAAACTCGATTTCCAACCCTACCACTATATAAGGAGTGGCACGAGGAGAGAGAAACGCCACAAACCCTTTCTCTCTCTAAACCACCATTGTCAGAGCTTCGTTCTAGGTCCGTTCATCTTCTGATCTTGATCTCCAACGGATCCAACATCAGATCTTTGCAAAAATATCAAGTATGCGTTCATTTTTAACTCCTCTTTGCATTTTTGCAGTTTTATCCCCATTTTACACCATTTTTTGGGTTTTTGGGAGTTTTTTTGTCTCGCGTGAACAGTGAAAAAGCTGGGGATGAACACTCTGTTCATCTTCAATCTGTTCTTTCGAGCCCCAGCCTTGACGCTGGTGGGTTTGGTCTACGCTGGTGTTGGCCGAGCCCCATGGTTTAAGTTATTCGTTCCTCCCGAGCTTGAGTCTTGATAAAGAAGTAGGGTGGGCTAGTAGGGTAGCCGAGCGTTAGTGAGACCCTTGCCTCTTGGCCGACAACGGGGTTTCTCATCTTTATTTTCTCTTTGTTTGTTAAGTCTGGCTCACCCGGTCATAGTGATTTTTTCCGACTCTGAAAGCTCGGGGGAAGATTCCGAAGAGTTATTCATCCGAGAATACCTGGAAAGGCGTAGAAGCCGACAACAGGCATCTTCAATTGCTTCGAACATGTCAGGCTCCAGTGATTCCAACGCCGAGTGCGACTTTGAGTACGGCGGAAGTTTCAATACCGAGCCCGAGATTTCTTTCACCCCCTCTACCCATTCCGATGCTGAGCCAGAACTGGGTCCCGAGGCCGAATCAAGATTCAATGTTTAGGCCGAGGCGACTACCTCGCAATCTATACCTAGCAAGGATTTCTGCCAACCAGTTTGAGGATAGAAAGATTGCCGACGTCTACGAGAGAGGTCAAGTTTGTCCTTATGCCCACTACTTTAGTGGGCAGCCCAACGAATATAAGGATTTCTGCCGAACATACAACATCCCTAACGATGTTGTTATTTGTCGGGTTATTAGTGACCGTATAAAGGACAAGCTGGAACACCGCCCCAAACACATCACCGTTCCCCTTATGGCCATCTGCGAAGCCAGACTCTGGTTCCTTCTTCATCCATTTATGAGGGAGCTACTTACTCGGTTCGGTCTGATGCCTCATTTCTTTGTCATCAATAGCTATAGGATAGTGATGGCTGTGATCAAGCTGAAGGAGCTTCACAACCTAGTGTTTACAGTCGCCAACCTTTGTCATACATACATAATGTCCAGGCACCGCGTGACCGAGCGTAGATACCTTTCGACGCGTAGTAGAAAGGAGCCCCTCATAGGCGGGTTGTCTGACACTGACAAGTGGGCCAGTTTTTACGTTGAAGTAAGTGATAACTATGAGTTTGGTGATCAGATAACGCGGCTACATCACGTGCCGAAGATAAAAGACTTTCGAGGTTGTTACACTTTTTCAAATCCTATCGAACCCATTTTTCCCGTTTATTGGGCTGGCAATGACTATCATATTTTTCCTCGCAGATCACCGATAAAGAGGCAGCAATCGTTGGCGGTGGAGAAGAACATTGAAGATTTGCTTGCCCAGATTTGTCGGGACGCGCCGACGCTGTTAAATTATACTCCCTCATACAAGGGGAAATTAAAGAGGAGAGAGAATGAGAAGAAGCCGAACACAAAGGTCGGAGGTAAAGTGAAGGCCTCTGATCAACAGGCTGTGAAAGGGGGGCAGCCGAACCCGAGCAAGAATACCAAACAGCCGAGCGTAAAATTCCCTAGCTTCAGGAAAGCAGATTTCTGGTTTTAAAGGGACCGGCCGATCGAACTCCCAGGTATAAATATTCCTTTACGAACCCTCGTTCCCAACTTTGCAAAGGAAATGGGAAGGAGAAACGTCGTGAGGATGAACATCAGGGATGGTGCCGCGGCTCGGTAGAAGGATGTTGATGTAGTTGAGCCTGTTGCCAAAAAGCAAAAAATCACTCAAGACTTCTTCTCGACCAGGCCGCCGACGCCGATCCCAAGGGGGAAAGATCAAACAGAGTCATCAATTACTGGTGGATCAAAAGCTGTGGATAAATCTGGAGGCTCGACTAGCCAAGCGATCGTGCAAGAGTTTTTGCCTTCATTTGCAATGTCCAAGGGCAGAGTCGATACTATCAATGACAGCGTTAAGCTGGAGCCAGGGCTGGCCTCGACTATGCTTCAAGGCTTGGCACTGCCAAACGATATGGAGAAGGTTCCACAAGAACTGCAGCCGAGCCTGGTTCATGCTAGTGCTTATCTCGTACAGGTATCTATCCAAACCCATCCTTTTTTCCAATTTTACCACTTTGAGGATGTTTATGAGCTCGTGTTCTTGCTTTCATACAGGCTGGCCAAGCGATTCTCCGAGCATCCAACAAAGCCGAGCTTGTGACGGCTGAACGGGCTCGCTTTTATGAGGACCTGAAAATCGAGCGTGAGAAAACAAAGAGTTACAAGGGAAGCCTAAAAATGGCGAAGGCTCAAATTGCTTAGTTAGAGAAGGAGAAAGAGGAGATGGCCGACAAGCTAAAGAAAGCCGAGCATGAGCTCGGTCATGTTTTGAGGAGGGAGAAGAGAAAAATGAAGGAGGTCGACGAGAAGGCATATTAGGCAGGATTTGATCGTGCTGGTGCCGAGTACATGAGGGATGCACAGTAGATGGTCAACGACGAGGTAAAGGTGAGGGTTCCAATTGCCTACCGCACTGGATACAAAGATAAAGTGAGGGCTGCTTGTGGGGTGTTGCAGCTGGAGGCGGATATGAACTTTACAAAATCTATCCCAGCCCCAGTTACTCCCGAGCTTGTACTCCTTGTACTGAAGAGGAGTGTGCACCTCTCCCCCCAGAGGAGTTTCTCGAGAGCGAGGAGGATGTTGAGGACCTGATTGAAGCCGATGCCGATGGTGGTGATGGTTCTGGTGGAAAAAAAGACCGGTGTGGATGGTGAAGAAAATGTGGCCGAGGACGCCCGGCTGGAGAATGAGAATGTCGAAAAAAATGCTGAGGCCGAGACCCATGTTGCTGCCGATGTTGCCGCTGAAGACGTTGCTCAAGTTTGAGTAGGCAATCACTGGGGTTTTGTTTAATTTTTGTTGTTTGACCTTTCTCTGGACTGGACGGCCCCGAGCATGGGGTTTACCATGCCAGGTGTAATAGTTGATGGGTGGTCGGCACTGAACGATTTACCACGTCGTACCTCCTTGCTAGGATTTTCATTAACACTTGTGTTTTCCTTCTGAATGAATGATGGTCTGTTTTTCGTTGTTAACGTATCTATTCTACCGAATCTTGATTAAATGTTTTCATGCCCTAGGAAAATTTGATAACCTTGCTTGTTTGGATGGTAGATATCTGTGCCCCACTTTGGTCTGGGTTCGGCTAAGTAAATGATTGTGGAAGTGTCTTTAACAGTATTGTTGATATTTGCCGGGCCTTGACCAAAGTAGAGAAAGTAGGGAAGCAGAGTTGATATTTCACCGTATTTGCCTCGGGATGAGTAATATTGTAGTGCTAGGTGCCATCGTGCCTGTGGTAGGGGCTCGGCTAAAGTGTCACCCCCAAGTCAAGAAAAGAAGGACGTTGAGAGTTTGATTGTTTGTGGGTGGCTTGCTCGTCTGTTGCGAGTGTAACCTTTCGGTGGCAGACCATGGTGTCTTGTCAATCCGAGCCGAAGCCTAAGTTCCATCAACGATGTGTGTTTTAGGCTCGGTGGACCATATGTCCTTTGTTTGCTTCTTTGGGCGGTGATGGTGGCCGAAGCAAAAGACTTAAAAGTTGTTTGTTGGTGTGACTGAAGTCATCGTTTGTGTTTGGCAGATTCGCCGAGGGTGAGTGATGTGAATAAGGTGTAAAAATAGAATAGTACCAAAAATTTGAAAGAATTCAATTTCCAAACTTGTCTTCTCATTGAGAAATCTTGGTTACAAGATAAGGCCGAAGCCATTCTTTGAAATTAAAAACTTAGAGAGGGCCGAAGCCAAACAAAGACGGAAAGATTTGGTTTCTCAAAAGTTGGCCTAGTACGTAGCCAAGCGTAGAAAACAGAAGAGTTTTTTACATGTATGCTCTTTTCAGATTCTGTGCATTCCATGGGTTGGTAAGCACTTTCCCATTCATATCTTCAAGGATGTAGGCACCCTCACCAGCAATTTTGACGATGCGAAAAGGCCCTTCCCAGTTGGGCATAAACTTCGTTTTCTTGCTTGCTTGCACCACCTTCCGCCAAACAAGATCATTTGGCTTGAATTTCTTGGTTCGTACGCTTCGATTGTACCCTTTGGCAACTTGATGTTGGTAGTCGGCTAACTTGAGCCGAGCATCGTCACGCTTCTCTTCGGCGAGTATAAGCTCTTGTGCGACAGCCTCGTCATTTGTCTTTGGGTCAAATGTCTTCGTTTGGAGGGTAGGGAACTTTGATTCCAATGGAATGCCGGCCTCCATGCCGAAAGCCATGGAGAAGGGAGTTTAGCCAGTAGAGCGTCGTGGTGTAGAACGGTGGGCCCATAAAACCTTGGGTAGTTCTTCTGCCCATTTGCCACGCTTGGAGTTTAGCCGACGTTTTATCCCAGCACAGACGGTCTTGTTTGAGGCCTCGGCTTGGCCATTCCCTTGAGGGTATGCTGGAGTGGAGTTGAAGAAGCGGACGCCGAATTCTTCTAAGAGGCTGGAGAGGCCGTTACCAACAAACTGAGTGCCGTAGTCAGAGACGATGGCATATGGGACGCCGAACCTGGTGATGATGTTTTTCCAGACAAATCTTCGAACGTCGGCCTCAGTTGTGGTGACGAGAGGCTCAGTTTCCACCCATTTTGAGAAGTAATCCGTGGCTGTGATCAGGAACTTGAAACCTCCTAGAGCCGTTGGAAGTTCTCCAATGATATCAAGCCCCCATTGGGCAAATGGCCAAGGACTTGTGATTGGAGAAAGGTTCTGGGCTGGTAGTTTCGGGATTGGTGAAAACAATTGACATGGTCGGCATTTGTGAACGACTTCCTCACAGTCTTTCTTCATGTTCTTCCAAAAGTATCCTGACTAAGTGCGCATTGGCAGAGTGAACGTCCTCCAGAGTGGCAGCCGTAGCTGCCTGAGTGGAGTTCGTTGAGAATCGTGGGTACCTGGTCTAGGTGGACGACGAGGAGATATGGTCCAGAGATTGATTTTCTGTAAAGCTGGCCGCTGTTAGAGAGCCAGTAGTAGGCGGTCTTGTTCCTGATGCGGTAGGCTTCCTTATTGTCGTCGGGTAGAGTGTCATTTCTGAGGAACGCGACGATCTCGTCCATCCAACTTGGGCTGAGTTCGATATTGAGTACTTCCGGAGTGTTGTCAAAGCTTGGGTGGTCGATGCTGCCGAAGTTGATGGTTCTAAACTCAGAGGCAGTGGAAGCCAAGGCAAGACCAGCGAGTGCGTCTGCATGAGCGTTATGTTCGCGATTGATTTGTTCAATCTTGAAATTCTTGAACTGCTTAATGAGCTCGGCCGCTGCTGCCTGGTATTTCATCATCCTGGGGTCCCTAGCTTCGTAGTCCCCCAACACTTGGTTCATGATCAGTTGGGAATCACAGTAGACAGCCAGTTCATCGACTTTCATTGCAATAGCTGAGCGTAGGCCAGCGAGGAGGGCTTCGTATTCTGCTTCATTTTTGGTTGCGGGGAAGTCTATGCTGATAGAACTTTCATGAAGTGTCCCGCAAGGCGAGACCAGGACAACACCTGCACTTGCGCTGTTGCTATTGGAGGCGCCATCGACTTGAAGTCGCCAAGTGTCTCCTTGAAAGAGGAGCCAAGGCTTCGAGTTTGTTGTGGGTTCGGCAACTGGTGGTGGGGGGAGAGGATTGTTGAACATTGCTGTGTCGTCAGGAGTTAGTTCCGCGATGAAGTCGGCGAGAACTTGTCCTTCAAGTGCCGTTCGAGGTTCGAAACGGATGTCAAAATTTGTAAGTTCAACAGCCCACTTTGAAACTCGATTGGAGAGGTCGGCCTTCCGAAAGAGAGCTTTGAGAGGGAATTCTGTGAGCACAGTGATTGTGTGGGATTGGAAGTACGGAAGTAGTTTCCTTGCGGCCGAGACGAGGGCAAGTGCCAACTTCTCGAGAGGAAGGTAGCGTGTTTGTGCGGGTAAGAGGGTCTTACTTGTAAAGTAAATCGGTTTGTCGTCGGCTCCGTTTCTACGGACGAGAGCAGAGCTGATGGCGTGGGCTGAAATTGCTAGGTACAAGTAGAGATTTTTGAATTCCTTTGCCTTTACCATCAAGGGAGTTGAGCTTAGGTATTCTTTGAGTTCGGTTAGCACAGCATCGCAGTCTGGTGTCAAACTGCGCCGGCTTTTTCCCTTCAAGGCGTGAAAGAAGGCATGGCACTTGTTGGAGGACTTGCTGATAAAGCGATTGAGAGCAGCTGCCATGCCGGTGAGCTTATGAACTTCTCTGATTGTGCGTGGTGGCCATAAGTCCGCAACTTCCTTGATTTGGTTAGGGTCGGCCTCAATGCCTCGCCTAGTGACTAAATGGCCAAGAAATTTCCCCGCACTGACACCGAATGCACACTTTTCTGGGTTCAGGCGGATTTGTGGTGTTTGAGGATTTTGAATACTTCGGCGAGTTCGGTGAGATGGTTGTGCTTCTTTTGGCTTTTAACGACGAGGTCGTCGATGTAGTGTAATGACCAGCTCCATTTTTGTACAATATTGTCCGCTTTGGACGCCCAAAACCCATAGACTTCCCAGTAGGTCACCCATCCCTAGATTATCCGAGGGTGAGCACGCTTAACTATGAAGTTCCTATGTGCTTTGGTCCGCCCTCACGGCTTTAAAAGGCCTTGTACAAGTAGGAGGGATCTTTTCTTATAAACTATAACTTGCCCCCTCCCGTCCGAACGGAGCTTGCCATCCTGCAGTACCGCCGGCCACTGAAAAGCGGGGTGTTACAATCTACCCCCCTTAGGGATGCAACGTCCTCGTTGCACAGGCCCAGCAACCCTCCCCTGGTGGCCGTGGTGTGGCACTTAGTTCTGTATAGCACAATCACTGTGCTCGTACTAGATTCTAGAGGTGGCCTCCACCATGTAGACCAGGGTTGTGCCCTGATACCATCTCTAATGACCCGCTCCATCTTTGTACAATATTGTCCGCTTTGGACGCCCAAAGCCCATAGACTTCCCAATAGGTCACCCATCCCTAGATTACCCCAGGGTGATCACGTTTAACTGTGAAGTTCCTATGCGCTTTGGTCCGCCCTCACGGCTTTAAAAGGCCTTGTACAAGTAGGAGGGATCTTTTCTTATAAACTATAACTTGCCCCCTCCGGTCCGAACGGAGCCTACCAGTCTGCAGTACCGCCGGCCACCGGAAAGCGGGGTGTTACATGTAGGCTTCGAGGATGTGGCCTATCTGTGCATGAAGCATCTTGAAGATTGCACGGTTGAAGGTGGCGCCCGAGTTTTTGAGTCCAAATGGCATAACGCGGTAGCAAAAGATGCCATGTGGTGTGATGAAGGCAGTTTTCTCCATGTCTTCTGGGTCCATGGTTATCTGGTGATAGCCACGGTAGGCATCTAGGAAATTTAGCTGAGTATGGCCTGCGGTGGCGTCAACCAACTGATCAACCAATCCTTTGGGCATGCGTCGTTAAGGTTTGTGTAGTCGACGCAGACTCGCCATTTGCTGTTCTTCTTCTTGACAACCACAGTGTTGGAAAGCCAGGTTGGGTATTGTACTTCCTGGATGGCGTTGGCTTCCAGCAGACGGTTGACCTATTCGATGACAGCGTTGGCATGTTCTGGTGCCGAGCGTCGAGCCTTTTGTACCACCGGTTTTGAATCCTTCTTAACGTTGAGAGAGTGACAGATAAAATCGGGGTCGACACCCGGCATTTCATTGGGGGTCCACGCGAAGACTTCAATGTTGGTTTTGAGGAATTGGAACATTTCTTCTCGTTTAGCATCGCTGAGGGAAGAGCCGAGTAAGAAGAAACGTGAACCGTCCTCATTAATGGGCATTTTGTCCAATTCCTCTTCGGCTTTATCCTCGGCCTTCTGACCGACATCGTCGATGACGGCCATGTCTGGGACTTTAACCCATTGTACTTGCTTGGCTTTAGAAGAGTTGTGAATAGCTGAAACGTAGCACTTCTTGGACCCGACTTGATCGCCTGGCAGATCTTTTTGCCGCCCATTGGTGCCGATGAAGCAAACGACTTGGTGGTAAGTGGAGCCAATAGCCTACATTCCATAGAGCCAGGTTCGGCTGAGAATGGCGTTGTATGGGCTCGGTGTGTTGATGACGATGAATTCAACGGACAGAGTCTTTGAGCCGACGACAATGCGAAGAAAGATTTTGTCGAGTGGCCGAATTGGTGCTCCGTTGAAGCTAATGAAAGGCACTTCCGTGGTTTGCAAAGCAGATTCTGGGAGATCAAGTTTCTTGAATAGGTCGTAATACATGACCTCTGCCAAGCTTCCTTGATCAATGAGGACGCGCTTGACGTTGTGAACGCCAATTTGGATGGTGACAACGAGTGCATCCAAGTGTGGAGTTTGCACGTGTTCAAGGTCGCACTCAGTGAATGTGATTGTCCACTTGGGCACATCTTGCGGTTGTTGACGCTTGGATCTGCACCTGACGGAGAGTACCCGCTTTGATGTGGATGCACGATCGAGGTCGGCACAGAGTGTGCCTTCGAACTCCTTTGTTGCTGGCCCGTGGATAACATGTATCAACGGCCGCTGTTCGTTGGGGTTGGGGTTGCCTGTTGGTTGATGGGTGGGAGTTTTTGTTCGATCGATGTATTGATCGAGATGTCCTTGAAAGGCGAGTTTCTCCAGGAGAGCCTTGTATGGAGCGCAAACGGTCGTGTAGTGGCCGAGTTCGTTATGGTAGGAGCACTTCTTCCTTGGATTTTGATCTTGCTGTCCGGTGTCCATGCCTAGCTTACCCGTCGGCCACTCGAACCACGGTTGCCTCATGATCTCTTTTAGGAAGGACCAGATGGGCTATTTGAAGTAGGTGGTTTCCACCACATAGTCATGTGCCTTCGACTGGCGCTTCTTTCCTTCTTTGATGTTATTGACGTGTTTCTTCGGTTGGGATTGTTGGGTGATTATTGGTGAGGGTAGTTGGGGTGCGGTGGAGTGGAGGGGAGTGGTTGAGCTTGGGATTCTTTGGGCCGCTCAGTTCGCATAAAATTCTTCAAGAGCACAAAATCGCCCCACAACACGCATTAACTCGCCCATGCCGTGAGGTGGGCGGATGGCGAGTTCGTCTAGAATCTTGCTGCCAGTTTTCAAGCCGTTTTTGAAGGTACGTGCAGCCCAGTACTCGTCGACCCCGGGGATTTCATTGAACAGCTGCCAGTAGCGCTCGGCGTACTGTCTGAGAGTTTTGAATGGGAGCTTCCTCATTTGAGATAGGGACTCAGGCTCTTTTACGGTTTTGTTGCTTGTGATGAAGCGGGTGTTAAATGTGCGATCGAGGTCAGCCAAGTTCCGTATGGATCCAGCGGACAACTCGTTGAACCACTGGAGTCCAAGGGAGCCTAGGCTGGATGGGAACACCTTGCATTTGACTTCTTCTTTTTGGGTGCAGAGTTCGATGGTTTGGCGGAAGTGGATCAAGTGGGTGTAAGCTTCACAAGTGGCTGGGTCAAACTTCGTGAATTTGGGTAAGTGGAAGGTGGATTCGAGTGGTGTGTTTATTATGTGGGAG
Source organism: Rhododendron molle (assembly GCA_025413875.1). Lineage (NCBI taxonomy): Eukaryota > Viridiplantae > Streptophyta > Magnoliopsida > Ericales > Ericaceae > Rhododendron > Rhododendron molle. The sequence goes on from CM046397.1 coordinate 22,269,653, forward strand.
GTGAAGGGTGAGATGCCGAGGTCCTTCAATTGTCTTTTGAATCCTGGGCTCGGCGGTTTGCCGTGCTCTTCTGTTTTCGTCTGTTTGGAGTCCCTCCCTTTGGGCTCCTTTGCTGAGGTTTTCTCATCATCCCTGTGTCTCAGCTTGTCTCTCAAGTCGGTGGTTGTTTAGCGTGGGCCGTCGATGGACTTCTCTCTGTCACGACGGGTTTTGTTATCGTCATTTGCGTCTTCGATCCTTACGCCTTTCCCGTTCTGCCGTCCATGGTGCTCAACGTCAAAATTTTCAGGCAGGATATCCCCGAGACGTTTAGAGACATGGCGTCAGGTCTATACGGAATCTTAGCTACGGTGCAAAACCGTCGTGCGAGAGAATTCTGCGCGACCGATCGAGTGCATGCTCGTGAATGACTCGGTGTCCCTTGTTCTGGTATGCTCGTGATGACTTCTAGAATGGTACGCTCCAGATGTGGTAGGTTGCTTGTAGAGGATTATTTCCCTAGCATCGCCAAGTGCTGGAATGAAGCCAATGCGGTCATTCACGGAGCCGCGTTGGCCTGTCTCGTGCGGCCACTCTTGTGGTGGTGGGGGAGGTGGTGTTTGCCTTCGTCGCCTCCCGCCTCCGTCAGATCTGGAGGTAGTGGGAGTTGCGGTTTGCTGCATGTGTTGTTTCATTTGGGCAACCTCGGCGCTTAGCACCGCCAGTTCGTTATCTCATTCGTCGTCGCGACGCTGTAACAGGCGGATGTAGGCCGTTGTCATGTCCTTCGTGGCTGGTGATAGCCCGGAGCTTGCGGGGATGGAGATGGACATGTGCCTCTCCGGGGGTTGTAGGATGATGTTTCCACTGGCGTCCTTGGCCCCCGAAATGGTAACGTCTGTCAGATCTCCGCCCATGGTGGTTGAATCTGTGGTTGTTTGAGGGGAGGAAAGTGGTTTGGAAGGAAGTGTGAGCCGTTTGAATTAGAAGCGATTCACGTCGGGTTCACCAATTGTGTGGCCCGTGATCTTCGATCTGAGTCTTTCCTCCGTTGGTTCAGGAATCACCTAGCCTTTCAACCTTGCCTGCACAATGAACGCACGGCTAAGACCTGGCCGGGGTTTGCCCTGCAAGGCCCTTCGGCGAGAGGATAAGTATATGCAGAAGGAAAAGATGAGAGACTAATGTTCGGTGTGTAAGCCTGTACCTCTTAGGGTTACCACCATCTGATACTTATAGGGCTTTCTTGACTTGCTCTCCAAGTACGGGCATGTGCTTTGCATGAGTTGAGTGATGTCGCCACAACGTCACTAGATGGATCCGGTAACCGCTTTGGCGTGAGCTGGCACTCTCCATGTGCGCTCATGATTATCTTTTGGTGTAACCGTTTCAGCATCACTCCTGGCCGAGCCTGATGAGGGAACAGCCGTGCGGAATTTGTTCATGAGCCACCTCTCTGGAGGCGGCCGAGCCTGATGAGTTGTCGGATAAGTGGTGTCCTTTCATCAATCATCCTTGCGGGTGGCCGAGCCCAATATATGCTCCCTGCCGACGGTCGCACAGTGAATTCATCACGGATGACTGACGGGCCTATGGAGGGGCCGAGCCCTAGTCTAGGTACGGGAAACAATAGTCTTCGGCTTAATTTGCCTATAGTGGATGCGAATAGCTATGTTCGGCCTGCTACAATAAGAACCTTTGCAAATGTAATGTAAGTGCCCACATTGTTTGTAGTAATTGCACAAATGCCACCGATCTTCCAATTCCAAAATCCTATACGCAAATTGATAGTTCTTTGTAGTTAGCTTAAAAGTTTAGGTGGGGAGTGCCGTAAGTACGAGTAATTTTCTTTTGTGGTACTAAGAAGAGGATCACATACTACACACTAATGAATCGATTTAGTGTTTGAGCCACTAGCTAGCAAATGCCTTATGTTAATATTTTGGATGGAAAAATTCATAACCTGGACGGAAATAAAAATTGAACCCTAAAATACCCTTCACTTCTTCTTCTTCTCTCTCTCTCCTACCCAACCCCCTCACCCCAACCAGACACAACCCAAATCCCACTACCTCAAGAGAAAAATGATGGCCTCCTCCACCCTTCCCAAAAACACGGCAGTCCCTCCACCACCACTCCCCACCGCATCTACCTCCTCCTCTTCACTCTCCTCACCACCAAAACCCCCATCCCCACCGCCGTCACTGCCACATAAGCCGTCGGCGGCAGCGCCCCCAATTACCCAAACCCATCTTCGACGCCCTCCTCCACTATGCCTCCACCCTCCACCGCACCAATTGCCTCTCCTCTGTCGAGCTCAAATCCATAGCGGACGTCATTCTCCGCTGCCGCTCCAACTGCTGTGTGGTGTGTGCATGTGTGTGTCTGTGAGAGAAAGAGATCAGAGAAGATGATAGTTGACTGTGGGGTTTCGATTTCTTGAATCTAAAATGGGTTTTGTTTGTTTTAATTGCAATCTGGTGGGTGTATTTGGGGTGTGTGTGTGTGTGTGAGAGAGAGAGAGAGAGAGAGAGAGAGAATGGGTTTTGTTTGTTTAATCACAATCTGGTGCATGTGTGTGTGGTGTGTGTCTGTTGTTTGTGTGTGTGTGTGAGAGAGAGAGAGGAAGAAGAAAAACAGAATTCCATCGCTCTCTGATGAACTCGTCGCCGGCGAGAGGGTTGACATGAACTCGCCTGTGATTTCACCAGAATCTGGGTTTGATTTTTTTTATTTTTTTTGATTAGTAATCTGGGTTTGATTGTAAAGCAATAATTGATCCATTTTGTTGATATTGGTATTTTTCTTTCAGGCCTTGTTTGATTCGCGGACTGAAAATAATGGGATTAATAGTCCTAAGATTATCTTGGATTATTTGTCCTGGATTAATTTCATCTCTAATTTCACCCAATCCCATGTTTATTATGGGATAAGGAATAATATTATTTTTTTTAAATTCAAAACATTTTTCGAAAAAATAAACTTTTGAAAAAGAAACATTTTAAAACAAATAATTTTGTGAAACATTTTTATTACAAAACAATTTGGGAAAAGTTTTTTTTTTTTTGAACTAATTTTTAAAAAAGAAATTCTTAAAAAAGTTGAAAATCAATTTTCTGAAAGGAAAAAAAACTAGTTTTTGAAACTTTTTTTGAAGAAAAAGGTTTTTTGAAAACATTTTTCAAACAAAATAGTTTTTGAAATCATTTTTTGAGAAAAGAAAGTTTTAAAAAACATTTTTCGTATTTTTTTAACAAAAATAATTTGTGAAAACATTTTTGAAAAACATGAAAGTTTTGAAAATAGTTTTTTTTTAATTTTTTGTAAAATAAGAAAGTTTTGAAAAAATATATTTTTAAAAAAAAATGTTTTTTCAAAACAATTTCTGAAATTAATATTTTTTTTAAAAAGGTTTTTTTAAAAACATTTTCAGAAATTAATTATTTTTTTTAACTTTTTTCAAAAAACATTTTCTGAAATTAATATTCAAAGTACAAAACCCTCTTTTAACATATGAAGGATATATTTGTCTTTTCACTTGTTTCCGTCAACGGATTTTACCACAGGGGTGATGCCGATGAGTTTTAATAGTTGAAGGGGTGAGGTTGATGAGTTTTAAACATGAGGGGGTGATGTTGACAAACCGTAATAGTTGAGGGGGTGTCCTTGGAAATAACCCTTTATATAACGCACAACATTTGTGTAATTCTACAGGGAGCAATCAACTAAAAATGGGACCAACTTGCAAGTTGGCTCAATTAGCGTTTACTAATTCACTAGACTTCTAGCCTAGTATATTGTATGAGCTTCTTACTATTTCTAGAATTCAAAAATAAAATTGGGAGCCCATGACAATAAAGAAATCATTTCCCATCAGGTAATAGAGTAATCATATTTTTTCTCGTTCTCATTTATGAAGGGGGCCGGGAAAAAGGGAGAAAAGAAAAGGGAATTGAAAGCTTTCTGTTGGGAAGTTGATCGGTGCAGCCCCTAAATCTCGCCGTTGCTTAGTGCTTTATCATCCTCTTTTCTTCTTTTTGACCCATCTCATCTTAATTCAGATGTACATAACATGTACTTGTGATCAACAATAGTTATTTCAATAACAGAGGATACAGTTTGGTAATCTCGTAAGTCATTAGATCAAGCACTTCCAATTTCACTAGCTAATACCAACAAGTATCAGGGCCGGAGCTATGATTTTATTTTGGGAGGAAGCCGAAGTTTGTAAATGAAAAACCTTTAGCTTGAGATAAATTTGCAAAATTCAATAATTACAATCCTTTGCCAAAAAATTTTTTTGCTAAGCAATCATTTGCCAAAATTAATCAAAGTGATTTAGGTGTATTCGAAATCCTAATAAGGATTTTAATAAGGGGAGAAAGTCAGAGAGGGAACAAATGCGGGGGGGGGAGGGAAGATAAAGATGACTTTTTTTTAATTTCTTATATTTTAGGTGACATGAGAAAGCTTCACATAGATGAACATGCTTTTTTTTTTTTTTTTTTTGTCAAATCGATAATGTAGATCCTTTACATCATGTATAGGAATTATAAAGTATAAATATGAAACACCATAACAATTGTGAGAGTTCATGAGATAATCAAGTCTAACGACTCAACCAATACAATAACACTTTTGAGTGAAATGCAAGAGTTCTGGCCTTTGTGGTAGTAATGGAATGGTGATTATGGTGGCGCAACGATGGAGTAGTTGCGCAGTGGTGATGATTGTGGTGGCGGTGGAGTGGCCTTGGTAGTGGAGTGGTGGGAGTGGAGTGGTGATTGTGGTGGCAGTGCAGTGGTGGTGGGCGTGATGGAGCGGTGGTGGTGGGGGTGGGAGTGGTGGTTAGGGGTGGTAGTAGTAGCGGTGACGACAAAGTGTTTGTGGTAGTGATGGTATGTGGTAGCGACAGTGGTGGGAGTGATGGTGGTGGTGATAATGATAGTGATTGTAGCGGTGGAGTGGCCGATGATAATAATTTTGATAAACTTTTAAGCCTACATTTAGAAGGCACATAGGGAATGTTTCCGTAGTGAAAATTTTGTAGATTTTTATTTGGGGTTAAAAAGTTTTAGGTGTTTCTAGTTATTGAGAAATGTCAAGTTGTTAATTTTCGATAGTGAAAAAGTGTTTGCTGAGTATGTGAGTGAAAAAATTATTAAATTAAAAAAAATTATTAGTAAAATGTGTTATGTTTTTAGTGTTTTTTCGTTAGTAAAAACGATATGGTAAAATACGTTAAATTTTGTTTTTTGTTTTTTGTTAATAGAAACGGAGCCTTAATCTTTCAAGCTATGCAAAATATAATTATCAAACTTTCTAATTAATTAATCACTCATTACTTAATTTATTCAATTGTAAATGCTGAATTTAAGTTAACGTCTAGCGAAAATCTTTAATTAACATTTGCGAGTACAATTTTGAGTGGGACCAAATGGGACACCTAAACGGACACATGTCATGAATTTGTGCGGTAGGATTTTGAGGTCACTGGGACCCACATGATTGACGCGTTACATAATTATTACTTCAATAATAACATACTACTATTATTACTACTATATAATAGTAGTACTATGTGGGCTTAATGAGTAGACAGTGACACAATTAGTGTAATCAGTAACAGCATTACACATGTTAACCCTGGCTTAATTGACGCAGAGCTATAATAGTCTGCCCAGAATGTGGGCCTTCGGGTGCACTCCATGCGTACTATTAATTGCAGAGGCGAAAGAGAAGTTTAGAGCAACTGGCGAACTTTTAGGGCGAGAGAGAGAGAGAGAGAGAGTCAGATCTTCTGATAATGATGGGGAGCCATGTGAGGTGTTGGTTGGGTGTTTTTGAGTGCTAGCTTCTCTTTCTCTCTCCGCGTGAAGTACCGTTACGTGACGACTTTTTTTTGGTCGGGATATGACTTTGTAAAGTGGCTTTAACAAAAAAAAAAAATATCGAGAAGGTTGTGCGTTGATTGTAATTGGCTAGCTAGTGCATGGCATTTGTGATGTTTTTTGGAGTATTTTTTCCTTCTCTTCAAAAGATAAGATGCTTAGTGGTGTAGTTAATTGGGACTCTAATTAATTATGAGGAGGTGGCTACCATTAGGATTTAGGAGTTGTGCGAATTATAATCCCAGATAGCGTAAACTCCTATGTTTACGAATATTATCCAATCAACATTTGACACATTATCGATTTAATTAATTAAAAGCATTAAGAAATTTGTTTTAGATACCATTCTAAACCTAGGTTAAAAATGAATGGCCCCCACTTTAATTCTGGTTAACAAAATTATTAGAGCATCTGCAGTGTAATAAGCAAATGAATGTGGATAAGCAAATTTAACAATAATACTCCAAAAACACCCCACATTAATAAACAAAGTTACAAGCCTTTTAGCAAATAACCAAATTCCACTCATTCCATAACCAAACTTAACAAATTTTATCAATAACCAAAATTCAATAACCAAACTCAAAACTCAATAACTCAAAAAACACCCCACATTGGAATTGTCTCATCGAGACGAATAATTTGGTGTAGTCGGGTGCGTAATTGAACTCGTTTGTGATTGGACAAATGTGTATTGTGTATTGTGGGGGTTTTTTGGTTAGAGATGAAAAAATAACAAATATGGAAGTAGATGTTGTTAAGTTTGATTATGGACTAAATGGATAATCAAATGCTGACGTGACACATTTTAGTTGTTGATTTTGATTATTACCATTACGGATGCTCTTAGAGGTTACTAGCTAGTACTACTTTGATAAGAGCATCCACAGTAGAATAAGCAAATGTGAATAATCAAAACATGCCACATCAGATTTTGATTATTCATTTAGAGGTTGCTAAAGTTAGCAATGTCAAATCCTATATTGGTTATTTTTTGCCAATATTCAAAACCAATGGGCCCTCCAAATTTTTTCCCTTCATTTCACGCATATTTATTTGAAAAAACAGTTTATTAAACAGTTTTTGAAGAAAAAACAAAACAATTGTACAAAAAAAGTTTTCAAAAAAAAAAAAAACAATTGTGTAAAAAAAATTTGAAACAAAAAATAGTTTTTCAAAAAACACACACTCTGTTCACTTAAAAACTATAAAATACATGCAGTTTTGAGAAATTTTGAAAGAATTGTATTTACACAAATAGTTTTGAAAATTTAAAAACTATAAATACAATTTTTTAAAAGCAGATTTTGTGTAAAAAAACAGTTTTGAAATCTCAAAATCCCTTTACCAAAAAACTAGGATTTTAAAACACACTTTATTTACTTACACTTTCTAAAAATTTTGAAAAAACAGTTTTTTGTGAAAAAAAAAGTTTCTGAAAAAACAGAAAAAAAATCTGAAAAATACGGTTTTTTAAAATTAGTTTTTGAAAACATTGTTGAGGGAGAGAGAGAAAAAAAAAGGGAAGAGAGATAAGGTTTTTGTGTAATGATGATGTACTTGATTAAGAAAGTGAATTTGGTGACAAAGGCTGCTAGTTTTAATTAGGGAAAATTACATTAACCCCCCTTTAACTATTATCCGGCCACACATTACCCCCCTCAACTACAAAATCTAACCCTTAACCCCCTTTAACTACTACTATTCGCTGCACACTTGAGGCTATTGTTTGCAATATGTTAAAGGTCTTGGACGGAAAGTTGTGCTCAATGACTGGAAATCAAATATTGGACTAATATGCCCTCATCTCCCCATTTAGGCTCCATTCAGTTGCCAAGAATGTTGTACCAGAAAGTTATTCTCAAGAAAAGTTAAGTAAAGTGAAGTAAAAGAAAAAGAAATTTATTTTCTTATGAGTGTTCATTTGACAATTTTTTTTGGCAGGAAAACTAAAGTCTAGTGGTTCATTTGACCAGAGAAAAGACACTTATGAGAAACTTCTTTATTTTTATTCCCATAGCTAATTTTAAATAAAAGTAAATTTGAGAGCTAAATAATAGGCTATCATACTTCAAAAATTAACACATACGAAAAATGTATTTTATCTAAATACTTTCAAAAAAATAAACTACCAATTTTTTTCTACAACAATTATCTCAGAAAGCACCATAGTAGTCGAAATTGTTGTTGCTCACGTAAATCTCAAAGTGTCTTTCTAAGAACCTAATTTGTATTTTTTTGGTATCGGCGTCATTCACTTTTTTTCTTACCCGGCAATTATTTTGGCCCCACAATGGATAAAACTTTTCCCGTGACGCAAAATCCTATACTTTTAGCCGGATCACTTTTGCAAGAAAGTAAATCTTGCAGAAAAACTTAAAAACATGTTTCTCACTACCTTCCAGTCAACTGAACACTACAAAAATTATGAAAAAGTTGATTTTCCTATCCTTTTCTATACTTTCCTGACAACTGAACGGGGTCTTAGTATATGATATGAGAAGAAAACCCTTGTAAAGCTATCTCACGGCTGCTCTTTGAACTGAATTGCAGTTCTCTCTCTCTCTCTCTGTACGATTCGGCTCGCCGGAAGGCACAGTCGCCAAACCCAGTCGAGATCCAGTTGAAAAAGTCGCAGAAAAAGCTTCGGCGGCGGCAACCGACGGATCTAGATCTCGACACCTTTCGGTTCTACGCCGCCGTTTCAGAGCTCCCTTCCTTTTCCTCGATCCATTAAAACCCCTCACACCCGTCCTCCAAGAAATCAAAAGCCCTCAACTGGGTTTTCGTTTCTTCGTGTGGATGGCCACCCCAAACCCCATCCCCTATCTATCTCTCTCTCTCTCTCCTCAACGACGTCGGGAAAACAAAAGACCCACATCTGATCAACATCGAGGCAGCGGTGGAGCATTCCCAAACTCACCCACCTCTTCCAGTTCTCCCCGCACAACAAGGCTCGCACCATGTTCGTGATTCTTGTGCCGAATCTTTGTAATCGCACACCTCGAACATTGTCGTGGACGATCGGCGGAGACAAAGCAACGTCGACAGCGATGCTCTGACGTTGTTGGTGGTGGATTTTAGGGAAAGGGAGTGAGTGAGAGAGCAGATGTATAGTTCTCTGGGAGAGAGAGGGGGACAGGGACACTTTGTTTATGGGGAAGCTCATCAAAGGCGTTTTACCTTCCTCTGATGCAGAGTGTTTTTTTTGTTTTCCTTCTGCTGTACATGCTCAATAGTGGGTCTTTACATATATGTATGTATGATTGTATGTACTACATATCCCAAAAGGATAAGGGTAATAATAACTTTAGTATTTTTGTTAACGCCATCTAGGCAATTTCAGCAAATAATAGTTAAGGGAGGTTAAGTGTTGGATTTTGTAGTTAAAGGGGGCAATGTGTAGCTGGGTGGTAGTTAAAGGGGGTTAATGTAATTTCTCCTTTTAATTATTCAAAGGCTAAAATTTGATGAGTTGCTAAGAGATTGTTAGATTTATGGGCGCGGCTATTTGCAGCCCCCTATTTTCTCCGAAAGCCTGTTAAAAATTTTCAACTGTAGAAATATATTTCGACAGTTAGTTGTCGAAATTAAGATACATTTTCAGCATCCAATTACCGAAATTGAAATACATTTTCAGCATCCAATTACCGAAATTATACATTTCGGTAGTTGTTTACCAAAGGTTGAACATATTTTCAACATGTAGTTACTGAAATATAATATTGTTTTCAACAATTATTTACCGAAATGTATTTTCGGCAGTTGTTTACCGAATGTTGAATATATTTTCGACATGTAGTTACCGAAATATAATTTTTGAAATTTTTTAACGGGCTTTCGGAGAAAATAGGGGGCTGCAAATAGTCGCGCCCTTAGATTTGGTTATTCCAATGTGAGTACTTTTTTGTACAAACATTGCTTACCTTTGCAACATTTTGATTTTAATTATTCCACTGTGGATGCTCTAACTACTAGGGTTAAACGAGAAAGAAAACAACGAAAAGAAAATCAGAATAAGAGCAAGAACAGGTTATTGGTGATGCTTACTACTTCGGTTCTAACAACAAACACAAATGCATAAAGGGAGACTTAGCCAAAAATCTCTCATATTTATATTTTTTGAACTCAAGGATAAACACATTTTGCAATCAAATATAAGGACAATGTATTGCATGATTTCTGAAATACACTTTTTGCAAAACTAGTGAAAGTTCACTAATAATTGGAAGTTAGTGAAAGTGGCTAAAATCTTAGGGTGTCCTATGAAAGTACCTAAATCATAGGATACTCTATGAAAGCACATAAACTCCACGGTACCTTATGAAAGTGCCTAAAATACTAAAATCCTATAATAGGAAAGTGCACTCTAAAATCCTATGAAAATACCTAAACCCTAGGATACCCTACCCTAGAGTACCCTACGTCCCTACCCTACCCTAGGGTAGTTTTTCTGGGAAAATACATTTTGTCCTTATGGCTTAATAACTCAAAAAGTTGAAGGACCCACTAAAAACTATTTTGACGGTGTCCTTCCCCTAAATGAAAACTATTTTATCGTACCTATGGCTAATTTTCCTTGCATATATATAAAATGGTTCATCCACTAAATCAACCTAGCATGCAACCTAATTGTGTAAGAAAAGAAAATGGTTCATCGGTTCATCCACTAGATTTACATTAAAAGTTGTTTGCAAGTGGAACTGAAATTTGGTGTAATATTCTTGATTTGGTAGTTCGAATTTCAACTTTAGGAAGAATTGATTTGCTTTTCTTTTTTTGTTTTTTTGTGTGGCTCTGTTTTTTGTTTCCTGAAGGAATGATATTTTTTTCTTTGTTCGAAGGCTATGTTTCATTTGCCTTTCTCTCTGTTTGTGAAGCTGCTTCTTTACTTGCTCTTCTTCTGGTTTTTCGTTTTCTTGTTTCCCTACCATTTTTAACCCTAATGGTTAACCAGAATTAAAGTGGGGCCCTTTCGTTTTTAAGCCAAGTTTAGCTAAAAATGGTATCTAAACAGATCAATTATAGATTGGATATGCATAAACACATATAGGGGTTTACACGACACACCGTCGAAGGGGTGATCATGGTCCAAATTGGTTCGATTTTGTAGTAAACTAAAAACCAAATCAATACCTACGGATTATGAATTTTGAGAACCACACCAATCCATAAAACTCATAAAACCCATCGAATCCAGACCTTCAAGATACGGATTGGTTTCGGTTTTGAACCATGAGTTACTTGAAGTTAAAATATCAATTTTATACACGATTTAAAGTACTCAAAATGGCATAGACAAATAAAACCAAAACTTATATTTGAACTTTAAATTCTATTGAAATCACCAAAACTCATCAAAATCAACCATCGCCAAAACTCGTGAACTAATAAAAATTTAGGGCAATTACTATTCGCAGTAAAATAATGTAGCAGTGAAGTCGAGTACTAAATTAGGAAGTTAATTCATTGTGGCATAGCCTATGTTTATTGGTGTGTCTATATTAAACTACTAATATACTCCCTCCGTCCCATTTTCATTGTCCATTTTTGTTTTTCGTGCCGTTCTTTCAACGTTTATATCTTCCAATATGAATCTCCAAAAATATGCAATATGGATCTTGTTTGATAGTTCTCGATTAGATCTATAATACAAAATTCTCAAAATTATGAAAAACATTGTAGATTGGGAGATATAAGTGTTGAAAGAACGGCACAAAAAACGAAAATGGACAATAAAAATGGGACGGAGGGAGTATATATATACAGTTCTTTTCATATCCGGTCGCCCGGATTTTATTTTTGTCCGGATATCATTAAAATAATATCCCCCTTTACTTCCCCCTCCCCCATTCAGTTCCCCTTTTCCATTTCGTTTGCTTGTCTGAGAAAGGAGGCGATTGTGCGAACGATTTGGTGCCGACGACTGTATACAAACGACGACGACCCCCTCTCTCTCTCTCGTTCGAAACCCATCTCTCTCTCTCTCTCTCTCTCTCGTTCGAAACCCATCTCTCTCTCTCTCTCTCTCTCTCTCTCTCGTTCCACAGCCAGAGAGTGAGAGAAAGAGGAACAAAGGCGACTTTGTACGGACGACCCAAGTTCAGATCGAAGCCGAGAACGACCCAGGGCTCTCTCTCTCTCTCTCGTTCTCTCTCTCTCTCTCTCTCTCTCGTTCAAAACAATAACTGATTTTTCCCCCTAATTTCTGATACGAACGACCCAAGCTGAGATTGAAGACGATGAACGAACGACGACCCAAGCTGAGATTGAGGACGACGAACGACGACCCAAGCTAAGGTCTCTCCCTCTCCCTCTCTCTGTCTCGTTCTTTCTCTCTCTCGTTTTATTTGATTTTTGAAACAAAAACTGATTTTCCCCTAATTTCTATGATTGTGAAAGTTCAAGCCACAGAGAGGTTAACTGTTCTCTGGGGCTTCTGTGTTCATGGTGGGTTGCTGAGGCTTCCCGTCTGTGTTCACGAGTGCATGAGCATGTCTGTGTTTTTGTTGTTTAGTTTCGGAATTCCAGATATCTTGGAAGCACTTAAGATTCTACCCACAAAAAAAAAAATGCACTCCCTATTTCCTCACCCGTTGAATGGATGAATTCCTATCTTGTTGACCGAGACATTGGCATTAAAATTTGAGCTAGTGCTGAAACTTTTGTTTCATTGGGGCGACACAAATGAATAGAGGGGAAGGATGAGTGAATTATGAATTAGTCTTCTTACAAAAGAGTGTAACTAGGGATGTATTGGTGTCAGTTATTCTAGTGACTTATTTTTTATTTCAGTATTTTGGCATTCTTGGGGATTACCCTGCTAGTCTGCTATACTTGTGCTTTTATCAAATTATTTATTGCCTGCAATTCTTCTGATGATTCTATTTAATTCTGCATGTGCATATTAGCATATCAAAAAGGGTCAAAGTCAACAGCTCATAAGTAGGTGACAATTTGATAAAATGGAAGAACAAGATCGAACCAATGTTAATCCAACCCCCTTGTTTCGAGCACCACCACCACCGAGATATCTCTCTCCCTCTCTCAAATATTTGTTGCATATTATAGCATAAAGGGAGACACATAGACTGGTATTTGTTGTAAATGTTTGTTTGCATGGTAGTAATTGTTTTTTATTTTGATTTTTAGAATGCAATCTTTGGATGACATAGCAGTATCACCGTCACCATCCCAACCGTGTCAATCATCTGTGAATTCTTGTCAAGAAATTGACAATCCTCCAGTTAAAAAACAAGTGATCCCGAAAATAGGCCAAGAATTTCTCAAATTAGACGACGTTTGGGAATTTTACAACGAGTATGCTAGAAAAGCTAGATTTAATGTCCGAATCAATTCTAGTCAGTTGCGTGAGAATGGTAAAGTAATGAGAAAGGAGTACGTTTGTTTTAAAGAAGGGGAGAGGAAAAATTCTAAGGCCACTAAACGGCGTCGGGGTTTAACTAGAGAGAAATGTGGTGCAAAACTTGCTGTTGTGAGAAAAGGTGAAGTGTTTGTTGTATCAAAATTTGTCGAGGGTCATAACCATGAGCTTACATCGCCAGAAAAGGTTCATTTGTTCAAATCTCATCGCCGAGTATCAGCCGCACAAAAAGCTTTAACGCAATAATTATCTGCTGCTAATGTACCAACGTGCTAATAAATGAGTATTTTTGAGTTGCAAGCGGGGGGGTATTGAAAATGTTGGATTTTTACCATGAGATCTTTACAATGATAAAAGAGATAGGAAGAATGCAGTACATGGTCATGACGCGAACGTTTTGTATGAGCATTTCGAGATGGAACAACAAAAGAATCCGGGCTTTAGGTTCACATTCGAGAAAGATGACAAGGATAGAATGACTCATTGTTTTTGGGCTGATGCGACCTCTAGAAAGTCATATCAATATTTTGGGGACGTGGTAGTCTTTGATACTACGTACTACACAAACAAATATTCATTGATATTTGCACCTATATTGGGGGTCAACCACCATAGACAGACAACACTTCTTGGGTGTGCGTTCTTGAGTGATGAAAAAACTGATTCGTTTGTGTGGCTCTTCAATGAATGGTTAAAATCGATGCCAGGTGGACCACCCAAGATGATCATAACTTATCAAGATCCGGCAATGACAAGAGCAATTGCTTCTGCTCTTCCAAATACGTTTCATCGATATTGTATTTGGCACATTGTGAGCAAATTTTCTGAAAAATTGGGTGCACTGTCATATAAGGAACATTATAATGAGTTCAAGAATTGTATATGGAATTCTCAATCACCTGGAGAATTCGATGCAAGATGGGCAACTATTGTAGGAAACTCTAACCTGTCTAGTAATAAATGGTTGCAAGACATGTATGAAATTCGTCATAGATGGGTTCCTGCATATACGAACCACATATTTTCCGCCCATATGACTAGTAGTCAATGGGCTGAAATTTCTCATTCATTTTTTAAGAGGTATGTGTCCAAAGAAAATTCAATGATGGATTTTGTGACGCGATTCAATAGGGCACTTGCCAAAGTCCGACATAATGAATTGGATTTGGACCATAAAGATGTAAATGAGAAGCCTCTCTTGAAAACCTCGTGGGCAATGGAAAAGAAAATGAGTGAAATATATACATGGAGCATTTTTGAGAGGTTTCAAGGGGAAATCTTTCAAATTAATGCATATGTGGTTACGTTCATATGCGAGAATCAACATTGGTATTTGTGGAATGTTCAGAGAGAAGAATTGGAAGGTGCGAGAATTCGTGAGATTTCGGTTGACAAGTCATCGAACCGTGTGAGTTGTTCTTGTAAGATGTTTGAATTCGATGGAATTCCTTGTCGGCACCTGTTGGCGTACCTATTTAGAGTGCAAATTAGGGAACTCCCTACTGAATACATCTTGCAGAGGTGGACGAAGACAGCAAAAGCGGGCAGGGTGATGGATGACTTAGGTAGTGGTATGAGAGAAATATGTAACAGTTCAATTCTTGTGAGGCGACAAGGGCTCTTCCAACTTGCTTGTACAGTTATTGATGATGTTGTAATAGATGAAGAAAAAAGTGAAGTTTTGCAAGAAGCTTTGGAATCTGTTCAAAAGAAGATTGCATTGATGAGAATTTCTCGGACAGATGGTGGTACGAGTCGTATCCAAGTGCCTCTTTCTCTCGGAAGCCAACATAATTTGAAAGAACCACTTCAAGTACGGGCAAAGGGATGTGGTAAGCGTTTGAAAGGGGGAAAAGAGAAGGCCGTCAAGAACAAGAGGCAATGTAATGGTTGTGGGTTAACGGGGCAGTCGCATGACAAAAGGAATTGTCCCAAGCTTATGAACATGTAAGTGGATGTTAATTTATACTTTGAATGTCATTGTTTATACACGGAATACATTTTAATTGATGTCTTATTTTATTAGGTCTTCATAAGATGTTAGGTTGAGTGATGACGAAGACGATGACGAGGAAGACGTTGACGATGAGTGTAAGTGTTTGTCTTTTCTGGTACATGTAAGTTGTTCTTGTCTTTTGTTTCGTTTATTGATGTTATTACCTATATGGGTTGCAGGATGGATTGCAGCTGCTGTTTAGCTGTCCGAGATGTCCGAACTACATTTTCAGTTTTTGTAATGTTCTGTGATTTCGGTAGTATGTGGTTGTGAACTCGGTGCTTATTTGTAATGGGGGATATGAGTAATGCTTGTGAACTCTGTGGTTTCGGTAGTTTTTTTTTTTTTGTCTACTGATTGCTTCCTGCTATAACCTTGGGTGCTTTGGATGACTCTACCTTTGGATGACTGTAGCTTTGAATGACTCTAGCTTGGCACCTTCCAGCTCGAATTGGTAGTTGTTCAAAATGGGCATTTTAAATTCCCTAGTTGAATTCTCCAGTTGAATGAATGAATGGAAGTCTATGTTTATTCTGTTACTTTGCTTTAAAATGAACTATGGTGAGACCATCCACTTGTATTGATTGTTTCCAAATTCCAATGGTGCTGCTTGTAGGTTTCCGTTTGTTGTGCTTGACTGCTAATTTCATGAATTCTTTTTATCGAACCGTATCTAACTCCAACTGATCTATCAAGAGTAATGTTGAATGTTCATCTTTAATAAAGTTGAATGTTTAGCTTTCAATTGAATTTGTTTTCAAAAAAAAAAGCATTCAGTTGAATTTACACTCTTTGTTCTATGCTAATCAAGATTATTGCAAGAGAGAATGGAATAGACCGGGTGACAATAAATCCAGGATGGGTGTTTGGTCCTCTCTTGCAGCCAACTCTCAATTTCACTAGTTTTGAACTCCTACTTTTTTTTAATAGTAGTTTTTTAAGGCCGCGCATAAGAGAGAGAGAGACAGACAGCCACCAATTGTGGTGCTCCCTAATATTTTGAGCTTAGACAGAGGTGAAAATCCAAGGATAATTTTTGCAAAGATAACAAAGAGAGCTTGTATCTTAAAATGATAACTCTAATTTGGAAAGCATTTCTAATTGGTAGTGCCATGGTCCCTTTCAACAGAACATTCAAATGCCTCATCATGCTGGAATTCGAAATAGAAACAGTTCAGGATAACAGAACATTCAAATGCCTCCATTAAACCATTTAGCAACAAATACCAGTTAGCAACAAATACTACCAAGGTTTTAAAGTACAAATCAACAAACAAGAACAAGAACTAAGGTTTTAAAGTACCGGTTACAACAAATACTAACGAATACAAATTACATTCACTTAAGAAGTGCAATGATAGCCACTACCAAGGCTAGCCCACTTAAGAATTGACAGACAATTAGCATGTGCTTTAAATTAGCCACGGTGACTTCAACGACTTCAACATGTGCATCATTATTTACTACTTTCACCCCAAGTGTTTCTCATTCAATAGCTTCTCAAAATACATTTTCCATCTATCTGTGATCTCCTCATCTTTCACCAATACCCTTGAATCATCACCTTTTATACACTAAACTTGAGAGAAGTCTCTAGTTTTCTTTTCTCTCAGCTCGGCGAGTTTATATATGTTCTTCTCTCCATCTTTACCGTCTAATTTAGCATAAAAATCATCATAAGCTCACAGCTTAGCATCCCTAACGGCTCTCTTAGCTTCCTTGCAAACTTGTATATAGCTCCTATAAGTATCCTATTCTGATCCTTTTGCCACTTTTTAACGCATTACGTTTTTGCTTTTACTATGGCTTGAACCTCGTCATTGCACCACCAGGTTTCTTTAGATATAGGACATTTCCCCTTTTGCTCTCCAAGAACCTCTTTTGAAACACTTCTGATAATGTCAGCCATTTTACTCCACATCATATTACTATCATCCTAAGCCCACCCTACTTGTTGGAACATCTTGGCCCGAACATCTCTAGTTTTTCTCCTCTTAGAACCCACCATCTAGTTCGTGGGCTTCTAGTCTCCTTATTTGTTATATGTTGCCCTTTCAGGCAAATATCTAACACGATAAGTCTATGTTGTGATGCTAGACACGCTCCAGGGATAATCTTGCAATCTTTACATAACAAGCGTTCAATGCCTCTAACAAAAAAGTAGTTCTATATGACATCTATTGGACCCGCTCTTAAAGGTAATTAGGTGTTCTCCTACCTTCTCGAGGAAAGTCTGCACAACTATAAGATAAAAAGCCACTGCAAAGTCCGGACGCCTGGTGGGCACCCGTGTTTCTAATAGTCTAGGAAGAACATCAAACAATAACAAATCAAGAAAGAAAAGATATTGGTGATCAATGAAAAACCATGTTAGTATATGTTCATGCCAATTAATAACGGACCCTCAAATTTTTATTTGGGAATTCTATCAGACGTTTGTATATACTTCTTTTTCTACTATGTTGATTATGAAAATAATATCTTACTATTGCGATGTTAGAAAGTATTATTTTACTTGTAACATAAAAGTCTTATAGGTATCTTTCCATCTAATACATTGCCAAATATAAAATTCACTGACGTCTCCGGGGGTGTTCATTTAATGGTTTTTTGAAATCTCATGCTTGCGTGTTTGTGAGGTATGGTATCTACTTCTTCAACGGGAACTATTAAAGCATTCAACTCAAAATTAACTCGCAAAAAGTGGAGAGGTTCACAAGGTTCATATGCTAGTAGGGGAGGTCCTCTTTTGCTAATGTGAGACAAATTGTAACACTATCACACATGTACATTTCCACTCCCGCATGAAGTGGTAAGCAAAGGATCTAGAATATATGAATCACGATGGAACTAAGTGCACTTATAGCACATAGAAAAGTGAGTGAAATAGACTGTACAAAAACACCAGTGCTAAAACCGTATTAAAGCATCCAACTCATAACAAATCAGCGATGAAGATTGAGTAGAGAGGCACATAAGGTTAATATACTAGTTTGGCAGGCATTATTTTACCGATTTGGGAGAAAAGTGGAACAGGAACCAACTACCACCTTGGATTCCTTCTCTCCTTTAACTACTGGCCTGTTAGGGGAAATGAAGAGAAATGAAAAGTTTCCATAGATGAATATGTTCATCGCCGAGTGTCTTTCAAGTTTCATATCGACTATCTAGAATTTTGCAATTAAGGATTCTAACTATTGCTGGAGTATCCACCTCTTTGATGACTGAATATGATCCAGCAATAACTTTCTTCAGAGAGAGCCTCAAGTGGTGAGATGGTTTACAAAATTAAGAATTTGCCCAGTGAAAACTGAAAATTGCCTACATAACCTAATTGAGTAATGAGCTTTGAACTTACTATTGTGACACTCAATCATAACATGGGAATCCGGACGTAATCTAGAATTTTCCAGTTCAATAACCGTAAAGGACGTGTCAACTCAAGGACAGTAAGAAACTCTTAAGTCCAACACTGTTTGTCAACCTGTCATGACCTTAAACTGATAATACAACAAAAGAAGGGAGAAGAGAAAAAAACCTAACATAGCAAATGACTTCGTAATCATACTGTGAAGAAAATCACCTTTAGGTTCAGGCGCTCTCTGAACTCGCAACAGAATAAGAGGTTTCAGCTCCGACTTTGAATTTCATAACTGATCGTTGACACTCAACCTTCATTCAAGGACACAATGTCCTTATTTTTTACTGTAATCTGTTATGTCGGTCTAAAAGTACCAGTTCTTTTCTAAATAATTGATGATCTTTACAATCCAATTCTTTACAGCTTCTGAACTCTCGAAATATGCTTTTATTTTCTCATTCCACGAATCTACAAACAGATTTCCGATGCTATGATTAACTCTGGGGTGTACACAGGACATCATTCTGCACAAGTTGTCCTGGTTCGAAGATTAAACTACATTTCCAGGCTGACATTGAAGAGAACAGACGCTCTTTGATAGATAATGAATTTACAGGAAACCCATATGCAAAACGTATCCTGCTTTCCCATTCCATTGGCCATTAGCCTTCATCACCAATAGTCTTTACATGAACATCTTCCATCTTCAAAACAATGGAACCGATTTGAATCCCTCACAATTATTTTCCTCCCAACTATCTTGGATATAAATTTGATGGCCATATGGCAGTCAACACAATCTTAGATTCTTATAAACCTTTATTGCCGTCCCCGGAGGAGTAGCTATAATTACAAATGCAACTGCAAGATTTTCACTGTGATAGGAAACATTTTGCTCCTTTTGTTCCTCTTCCACGTCATGCAGCACATTCTCTGTTTAAGGTACATACCCTTCTTCCTTCATCCTCTTCGAAAGATCCCCCCAAAAGTCGTTTATTTCCTTTGATCTTGGGTGAGATAAGTCTCCCACTACGAACACATGGACCTTTCTCTTGATTTCAATCCAACTTAAACCTGGTTTCTTTACCACCTCCTTGTCATTCATAGTTTTTCTGGTCTTCGCCACTTCACCCCATTTACCAGTAGTGGCAGAGATGTTGGCTAGGGTAACATAAGTAGCCGCATTCTCAGGCTCTAGTTCAAACAATGCTTCTGCAGCTCGTTTAGCCAGTGCAAGATTTCCATGAATTCTACAACCACCAAGCAAGGAAGCCCACAAAAACTTATCAGGCTTCATGGGCATTTGATCAATCATATCCTCAACTTCTTTGAACCTTCCAGATCGGCTCAAAAGATCTATCACACATGCATAATGATATGTTGAATGTCTTAGCCCATGTTTGCATTCTATAGAATGGAAGCATTCAAGCCCTTTATCAACTAATCCAGCATGAGTGCAAGCTGAAAGAACCCCAACAAACGTAATGTGATCAGGCTTAGTGCCCGATTTGAGTACCAACTCAAATAACTGAAGAGCCTCGTTAGGTTGACCATGTTGAGAGTATCCATTGATGAGGGAAGTCCATGAAACTAAATTCGGATGAGGCATAAAGTCGAAGACCTTTTTTGAATTGTCAATGTCCCCACATTTCGAGTACATATGAACAAGAGAACTTGTTGCAAATGAAAAGGGGTTAAATCCAATCCGTGTCATGTAGCCATGAACCTGCTTTCCAAGGTCCTCTGAAGTTTCAACTGCACACGCATTTAAAACCCCAGCAAATGTGAACTCGTTAGGCCTCATACCCGACTTCAAGAAGTCGGAGAACAAAGCAAACCTTCCTCCCTCCTTCCATCCTCAAAGTATCAGTGAATCATAGCCGTCCACGAAACAACATCCCGATCCACTGTCTTATAAAAAAATGTAGCGCGCTTCATCTATATTCCCACATTTTGCGTACATATAACAAAGGTAACTCCACACTACAGCGTCCGAATCCAATCCAATACACGTAACATGACAATAAATCTCCTTCCCAATGCCTAAAGCCTGAATGGCAGTAGAAGCAGATAGAGCACTAGAAACCGTAAACTTTTTGCACTTACTACCCTCGTATCTTTGCATTACTCTAAACAACTCTAATGCCTCATCTGGCTGGTCATGCCTTACATAACCCAAAACCATCGCAGTCCAAGAAAAGTTGTCTTTCTCAGGCATTCCATCAAACAAGCTCCGAGCTTCTTTAACTTGCCCCGCCTTTGCATACCCAGATATCATAACACAAATCCCTTTCGCACGTTTCATCAAACAGTTGCTGCGCATCCACAAGGCTCTCGCATTTACAATACAAGTCAAGCAGGCGGTTCGAAAACATCTGGTACGAAGCCGGATGATTTCATGTACGTGTGGACCCTTTTGGCCTATTTGAGAGCTCGTAGGTGTAGGCAGAGGTTTATGAGGGCCGAGTACGTTGCGGCAACGGGAGGAGAGCGAACGAGGTCTAGCATTTCGATTGCTTGTTTCAAGCACTTTTGTTGGCAAAGAACGTCGATTGCTTAGTTGAATGTGTTGTTTCTCTGTGAGTGGTTTGTGGGTTCGTCCTTGTTTTGAGATTTCAATGGTGGGTTTGGATTGAATTGGGTATGATGGGGGGAAGTGGAGGTCATCGTGTGGAGGTGGAGGAGAGAGGAGGGAGGGTGCGAAATGGGTTTGAGGAATTTATGGAGATAGGATTGTATGTTACTCCCTCCGTTCCGCAAAGTTTGGCACTTTTGTGCTTTTACTTGTCCCATAATATTTGGCTACTTTGAGAAGTCAATAGCAAAATTAAGTGAACTTCCCATTTTACCCTTTTCTTTTGCACATGCACTAAACCATTTTCTTTTGCACACTAAACAACAATCCATTCAAAGAAACAAAAGTACACTTTTCATTACCCCATGCACTACCAATTTACATACGGCCCTTTCAACATTTACAACTGAAATTTACAACTAGATTGAAGAACTTGGCCAACAAAAACTCCATGTTCTTTCTTTTCAATAACAAAAAAAACTGGAAATGCTTTACTTCAACTTGATTTTACAAAAAAACACCATGGTTGATTGAAGAACTTGGGCACAAAAATTCAACAATTTCTTCTGGAGTTAACCTGGAAAAAAAAAACAAGGAGAAAGCATCACCAATGAATAAAACAAAGAAAAGAAAAAAAATTGAAGAATATGAGAATGAATAGCATGTTAACAGTAAACAAAAAGAAGAAAAAAAAACATGGAGCACCTTGATTTAAACTCTGCAAATGAGCCAGTGCACTCTCCATGATACCGCTTTCACATTCGAGTTGAGAAGGAAGCATTGCACTTCGAATCAATTGGTTTTTTCCAATGTGAGGCAACTTGTAATTGTTTTCCCCATGAACTTTCATCACTTCAACCATACATGCTTGCAATGATACGAACACACGATTAAGACTATCCGTTGACAATTCTTCAAAAGATCTCCACCGCATTGACAAGCGCATCAATTGTCTTAGGCGCTTCTTGATGTTGCAATGATTGAATCGCTCTAAAATAACCAAGATCCAAAACATTCATGTCCGGACTACTTGGAGGTTGATTCGATAAACGGATATCAAATCCATCTTTCGTGGCCGCTTCAAGAAATTGAAGATCGAATGGTTGGATATGTGGTTTTGCATTGTCTTGTTGAATAAATATGGTTTCATGTGCACTAGAGCGTGGCCATTTAGACTGGATTGCAGGCAAAACTTGATTAATCAAGCAAGAGCGAATAATATCTTTGGTTACCGATATTATTGCCTTTGTCTCCAATGTACCCGCCGGTCGATTTTTACTGGATCGTCGGGCTGGTTCTTTGAATGCAAAAGGAAAAATACCAATCTTACCAGAGAATTCCTCATTTTGGTTAGCATCAAATCGAGGCCGAGCTACCACAGCCAAGAACATGACCTTTAGGATGAACCTTTTACTTTTGCAAGTGCGGTGAGGTTCTTCTTCTTCCGGGAGTAGATAATACCTCTCCGCTTCTTTTGTCATGTAGAACCATTTTTCATCAATGTGAACATAGTTGTACATGCTCTTGAATTTTCTTGGCTGATTTTCACCATCACTGGGCTCAAGCATTGAAAGGCAAAACTGGAGTCTTGCCTTCTTAGCTTGTTCCGATAAATATGGTTTTCAATGCATTGGAATGAGGCCGAATTTTACCTTCTTTAATTCGCCTGTGAATGGTTGTTTTTGAGACTATCATTGCCGTTGCCAATGACCGGATGTTTGTTCGCCGGGCACGATCAATATCCTTCATTTTGGTGAAGTCGATTGGTACTCGTTTGCGACCACTTGAAGGCATTTTGCTAGAAACATTGACCATCACTCCATTAGCAATACAAGCCATCCCTCGATTCCAAATTCGGCGCACTGTGTTGAAACTAGTCGAGAACAATTCAGCAACCTCTCTTACAGAACTTCTCTTTAATTTTCCATCCACACTTTGTAGCAACACAGCTTCAAAAATTGCTTCTCTTTGTTGATTGGTTAGATTTCTTTTTGTTCTTGGATGAAGAGAGGCAATCTCAAGTGCATGATTCATGATTGATTTTGGAGGAGAAAAGTGGAGTATTTAGGGGCTGTTTGATAAAACTGAAAATTGAAACTGAAAGCTGAAAAATTAAGTACTGAAAGCTGAATGCTGAATTTTTTAAGCTGAAAAGCTGTTTGATAAATATATACTAAGCACTGAATTAAAAAAAAATGATGAATTAATTTTAGTTTCGATTCTCACTTAAATTACTAATGATCACAATGTACTTATGGTAATGGTGGAATGGTGATTGTGATGGTGGTGATGGAGCGAGGGGGGTGGTGTTAGTGGTGGTGGAGGTGGAGTGGTGAATGCCGGGATGGAGTGGGAGTGGTGGTGGTGTTGGAGTGGTGGCGGTGGTGGTGTAATGGTGGAGTGGTGGTGGGGTAATGGTGACAATGAGTGGTGGTGGTGGAGTGGTAACTGTGCAATGGTGGCGGCGGTGTGGTAGTGGTGGTGGCGGTGTGGTGGTGGGCTGGAATGGTGGAGTGGTGGTAGTGGTAGTGGTGGTGGTCGTGGTTGTGCAATGGAGGCAGCGGCGTGATAGTGATGGTGGTGGTGGTGGTGGTGGACGTGGTGGTAGTAGTGGTGCAATGGAGGTGGCGGCGTGATAGTGGTGGTGGAGTGGTGGTTGAATGCAAATACACAAAAATTCAGCCAGAATTAAGTAGTTCAAAGCTACTTAATTTTTTTCAACTTTTTAGCCTACATTTTAAGTAGGACTTAATTTGTTAAGTAATGTAAAATGTAGTTATCAAACCTACTGAATCACTTGTTACTTAATTGATTCAGTTTCAAGTGTTAAATTTAGGTTATTAAACAACCCCTTAGAGTAGGAAATTACCCAGTAGGAATAGATTATGCTTGAAGAAGGGGAATACTTGTGATTGGAGCAGAAAATTAAGGAAAAGATAGAAGAAGGAAAGAAACGTGGGAACAAGGAAGTGGAGAGAGAGAGAGACTCTGAGAAGGAAATTGAGAGAAATGTGGGAACAGGGAAGTGGAGAGAGGGAGAGAGAGACTTTGAGAAGGAAATTGAAAATACAATGGGTAGTTGTCAGCCGTATGAAGCGGCAAAAACGTGGGTCAATTCAATTTTTCAATTTCAATTTGGGAGCCAATAGCCACAATTAGCGCCAAAACTTTTTGTTATCCGGCCCAAATTTGAAAAATTTCAAATAGTGTTGAAATTACATAAGGGTAAAATTGAAAAGTTAGCTCATTATTTGTACACCAAATTTTTTCTCTTAAAAGTGGGAATTCCCAAAAGTGACAAACTTTGCGAGACGGAGGGAGTAGCTCTCATGGTTTTCAGAAGACGGAAGGAAAAAGCAACAGATTACTCCAGTATTAGATAGGGACCCTACGGTGACGATTGGCCGCCGTCGTAGGAGGAAGGATATAAGAGAACTAGTAACAAGGTGACTTTTTAGCGCCAGTGTTCTTGAAACCCTTTTTGTTTAAAAATCAGAGGTTCTATTGGTGCCAGAGCGTAGAAACCCTTTTTGGGTAAAAAAAAAAAAAAGATCGGAATTGTTCATTTTGTTTCAAATATTTTGTTTACAGTCTCTACAAAAAATAAATTCAATCTGGTATCGATTAGAGCGTCTACGAAATGTTCAATTTTGTCTCAGAATTCAAGGCTTGAGTTCTAAAGCAAAATTGAACATTAATTAAATACTCTTCGTACAAGCAAAGCAATCTCAGAATGTCAAATGCGGCACACAATTGTTCACGATGGATCGCTGGCGACACAGGACTGGCAACCTATCTAGCGAATTAAAGACAATCCCCTACAGAGATACCACTGGTGATTTTTAGGGTAAATTACAGTTAACCCCCTCCAACTAACACTCGGAACACTTAACCCCCTCTAACTATAAAATTGGACACTTAACCCGCTCTAACTATTGGATATCCAATCCCAGCTCACTTCTGTTAAGAAGAGGATGTAGTTACCATTTTGCCCTTTACTGATAAATGGTTCCCTAAATCCATTCCCACAAAAACCTCCGGTTAACCCACAAATCCATTCTCACCGTATGAGACACAAGCATCGTTTTCACCCTACATCCCAAATTTCATAACTTCTCCTCCACCCGAGGCTTCTGCTCCTACAAATGATGGGTCTTCTTATAATTGTTCTAGTTGCATTTTTGATGTTCTAATGATTGGTGCTACTGCGGGGGATGGCATAACCGATGGCAGAGAGGTGTTTAAAGCTGCGTGGGACAATGCTTGCCAAGGCCTAAGGGGAGTCAGGGGTTCTCCTCTGGAACACCATCTATCACCATGGCGTCCTCAGCTAACCCACAAAAACCTCCTTTGGAATGCCCTTTATCTCCATGGCGTCTTTGTCGACGAGAATGGTCTCCAATCTTGAACAAACCCACCCCAAAATTGAGGCCTACAACATCCAATTCACGACCTAATCAACCACACCAATTTAGAGACCTCTGCAGCCTATCAACCACACTAAACACCAAATCCCAAACGAATATCGACCCGTGGGGTATGCGCAGGAAATTGCGATTCAGAATAGGAAAAGTTGTGTATGGGGGATGAGTGAAAATCTGTGGAGAGAGAGATTAGAAAGAGCAAAGAGCCAAAGAGATGGAGTCCATCATAGAACCCTACCTGGTTTTTTTTTTTTGGGATCGGCAAACCCAAGAAGAGGGTTATCTAAGCCAACGAGAAGTTCTTGTTCTCCTTCGATTGGGAGAACACTGAGGACACCTCACGAACTTTCTCTACCAGAACCCCCACGAGGCCCACCTCCTCTTCGGCGACTTCTGCGCCGGTGTGGACCGCCGCCGCCACTGCGAGCAGAAAAAAATCACCGCCAAGAACGAGAAGGATTTGAGGGACGAGATCTGTAAGGACGCTGTGGAGGAGATGCCCGACGCAGGCACTGGTTGGAAAAGAACCTGGAGCCTGGAGGGAGATTATGGAGAGGGACGGATGTCTGGTTTTGGAAGAGAGAGAGAGATGGGAAAGGGGGTGAGAGGAGAAAGGGCAATAACGTCCCTATGCTTCAAATAAGTGAGCATGTGATTTACATGCGCCCATTTCCATCCAAATTCTAACGGAATGCTAACAGAAGTGAGCTGGGATTGGATATCTAATAGTTAGAGGGGGTTAAGTGTCCAATTTTATAGTTAGAGGGAGTTAAGTGTTCCCGAGTGTTAGTTGAAAGGGGTTAACTGTAATTTACCCTGATTTTTATATGCAATGTACCTGTAACGATTAACCAACCCCTAGTGAGATGCCACTAACCTACGAACCATTAGTCTAATCATATGATTCAATTTGTTTTGCCAAATTGTTGTTCAGTAGCCATAAATATTGGCTGACAAATACATTTGATGTTCGCAGTTTTTTATTAGATTCTTGATAAATTTATCATGAATGAATGAATGCTGGGTAAACTTATGATGAATCATGATTGATCACTTAATTCAATTTTAAATTAATCATGAATTACGGACTTATTTACTATAAATCGTAGTTTGATTCAATATATCTTGAATGTTGGTTTGATTGATTTCTAAATTTACCATGAATCACATTACATTGATCATGAATGCTTGGGAATTTCTATTTTATCATGAATGTTGGACACGAGATCCGGTTCTTAAAAAAAAGGTTTCTAAAGTAGGAGTAATTGTATTTCATGTGGAGTTCAAGGGAATTTTCCTAAACTAATAAAAGGAGTTGGTCGCAAAAACAAAAACTTCACATGAGTTGATATATATACATGGGTGAAGAGAGCGGCGGGGGGCGGGTTTAACCGTCAAGAAAGAGGGAGAGAGACACACAGGAGAGAGAAGAGAGGGGAAAAGGAAGGGAAAATGATTGGACATCCTTGAAACAAAACTGTATTGAGTAATTCTTAATTTCTTTTGGTATAGTAGTCTGTAAATATCACGTGTTCTTGAATTGGGTTGTTCTAGGGTATTGAGTAAAGTGGGTTTGGGTATCCTAAATCAAATAATGAGTTGGTTTTCAATACCTGAATTAGAATAGTTGGAATTCGTGGCTAGAAGCTCCTAGTTAACTCTTTATGTGCCTGAATTAGTTTTGTGCAAGTTGATATATCTTCTCTTGGTACTAGAATTGAAGTTCTAGTGATGTAAATCATGTATAGTGCTGAAATTAGTTGCTCAAATGCAGTTTTAATGCTAATAACCTCTATAGTTGTTGTAATTGATTGTTAAGTGCTGATACATGTTGAACCTATGAATTAAGCGCTGGAAAATGTAATTTAGTTTCAGGAATTAATTTTTATAGACTGAGAATTGATTATATAATTGCTGAAGCTGAATCTTTGAAGCAGGAAATGATGGTGTAAGTGCAGGAATTACTAATTTTAGTGCATATATAGATGGTCATTCTAGTGCAAAGAACTTATTTGATTTGCCTAGAATATGATCGTAAGTGATGGGATACAAGTTTATATTGTCGAAATTTAAAATCAATTGCTATATATTTGGTTGAAATTAGTGTTTCATTGTCGGAATTGGTTGAGAAGAGAGTAAAGAGCAAGTAGCTACAATTGGTGCAAGGGTTTATTTATATATTTCTTTTTTTGAGTATCTCATTTCATACTCATATGATCAGATTTATGTGCTAGGCTTGGAAGGGACAAGAAAATAGTGCAATTTCATCTTCAAATTGTCTTGTGATTGTGGTGGCTTCAGTTACGAGCTCGGTAACCGGGCCTTATGAGGTGACTCCGGCATTCAAGGAGCCCTAAGCCGAAGCATCGTAAGGGTTCCTCACTCCGGTTTTATCCCTCGGTGCCCCCTTCGGGGTCGGTTTCCCGCATGCTGCAATAATGACAGCTGTCCAGCCTCTCCTGAGGATTCTCCTGAGGCACTCAACAGAATGTTGTTGCGCCAGGCGGTCCCCACAAAGGTCATGCAACGAATGTAATCATGAGGATTCATCTCCTCCGTGTGCTACGTAACCGTTTCGACCCTCCCGTCACCTATGACGTCACCCGAAGCGATTACCTGAGCGTATACTCCACGCGCTAGCTTGGAGCCCAAGCAAACCCTAGGTCTATAAATACGAAGGGACTCTAACCTAAAGAGGTACGCCATTCTACCCTATCTCGAGATCTATTTTCCCCTTCCTGAGATCTAACTTGATCATCGGAGGGTCACTGGGGTGCCCAACCCCTAGTGACTTGGTGCAGGTCTCAGGCGGCGGAAGCGCGGAGCAGCAGGAGGGGGAGCCAACCTGTGCCTTGGATCTGTTCCTGATAATTCGAACCCCGACAATTGGCGACTCCGCTGGGGACGCATCCACTCTACAAATCGTTCGTCTCCCTCCTTCCAAAGAGCTCCGTCCAAACCTCCGTCACAGCAATGGTGGAAGTCGAAGATCCTCACCCCAGTGAAACAACCCTCGGCCTCGGCCCGTTCGGAGAGCCCATCCTGGCTCCTGGCGGGGCCGGTGCCCCAGGGAAGGCTCACATGTCCATCGGAGTCGGAGCTGGAACTTCAACCCAGGACGCGGGGACCGGCTCCGAACTCCACTCCTACATCCGTCACCTGGAGCGGAAGATCGACGACTTGTCAACCGTCGTGGAAAGAGACAAGCACGTCCGCGATGAGCTCGCTGAAATCAAGCACCTCCTCCTGATATCCACGTCTCACTCCTCCGGAGGCCATGGAGGTAGACAGAGCCATTCAAGTCCTTCCCGCAGTCGCGGGGGAGGCCGTTTGGTCGAACACTAGCCTCGACCCTCTGTCAAAGACCGTCTCGATCCTCCTGTTGTAAAGGATGGTCGTCCCGAGGGCGGCGCTGGGTGTAAGGAGCGCTCCCGTTCTCCTGATCCCAAAGATCCACGAAGAAAGCGATCCGTCCTCGAGAGGCTTGGAGCTGGTAGCGACTCCGCCTCCTCCACGCATCCGGTCAAGTTTGGAAAGGAAACTCGTGAGCCCACCCCAAGCTTCACCAGAATTGCCAACGACGACGGCGCTCTCTTGGAGTTCCAAACAAAAGGGTATCGGGAGCGCCTCAAGAATGCTCGGGCTAAAAGCCCATTCGTCTCACATCCAGGAGAAAAAGGTGGCGGAAGCCACGTCACGGAGCGCCTCGGGCCCTATGCCCGAGATAGCTACAAGAAGGGCCAACAGGAGCGATCTCATTAGAGATCAGGAGGCACCCCACCGAAGAGGAAGGAGTACGAAAGGCTGGACGAGTCGGTCCCAAAAAAGCGTCCCGCGCATGAGCGTCCAGACGGTCTTGACCGTTCGATCCGACCTCATCGTGACGCCCGACTCCGGAGACTCACGACCTCCCCCTTCACACGAGAGATCGACTCGGTCACCCCCCCAAAAGGATTCACCCAGCCCAAATTTGCCAAATACGACGGCAAAACCGAGGCGTACACTCACCTGGTGCAGTACAAGCTCGTCATGTCCCTCTTCCTCAGAAATGAGCCCTCGGACGACGCCTTCCTCTGTAAGGTCTTCCCTGCCAGCCTCGGGAACCTAGGCCTTACATGGTTTAACCAGCTGCCTGCCAGATCAATTTCATCATTTGACTCCCTGTGCGATGCCTTCATGGCTCGGTTCGTCACAAGCAACAAGCACGAGAAGGAGATTGATTCCCTCCTCTCTCTCCGGAAACGCCCCGACGAAACGCTCCGCCAGTACGCCGGTCGTTACTGGGAGCTATTCAACGAAATCGAAGGCTGCGACGGTGTCATCTCGGCCCGCGGATTCAAGCTCGGTCTCACCGCCCAAGACGAGCAAGTCTACGACGACCTCGCCCGTAACAAGCCGGACTCCATGAAAGACCTCATGACCCGCATCGAAGGCTGGTGCCAGCTCATCGAGTCCAAAGCTGAAAGGGGCATCGGGAAGCCCCCGAGCTCCAAAATCCATTCTGTCTCGATGAACTCCTCAGTTCCCGCCCCTGTCTCCACACCTAAGAAGCAGGTCAACAACATCAAGCAATCACCGAAGAAGGGACCGAAGCCAAGTGATTTCAACGCTGAGAAAACTGTCTTCACCATCCCTATTTACCGGATCATTGATCAGGTGAAGGACCAGCCTTTCTTCTCCTTCTCGAATCAGAAGCTCGGCACCGAGAACGAAAAGATCAAAAATCCAATCGTCCGATGTAGCTATCATAACGAGCAAGGCCACTTCACCACCGCCTGCAAGCCCTTCAAGGCTTACTTAGAGCAGCTTGTTGCCGGGGGTCACCTCAATCACCTCATCGATCAGGAGAAAATGAAGGTTCGGGCAGAGCGCGCCGAACACCGAACCGAAGAGGAAATTCAGACGATTCATGTTATCCACGGCCCTCTGCACCCCGAAGCCACTCGTATCATCCGTGCCGAGTTAAACGACGCGTCCGCCTCCAAACAGGTCATGCTCGTCGGTCCCGACAACAAGCGCGCCCGCACCGATGACGGTTCAAAGTGGACCATCACGTTTACCGAAAAAGATCTCGACCGTGTCCAGCTGCCACATAATGACGCCCTCGTCGTCACACTCCGCATCGGCACTTTCAACGTCCGCCGCGTCCTCGTTGACCAGGGCAGCTCGGCCGAAGTCATGTACTACTCCTTGTTCCAGGACCTGAAACTCTCAGACACCGACCTCTGACGCTCCGAGGTTCCCCTCATCGGTTTCAACGGAGCCTCGGTATGGCCCCTCGGGCTAATCACTCTCCCCGTCCGTGCAGGCTCGGTGGTACTTGACATGGAGTTCGTGGTCGTTGATGTACCAAGTCCCTATAACGCAATTGTCGGCCGCACCTGGCTCCATAGGTTGAAGGCTATCGCCTCCACTTATCACCAGGTAGTCCGCTTCATAGGTGCTAACGGACGACAGGAGGATCTATACGGTGACCAAACAGCGGCAAAAAGATGCTATGTTAACGCGGTCCGAAGCAATAGGAAGACTTCCCGGGTTAACCTCATTGAAGTCCCCGATGCACCCGTCCTAGAAGACGTCGGCCGGCCAGCCGACGAGAAGGCCGTTGAGGAACTCGTTACCGTCCCCATTACCGAAGACGGATCACGTTTTTTCCTTGTCGGTTCCTCCTTAAGTGACACCGAGCGGAATGACATGGTGGATTTTCTCAAAAAGAACATCGAAGTATTCGCATGGACTCCCTATGAGATGCCCGGAGTCGATCCCTCTTTCATCTGCCACGAGCTCAACATTGACAAGACCAAGCGTCCTGTCATCCAGAAGGCCCGGCGTTCCTCTCCGGTCCATTCCGAAGCCGTTATCGAAGAGGTCAACCGACTCCTCAACGCTAATGCCATCCGCGAGGTCCAATACCCCAAGTGGTTGGCGAATACCGTGGTTGTTAAGAAGAAGAATGGAAAGTGGCGCGTCTGCGTCGATTACTCCAACCTCAACGACGCCTGTCCGAAGGATTTCTTCCCCCTTCCGAGGATCGACCAACTTGTTAACGCCACGGCCGGCCACGACCGACTCAATTTTATGGACGCTTACCGAGGCTACCATCAAATTGCCATGAGTGAAGGCGATGTCGAGAACACGGCCTTCATCACCCCTCACGGAATCTTCGGCTATCTCGTCATGCCCTTCGGTCTCAAGAATGCCGGGGCAACTTTTCAACGGATGATAACCAAGATATTCGAACGTCTCCTAGGTGACACAATGATGGCCTACATTGACGATATGGTGGTCAAAAGCATGCTCGCTGGTGATCACCTCACCCATCTCGCCGAAGCCTTCGAAATCCTCAAACAGCACAAACTCCGCCTAAACGTAGAGAAGTGTGCCTTCGGTGTCAACTCCGGTAAATTCTTGGGGCACCTCGTGTCCCGGCGCGGCATTGAAGCGGACCCTGCTCAACTATTGGCCATCGAGAAGCTCTCGGCTCCCCACAACAAGAGGGACGTGCAACGCTTGACGGGCATGGCTGCGGCCTTGAACCGATTCATCAGCCGCTCTTCTGACAAATGCCAGCCCTTCTTTGCACTCCTGAAGGGCAGCCGGCGAAGCTTCCAGTGGACCGAGGACTGTGACCGAGCCCTGCAGCAGTTGAAGACTTATCTTTCCGAAGCACCACTTCTCGTCACGCCTCGGGACCAGGAGGACCTGTTCCTGTATCTTGCCGTCTCCCCACATGCAATCAGTTCGGTTCTCGTACGACAGGAGGGCCGGGAACACCAACCCATCTACTACTCCAGCAAAATGATGACCCCCGCCGAGACACGCTATCTTCCCTTGGAGAAACTCGTCCTCGCCCTCGTCTCAGCATCTCGGAAGCTTGCCCCGTATTTTCAGTCCCACCGCATCATTGTTCTTACCGAGTATCCGCTCAAATCACTCCTCCGCAAAGCGGACCTTTCCAACCGAATCTCCCAATGGGCCGTCGAGCTGGCCAATTACGAAATCCATTTTCAGCCTCGGACAGCAATCAAAGCTCAGGTTCTTGCCGACTTCATCGCCGAGCTCACTCCGACCGACGTCTTGGCTTCAACCCCGCCCCCCCGTCCCGAAACCGTCCTCCAAGCCAACCCAAGCACGGCCTGGAAGCTCTTTCACGGCGATGTGTGGAAAATGTATGTTGACGGCGCATCTAACAGCCGAGGTGCCGGGGCTGGGATAGTGCTCCTCTCCCCTTCCGGTGTCCTGCATGAAAGTTCCCTCTCCATCAACTTCCCGGCCTCCAACAACGAGGCTGAGTATGAGGCACTCCTCTCTGGGCTCAAGACCGCCGAAGCTCTTGGCATCGAGGAGCTTGTCATCTACAGTGATTCCCAGTTGGTGGTCAACCAGCTCTCCGAAGAATATGAAGCTCGGGATGACCGAATGCGTACCTACCTAAGCTCCGCCGTCCGGCTTCTCAAAAGCTTCAAGGCCATTCGCGTCGAACATATTCCCCGAGAACAGAACGCCCATGCCGACGCCCTCGCCGGCCTCGCTTCTGCCTGTGCCGCTTCTGAGCATCGTTCCATCTCCTTCAGCTCCATCGACAAACCCAGCTTTGAACTCGAAGTCCTAAGCCACGAGGTCCTTAACATCGAGCTCGGTCCAAGCTGGATGGATGAGATCATCGGTTACCTAAAGGATGATACCCTCCCTGCCGATAAGAAGGAAGCGCACCGACTCCGCAATAGGGCTCTGTTTTGGCTTGACCCCAATGGAAAGTTGTACCGACGTCCTTTACTGGTCCATACTTGTTGGTAGCCCACCCCACCAGGTCCCCTGGCATCATTGAAGAGCTTCACTCCGACGACATGATAGCGGTTGCCACTCTGGTGGGCGTTCACTTGCTCACCGAGCCATTACCAGGGGTACTGGTGGCCCACCATGAAGAAAGACTCAAGACTATGTCAAGCGTTGCGCAAGTGCCAGATGTTTGCCCCTATCATCCACCAGCCAGCTCGAGCCCACTCACCAGACCCTGGCCCTTCTCTCAATGGGGCATGGACATAGTTGGCAAGCTCCTCGTCGCACTCGGAGGCTTCAAGTTCCTTCTCACGCTACCGATTATTTCTCCAAATGGGTTGAGGCCGAGCCCCTGGTCACCATTGAAGAAACAGATGTCATCCGCTTCGTCTGGCGCAACATCATTTCCCGCTTTGGCGTCCCCTTCGCCATCATCACGGACAACGGCAAGCAGTTTATCGGGCAGCGATACCGGGCTCTCCTGGACGAGTATGGTATTAAGTGGGACACCTCCACGCCGGGCTATCCACAGGGCAACGGCCAGGCCGAGGCCGCCAACAAGGCCATCTCCTCCGGCCTCAAACGCCGACTCGAATCCCGCCGGGGCAAGTGGGCTGAAGAATTGCGCCAAGAGTCCTCTGGGGCTACCGAACCACTCCAAGGCGCTCCACTGGCCGTACCCCATTCTCTCTGGCCTTCGGGATGGAGGCTGTTATCCCTCTCCAAGTCGGTCTTCCCACGATCCGTACCGAGAACTTCGACTACGAAGTCAACGCTGAAAACATTGCTGCAGACCTCGACCTAGCCAAAGAAGAGCGTGAAAATGCCCGGATCAAGCTAGCCTCGTACCAGCAGGAGGTTGCCAAAGGGTATAACCGAAGCGTCCGTCTCTGGTCTTTCAAACCAGACGACCTCGTCTGGAAAAAAGTGATAGAGAAATCAAAGAAGCGGAAGTTGATGCCCAACTGGGAGGGTCCCTTCCGAGTCCTAAAGCACCTAGGCTCGGGCAATTACAAGCTGGAGAAGTTGGATGGTTCCCCAATAGCCAAGACCTGGAATGCCAACAACCTCAAGAAATTCTATGGCTAGCCAGACCTCGGCCTCCTAGGACTTACCAACTCTTTCCTAGTTTTTTATTTTTCCAAGAAATGATCCTGAGAATACCTGTGTAATGGCACCCCCTATTTTCGTTTGAATGAGAATTTTCCTGTCTATTACTATGTGTTTTTATTCCCATCATTTACTTTTTGCTACTCGGTTCAACTTTGTTTGAATCGTTTTACCTTGACTTCGGGAAATCGTCCTCCCATGGGACTCCCCCTCGGACGCAGATCCCTCCTAAGTCACCACGGCCCTCTCGGTCGTTCGGACTCTCGGTTGTTGGTCTTAAGGAAACTCGGCCTTTTCCCGAGGCCCTTATCCCGACTTCCCTGTACGTCATCTACTGCTACGGATTCGCAGAATCCCGAAGCTATGGCCTATGCCATTTCCCTTCGGGCCTCTAGCACTAATCCCTTAGCAGCATATTTCCCCTAAAACACTATCACTCTGGATGCCTAGACAGCCAGCGACCGAGGAACCTAGCCCAAAGTAGGGGCACGCACAATTCAAAATTTTGATTCCTCATTGCTTCGGGTTAGGTCCCTATATCTCCCTTGACAGGGGCGCTTCAGTGATCGTTGTCTTCGCTTCGGTTCTTTCCCTGCCTAACATGCTAACCAGGCGCAGGGGCTAACCAACGCTTCGTTTTCCAAGTACGACCCTATGTCTTTGAGCGCACCTCGGTCTATGCTTCGGTTACAATTTGGCTTCTTCCAAAAAGTTAACCAAAGCAGGAGCAGAGGTACCCCTCGGTGGTAACTATGAAAACCATTCAAGCACCTCAAATGACAGAATCAAATTCAGAAAAAAGAAGCATTCATTCAACAGAAGGAAATTATCCAAAACAAGCGATAAGGTTGAAATGCTAAGTTAAAATCCTACTTAGCTATTACAGATGATCAGGTTTCGGCCAACTGTTCGGCGCCCGTCACCAAAACAATTCCTGGAACGGCAAACTCCAAATGTCCGGAGCCGTCCAGTCAAAAACAAAAATAAGAAAAATCCTAACTATCTTGAGGGACAGGCGCTTGGGTCTCATTGTCAGCTGGAGCGGTGGTTTGGCCCTCGGAAGGAATCCCCGCCTCGGGATTCTGCGCCTGTTCATCATGCTCCTCGGGCATCGCCAGCTCCTCAGGTGGTGCTTCAGGCAGGGCTCGGAGTGCAGAGTCCTCTGGAAGGTTCAGCTTTTGAAGAAGGGTTTCGTGACCGAAGCGAAGACCGTCCAAGAAGCGGTCTCGGTACAGCTCGTTCTCTATTTCTCGTACTTGCTTCTTGTACTCCACCCCGGCCGCGTCCCAGCCTCGGTTGTAACCCTCCTGCATCGCCTCCTCCAGCTCCCTGGCTCGGGCGGCCCTCATAGTCTTGACGTCTTCCTCATCCTTGGTGGCCCTGCCCTCGGCGAGTAGCCTCTCCCTGTCGCACCTTTGGAAGTCCGACAAGTAGAGATCGCATGTCTCCCGAGCCAGCTTCAGGTCCTCCTCCTTATGGGCCAGGGCCTTCATCAGCTCCGCATTCTCGGCCTCTCGGGCTTTGCATCGGCGGTTAACCGACAGAACCCGAGCGCCAGCCTGGCAACAGGGTATGTAAGAATTTTTACAAGTACAAAAATTTAACCGAAGGGAAGGCAGAAGCAGCAGAAGTTTACCGTGAAAAGAGCTTGCGCGATCTCGGCAGTTAGGTCCTCGGTGAGACCATCGACAGCTTGGGCATCCCTGGGAAGGATACAGCCTTGAAGCATGCCATAGGCCACGCCGAGGTTCTTGACGCTGTCAGCATGCGTGATCTGCCGACCAGCAAAGTGTCGGAACTCGGGCGCCCAAGGAAGTTCCCGAGGGTGGACCCAGGTCCCCTCCACCCCTTCGGTGTCCTGCTCCTCCCTCCTCTCCTCCTGATCATCCACAATGTTTATCGGCTCCTTCTCCCTTCTCCGGTCGCCGATCACCTCCTCATTTCGAGCCCTCTTCTCCGGAGGCCCCTGAGGAGAGAAAGGGGACACCCTCGAAGTCCCGGCGCGCCGACAGGGGCTGCACCCCTCCCTTGGCCTCGAGGTCTCTGGCGCCTAAGGTTCAGCACCTCGCGAGTTCCTGGCTCGGCCATCTCTCCGCTCAGCCCCGTTCTTTCTGGCGTCTCTCTGTCGACCTCTTCTCGTACAGTCCCCCGGGGCCCGGAGCTACTACCCTCGGTATCAGGTCCGGCTCCCCTGCTTCCTCCTCTTCCTGCACCCCGACCTCGGCCACCCCTCGGAGCGCCCTGCTGCCTCGGTCTCTTCTTCAGATAGCTCGTGTATGTCGGCTTGTAACCGAGCAATTCCGGAGCGTATCGGCTGAGAGGGGGATGGCGTAGGCAGCTTCAATCCGAGCTTTTATGGCTTTCTCCCGAAGGCCAGCTGCGACACCCTCGGCTGCAATAAAATACCAAAAGGAAGAAGTTAGTGAATATCCAAGAAAGAATTGAAGTGTGCAGCATTTATACCGAAGCTTAAAATTACCGACCAGGTTTCCCGGCTTCAAATTGTACCGAGGTAGAGGTGTCGGCTATCTCCCCGGGACCAAACATGAAGTTCCCGGAGACCGCCACGTATATCCCCGCCCACTCCTCGGAGTCCGGTAGGCGGTCGATCAAAAAGGTGTCGAAGTCCGGTCTGCACGACAAATAGTGTCGGCCGCACTCTCGGTTGATCCCGAGCGAATATACTCCGAAGAGTTCTTCCAGACCGAAGGTCAGGTTGTACTGCCTCCTCAGCTCGATAATGCTGGTAATAATTCGGTATGAGTTCACCGTGAGTTGAGAGGAGGTAAGGGTGAGGGCTCGGAGCACCCGTCGGACAAACTGGTGGAGGGGGAATCTGACTCCCCCCTCGGTGATTGCCATCAGGGGGAAGATCAGCTCCCCTTGGGTATACGGGAGATTCATGGGGTCGGTGTCTCGGAGCAACCGGATCTCAACATCCGGAGGTATGCTGAAGACCTTCTTAAACTCAGCATACGCCGCGGGCGTGCCGCTGAAGTATTGCCCGAGGAAGGGGCACGGTCTCATGGGCCTTCTCCACCCCCGAACCTCCTCCGGAGCACTCGCGTATGGCCCCGGGGCTTGGTTTGATGTCTCGGGTTCTGTCATATCTGGGTCAAAGGACGTCACTTCACGAAGATCTCGGTTGGGGTCAGCTGGTTCAATGACGTCGATTGGGATCCGGTATAATCTTCGGTTCCAGGCCTGTTGGAAGATGCCCTCGAGGGTGGAAGAGTCTGAACTGCTGGAGCTGTCCGAGGAAAGATCAACGACCATCCGCCCCTACCTAAAAAGACAAGAATGTGCAGAAGCCCATCAGCTATGTGCTTCGGGGAAGGCAACGGTTACTAACGCTCGGGACGGAATGGTCATCGCTCTTCGGTTGGTTTAGGCCTCGGTCGTCTCAGGGAGATCCCTCCACGGGAGAAGCTCCCTCAGGTCTCGCACTAATCCCTATGGGTCGAAATGTAAGGGCAGACCTCGGAAAGATCTAAGGCCTCGGGAAGAACACTGGGGCTTCGGTTTCAGGGATCACGGCGGAGAACGCCATTGACACCGCAGGCCAGGCGGTTGCGAACGGCGTCTCCGCCCCAAGGGGTGGCAGAAACAACGTAAAAATTCGTATAAAACACCAAAACTTGAAGACCATGATTTGGAGATCAACATACCTGAGTTTCGTTCGAAGATTTGCCCTCAAACTGCTTGAAATCACGATCAAAGGCTCGAATGAAACGGCGGCAGCACTTCGACGTTTTTCAGAGCTCTGGTGTCCTTCTCTCTCCTCCTCCTCCTTCCGTTTTTATAATGGGGCGGACGAAGGAGCGCGCGGGAAACGAAACGCCGTGCTTCGGGCCGTCAGATTTCAGACACGCGTCCCCATCGGACGGTCAGCGTTCGGGTCTCTGAACCGAGACAGACGCGCCGTTCCCCGGACCTTTTATACTTTGACACGTGTCCCTGATAGGACGGTTCGTACAGATCATCTGACGTTTCACGTGCCGAGACAGCTTTTTGGATTCCGATGCTTCGGCTGACGTCGACACGTGGCACCTAAAGTTGAGGCTAGCTAGCCTCAGCTACCGTCATTCTGTTCACTCCTCGGCGCTTAGGATATCCGAGATCCTGGTTCGGCCGGTTCACGCGAAGGATCAACTCCCCAGAACTGAAGCAAGCGTTGAGTTCAAAGGAGTTGAGGGGCTATTGTGGTGGCTTCGGTTACGAGCTCGGTAACCGAGCCTTATGAGGTGACTCCGGCATTCAAGGAGCCCTAAGCCGAAGCATCATAAGGGTTCCTCACTCCGGTTTTATCCCTCGGTGCCCCCTTCGGGGTCGGTTTCCCGCATGCTGCAATAATGACAGCTGTCCAGCCTCTTTTGAGGATTCTCCTGAGGCACTCAATAGAATGTTGTTGCACCAGGCGGTCCCCACAAAGGTCATGCAACGAATGTAATCATGAGGATTCATCTCCTCCGTGTGCTCCGTAACCGTTTCGACCCTCCCGTCACCTATGACATCACCCGAAGCGGTTACCCGAGCGTATACTCCACGCGCTAGCTTGGAGCCCAAGCAAACCCTAGGTCTATAAATACGAAGGGACTCTAACCTAAAGAGGTACGCCATTCTACCCTATCTCGAGATCTATTTTCCCCTTCCTGAGATCTAACTTGATCATCGGAGGGTCACTGGGGAGCCCAACCCCTAGTGACTTGGTGCAGGTCTCAGGCGGCGGAAGCGCAGAGCAGCAGGAGGGGGAGCCAACCTGTGCCTTGGATCTGTTCCTGATAATTCGAACCCCGACAGTGATCATCGACCCATCACGTCAAAAGTGAGTGTATCATCTCAAGTAATAAAGAAAATTTAAGCTTACTGTGATAGTTCTTCTGGGTTATTGATGGACTAGTGCATGTCCCTGCCTACGGCACCACGTACACTGGTTGAAATTGTTCGTGCCTACAACACTTGCTAGCTAGTAGGATTTTGCAATTGAGAGATCGCTGGGATTTGCACAATTACTAAAAAGAATGTGAGCACTTGCATTCCATTTGCAAAGTCCTTCTTAACCATTGGATCAAATGAATCTTAACCCTTCAAATAATTGTGTTTTTGTTTGTGTTTGTGTGGTCGCTACACCCTTTTACTTTATTAGGTAGATTGAATTGTTGGTATATTGTTGATGGAAATGTCTATTGTCGACTGAGATGGAATTGCAAATTGGGGCACGTCGCATTATCTATATTATTATATTATAAAACAGAAGAGTGTTTGTTCTACGTGGCACATTTGTCCTATGTGGCACCTATGTGGCACCCTTTGTCCTAGATGACACCCATCACACATCAATCATATATGTTAGAATCAGTCAAATTCCATAATTGTAGTTCTCATCCTTTTCTAATTGATAATTGATTGTAATAGTATCTACCTAATTCATTGTAATAGTATCTACCTAATAGTTCTCATCCTTTCCTAATTGAAAATATTCCTAAATAATATTCTCTCTCAACGGTTCAGATTTCTCTCTAACACAAATTTTGTCTACCCATATAAACAAATCTAACGGTTCAGATTTCTCTACCCTTCACATACAAACTAATTGAATTTTCGTAAATACTTTACATTTTCTAGAATAAATGGTTGAGTACTGATTCTTTCAGTTTTGGTATTTAATTTTCCGAATTTGGTAATGATTTAATTTTCCCGTTGAGTACATAGATGGCCTTGAAAATATTAGGCCAGTACGAATAGGGCATTATTTGCTAATTACACACTAATGAACCGATTTAGTGTTTGAGTCACTAGCTAGCAAGTGCTATAGGCACGAGTAATTTAAACCGGAGTGCGTAGTGCTGTAGGCACGGGCAAGCACTAGTCTAATAATATATTGGCGTTTGTGTGAGGACGTGGGCCTGAGGTGCCTACATTCGCTAGACACTGAAATTCCGGCCTAAGGTGTCAATGCCCGCCAGACTTGCGGATGAGTGGAGGCCCGATGTGCCCAATGAATCTTAACAGTAGGGCCTGAGGTGCCCAATGAAACGCAATGAGTAGGGCCCAAGGTGCCCAATGAATTTGCTTAGGCCGCATATGGGTTTATGAATGACTACACTACTCTGCTACAATACATGTCTTTTGCTATAAATGAGTTGGTTCATTCACTAATAGACAGAAGGGATAGAGATTAGGTGAGGTGCGCCCACTTATGTGATTTAATCATTAACTAGGTGAGAGGCTCGTGCCAGCACGAGATGTCTCATGCCTAGTATCAGTAGGAGGTGTTTATACGCGATGAAAGTAGCGGTGTTCTGAGAGCGTAATTTGTTGGGAAAAAATTAATAATGCAAGAACCTCCATCGTAGAGTAGTTACGTATGAGCATAGTTAGCCTATTTTCTTATCTCAAACTCAGGTGGTTTATATAACATATGCATGATGCAACAGATTGGGGTAGTTCAGAAGTATTCAATGAAATTTGATGTGGAAATAAAATTTATTCAATCTATTCTGTAATGGGAAGGAGGTTTATGTAGAAATTTATGAGGTTCTTGTAGCGTAATATCCGATAAATAGAATTAACAAGATCTTAAGTTAAGTTTGCCTAAAGGAATTATGAATCAACTTTATTTAGCACTGTTCCTAAGCAGGTCGAAACTGGAGGAACAAACATTGTTGTGCTTCACAATGGAGGTAAAATTTCAGATTATCTGGAAACAGTAGCGTAGAACAGAACTCAATTGCTCTAAGTAGGCACAGGCACAGATTCTGGGGATATAGAAGGCCGAGGAGTAGCCAGTGGGTTGAATAATCCATAATCCAAAAAAAAAAACACCAAACTCACAACCACCTTACACGGAATTTCCTGAAGCTGAAATCATCCAAAGCCAAAAGT
Organism: Rhododendron molle; assembly: GCA_025413875.1. Taxonomy (NCBI): domain Eukaryota; kingdom Viridiplantae; phylum Streptophyta; class Magnoliopsida; order Ericales; family Ericaceae; genus Rhododendron; species Rhododendron molle. The sequence continues at coordinate 22,311,037 of CM046397.1, forward strand.
ACCTAAACCCCAGGGAATAACTCAAACGAATTCAACCCATACAAAAAAGGTCAATATTTTTCAGCCAAAAGAGTTCCATTTATAACTGGACTTGCTCTAAAGTAAGTCTTGTAACCAAACGAAGTCTCTTGGAACCATAGGAACTCTTTTGAGCAAGTCCTAGATATCAAGGAACTCTTTTAGCCCTATTTGGTGATGTATACAATATGCGAAGTTAATTTATGCAGTCTGTTTTTTTTTGAAACAGCTGCTTCGAACAATGCAAGAGGCAACACAGTCTTTGTCTTTTTTGCGTCAGTTTTTGGCTAAACATGCTACTATGAATGTAATTTTTTATGGGTGGGGAAAACAGCTTCTTAGATCAACTTATGAAATAATAAATAAGGAAAAAAGATTCAGTTATTGAGAAACTCAGGTTGTCTAAGGACTGAATACATTCCTTAGGAGCAACAAAAACACAAAAGAACTGATCAAGACATGCGATAATCACTTAAAGTTTCAAGCCACAACTTGCAATCCAATTCTCACTTCTTTACTATCAGAAGACCAGACCTGCTACCCCAAACCATCAGTTCACATTTGAACAGGTTTATGGAGCGATGTGTGCATTTGAATGAACCATTCTCAAACTATATTGCATGTAGATGTAGTTGGAATTGAAAATTCTCATCCATACCTCCTGCTTCGTTGCAATCTCCTCTGTCTCCCTCTAACTCTATATCGAGTTTTGTCTGCAGTAAAATAATCCTCCTCCTCTTGCTTTCCAATCCCTAATGTTTGAATGTAGACTATCCATTTTTTCCCTGACAGCAAAGGTATTGGAATCATGGAACTTTGATTATCAGATTGAGTTTTTCATAGAAGTATGGCAGTACGGACCTAAAGGAATTGGATCATCAGAGTGGGTTGGAAAGAATCCACAGCAAAAATGAAAGGTATACCTGACAGGGTAAGGTGAATATTATTCTGCTGTCAATTTGGAATTTATGGAATGCCAGATTTAAGCTGAATCTAAGATTGCGAGGAGCTGAAGACTTGCCTTTAAGCTTTGACATTAGACCTTCCACCAGGTCCCTTTTAGTCAAAAACTGCAACAGATGTAGAGTCCTCATCCTAACCACAAAGCCAAACAAACATATAGTCTCGGTAAGCGGTCTCGTGGTAAAGAACTGGAAAAATATACACATTTCTATTAATGGTACCTGAAGAGCATGGGGTGGTCTGTCGTCTCCTCGACACCAGAAAACCCAACCGGCGATGTGGGTTTCGTCAACGGCATCCTCCAATCGAGACCAGTTGAGCTCTGTGCGCAAGTGCTTGTCGAAATCTTCAGGAAACTCTTCTCTCCCCACAACGCTACCAAAGCCCTAATCAATCAAATCATAATCTAAAATTAAGGCTTTCGAAGATTGGGGAATAGTCTCTCTCGCAGATGCTGGACCTGCGGCATATCTGTGAATGGGAACCTGAAATACTATCACGTAGTAAGAAGGCGGCAAAAGTACAGAAGCATAACCCGGCAAAACGTGCCCGGTGGCAGAAAACTACCGACGACGTGTATAGAGAACACAGAACGAGGGAAACCCACAAATCGCACAGTAGGGAAACGGCGTAAGCCTTAAAAGGGAACGAACCTGACCACGCAGGAGGGCTTTGACAGCAGAACACCACCGGAGAATAATCGATTGGCTTGCTCCGCGGAAACCCTACGAACAGTCTTCTCTCTCACTGTCTAGAAACATCCGCGTCCATCAGAGAGACCAGATATTTCTACCGCTCCTGTGTTTGGATTGTGTTTTGAAAAGTTTTTTGAAAAATAGTAGGGGTAATAAGTGGAGAGAGATAGAGAGAGAAATGTGGGAAGTAGGGAGAATCAATGGGGAATTTTGTGAAAAATTCTTTTTGAATTGGGAAGAGAACAAAGCATAATTATATAAAATATTTTATATGGCAAAGCTGCCCTTTATTAAGGGCATATGGCAAGTTGGAAATGGATCAAAGATCTCCATTTAGAATGATTTTTGGTTGCCATCCCCCATTCTGTTCACTTTGAAGGAGCATGTATCAGATAATACTCCTATTAGCTCTTTCCTTCCACTTAGACATGCCTCTGTCAGACAAGCCGTTCCTTCCAGAGAAAAAAGAGTGGAATGCCCAACTTGTATCCACCCTTTTTCCTCCTAACATTGCATCTCTTATCTTGTCCATACCTCTTTCTAAATTTGGATTTGAAGATAGATTAATTTGGGAATTCACAAAAAATGGGGATTTTTCTGTTCATACTGCTTACTCCCTTTTACTTGCAATCAAATCCCATCAGAACCACTCCTCCTTCACTCCTTTGGTCCATAGTTTTTGGCCTAATCTCACATGGAACTACATTTGGTCACTCCCTCTCCCCCACAAGATCCAATTTTTTCTTTGGCAATTAGGTCATGAATCTTTGCCAGTAGGAGATCTCTTAGTCAATAGAGGTTGGCAGGGGGATTCTGTTTGCACTCTTTGCAAACATCACTCAGAAAGCCTTGTCCATCTATTCCTCCAATGTGACTTTGTAAGACCCATTTGGTTTGGTTCAGATTTGGGAATTTTAATTCCTTCAACTCCTAATCACTCTAGTTCCTTCTGGTTAGGTTGGGTGCATCATATGGGCCACATTTTGGCACTTCACAGTAGGAGATTTTTCTCAAAAATTTCGTGTATGCTTTGGTGCATTTGGCTAACTAGGAACAAGGCTATTTTTGAGTCCCTTTCCTCTTCCCCCTCTCATGTCCTGATCTCTCATGCAAACCTCCTCACCCAATCCATAAACCAAGCTTTTGCTTTACTGAAACCTCCCACATCTCCAGGTCAATTCCCCAATTTTAGAGAAGATTCCCGTATCACTACTAACCCATCCCATTCTGCCATGCATACTTTTCATGCCACTCCCTGTTTATGCAATTGTAATGCTCCATTATTGGATATTTTTTGTGCCCATGCCTATAACATGCAGCGCAACAAAACTGGTGTGGGTATAACTTTTAAAGTTCAATCCAAGACAGTGGGTTTTATTTTCAGAAGTTCTTCCTCAACAAAAACTTACGCCTCTATACTCTCTTTAATTGAGGCAGTGAGTTGGGCTTTGAATAGAAATATGCTACACATCCACATCCATACTAATGATTCTGCACTTTTTTCCTAGTTGAGCAGCACTAAGGAGATCCAAGCCACTGCAGCACCCTTGTTTTTTGACTTCTGTTTTCTTGTTCAGTCTGTTCATCTATGCAGCTTATCCCTATGTGATCGTAACAGATTACATCAAGCATCTATTTTGGCAAAGTTTGCGGTATCTTCCAGGATTCATTCAGACGTGGATACTTCTTATCCTTTTGACACTGGATGACTCTTCCCCTTTTTTTAGTTTCTTTGACGTGGAAGATTGTTCCTTGATGTATTCTGTTATTTTTTTGTTTGCGCGTTGCGCTTTTCTATGTAAAAACTTATGGGATGTAATAACTCTTTTATCTATGAAGTTCTTCTTTATTGTCAAAAAAAAATTATATAAAATAATATTAAAAGCGAGAAACATGACGTGAGCAAGATGCACGGTCTAAATACGAAATTGCCCCTAGCAACATAAGCAGCGCATGGGAATTGGAGGGCAGAATTGAAAAATTTGGAAAAAATTGGCAAGCCATCAATTTGGCTTTCAACGTTCTTAGTATGAAAAAAAAAAAAAAAGATAGATACTATCAAATAACACATACATATACTAAACACTGGAGGCCCCATTTTCAAACCCCGCCTAAGGCCTCGAAAATCTCAAAGACGGGCCTGCATAAGGTAAGTGTTCAACACTGTAACCCCCCGAGGTAAACCTTTTCATAGGCACATAGGTATTTTCTTGAAACTTGAATGATCCTAGTTAAAAAGGGGGTACAAAATGAGAGTCAAACTTGCACACTCCCAAACTTGCTCCCTTAGGGGGTGTTCGGCCATTTGAGCCAAATGGCTTTCCCGCCAAATTTTTTTGTCCTTATTCAAATTTTTTTTGTATCACGTGGCTTATCATCATTTTTTTGGAGATTATTGCATCCTCATGACAAGAGGAATCTAAAAAATAAAAAATTTTGGTCGAAATCCAATTTTTTTTGAATTTTGACGAAAATTGGCGGGAAAACCACTTATTTCGTCTTTATTCAAAAAAATTTGGATTTCGACCAAAATTTTTTACTTTTTAGATTCCTCTAGTCATGAGGATGCTATAATCCCCAAAAAAATGATGATAAGCCAAGTGATACGAAAAAAGTTTGAATAAGGACAAAAATTTTTTGGCGGGAAAGCCAAATTAATTATTTGGCCGAACACCACCTTAATGTTAGGTTAATAATGATCATATTCACCTTCTTTTCCCAATTAAAAAGAACATCAATGTAATCTGTAACTTAGCTACCAAACGCAACAAAAAAAAAAAAATTCAACAAAAACCGCAACCAAACGCAAATGCAAGCGCAAAACACAAACAAGTAGACAGCAGAAAGAACAGAGATGTAAAAGACAGGTGAGAGTACATGCAGAAATTTGTTGGAGCATTTGCTTAGTTGCACCTTGCCCATTGCAATACGTGTGTAGAGTCTTTGCCGTTGATATCTATTTTATAGTTGCATTGCAACTCTTCGCATGATAGCCCATTGCAGGAACAGTTGTACGCCTTTCTGCACAGTACATGCACAGTTTTACAAAAATCAACCCAAACTACTTTAGGTTTACACTTAAAAAGTTTATGACCTAACATCATATGCATATTTGAAGAACTAATTGAAGCCCCCGCCCTCTCTCTCGCTCTCTAAAATTTCTCTGGTCATAAACTTTTCTGGGCACAATTACATTTTCTCTTTCTATCTCCCAAGTGAGACTGACAAGAGCCATAGCCATAGCAAAGTAGTGATGGTATATCCACCTATAATAGCATAAAAACGGCACACTTACATATCATTGTTGCACATATATCAATCAAAGGGGAGGTCAGATAAGAGAAAAAAAGAATCCACTGCATTTTCCATTGTCTTGGAAGTTCTTAGGTGATTAGACGAACAAACAGAATAAGGCCTCTATCAATCAAATAACGCTGCTGCCTGCCGGTGATATTAAGGAGGTTGATGGCCCCTCCCAAACAGAGCCGGCCCTGACATTTAAGAGGCCTAAAGCAAATTTTAAAACGAGGCCTAGTTCTCATTAACAAAAAAGATTCAATATAGGTGGCTAATATAAGGTAAAAAAAAAAAAATTTACTGGTAAGGTAAAAGATTAAATATGGTATTTTAGCTTTGTAATTTAAGCAAGAAAATTTTTTGAAAAAAAATTATCCACATTACGTTTTCTCTAATGGTTATTTAAATATTTATTTTATCAATGGTTGTTGAGTGAAAATAAATTATTTTGATCTATTTTTAGTACATTTTGATTTATTATTGAATTTGATATCCAAAGTTAAAAGAAAAATTTAAACAAACAACAAAAACCTTATCAAAACATTTATGGTGCGCAAAAGATTTGACCCTTGATCTAGAATCACTAATAGCTAGTAGTTGAAAATATAAAAATATATTATAAGCACCAAGATGGCGTTTGTTGCTCTAGTTTCGGATGAACTTCTCCCAATTCTCTGGTAAGAATAGGGTGGCTTGCTTTGACCAAGACTTCTTAGTTCTTACCATGATTTTAGGAAAATTAGGAGAAAAAAAAGTGCCAAAATGTACCTCCTGGGTTTTGATGACGGACGCCCACATCTTTGAGAGGCTGCAATAGCCAATTGGCCCAGGCTCCTCTTGTGTAGTAATATGGAACAAATTTGTATATAATATATAATTGTATTATATGGACAACGAGGCCCTCGTTTTTGGATAAAATCCGGAGGCCTAAAGCGGCCGCACCTCATGCTTCACCTCAGGGCCGGCCCTGCTCCCAAATCAAAAAGAAAGCATGGTATATGTTAAATAAAAAATTCGACATACAAAACTTTCCTGGAATTAGATTGTATTTGGCACATGTAAGCATCAATCTACTCTACGACAACGGAAGAAAAGAAATCTAAATCAAAATAGTTGAAGTGATGAAGGATAAGGACAGCCATTTAAACACAAACTGTAACAAAAATGATGTTAAAAATATCCACATTTACCATGAGCGAATACCACTTCCATTCAGTCTTAAGTATATTCTCTCGCAAAGCCAAACCCGTATAGAGAAATAACAACCAGGCCTGAAAAGGAATGCTTAGAAAGAAAACAAACATACGGTACCAAAATAAACAACAATAAATAAATAAACAAAATTTCCAAACAGTTTATAGGAAAATGTGACAAAAAAGTTTCATATGGTACTAAATTTTTTAAAATTTTCATGCATGTTCAAAAGAATACACTTTTCAATGGTGCAGAAAATTTCAAAAAATTACCATCGATGATTAGAAGAAAAATGAAAGCAATTGCAAATATCAATGAAAAGATTGAACCTTACTGCAAAAATTAGACAAAAAAAAAAAAAAAAGCAATAGAAAACCATCTCACCCCATTCTTCACTTCCACCGCATGCTCTGATGCTCCTCATCGATATGACAACAGATTCCAATGACATCATAATCCTCCACGCAGAACGGGAACATGAACTCCAGCCTCGATGACTCCTCCCCGTCAACCTCATCGTACACATCTGCACACTTTGTTAAAAATCAAGCAATCAAAAAAAAAAAAAAAAAAACAGTGTAGTGAGAGAAACCCATGTTAGGGTAGTTTGTGTTCAAGGATGTATAATTCGACCTCATATCAATAAATTGTTGCTTGTGTTTTCATTTTCATCTCTACATTCTATCAGTGGTATCAGAGCCATAAAGGTTAACCAAAAACCCAGAACACCATTTTTTTTGGTTTTGTTTGTTCGTGTTCTGTCCAAAATTGCAGAAACGAATGGAGGAGCTGGTGCAGGACGCGATGGATAGCCGTTGGATTTAATACAACGGCCACGGTTAAAAGGCCATTTAAAAACATTACACGCGGGTCAAGCAGCAAAACGGGTCAAGGGGAACCCGGTTATTTGCCCATTTCCCATTTGTGACACATTGAGAGAGAGAGAGAGAGAGAGAGAGAGAGAGAGAGAGAGAGAGAGAGAGAGAGAGAGAGAGAGAGAAGAGGCGACAAAGAACACGATCGAAGAAGAACCGACAAAGAAGAATCGATCGAAGCAGAGATCTCATCCAAGGTATCTCTCTCTCCCCCTCTCTCTCTCTCTATCTCGAATCTCGCTGGAATCTGTTTATTCTAAACCCCCAAAATTTTCTGGGTTCAAAAAATTGGGAAGGTGCAGATTTTTGTGCTCTCTCTCTCTGGCTCATTCTCTTTCTCCTCATGTCGATTACGCATTTTTTCATGTTGATTAGGGCTTTTTCCATGTCGATTATGGCTTTTTTTGTGTTACTCGAAATCTATGACTTAGGGTTTGAATCTCTCCTTCCAAATCGACATGGGGTAATTTGTAATTCAGAAAATTTACTTGAAAATCATTTTGGAAGAACTCTAAATGTTCATTAACCATCTGTTTGTCCTGCGGTGACATATTTTCTTTCTTAGAAAAAAATTAACCTTTTTCGTATTTCTGGTATTTCCTGCAGCGAAGCCTGAAAGTCGAGAAATAATACTGTCAAAAGAAAATGTTTTTGGTGTTGAACAAGGAATAAGTTTATTTTGGACTAGTACCACACCACTCAAACGACCCCCACTTTTGCCAGATAAACTATTGCTGCAAGGTCATGTGGTATTCATTGCAATTTATAAACCATCAGGAGTATTCATTTCCATTTCTTTGTTGTCATAAACGTAATGCATCCAATAAACTATAGAATGATTCATTGATTCTGTAGAAGACTAGCTGTATATTGGTGCCTGGTGTGGTTGATCTATGGCCAGAAATGGAATAAGAAGATAATGTCAGCATCAATCCAACCCCCTTTACAAATTTTCATAGTTTCATAGCTACAAAAATGTGAACAAACTGCAGAACATTTGTCATTCTCATGGGGGTGCATTGTTCAGCGAATGTACCTGAGATTCAGTGATATTTAGCTGTGAGATTCAATGATATGTAGGTTTTCATAATTAGTGGTAGTTTATATGGCATTTCATAATTTAGATTGGCTCGAAATCTGCTACTGCTCTATGTACTTGTTTGAATCATTTTTAGTTTATGAAGCATGACAGAAAAATTACAACTACAGAATTGTAAGTCCTTTAACAAGATTAAGCAGAAAATTGGGGAAAACGGTTCCCTTTAGCTGTATGTGTAGAGCATTTGTCTTGAAAAAAACTAATGGTATAGCCGAAGAGCAAAAAACTAATGATTTTCTTTGAGTTTAGCTCATGATGGAGACAGAACGGATTATGAGATTCTGGCGCAGCAGAGGATGGAACGAGTCTATTGCTAGAGAGCACTGTGAGGAGTACAAGTCAGCCTATCAAAGGGCTATAACACTGGATGTGCAGGAAACTTACTCACCTTGTAGAATACGTACAAAGTTCTTTCAAGGTTGGCTACGTGAATGTGGGCAGCATGCCCTGGAATTTCCGGATTCCAAAGCGAGCCTTCGGGAATTTCGTTCCCCGAAGCAAGGGCCCATAATCGAGGGAGCGCGAGCGGAGAAGCAGGCGCTCGCAAAAATACAGAGTCGCCACCTGGGTTTGAAGGTCCGTCACCCAAGGAACCGTATTTCGAAGCACCTGCCGCGCTATTTGATTTGAAAAAGTGAAGGAACCAGTCCGTCATAACCATATCTGGGTTCGGGAGCCAGGTTACGAGAGGGGAAGGGTTTTAAGGCACCCACCCTCACCCAATCCGAGATTGGTCTCTACTTAGGCATTTTGTGAAAGTTTTTGTGATTCTTCTTCTTTTAACCAATTTTAGCCAATTAGGGGGAACAGTTAATCGAGGATTAAAACCGTAACACGATTTGCAAGATGTGTTTGCATTTGAGCATGGATGAATGGAATACTATGAAAAATGGGATAAAACTCAACCCTCTGATCAGAACATCAAGAATATTGCACAAGGTTTAGGCATGCCAACGCCATGGCCACCTTTGCATGCATGGATCTACGTACATGCAAAGAACCATCGCGTGTCAATTCTAAACACTCGCGCGAGTGTTTGTTCCACCACAAGTTGGATTTTAATCCCCTTCTGGGCTCTGGAAGGACCAGTGCTCACCAGGGGGCAAACCAAGCAGTTGATATGTACTGGAGAGTAAATAATTATTACAATTTGAGATAAACAGAAACCAAATGAATTGAAAGGCAACCCTAAACAGTGGGGGTGAATAAACAAAGGCTTGAGCCTTAGTTGCCAAGCAAGGGCAGTTACTGGAAGATAAAGAACCATCGCGCGAGGCTGGAGAACCCTCACGCGAGTGTTCCTGACTGGACGTCCAGAATTGCTTTGCATGCTTGGGGCTCTGAAACATACTCAGAAGCTTCCCAAAGGCATTCCAAACTAAATGATACTGCAAAATAAGCTAACTATGGCTTTTTCATGCAACACAGTGATCTAACAGCCCTAATATACTTAAAAACAGTAATAACAGTGTGAAGGACTCAAAAACCAGGATACCCTTCCCCACGATGTTCATCATCACACAAACAAGAACTGTCGCGTGAGAGTAAAGAACAGTCGCGCGAGGGTTCGTAGTTGTAAGCCTCTTGTAACTTTGCTGACTTTAGGGCCAGAACTGGTATTGATTACCACCTGACAGCCCCCTCAGGGATCAGAACAGAAAGCAGGTAAATGTTTATACCTTTTGCTTGAGTTGGATTGGTTTGAACAAGGTGGTGTAGCTTTGAAAATGAGTGTATGTAGAACACAAGAGTGAGAGAAAAAACTGGAGTGGTTGAGGTTTTGTGAGCTTTGTGCTTGAATTAGTGCAATTTTTGTAACCCTTTAGCTATTGGAAGCATGGAGGGTATTTATAGGGAAATGCATGAGAGGTAGACATGGCCCAAAAATCAACCAACAAGGCTGGTCAATCAGACTTGGTGGAGAAGGCCTCCAACAAGGTGCAAGGAGTGGTTGTGTTGGGAAGAGCCAACCATGCAGTCTACAACAGCTGTGCTGGTGGAAAACGGGGTTCCACAGGCCTACTAGACCTCTGATCATCACAAAATCCAGCTGGAAATAGATGATGGGGACAGGAGAGAACAATCGCGCGAGGCTTCTAAACACGCGCTCGAGTGTTCTAAAGGCCACGCGAGGGTCAACGGTCAACAAATTGACTTTGACCCACACCTGGCAGAGAACACTCGCGTGAGGGTTCCAAACCCACGCGCGAGGGTCAACTCTGGTCTGGGATTTTGACTAAAAGGTTCAAGACGGGCTCCACACACACAAAGCTCAAACCATTCCAAACTCAAGTCTGTTCTAAATCCAATATCATCATTGGGGAAACAAGAAACCGTAAAACGATCAGGCAATCCAGATCGGGGTGTCTACAGTAGTCCCCCTTTGACGGCACGCGGAGCACCATTGACTGGTACGGGTAACGTCAAAGGTTTCTAGACACCCCCTAAATCCGCCCAAAAGCCGATTTAATGGAAAACACACAAATATATGAAAATACCGTGCACCGAAGAATGACCGGACAGATAGATCGTCACTGGTTAGATTGTTGCAGATTTAAAGTTGGATGGATAGATCGTCGCTGAATTGAAATTGGACGGATGGATCGTCGCTGAATTGAAATTGGACGGATGGATCGTCGCTGAATTGAAATTGGACGGATGGATCGTCGCTGAATTGAAATTGGACGGATGGATCGTCGCTGAATTGAAATTGGACGGATGGATCGTCGCTGAATTGAAATTGAAATTTTGCTCAGGTGTGCACGGGCGGACCACTGCTGGGGATGGAACATAACTCGAATTTCGACGGACTTATTCCCAAATAACTCTCAAACATGCCTCAAAAGCATAACAACACATCATGTACCATAACAGAGAGATGCGCATGACTGGGCTTGCACTGCTGGGGTAATGGGCCTGAAGCCCAAAAGAACCGTCGCGCGCGTGTTCTGAACCATCACGCGATGGTTCGCTTCTGAGGGCTTGGATCTGGATCGGCTCAGACCCGGCCCGTGCTCGTTGTCTTCCCATATACGTCGCGGGGACGTTTTCAGAACCGCTCACAGACAGTTTCGAAGTTTCAAAACTTCTCTCTAGTCCCAAACTCCCTAAACTTCCTTCAGAAATCCAGCAAAACCAGGCACACCCACGTACCCATGGCAGACCACGGTGATGGCAGTGGTGAGGGAGAAGTCGTTGATCGAGTAGAGGATCGAGGAGGTCCAATGGGAACTGAAACAGGCGATCAGACGGCGTCAGAGGGAGCCGCGGGCGTGAGTGCAGTAGTAGCAAGCGGCGGCGATGGCGGAGCAAGCCAGCAGCAGGAGGTTAGCGATGAAGAGAACACTCGCGCAACAGAGGAGAACCCTCACGCGACAGTTCTGTCAGCGACTATGGGGCCCATTTTTGAAGCAGGAGGTTCGGGCACAGTGGCCAGGGGCCCGCCCATGGCTGGTGGGAGTTCTGGTGGTTCTGGCAGCGGAGGGGCAGTGGGTGACGATCCCGGGCCAAATGGGTCTCCGCCGAGGGACCCGGCGAGAGGCAAGGGCACTGTTATTGCGGAGGAGGAGCCCACTGAGATACTAGTTGAGTATAGGGAGCAGGACATAGCATTCCGACCAGCGGCATCGGCGGCCACATCGTCGCGCCATGTTCCGGTCATAAAACAAGATATTGCTGAGCACTTGCCTGACGATCGGCTTGCAAGGCTGTTGGAGGAGAATCCCGATGTTGGTGAGATGGTATTGAGGGCCAAGAAGGAGCGGGCTCGGGCCATCGCTGCATGGGAGGCAGCGGAGAAGGCCGAGAGAGAGAGAAAGGACAGGGAGGAGCCCTTGAGAGATATGGAGGCCGAAGAGAGGGCTACCGAGGAGGCATTGGGACCCAGGGTGACAGCCGTAGCAGAGGCAGCAGCAGCGAGACGGCCTGACTACACATCGGAGACATACGTGCCCCCTATTCCACATCTGTTTGTGCCATCAGGTATTTCAGCATACATGCCACAGCGGTTAGAGTATGATGACGAAACAGTGCTGAGAGACCCTCTGATCCACATTGCAAACACTTGGGCCGAGGTGATTTCTGAAAACCCCCTTTGTACTTCAATTCCCGCCTTTACTTGCATGTTCAGTAAATTGTAGAGAAAAGCATGACATAACCCTTGTAGTAGAATCGCTAAATTGCAAACCATGTAAAACGCATGCAACGTAGAATAATAACTTGAACCAACCACCCAAACACTGCCTGCACCTAAACCAAAATCACGAGAATATAACCCTGAGAGACCATGCATGCAATAAGATGAACTTAAGAGCCATCGTTGCACCCCTGAATTGATTACCGAGAACGTGAAAATGAAAGCCATGCCTGCTAACATTTGCTCTGTTACCTGATGACACAACTACGCCGAAAGCATGAACCAAAGAACCGTCGTTACGCCCCTGTATTGATTACTTAGAACTTGAAAATGAAAGCCATGCATGCTAACATTTGCCCTGTTGTTTGTTTGTGTATTTGAAACAGGAGGGTGCAGTTCAGAGAGACATCCGGGGCTTTGGGGGTGCGTGCAGATCACTGGTACTGTATGAGGGTTTACCTCAGCGGGTGAGGGACTTGGTGAATGCAGCGGGCTTTGGGGAGTTCATACGGACTCTTACTAGGAGCAGGATTGACCATGCCGTGCTGGTAGCGCTTGCAGAAAGATGGAGGGACACTACCAATACCTTCCATCTCCCCCCTGGAGAGATGACCGTGACGCCTGCAGATTTTGCAGCGATCACGGGGCTGAGAGTTGGAGGAGAGCCCATTCCTTTTGATTCAAACATTCAGAATGATCAGGCTGCACTGGAGTGGTTTCTGGGTGATGCACCCAAGATTGAGGAGGGGATGGCCAAGTATGAGCAATTGAAGAAATACCTGAAGAAGAAGGTGACTACCGAGAGGGAGGCGGAGCAAATGGCCAGGGCATACTTGCTGTATCTCTTTGGTGCTACCCTGTATCCAAACAGGCGTAGCAGAGTACACTTGTCTTATCTACCGCCCTGAGAGACCTGAGGACAGCTTCACGCTTTGACTGGGGTGGAGCAGCACTGGCTACTGCTTACACCTTCATGGGCAACTCGTCGAGGACGGGGAAGAGCACTGCTGGCTACTGGAGAATCTGGGAGGTAAAGTAACATAGCACAACTTCTATTTACTTGCATTGTTTGTTGATCTGTTTCCATAGCCTGTTTGCATACATATCATAATATCTTGTGATTGATGAATACGTTTGCTTAACTTTGAACAGCTCTGGGCTTACGAGGTTTTGCGGATGTATCCGCCTCAGTGCAAGCATCCCGACTTGAGCGTTCTCCCTCGTGCGCTGAAGTGGAGTAAGAAGATGATGGGGTCGAAGGAGGGTAGAGGCCAACTGAACGCCTTCAGACTGTATTTGGATGAGCTCAGGGCCGAGCAGGTATACCATAAAACCCTCATAATTAAAACACTATGAATTGCTTTAATGCTGTCGCTGACCAATTGCCTCAATTGCCTGTTGACCTGTGTGTAGGTCAATTGGAATCCTTGGAGAATGGCTGGAGCAGAGCCTGAGTACCTGGCCGAGAGCAGGGTCATCACCGCCAGCAGGGTGTTACTTGAGTCGGCCTTTGGCTGGCAGTGGTACCTTGGAGACCGGGTGTCACGCCAGTCGCTTGGCTACACCGCGTTCCAGGTGCCAGGGCGACTTCCACCCCGAGCCTCACATACGAGTACATACACCCGGGCTGAGCTGGAGAGGTTCACACGGCCTGATACAGAGCTGACACGATACCTTCGCCCAGAGATGGACTATGCGGAGTACCAGAGAGACCGCTTGGCGAGGCCATTGGGTGTTCGGGCTTTCAAAGACGTGCGGAGTCAGGCACGCGGGGCTGCCGAGGAGAGGAGAGCTGCCGGAGAGAGAGCAAGAGGCGGCGAAGGCCGAGTCAGGCATCATGCAGGCGTTCCTGTGAGAGGTGGACCCCCGGAGATGTCATGGACAATTCCCGTTACGGATGCACAAGGCAATCTAGCTGAGATACATTTAGTGCCTGCCAGAGTCGAGCCACCGCCTGTGACTGTGCCGGTATGAATCTTGTTTACACTTTAATACATGCACCAATATTGAATATGTTTGATGATACAGAATTGCCTTTGCAGGCGCCCGCTGAGTGGGTGAATGAAGCTGTTCGCCGTATGCTGGCTTTGGAGAATTTGGTTAGGCAAGCAGCTGGCGGCTTCCAGTTAGAGCTGCGCTATCCAGCACCTACTGCCCCACAGGCTCAGCGAGCTGCTGGCAAGAAACCTCAGGTATACAACGATACATTCCTGCTTTTGATATTTGATGATGTACCTCTGTTTTCGATACATATGCTTTAGATTGCTCGCAATAAAATGTACCTGTCATTCAAACACTTGATATATGCAATACACAATATGCACAATATATTCTAATGCTTCACATAATATGATAATGCAGGCACAGGGACGGGTGACTTCTAGGAGCAAGAGGACACGGTCTCTTCCGCAGAAGAAGTTAGCAGCCAGGACTCCTATACCGGCAGCCACACCACAACGACAAACTAGGAGTTCACAAGCAGCTGCTGCAGGCAAAGAACCAGTTGGACAGGCGATGGCACGTGCTGAGGAGCGATTCCGCATTGCAATGCGCCAAAGACCATCATCGGAGGAGCATCGAGCCCCAAAGAGACCCAAGCTGGTATTGCTCCCAACTTCCGAGGACGAGGAGGAAGATGACGGAGATGAGGAGGAAGACGAGGAAGAGGAAGAAGAGGAGGAGGAGCACTCATCCGCCCGTAGCGATTCTGATGACTCAGTCGACGATCCGGCGTACAGGGAGGAGCCCAAGGATGGAGCTGATGACGATGATGATGGTAGTGATGATGATGGTGGCCGTACGGGCCTGAAAGACTGGCTTGGAGGCGAGGATTGAGATTGAGAGCCTCTTTATTTTCTGCACTTTACTTTACTTTTGGGGCCTGCATGCCCAAGTGCGTAGATAGAGGGCGGATGTGCCCTAGATACTCTGATACTTGTTTTAGCTTCTGGAGGCCTGCGCGCCTTTTTGCTGGATGGGCGGATGTGCCCGCACTACTTTTGATAGTTTTTGATGGTTTTTGATCGGCCGGAGCACCACAGATACAGTACTTTCCTTTGATTTGGTCTGACACAGTACCCTTAGTTATAAAATTTGCATTTTCATTGGTTTATTTGCTCTTTATATGCATAAAAGAGGTAAAACACGCACCACTAATACCAAACTTGCATTGAACACACCGAGACTGTCCACAGACACAGATATATGTACAGGAGTGACTAGCTCGAAGGAAAACGCAAAATGTACCCTAGGACACAGCCAGGATACGAGGATACGACAAATTAATGAAACTTTGGGTTGAAATACTTGACTTTGATTGATACTGATACTTCCATAATATCAAGCACACACAACGTGACTTGCACAAGTTGACGGAATCGAGAAAAACGTCCCGAAAAGGGAAAAAATACCAAAAAGTGTCCAAAGGACACAAAAGGGACATGAAAGGGACACGAGACAGCGAAACAAGACTCAATTATGTCCCGGACTGAAACCGACACCTCCGTACAGTCACATACGCTCCATATGACTTGTGCGGCATGAAAGAACCTGGCAAAACCCTCCAGAATGGATTTCGAACCTCCAAAACTTCGATTTTAGCTTGAAACGGGCCGCCGAGGGTCCAAAATCTTCGTTAAACGCAATATTTCGAATCCGATGCTTGCACACAGTCATATATACCCATTATGACTTGCTGGAACCAACAAAAGTGCCAAAGACCCTCTGAAACCAAAAACGACCAAAAATGGACAGTAGCTGCCAGAATCTGTCAATATTGCAGGAGAACCATCGCGTGACGGTTCAGAATAGTCGCGCGAGTGTTTGGTCGCGCGCGAGGGTTCTCGAATGCTCGCGCGAGTGTTTGTCCCTGTTAGGCCACCCTCTTTTGACCAAACCAACTTTTGAAGGCACCAGAGGCCCTGTCACCAACCACCAACGTCCTGTAGACCATCCTGCAGTTTGCAGATTTGTGTGTCCTTACATGGCAAGGTGTCCCTATTTTTCATGAATCTTGACCCTTGGTATGAGAACCGAGGATGATATTTTGAGAGACTTTGCCTATAAAGGCATGGTATGCATGGCAATGCCAAAAGCATTCCTTCCTCTGAAGTCCAGGAGTACCCACTTTACCTAAAATGGAAAATCCGTTAGCCGCCATACTTGATCCGTGGCTGACCCGTCCCGAAACCATCGACTGGGAAAGCCCTCGTTCCCAATGCCTATCTTCCATTCGTGACCTCCGATTCATGGAGGCATGACCTGAATTTCTCGAAGCTGCATTGGTGTATTGGGATCCAGTCATGCACGTTTTCCGCTTTTACGATGACGAAATGTGCCCGACAGTGGAGGAGTTCCAAACCTACCTTCGAGGATTTACTGATTGTGAAGTCCTCGCCATTCCTCCGTTCCAGGAGGATATGAGCCAACTCTTAGAGGCAAAACTCAACATTCCCGAAGAACTGTCAGCAAGCATAATCCAAGATGGCAATCTCAACATTATCCGTCTTATCGAGCTGTATGGTCCCGAAGGTGCCCTAGAAGACTACGGTGAGACAGGCTCACAGACGCCTTGTACTCTCAATCTGTGCACTGGCTGCCTACATGCTGATCCCCGCTAACGGAGAAGTTAGCCCAAGCATAGTGAGCATGGCTCTACAAATGGATGCTCGAAAGAACATCATGCCCGCCGTTCTAGCGGAAACCCTCATAGGCTTGGATTTAGTGAAAAGCGGCCAAGCAAGTTGGTTCAGCGGATGTCCTCTCCTGCTCCAGGTAGGTTCTCACTCAACTCACTCTTTCTTTATGCACACACTTTCTCGTTTTACCTCGCGCTCAGGCTAGGATCGCTGGATAAACCTCACTTGTTTTTTCACTCTGGCTGTATCTGACTTCGTACTTGTTTTTACGCTCAGCTTTGGCTTTCAGACAAGGTGGGTGTACTTGAAGCTCCGGAGGCCGGCTTTGAAGATTTCCCAAGGCAACTGGTTGAGAGACCGATGGTGTACCCCGAACTGACGGTTGATATATGGTATGCGTTTCTGAATGACATGCAATCAGAAGACATAGTCTGGAGATGCCCATGGCTGAACCTGCCGGCGATGACTGTAAATTCCGCGGGGTTCAAACGAGTGATCCTTGCTGGGCTGACGAGCTTCACCTTCTATATACCAGGACGGACGCTTCGACAGTTAGGCAGAAACCAAGAAAGCAGGTGCTTTGGGAAAGAGCGCTTCAGGCTTCCCACATTCGATAGCCACAACCTGCAAGCCTATGAGCACAGCTGGATTAACAGAGAACTAGAGGAGGCTCTCCCTGATCCCATTACGTGGTTGGAGAGCCGTTACGTGAAATGGCTCCGTAAAGAAGTCTATGCTCGACTAGGGGGATACTTCTGAAATCCACCAAAACCGAGTTTGTATCAGAAATAAGCTCTAGGTCGTTGGACTGTCTGAGCCACGTTCCACCCTTTTGCATGCTTATTATGTAAGTTGTATGGCTTTTAAGCCTGGCTCGTTCAATGAAATAAACACTCGTATGCTAACCAAGAACCGACACCATTTCTCTAAGCCCGAAATCCATCATCGAAAAATGCAATTTACGCAAACGAGACTTCCATGTGACCATGAGGTTCCATAATGGCCTGCTGGAAACATTCAGCGTCCGAAAACTGACTCGAGTCGAAATACGAAAAACCACCCTCCAAAAGTCAGTAGGCTGCTCATTTCTGGCCAAAAGAGGCCAAACCGTCGCGTGAGCATTCCACAATGTCGCGCGAGGGTTCATCCCAGTCAAAACTGCCAGCTTTGATTCAAAAAGGTAGAGAAATGTGGGTCCTTACATTACTCTGGTCGTCCTGGAGTTCAAAAAGTAGGGAAGAGCAGAGAAATGAAGTTCAGGGATACCCCAATAAGTGAGCCCTTTGGGTGTAAGATTATGCCACCTTGCCTGACATCCTGCATGGGCACAGGGATATTTTCCCCTTCATTTGGCTATAAAAGAGGACTTCTCGGAGGCATTCAAGGCACCTCTCCCACAGAAAACTTTGCAAACCACAAGCAAATGGCAAACCATCTTCCAGCTCTAATTGATCCATGGCTAGAAGCCTTTGTTGCAACCGATTGGCTATCTTTCCGAGCGCATGGGCTAGCCGCGGTCCGTTTCCTCCGAAACATACAGCTTCACCCCGCAATCTTGCAGTCAGCTGTGCAGTTCTGGGATCCGAGTATTCATGTGTTCAGGTTTGGAGACAACGAGCTGTGCCCAACTGTGGAAGAATTCCAAGCATACCTCCAAGGCTTCACCTCCCATATGATTGTCGTACCACCATACTGGAAGAGCATGTCCAAACTTCTAAAAACCAGCCTGAATATCACCTCAGGTGCAATTGAAAGCCTGCTGAGCGGCGAGCAGATAAACATCATGCGCTTGATGGAATGGTACGGGCTTGAAGGCGATACCAGCGACCCGGCTTGGCAAGCTCGCCGTGATCAGCGTGCTTGCCGCGTATTTGCTGGTATCCTCGACCGGGCAGGTCAATTCCTTTCTGGTGAGCGTGGCCACTCAGCTGGGCGATCGAAGGAACGTGGTGCCAATGATTCTCGCCGAGACACTCATGGGGCTAGATTTAGTAGCAAACGGGCAAACCATGGTATTTGGTGGCAGTCCGTTGCTATTGCAGGTAAACTCTCACTCAGCTCACCTTTTTCCGATTTTCAGACATTCTGTTTTTACCTCAACACTCGGCTAAGGTTATATCAGAGCTCCTTACTTGTTTTTCCGCTCAAGTCTTAAGTGGCTCCTTACTTGTCTTTGCCACTCGTGCAGTTGTGGCTATCGGACAAGCTCGGGTTGATTGTAGCCCCGGAGGTGAATAGGCCCTGCTTACCCGGGCAAATGCACCAGAGAGAGATGCTGTTCCCAGAGATGCCCACAGAGGAGGGGTTTCGATTCATGAACGAGCTACCATCAGAGGAAATCACCTGGAGGCACGGAGAGTTGAATATCCCGAATATGACCGTGAAATCTGCAGGTTATGAAAGAGTGGTGATTGCTGGTCTGTCTAGTTTCACATTCTACATTCCTGGCCGTATCCTTCGGCAATTCGGGATAAGCCAAGGATTTCACAGAGCCGGAGCGGAGACCTTCCATGTTCCTGCCTTCACTGCACAAAACCTACTTGGGTATGAACGTAACTGGGGCTCGAGGGAGCTCGGCGGACCAGATCCAGATTTTAGCACAGAGTTAACCAAACGCTACATAGCATGGTTAAGGAGAGAAATTAAAAGAAGACAAAATGCAGACTGACTCCCGACGTGACCCTGATGATCTAGAATAAACTGTGAGCCCGTGAGGGCAGCTTAGCATTTCATTCTGTTTTTATGCTTTAACTGTTTTGAAAGCTTGCTCAGCCTGTGTAATAGAAGTAGTAGTTTTGAAATAAAATCGAGAGATTAAGAATTTTCCCCTTTGGGTCCAAGTTTTGAACAACGCCATACATTGAACACACCCTTCGGAAAAAGAAACCCTGGATCAAGTTGATTGATTATGACCGAATCTCTCAGAGAGATTGCCTACGTATCCTTTTCAAGGAATCAGGTCAAAACGTAGTTCAGGCTAAGGTTCGCTCGTGTATTTTGACTCTCCTTTTATGCTCTAACTTTTGCCTAGGACCGCCCATTCGGGTTTTCAGCCTAGCGAGCTTTTGATTGTCGCCCATTTATTTTTGCCTAGACCGCCTCCTTAGGTTTTCGATCTAGCGGGCATGCTCTAATTTTTGCCTGGAACCGCTCACCCTTGTGGTTTTCGGCCCAGTGAGCTTCTCTCAGGGATAGTAACGCTTGAGTTGATCCAAGTTGACTAGAGTGTTGAACTCGTTGCCGTCCAGATCCATAAGTTGAACCGCTCCCCCAGAGAGGATAGTCTTGATAAGGTAAGGCCCTGAACGTTTCGGACGGAACTTACCGCGGAGATCAAAGATGGGAGCCCGGATTTCCTTGGTGACCATGTCCCCTTCGACTAAGTCGCGAGATTTTACCTTCTTGTTAAAAGCCCGAGCAATCCGACGCTGATACCCCTGAACATGATACAAGGCACGGAGCCTCCTCTCGTCAAAAAGCATGAGCTCAACAAACCTCCCGCTGAGCCATTCAGATTCAGCGAGCTCTAATTCTACCATGATCCTCAAAGATGGCACCTCAAGCTCAATTGGGAGTACCGCTTCCATCCCATAAACCAGAGAGTAGGGAGTAGCCCCTGTTGACGTTCGAATTGATGTTCGATACCCCCAAAGAGCTAGAGGTAGCTGTTCAGTCCCTGGCGGACTCCGCAGACTTCTTGATGATCGTTTCGATGTTCTTGTTGGCAGCCTCAACTGCCCCGTTGGCCTGCGGGCGATAAACCGTCGAATGGTGTATCTGAATCTTGAACTCATCGAAGAGCTCTAAAACTCTGCCCTTGAAGTGAACTCCATTATCCGAAACAAATGCTTGTGGAACACCGTATCGGTAGATAATGTTCTTCCTGATGAATTGTGCCACCTGAACGGCAGTCAAGGTTTTGTAAGATTCGGCCTCCACCCACTTAGTGAAATAGTCTATCGCGACCAAGATGAAACGGTGACCATTTGAAGCAAACGGCCTGATCATGCCGATGACATCAATACCCCATACAGCAAAGGGCCAAGGCGACGTCATGCCAAACAACTTGGAAGGTGGAACGTGCATAAGGTTGGCATGGATCTGGCACCTGTGACAACGGCGAACATAATCCACACACTGTGATTCCATAGTGGACCAAAAGTAACCCTGCCGTAAGATCTTCCTAGCAAGCATGACACCACTCATATGAGGACCGCAGAACCCTTCATGAACATCTTCCATTACTTTGGTGGCTTCAGCACCACTGACACACAGCTTATGCATCCCACAATGGGACCTCCTGTAAAGCTTCCCTCCGCAAATGATGTATTGGGCTGCTAGCCTTCGTAATACAAGCTGATCCTTTTTGGATGCCTCAGCTGGATATTCGCCCCTTTCAACGAAGTTCCATATATCATGGTACCAGGGTAGGCCATCATTGATATCGTCGATGGAGCTAACATACTGGTAAGCGGGGCAGTCCCGCTGTTCAATCAAGATTGGGCGAAGCTTAACGCCCAACGGGAGTTCAACCATGGAGGCCAAAGTCGCCAAAGCGTCGGCAAACTGATTTTTCAAGCGAGGAATGTGGGTAAAAGTCACTTTATTAAAATGAGGAATAAGATCTTCCAAGTCCTGATGATATGGCTTCAATCTCTCCTCACGAACTTTCCAATCCCCGTTGGCTTGAGATACAACAAGGTTAGAGTCGCCAATAACCTCGAGCTTTTCAACTCCAAGTGCTAAAGCTGCCTCCATGCCGACAATACAGGCCTCATATTCGGCTTGGTTATTTGTAACATCGAAATTGAGTTTGAATGCAAGCGGAATATGAGAACCGTCAGGCGTTATCAGCAAGACCCCAATCCCATATCCTTTCTGGTTGGCCGCCCCATCAAAATAAAGAGTCCACACGTCGTCCACTATCGTTAGGACCTCTTCATCTGGAAACGTAAAGTTTGAGTCTTCTGGCCCATCGACGGGATGATCGGCTAAGAACTCTGCCACAGCACGGCCTTTAACTGACTTCCTTGTGACATACTCAAGATCGAACTCAGCTAGCAAGAGCAACCAACGTGCTAACTTACCAGCAAGCGCATGCTTCCAAATAGATACCTGAGAGGATCCATCCGAGAAATCAACTTCATTGGGTAAGCCAACATGTAGTGTCTCAACTTTTGGAAGCCCAAACAAGAGCCCAACATGTCTTCTCCAAAGCGGTGTAGCCTCGCTTCCAACCATCTTTTAAGTAGTAAATGGCCTTCTTGACACCCTTATCCCCTTCCTGAGCTAGCAATCAACCCATAGAAGAGGGATTGACAGACAAGTAAAGTATCAAGGGTTTTCCAGGCACTGGCGGCATCAAGACCGGAGGATTCTGAAGGTATTTCTGAATAGACTCGAAAGCTGCCTGACATCTGTCGGACCATGCAAACGGCGTGTTCTTCTTGAGTAGACGAAACATCGGCTCGCAAGTTAAGGTCAACTTAGCGATGAATCTGCTGATGAACTGAACCTTTCCCAAAAAGCTTCGCACTCCCTTTTCAGATACCGGTGGCTTCATCTCCAGTACTGCCTTGATTTTTGATGGATCGACTTCTATACCCCGGGTAGTAATCATGAAGCCAAGCATCTTGCCCGCTGTGACCCCAAAGGTGCATTTCTGTGGGTTGAGCCTCATGCGAAATTTACGAAGCCTCTCGAAGAACTTCCTTAGCACAGGAATGTGTCCTTCTCGAGTTTTTGATTTGGCAATCATGTCATCGACATAGACCTCCACTTCCTTATGTATCATGTCATGCAAAATGGTCGTGGCAGCCCGTTGATAAGTAGGTCCGGCGTTTTTCAACCCAAACGGCATGACCAAATAGCAGTAAGTCCCCCACTCGGTGATGAACGTTGTCTTTTCACGATCCCCGGGTGCCATGAGAATTTGGTTATAGCTTGAAAATCCATCCATGAACGAAAGCAAAGCATGCCCCGCCGTATTATCCACAAGCACATCGATGTGTGGCAAGGGAAAATCATCTTTGGGGCTTGCTTTGTTCAAGTCCCTGAAATCAACACAGACTCGTATCTGCCCATTCTTTTTGGGAACAGGAACAATATTGGCGACCCAAGTAGGATACTGAGAAACCAGGAGAAAACCGGCATCAATCTGCTTGGTAACCTCCTCTTTAATCTTCTGTACCCAATCCGGCCTCATCCGCCTGAGCTTCTATTTGACAGGTTTAGCGTCTGGCAGCAAAGGGATACGATGCTCCACTATTTCGGGATCAATACCTGGCATGTCTTGATGAGACCACGCGAAGACATCAATGTATTCAGTGAGCAAGTCTTTGAAGTCACGATGCTCTTCTGGTAAAAGTGTTGAGCCCACTTGAACCATTCGGGGATCGTTCTCATCTTTCAAGTTTATAGAAATTATTTCTTCTTTTAACGGCTGAGCATGCCTTTCGTCTTCCCTATCGATGAGGGCACGAATTTCCTTGGGAATATCCCCGTCGAAATCCATCCCTTCATCGTCGGGGTCAACACAGTTTATATAAAGATCATGCAAGTAGTCAGAAGATGCGTCATTCATTTCACAAAACCCTTCAGGGTTGCCAAGTACAAGTGAATCAAACTCAAAATAGAAGCTATGACGTGGAGGGCCCAGAGGCACAAACTCCGACTCAGAGCTAGATTTAGATGACTCACTGGACTCCGACTCAGGCAGACTCAGACTCAGAAGTGTCGTCAATGCAAGTTAAGCGTGGTTTGAAAATGCAATTTTAAGGCTACCGCCCTTGGCTTCCACAATGAGCGATGTCGGATCCTCCAAACATCTGACCCGAGCATGAACACTTCACTTCCTCAACCTTCTCGATTAAACCCGGCAGGAGAACTCCTGAATAACGACTCCAAGCTCCTCGATCAAAAGTCCCGGCCAGTCAAACTTCAACCTTGGTTGAGTGAGCTTCCTCTTGAATTCCGCCTTCTCCGGCTCTTCATCAGTTGATGACCAGGTGTCATTAGCAAAAACCTCGAAACACAGCAGCAGCTCTCCGGCCTCAGATTGATAAACGGCTCGCTTTGTCGAGTATAAAAGTCGCATTCCCGACTTCACGCCTGCAAGTAGTGTCGAGATTGCCATAGAGAGTACGAGGTTTTCCCGTGTGTTTCCTTCTCTTGGCATTATTGGCAGAGGCAGTATACCCCAAACCGAAACGCCCCTCACAAAAAGGAAAGACAGGGAACTCCGGGACTCCCTGCTGACGAACCCCTAAACCCAGACCAGGAAAATAAGACATCCTTAGCATAATGTCCATTGCAACAGAGCTGATAAGAAATTCCCCATCCACATTGATAGCCAAAACAGACCCAGAAGTGTCGAACGAGAAACCCCCAAGGTCAACATCTTCTTCACCATGCATAATACCCAAAATAGGAGTCCCATCTCCCTTAAGCGGGCGGATACCAGAGTCCCCACAAATGGTCAGCGTACCAGTAGGTAGTCCCAGCATGACTTTCTGGTGGAGAGTTGATGGCACAGCCATGATGTTTGACCGATGAAGCCATGGCTGGCCCAGCAATAGGTTGAAAGTGGCAGGAATGTCAACTACGTGGAACTCAACATCCATTTCAAAGCCCTCTGTATCAAGCTTGAGCATTAAAGTTCCCTCGACCATACGGCGGGTACCGTCATAGGCCTTGACGGCCAGGTTAGAAGGTGCAAAGTCTTTTTTGGCGAAACCCAATCGGTAGGCCACCCTCATTGGACAAACATTAATAGCTGAGCTGTTGTCAATGAGGACAGTCGGGACCCAGAGTCCACGAGACTTAACTGTAATATGGAGGGGACGGTTGTGATCAACCCCTTTGACTGGTAAGTCCTTGTCAGTAAAGACGACGGTGTGCTTGGAAGTAGGAGGAAGGATGAGAGATAACATCGCCTCAGGAGTGACATCAGCTTGAATCTCGAGATAGGCGAGAGCTTGGCATAACATCTGACGGTGCTCTCGGGAGGAACAGATCAGTCCCCAGATGGATATTGCAGCAGGAATTCGCTCCAGTTGCTTCCGGATAAGATCCGTACTTGGTAATTCGAGTGGCGCAGTCCCAGGAAGGGGCTCCTTCCTTGGGTTAGAAGGGTTGGAGGAAGTCCCAACTTGCAGATTTGCAGGTTGGAAAATTCGTCCACTCCTCGTAACATTATGCACATTTCCTGAAGTAGGCACAACTTGAGGATCTTCATTCACATCCCAGAGATCAGCAGGGACTTCCCCCAGCTTACGCTTCCCTTTATCAGCGGCCGTTACAGATTTCGGTACCTCCATATCTATCCCCAAGTCCTCTGCCAGATCTTTCATTAAAAGTGAGTCCCAGAAACTCACATCAACGACCGTCGCCACTTCAGTAACGGGCTCCGGATTGGCCGTAAACGGGACGTCCCGTAGTCCACCCTCTGCCAAGGAGCGGTTAACTGCCCAGACTTCATTCCCCACTTGGATATCGACGACCTCGTCAACGTCCCACAGGTTAGCAGAAGGAATAAGATCGGTCACCATGATACTGCAGTCGCTATTGCTCGGATAAGGAACCACAGGGCGGGGAAGTCTCTCATCAATGATGTAAGAACAAGGGTCGTGATCAACATCACAGACCGAGTCGAAGACCAAGTTGAAAGTAGAAACATGATCTCCCAAGACACTAGGCTCTTCCTGAAAAAGGTCATCCTCCACGTAATGCTGTAGGTAATCAGGTATAGCATAACCTTGCTGAGGGTTAGG
The DNA here is from genome assembly GCA_025413875.1 of Rhododendron molle. Taxonomy (NCBI): domain Eukaryota; kingdom Viridiplantae; phylum Streptophyta; class Magnoliopsida; order Ericales; family Ericaceae; genus Rhododendron; species Rhododendron molle. Next base: position 22,336,721 of record CM046397.1, read on the forward strand.
ATCCAAAACCACAGGATCCTGCCAGATCGGTTCAGGGTCCCAATTATACTCTTCTTGAGGGACAATAGGTTCAGCCTGATGGAACAACATGTAAAGGGAGAATTCGTCCAAAGGATCGATCATAGCAGCTTCATGGCCGGCCATCCATCCATCATACCAGGCTTGGTCAAATGGAAGATATTCAGGCTGCTGTGAGAAACCATCTAGTTCGAGTGCTGACCACTCATTGAATATCGGAGTGGCATAATCCATGTTGTCGGCGATGGCCCAACTTATGGCTTGCATGTCAGCCTCAAGAGGAGGGGCCCTGAATGGCAACCGGTTCGTCAAACAGAGAGATGGGTTAGGGTCCGTTGTAGTGAAGTATGGACTATCAAGGGAAGAGGCAGAACTGAGCTGCACGGCAGGGACTGGCTGATGAGAAAGATCACTGACAGATGCCGTCAATACAAAAGTCCCATTCTGCAAACGTGGCAGTGGCACATCGGTGTCAGTAACCTGGCCTTCCTCTACTCGTAAATACGAGACTTCAGCAAAAGGCTCGGGTGGAAAAGATACAACCGGCCTGGGTTGATCTGCAGGGATTATATGGCTAGTGGGGTCAAATGAGGCAGGGTTGAGGTTGATTTGAGTGGAGCTGAGGGATATCTGGCTGATATGAGGGACAGCTTTGTGGTTTGGCAAGGAATTGGAGAGGATGTTTGGCTTTTGAGACGGTGGAGGTGGTGCCTCGAGGGTCCCGTCATCTATGAGATCCTGAATCGCATGTCGAAGGCGAAAGCAAGAGTCTGTAAGATGACCAGCTCCCTGATGGTAAGCACAGTACAGGTTGGGTTTGAAACTTGCCGGGGGATTTTTGGGTAAAGGCATTGGATCAAGTGGCTTCAGGTGCCCAGACTTAACCAATTTCTCCAAAACCGAGGACAGGGATGCCTCAATTGCAGAGAAGCTGCGGGGCTGACCGCGGGGCCGGTTGTTTTGTGGTGCTTGCACTTGATTGACATCGGAGATGTGGTTAGCAGTGTTGGAAGAAGTGGTGTTTGTGCCGCTGGTTGCTGTATTCGAGTGAGTCCCACTCCCAAATAGAGCATTGGTGTTTCCAGAGTAAGCGCGAGGCTTTGCTTTCGGAGGGTTAGAAACCTCCCCTCTTGACGGTATCCCACTCTGCAGAGCATCCGCGATGGCCAAGCCGGAATCGAAGAAGGTCTCGAAGTTTGCAGACGCTTGAGCAAGAACCAGGTGCTTAGCGTAGTCCGGTTGGAGATTCCGAGAAATGATGCGAAGTTGATCTTTCTCGCTGGGGCGATCAGTCATCAATGCAGCCTTGGCTCTCCATCTCTTGACAAAGTCAGCAAAGGTCTCCTTTGCTTCCATTTTTGTAGATTCCAACTCCCGTATGGTCATCTTCAGTTGGGAATTATAACTATACTGCGAAATAAACGCAGCCCCAATATCCTCCCAAGTCCTCCTCTTGGCTATGTCGAGTGACAAGAACCAGTGAAAAGCAGGGCCTGAAAGGGTTTGGGGAAAAAGCTGTGACATGGCTTCGGGCTCAACTGACAGGAGCTTCATAGCAGCATGGTAACTGTAGAGGTGGGTCCGTGGATCACCACTTCCATCGAACTTTGCCAAGTCGGGCATCTTGAATTTCTCAGGGAGCTTGGCATTAGGGTACAAACAGAGACGATCTAGGTCAATCCCTCCAGCTTTGACCTTTTCTGCTTTGGCAATGGATTCCTCAAGAAGGGCCATCTTGGCCGTAAGAGCAGCTATGTCCGGATTCATGGTATTGCCTGCAGGATTTGCATTGATAGCAGGTACATGAGCTCCCCTAGGGTTGGGTTGAACAATGAGACGCCCTTCGTGATTCGGGTCTGGGATCAGAACAGGCTGCTCCTGGTTACCCTCATCGTCCTCGTCTTCGGTCTCGAGCGGAGGCAGAAGACGAGTGTTGATAAGGTCATTGAGGCGGGTAATGTTGGCATCAGTCTGCGTCGATCTCTGTTGCATCGTAGTGATACTATTTTGGAGATTCATAAGCATGTCTTCAACAGTGAGTGGCTGATGAGGCGGTGTTCCGGCCATGTTGGGATTTCCAGGAGTGCTTGCAGCTAAAGAAGGAGCTGGGGTCACCGGTTCTTCGAAGATTGATGGTGAGCTTGCCTGTAAAGCGGCCAATGAAGAAAGCGGAGAGTCTTCCGTTGTGACTGATTGGGGTTGCAACCTAACAAGCCTTTGACCCGGATTTCGTTGCAGACGTTCCCAAGCGGGTTTATAATCTTGCCTCGATACTTTCCTTGGAGGTGCAATGGCTCAGAATTCTTTTGCTTTCAGAGAAAAGAGAACACCGAGATAAGGGGCACGCTACTTTAATAAAAGACTAAAGCGTAAATGCAGCCTGCGTTGTCTGTGTCCCCTAGACTCTAGAACCAAAAGACAAGTCTGTCTTGAGTTTAACGGAACACTGCCAAAAATCCTCAGAATTCTTTTCGGATAAGAATCCTTGCTTGAGGGGAATAGGGCTACAGGATGTTAAAAGAATCCTACACCTTTGGCAATTATGCTAATTAGGGTTTCAACTTTTGAAACAGGAATAACTCGGTATGAATGTCGTGATACCATAACCAAAAAAAATGGCGTGGGCGACACAGCGCCGTTAGCCAAGCGGTGTAAATGACGAGGCACTTGTTACCTTTTTTGGTGTAAGCATCATGGCATTTTCTCCATTATTCCTCGTTCTTCGTTTTGAAACCTTAAGCAGGTAAAGAGACAAAGGCGTAGCAATTTCTGATTTCCTAAAGTTCCTTCCCCCCTGAGGTTTTGATTTTAAAAAAAACGTGCATCATTGAGATGCATGACTCTTCATCGGGTCCGTAGTGTCCCTTGTAACTTTAAGACAGACTTGTCTTTAAACAAGAACCTAGAAGTCGCCCTAAAGCATGCTTCTACGCAGAATGATATGAATGAGCAGAGCATGCGATATGGAAAGCAGTAACACATAGACAGTAGGAGATTTAGATCCTACCCTGCAGGGTCCTGTCTTAGTTTGGAAAGTTCTAATGCTTTGTATATGCAAAGGCCGGTTTTGGTTTATAACGGGTTCCTTGGACTAGGGCCACAGATATACCTCCGTTGCCCACGATTCACAGAGCAACAGTCAAGCGGTAGCATGACCCATCATCGTCGAAGGTTGTTGGTCATTCGGGGTCCCCGGCTCCGGTAAACGTGCCGGATTGCCAAAATGATCCAACGAGGCTTATCCCACATCGATGCAAATGAATGCTAGAATTTGATTTAAGAAGAAGAAGAATCACAAGATCGTAAAATGCCTTTTCAAGCTCGGCTCACTTTATTTAGTCCATCTTTAGAGGAAACTACACAAGTGATCAATCGAAAAAGCCTCCAGGTAGGACCAGACACGAGGTCCTGTTAAATCACCATTCCAGCCTTCGGCAATGCGAAGCTCACCGTTTTGACAGACTTTTCAAGAGATTGTTCACAGGTGTATAAACCCTAAGTATGGATTAATATTGGTTCGATTATCCCTAGCAGACTGCTATGGGCAACATGCCCTGGAATTTCCGGATTCCAAAGCGAGCCTTGAATTTCGTTCCCGAAGCAAGGGCCATAATCGAGGAAGCGGCGAAGAAGCAAGCGCTCGTAAATACTGAGTCGCCACCTGGGTTTGAAGGTCCGTCACCCAAGGAACCGTATTTGAAGCACTGCCGCTATTTGATTTGAAAAAGTGAAGGAACCGATCCGTCATAACCATATCCGGGTTCGGGAGCCAGGTTACGAGAGGAAGGGTTTTAAGGCACCCCTTTCGCCCAATCAGGAGATTGGTCTCTACTTAGGCATTTTGTGAAAGTTTTTGTGATTCTTCTTCTTTTAACCAATTTTAGCCAATTAGAGCGGGACAGTTAATCGGGGATTAAAAGTGTAAACACGATTTGCAAGATGTGTTTGCATTTGAGCATGGATGAATGGAATACTATGAAAAATGGGATAAAACTCAACCCTCTGATCAGAACATCAAGAATACTGCACAAGGTTTAGGCATGCCAACGCCATGGCCACCTTTGCATGCATGGATCTACGTACATGCAAAGAACCATCGCGTGTCAATTCTAAACACTCGCACGAGTGTTTGTTCCACCACAAGTTGGATTTTAATCCCCTTCTGGGCTCTGGAAGGACCAGTGCTCACCCAGGGGGCAAACCAAGCAGTTGATATGTACTGGAGAGTAAATAATTATTACAATTTGAGATAAACAGAAACCAAATGAATTGAAAGGCAACCCTAAACAGTGGGGGTGAATAAACAAAGGCTTGAGCCTTAGTTGCCAAGCAAGGGCAGTTACTGGAAGATAAAGAACCATCGCGCGAGGCTGGAGAACCCTCACGCGAGTGTTCCTGACTGGACGTCCAGGAATTGCTTTGCATGCTTGGGGCTCTGAAACATACTCAGAAGCTTCCCAAAGGCATTCCAAACTAAATGATACTGCAAAATAAGCTAACTATGGCTTTTTCATGCGACACAGTGATCTAACAGCCCTAATATACTTAAAAACAGTAATAACAGTATGAAGGACTCAAAAGCCAGGATACCCTTCCCCACGATGTTCATCATCACACAAACAAGAACTGTCGCGTGAGAGTAAAGAACAGTCGCGCGAGGGTTCGTAGTTGTAAGCCTCTTGTAACTTTGCTGACTTTAGGGCCAGAACTGGTATTGATTACCAGCCTTGGCCCTGACCCCCTCAGGGATCAGAACAGAAAGCAGGTAAATGTTTATACCTTTTGCTTGAGTTGGATTGGTTTGAACAAGGTGGTGTAGCTTTGAAAATGAGTGTATGTAGAACACAAGAGTGAGAGAAAAACTGGAGTGGTTGAGGTTTTGTGAGCTTTGTGCTTGAATTAGTGCAATTTTTGTAACCCTTTAGCTATTGGAAGCATGGAGGGTATTTATAGGGAAATGCATGAGAGGTAGACATGGCCCAAAAATCAACCAACAAGGCTGGTCAATCAGACTTGGTGGAGAAGGCCTCCAACAAGGTGCAAGGAGTGGTTGTGTTGGGAAGAGCCAACCATGCGATCTACAACAATTTGTCTTTGGTGGAAAACGGGGTTCCACAGGCCTACTAGACCTCTGATCATCACAAAATCCAGCTGGAAATAGATGATGGGGACAGGAGAGAACAATCGCGCGAGGCTTCTAAACACGCGCTCGAGTGTTCTAAAGGCCACGCGAGGGTCAACGGTCAACAAATTGACTTTGACCCACACCTGGCAGAGAACACTCGCGTGAGGGTTCCAAACCCACGCGCGAGGGTCAACTCTGGTCTGGGATTTTGACTTAGGGTTTCTGAGGTAAAAAGGTTCAAGAAGGGCTCCACACACACAAAGCTCAAACCATTCCAAACTCAAGTCTGTTCTAAATCCAATATCATCATCGGGGAAACAAGAAACCGTAAAACGATCAGGCAATCCAGATCGGGGTGTCTACAGTGAAGCTTTCTCACCTTCTCTGGGCAGATGGTACAAAGTTCTTTTAAGATTGGCTAAATGAAGCTTTGTAGAGTACCAGACATTTTTTCATTCATATGCATTGTATGATTCTTGAGCGATTCAAAAGTGGTAGTTGCTTCAACTGTATCAATAGATTTAGTTGTAAAGGATTGCTTCAAGTGTATGCCGTTGATGGGTGGTGTTTGGTTGTGTTATGGGAATGTGTTTTGTAATAGGTAAATTATGTAATGAATGTGTTACAAACAAAGTGGACAATGTGTTGTCTTGTTTGTAATGAAAAGTTTCCGTTGAGATGTCATATGCCTTTGAATGACTACTTTTGAGTAATTTACTGCATTCCAAAAGCTCGAGTTCACGGTATCAGGTGTCCTTAAATGCATGATAGATGGCAATGTTATTGGGAGGAGGTTCTGGTATTGTCTATGTAACGCCCCGATTTTCAGAAACGTTAATAAAAACATTTAAAAGACCATTTTTTTTCAAATAAAATTCATAGATTTAATACGTCACCGTTTCAAAAGCAGATGTCAGCATATTACAACCATTACGAATTAAGTTTCAGTAACCAAATTTGACAAATATTACAATTTCCAAATAATCTTTGAAGCTCCCAAAATAAAGTTAACTTTAATTAATCAGAGCAACTACGCATACGGAAACCAAGGTTCTTCGGCTCTCTCCTCAGCAGCGTTGGCTTCAGTTGGATTGTACGACACTTCAGTTCCGTCTTCGGTACCTGGCGTTCAAGTTACCAGGGCAACATAGTACCGTGAGCGATAACGTTCAGTAGCCAAAACCTACCCGAAACCCATAACTTACACATAACAAGATAAGGAAAGCAATGCATATAATTAACGGCGCATGATTTCAATTACTACTTCTTAACTTATGTGAAATCTAGGATCTCACCTTGAGATCCGTCCTACCCTTAACCTCCAGCGTAAGGCAACCCAATGTGATTCAGATTGCTCCTTGCTGTGTCCCGCTGATAGCTACCAAATTATTTATTCAGATCTACAGTCGACGCAACCGCGCAAGGAAGGAACCAAACCTGTGCTCGCAGCCAATCACCACTGTGCCCTACCTAGGGTTACGTTTCTCAAACAACCTGGGCCCCTGTTAGCACCCATTAACATAAGATTGGGCCCCTGTTAGCATCCATCTTAACACAAGACTGGGCCCCTGCTAGCACCCATCTTGAAACCACAACTCAATCACTTTCCGATTCATCATTTACTTATCAACGTCTACGTGATCCTCTAATCGTATACCCCCGTGAACCTAAGTCCGTTCTAAGTTCTCGCAATGCAATAACATATATGAGGACAAGTAATAATAATAGTAATGCCTCAGATTTACAAGAATGATGATAAACTTTAAAAGAGAACTCTTCACCATTTTGTTTTTCTTCTTCCACTGGCCGATCATACATAAGGAAGAAAAATGTTAGACTTCATATATCTACATTGATTACATGAGCCCAAAAATAATCATGTTACGAGTAAACTAGTCATTAAACATGTTTAACTCATTTTATAACTTTCTCCAGTTAGGTAAAAGAATTTATCTATAACACAAACACTAAACTAGTAAACACATGTACTCCGAAATATGTCCAGCTTAATCCATTCCGTTCTTCTTTTTATTTTAACGACATATGCTCGCAATTCACTGTATTCCATTTCACACCATATATTTCAACAAACTCAACACACAATATTCAATCTCTACATTAACCCACTATACGAACAATTAGTTATACTTAGGGAGATAAGTTCTAACTACCTCTCTTCCCGAAGACTAAGCAGTGGTTCGCAGAAAGAAAACAGAGCGAAATGGCGGTTCGGTGGCGACTCGACTGCGGCGACTCGGGACCCAAATGGCTGATATTTGGAGTCGGTTTCTGTACAGTTTTAGAGCTGATTTTTGGACTGAATTTGGATGGTCCAAGTTTCAGAAATTTTAAAGAAGAGGTGGTGGACTTCTTTACTCTCTCTTTCTCTCGGAAAATCAAAGAAGAAAAGGGAACTGAATACTCCTTTCTCTCACTCTCTCTCTGCAGCCGAACAAGAGGAGGTGGGAAAAAGGGAGCGTAATAAAGATGCTTGATGGGTATTAGGAAGAAATCTTGTAACGACCCTGATTTTTGGTAAATAAAAATTTCGTTAAAAATTTGAATTTTATTTTAATACTTGGATTTCATTTTTAACACCCAAAAATCGGTCGTTATTGACTTATGAAAATTTTGATAAATATTTAAATTTTATTTTAATTGCTTGGATTGCTTTAAAATTTCCTTTTAAATTCTAATAATCCGTCATAATTAGATTTGAAACTTGTAAAATTGAATTACTTTACTCCGGACAATTTAGTCCTTCTCCCATGACTAGTATACTTGCAAACGTACTCGTATATTTTCCCTAATAAGTAAATAATATCTTTAAATTATATTTCTCGGCTGGAAATCCTACTTAGCAAGCATAGTTAGCTTTTAACCGATTAGTTAGCAAACCCTAACTACCGTTTGGCTTAGTGATGCATCGATGCCGGAGTGGTTAGTAGGAAAATTTTGGTCTTTGCCTTGACCGTCGGCTTGACCGCCTTGCTTTGGCTTGGCTAGGCTGCCTAGGCATCGGGCCTCTGTCAGGCCTGCCTCGCCTCGGCGTCGGCTCGCTGTCGCGCCTGCCTCGCCTCGGCGTCGGCTCGCTGTCGCGCCTGCCTTGCCTTGGCGTCGGCTCGCTGTCGCGCCTGCCTCGCCTCGGCGTCGGCTCGCTGTCGCGCCTGCCTCGCCTCGGCGTCGGCTCGCTGTCGCGCCTGCCTTGCCTCGGCGTCGGCTCGCTGTCGCGCCTGCCTTGCCTTGGCTTCGGCTCGCTGTCGGGTCTGCCTCGCCCAGGCGTCGGGGTCGCTGTCGCGCCTGCCTCGCCCAGGCGTCGGGTCGCTGTCAGGTCTGCCTCGCATAGGCGTCGGGTCACTGTCGGGTTGCTCTGCCTTGGCTGCCATTGGGTTCTGCCTTGGCATCGGATCGCGCCTCGCTTTTGCCTTGGCGTTGCTGGGCCGCCTTGCTCTGCCTTGGCTGCCATTGGGTTCTGCCTTGGCATCGGATCGCGCCTCGCTTTTGCCTTGGCGTTGCTAGGCCGCCTTGCTCTGCCTTGGCTGCCATCGGGTTCTTCCTTGGCATCGGGTCGCGCCTTGCTTTTGCCTTGGCGTTGCTGGGCTACCTTGCTCTGCCTTGGCTGCCATTGGGTTCTGCCTTGGCATCGGGTCACGCCTCGCTTTTGCCTTGGCATTGCTGGGCTGCCTTGGCCACTGTTTGGCCACCGGGCTGTTTTGGCCACCGCTTCGCCGCCGCTTTGCCACCAGGCTGCCTTGGCCACGCTCACGCCTTGCCTTGGCGTTTGGCACCGTCGGGCCTTAATATTCCGTTACTAGGCAATTTCCTACTAAATAAAAACCAAAATACCACTCGAGCAATGAAAGCCTAGATTAAGTATCATTAGTCTTTAACCGATTAGTTAGAACAGCCTAATGCCCATTTAGTCTAATCACTTCTCTCTAACCCTAGATGGACCATTTTACCCTTTTTTTTGTCTTTACTCATTGGACGATAAAGGCTAGGGTAATCTTTATCCATTGGACAATAGATACTAGGGTAGTTTTTATCCATTGGTTATTACATGCTAGGAAGGCCTTTGACCATTGGACAATAGATGATAGGGAGAAGACCAAGTTTGACTAGTAGTTGGAATAGTCTAGTCAAAAGCAAATAGTGTACTTCATGATGACTAGTCTTTAACCATTGGTTATTACATGCTAGAAAGATCTTTGGACCATTGGACAACAGTTGTTAGGAAGAAGACCAAGTTTGACTAGTAGTTGGAATAGTCTAGTCAAAAGCAAACATTGTACTTCATAATGACTTTCCTTGGACCATTGGTTATTACATGCTAGGGTAATCTTTACCCATTGGATAATAGATGTTAGGATTTGCCAAATAGGATGACAAGACAAGTCATGTGCTTCCTCATCATTACTTCTTTCGCCCATTGGTTAATAACCGCTAGGGAAATGTTAGACCCTTGGACAATAACCATTAGGGAAATTATTATCCCTTGGATAATAGCATTGTCCAATATTCCCATGGGATTCTTGGTGAAAGATATGATAGTACCTTCTCCTACAAAAAGAATAATCATTAACCATGTGTGCATTTAAGTAGCCTTGTCCTTATCCTCCTTGTTCTTCCACAAATGTACACATATATATACATATATATATATATATATATACATATACGTACTTTGACCAAGATAGAGAATCGGCTAGGGAGAGAGAAGAGGGGGGCCGAATGTGAGGAGAGAGAGAGTGAGGTGTGTGTATGTATCTTTGGCCATTTGTCCAAGCCACCTAATAGCCTTAAGCCTATTTGTTACATGCCAACCCATTTCTAGTCAAAACCTAGCCAATGATTCTAGTCTTTCTTCCAAGTAGACCCATTCTAGGACAAGACTACACCATGACCACCTCATCATTGTTTGGACCCTTATCATTACCTAGATTTGATTTGAAAGAGAAAGGACTTGATGTGACTAGACTTAGGTTGCTTGCCATGATTATGGGCTTGATTTGACAAGTCCATGGAATAAATCCATGGGAAAGGAGAGAGAGGCCGGTTGGGAGAGAGGAAGAGTGAATGTATGTGAGTCGTATTTTGACATGTGTGTTGTACTTTGACACTATTTGACGTAGATACACTTGGTTGGAGTACTATAGCATGACAAGACTAGTCATGTGTACTTTACCATACAAAGAGAATAATCATAAGCCATGTGTACATTTAAGTAGTTTGTCCTTACCTTCCTTGTTCTTTCCATAAATATACATATAGATATACACATATATATATATACATACATGATAATACTTTGACCAAGAGAGAGAGAGAGGGCCGAATGGAGAGGGAGAGGGAGAGTGAGTGCAAGTGTATTGTACTTGGACATGTGCATTGTACTTTGACACTATTTGACCTAGATACACTTGAATGATGTACTTTGGCTTGACAAGACAAGACCATGGAACAAATCCATGGGGAAGAGAGAGAGAGACATGGCCGAATGAGGGGAGAGGGAAAGGTGAAGTGTATGTGTGTTGTACCTTGGCAAGTTGTAGTACTTTGACACTATTTGACCAAGTTGCATTGGATGGAGTACTATTGCTTGACAAGACTAGACTATGAGACAAATCCATGGGAGAGGAGAGAGAGAGAGAGGCCGAATAGGGAAAGAGGGAGAGTGAGGTGTATGTTGGTTGAATTTAGACATGTGGGTTGTACTTGACACTATTTGACCTAGATACACTTGGATGGAGTACTATTGCTTGATAAGACTAGTCCATGGAGCAAATTTATGGGGGAGAGAGAGAGAGTAATGGCCGGCCAAGTGGAGTGAGGGGAGAAGCTCCATTTTGCCTATAAATAGCATCCATTCCATGCCTTTCTACTCACACCTTCACCATTCAACTTCTCTCTCTAGAAAGCTTAGTGTTCTTGCTTGTTCTTGCTTTGTTCTTGAGTGTTCTTGAAGTTCTTCCCTTGTTCTTCAAGAAACTCATCCTAAGCCGCCACTAAACCACCACTCCACCACCCTTCGATCCATAAGAGTTTAGTAGTATAGTCAAGATTTAGTTTCGAGAGAAACCTTTCTCTTTCGAAGCTACCGGAAGTCCACCGTAAGCCGTTACTCCGACGAAATTCCCGTAGCCACCCTACCGCCAAGAAGAACGGTAGAGTTCTTCGAACCTACTTATCCTAACTATAATTGTATGCATGTCAAATTGAATGTAGTGTAATCTACCCATAATCCTAAATATATGTTAGACACTACTCCTTGTCTTAGTTTTAATCTAGCTAAGTCGTTATAATGAAAGCATGATAATGATAGTTTATTTTCTTAAAACGTTGGATGCATGTGAGCTTAATATTGCTATTGGATGATTAAGCATGATTAGAACCAACTTAAGATATAAATTCGTGACGTAGTAATAGCGTGTTGATCTTTTAACTTAACTATAAGCTTATATTCCATTGCTTGTGGTATTGTAACAAAGCATATGGTGGATTACCACCCCAAGGGCGTCCGCACATGTGGCGTTATGCTTTAAGTAATGATTATGGACATACTATGTACTTGCTTAAAGTAACAAAGCATATGGTGGATTACCACCCCAAGGGCGTCCGCACATGTGGCGTTATGCTTTAAGTAATGGTTATGAACATGCTATGTACTTGCTTGGATTATACTTACCTTAAGTGTACAACCATGAGTTAAACGGTTAAGGTATCAAAGCTAGTTAACAAAACTTGTTTACTAAAGTACTAAAGAAGAATGAGCATGCCAAATAATGAATTTCTACGTCAATAATCATATGTTGTTTTGAAATTCCCACAAAGGAAGAAAGAACGGATTTTCGTAATATATTATTGTCTTGAGGATGATTATGAACATGTATGTATATTTGTTGCATTACTTGTTGCTGATAGAACATAAGTGGCTTTAAGTAATAATTTGAGTACGATTAGGTAATATAGAGTTGGATGATCTTGCTAGTTTAGTTTCAAGATTACTTTAAAGTGATTCGTCCCGCCGCGGAGTCTATGCATGATTACGAGACACGAAAACCGGAAAGTAGAAACATGACACTTAAGGAGTGGTTGATATGGATAAAAAGGATTTTTGAGACTACATAATGGCCGGACTTGGTAGCCTTATGTGAGTTGTGAAAACCCGCAAGGTGGCCGGACTTGGTAGCCCTTTGTGTGGACTTGCGAAAACCGCAATGAGGCCGGACTTGGTAGCCCATTGTGTAGATTGCCATTGGAGCCGGACGTGGTAGCTTCATTGGTAATTGGGCTTGGTTATCCGCGGAGAGGAGCCAATGCAAGATTTTGTAACGTGGCCGGACTTGGTAGCCCGTTGAATGACAAATGATTTTCTTAAGATGAAATGGTGACACAATACGATGAGTCGCGTAGGAGAAACCAAGAAAGGCATGACACCAACGTAAGCAGGATGGTGAATACGGATGTATCATTGTTAATTATGTTGTTAAATGAGTATATGTGATTATTTATATGACTATTTGTTGTAAGTTATGGGTTAGCGGGTTAGATTATTCTATTGAGCTTTTGTAGCTCACGGTGTTACCTTTGTGATGACCTTGACATATTATACTGGGGGCGACGCTGGTATAATGTGTCAGATTTTATAGATGAGCAGCATGAACAGTAGAATTTCTTAGATAACAACGAAATTTTTATTCAGTAAAAATCCGAGTTGTTACAAGTTAACCTTAGTTTATCCCCTCCTTTGTTGAATAAAAGTACTCTTGTGAGAATTATGTTGTAATAATGAGCTAGACTCTCTTTAAGTTATTCAATAAAAATGTTTATTTAACGTACCCAAAATTCGGGGCGTTACAAATCTCATGGGTAATATAATGTATGAGTTTGACATTAGTTTAGTGGTTAAAGGAATGTGTTTAGGTGGTGTGTTGGGCTCCCATTAGTTGGAGAAAAGGAAGTGCCGAAAATGGAGGGGCAATTTTTTTGATGGAGGGATATATGATGGATGGATGGCTTGATGATGGGTGGAGGTGATTACCCATGGGTTTCCAGGTGGTGATGGGCGTAGGAATGGGTTTTAGTTGACTGGAAAATTGGAATAGGGTTAAGATAAAATGATTCAGTATAACGCAAGTGTACACACATGTACACAATAAAGAATTAACTCTTCGAACACGCGCGCACACAATCGATTATGGAATAAAATTTTGGTGTGACGTTGAAAACAATTTTTCGCATTAAATAAACTAACGAGCAAAATAATATTTTTGATTTTGATATCTATTAATATTTATTAAAAATAACAGGTCTTTATAGTCTACTTTGGAGAAACGCCTAATATGACTGAAATAGCTGTAAATACCTGGAATTGCAATGAGAAACCAACAGGAGCGTACTGGACTCGTTCTTGTAATGATCTTTTACTGAATTTTGCTCTCATGATAGTGGATAGTGCTACTGCTCTTTATAGAACAGAATTTTCTGGAAGAGGAGAGCTATCTGCCAAGCAAATGCATTACTTGCTTAGGACACAAAAAAATAAGTAGCTATTTCTTGCCAAATATTCATTAGGACACGACATGGATACGGATTACTTGCCAAAAATTCCCCAACATACGGATTACTTGCCAAGAATCTCAGTCAAAGAAATCAAATTGTGACCAACTCAAATTTTGCAACGACAAATCAAGAGGGAAATAGAAAGCCATTAAATTTCGATACTATACATCGCATTTTTTTTTATAAAGAATCACACCAAGAAAATGGCCAAGGGTATAACCTTTGAGAGCCAGCCAAAGGAAACAATGGAACACACCCACACACACACACACACACACACAAAAGCTGAAATTGGCTAACCTATACTATGTTCACCACCTTACAACAAAGCCAAAAAATAAAAAACTGTGGTGGCCTCGGTTACAAGCTCGGTAACCTGGCCACATGATGTGATCTCGGCATTCAAGGATCCTTGAACCGAAGACGTATATGGATTTCATCCCTCGGATACCTCCTCGGTAATGCCCTCGGGGTCAATTCTCTGTGTTGCGTTGCTGTCCGCTACCGTGTGTCCGCTGAAGATATTCTTGAAGCCATCAACAGAAAGTTGTTACACCATGCGGTCCCCACAAAGGTCATGCAACGTATGCAATCATTGAGAATCCCCTTTCCCATGTGCTTCGTAACCGTTCCTCCCTCCCGTCACTTATGACGTCACCCGAGGCGGTTACCCGAGTGTATACTCCACGCGCTAGCTTGGAGTCCAAGAAACCCTAGGTCTATAAATACAAAGGGACTCTGACCTAAAAACGTACGACACAAAACCCTAACTCTAGACCTAAACCCTACCCCTGAGATCTAACTTGAACATCGGAGGGTCACTGGGCTTCCACAGCCCTAGTGACTTCTTGCAGGTCCCAGACGGCGAAAGCACGGAACAGCAGAGGAGGGAGCCTAGCCTGAGCCTTGGTCCTTGTTCCCATAATTCGAACCCCCACAATTGGCGACTCTGCTGGGGAACAGCCACTCTCACCACCGTTCATCTCCCTCCATACAAAGAGCTCCGTCTAGACCTCCCGTCACAACAATGGTGGAAGTCGAAGATCATCACCCCAGTGAGACAACCCTCAGCCTCGGACTGTTCGGAGAACCAATCCTGGTTCTTGGCGGAGCCGGTGCCCCAGGGAAGGCTCACACGTCAATCGGAGTCAGAGCCGGCACTTCAACTCAGGACGTAGGAGCCGGGACTGAACTCCATACCTATATCCGTCACCTGGAGCGGAAGATCGACAACTTATCAAGAGCCGTGGAACGAGACAAGCACGTCCGCGACGAGCTCGCTGAGATCAAACATCTCTTCCAGATCTCCACACCTCATTCCGCGGGAAGTCGTGGCCGAAGGAGAAGCCACCAAAGCCCTTCCCGCAGCCGCGAGGGGGGCCGTTTGATCGAGCACCAGCCTCGACCTTCTGTCAAAGGCCTTCTCGAGCCTCCTGTTGCAAAGGGTGGTCGAACTGAAGGTGGCGCTGGGTGTAGGGAACGCTCCCGTTCCCCTGACCCCCAAGACCCACGAAGGAAGCGGTCCGCGTTCGAGAGGCTCGGCGCCGGTAGCGACTCCGCCTCCTCCACGCATCCGGTCAGGAGAGGGAAGGGAACTCGTGAGTCGACCCCTAGCTTCACCAAAATTGCCAACGACGAGGATGGCCTCCTGGAGTTCCAGACAAAAGGATATCGCGAGCGCCTCAGGAACGCTCGAGCTAAAAGCCCGTTCGTCTCGCACCCAGGGGAGAAAGGTGGCGGAAGCCATGTCACAGAGCACCTTGAGCCCTACGCTCGAGATAGCTACAAGAAGGACCGGCGGGAGCGGTCTCGTTAGAGATCAGGAAGCCCCCCACCGAAGAGGAAAGAGCACGAAAGGTTGGACGAGTCGGTCCCAAAAAAGCGTCCCGCGACAGAGCGTCCAGACGGTCTTGACCGTTCGATCCGACCTCATCGCGACGCCCGACTCAAAAGGCTCACGACCTCCCCCTTCACACGGGAGATCGACTCGGTCACCCCCCCCAAAAGGATTCACCCAGCCCAAATTTGCCAAGTACGATGGCAAAACTGAGGCATATACTCACCTGGTGCCTAAATATGAACCAATCATACAAGAGGACCAATTTCTAGGAGAAGTTAAGAGAAAAGATCGGGAGAACCTGGCAAAGAAAGAGTACAAACCTGCATAGCGGCGTACCGAGGAGTACCGAGCACAACATCTCCGTTGAATGAAGAGCTTCCGGTGCAGTAGGTGGGAATAGAAAACAGAGCATCACCCACCATGGCCTCTTCTTCTTTTTCCCATTCCCCCTCATCTAACCATGTCCCCATTTTCCATTGTGGCAAACCAGCTCCTCTGCGTATGTCTAACATACCATCATCCATGGGAAGACGATTTTACGGGTGTGGAAGCTATCCGGTAAGTTTAAGGTAGTTATACACACTAAAAAATATTGTAAAATGAATTGTAATGTATTTTTTTTATGCAGTTCACGAAATGCAAATTTTTCGTGTGGGTTGACCCTCCACCTTGTGATTGCGGAAGGGATGAGTTGTTGCAGACCATTGATCGCTTAGAGAAAGAGTTGGAGAAAAGCAAGGCCGAGCAGAGAAGGCAGAGGGGGATGTTTGTGGCAACTTGGGTTGCCATTTTCTGCTTTATGGTGTTGTATTTAACTAAG
The DNA here is from genome assembly GCA_025413875.1 of Rhododendron molle. Classification (NCBI taxonomy): domain Eukaryota; kingdom Viridiplantae; phylum Streptophyta; class Magnoliopsida; order Ericales; family Ericaceae; genus Rhododendron; species Rhododendron molle. The sequence goes on from CM046397.1 coordinate 22,353,086, forward strand.
TAGAATGTGCATGTATGTAATGCACTTTTTTGTCAAGGGTTATGTAATCCAGAAAATATGTCTATCCCTTGTAATGAACTGAAAAAATATATGCAGTGTTTTGTTTATGCTATCATGAAATGCAATCCCTTGTAATTTGATTCAATGCAAACCATATTGAGAACTTCATACTAGAACTACTAAATGATCTAACAAAAACCACAAGGGAATGTCAAAACCCATAGCAGAGAAACATAATGCATCACTGTCCCTTTCTAAATCATGTAGCATCATCAATACTTGATAGCAGAGAAACATGTTCAGAGAAATCACCACATACTTGTCAAAACCCATAGCACCATAAAGCAATATACACGAGCATAGCATTACTGGTCCGAGAAACCATAGCTACCACAAACTTGGCCACACAAAGTACCATAAGACTACTACAATTACTTAGCCAACAAAAGAAACTGTAGGACAAACTGGCCAACAAAATAAACTGCATAAATAAGTGTCAAAGTACCATAAGACTATTGCAAACTGCAGGAATACTTCAAACTAGTCAAAAGCAAAAAATATCATAAGATTACTACATGGTACTTTGACACTTATCATAAGATTACTACATAACTTGGCCAACAAAACATCATAACACCTATTTGAGCAGGACCTAGCCAACAAAAGGTTGCATATGTAAATTACCACCACCAATCTCCATCTCTACCACCTGCTTCTCCATTCCCTGACTATGTATCACCTCTTGGAGCACTTGCCCTTCCACCACCTCTGGTCGCACTTGCCCTCCCACCACCTCTTGCAACACCCGCCCTTCCACCACCTCTGGTAACACCTAACCTTCCACCACCTCTTGCAACACTTGTTCTTCCACCACCTCTTGGAGCACCTCCCCTGCCACCGCCTCTTTGAGCATCACCTGCTTGTCCTCCTCTTCGAGCACCTGCCCTGCCACCACCTCTTTGAGTTTACTTTTCTTACCCTTCCTTCTTCAAATTATGAACGGCAATAAAAACAGTGATAATGATGTTCTCTTAATAGTCATGGGTAATAAGGGTAAAGCAAGATATAGAAAGTGAAAATGGTGTTCTGTTAACAAGTTGGAAATTCCCAAAGGGACCAACAACTGGAATTGTGGAGGGCCGAACGGTGAAGGCTGAGAACCGAGCATTGATGGCCGAAGTCCGAGTGATGAAGGCTGAGAACTGAGCATTGATGGCCAAACCGAGCATTGATAGCAGAAGACCGAGCGGCAAGGGCGGAGCCAGGATTTATTGACAGCGGGGTCAATTATCTACAATACATATACTCTCTTTTTCGTACTTGATATCGAAAAAAATACACAGAAATGCCTAATAGAATAGAAAGGAGTCTAAGATATAATCATCTACAATTATGCCGCAAAAAAATACATCGAAATGCCAAACATTTTATAAAGTAGTAAAGTAAAAATCTATTCGTAACGTATAATCGTGTTTGCAATTGACCTAAATAATATTCATATTTTGTGGATGTCAAGTCAATGCACAACAACACAAATTAAATTCTTCTCACCAAAAAAACACACAAGTTAAATTCTTATAAGATAAATCACAAGGTCCAACTAAGTAACACAATGACGTATAATTCCTTTACCTGCATAGTTTTATAAAAATTCAGGGAAAAATTTCCTAATATGTAGCCAAGAACGTTGACTATGCCAAACCCAACTAAGGTTTCCCAAGTTGGGTGAAGAAGAAAGCAAAAAAGCATGAGCTGTGAAGGGCAAGGTGCTGTAGTTTCTGCTGCTCTTTGGGGCAAGAATACATCTTACCTATGGGGCAAGTTAATTAAATTCCCAAAGAAATTACACCTATCCAAAGAAAACTTAACACCTCAGTGGGGTCAAGGGGGACCCCCTTGACCCTTAATCCCTCAGCCTTTGTCGAGTGGTGATGCTCAAAGGACAAGCAATGAAGGCCGAGGGCCGAGCGTTGATGGCCGAAGGCCAAGCATTGATGCCCAAATGCGCTAAGTGGTGATGGTTTGAGCGATGATGGTCGAAAGCCAAGTGTTGTTGGCCGAAGTTCCAGCGGTGATGCCCAAAGACCGAGGGCCGAGCGTTGATGGCCAAAGGCTGAGTGATGCCCGAAGGCTGAGTGGTGATGGCCGAGGGCCGAGTGGTGATGGTTTGAGCCCATGGGTCATGTCAACGGGTTGGACAGCCCAACCCGGGCCAAGGGTTCGCGTGGAGGTTGTAAGGTCCATATTTCATGGTCTCTCTTATTTGGCAATTTCACGACAAAACACATATTGGCGTGTATCCCATATTATCGAGTTGTATGTTTTATTTATTTATTCTTAGAGAGTCTGTACTAGGATGTGGAAAGGAATCTCAATTTTTGTAATTGAGCGCGGTAGATGTTAGTCAGACTCTTATTGGGCCGGTTCGTGACAGAGTTGGAAAACATGGTATTTTGCTCGAAAGTGTTTTGGGGCCTTAAAATGGATCGACCCATTAGGGCATCAAAAAGGTCGGGCTCCGTTCTTATGCCGTGGGATATTTTCTGGTATAAAAACTCCTTTGAATCGTGAGTTTTGCGGTGCTCTGGAAGATGACGATAGTTTGACAAATACTTGGTGCTATGGATTTCACAGTTGACAACTGATGAGTGCATGAGTTTTTTTTTTGGGTGTACCTTAAAGACTTAAAGAGATCTAATATCTCGGTTCATAAAGTTCAACTTCAAGTGGTTTTCTTCATCAACATTCAAAATCCTTTCGTGGAGTTCGATGGGTGATTAGTTTGGAAGGCTTGTGGATTCAAGGCAGCGGCAGTCAAGCACTGGGTGTGGTGAACGTGGATTCGGCAAGTAGGTTTTAAGCTCGATTGTGAGGATTCAAATCGTAGGGTAAGATTACTTGTAACTACACAATGTTTATAGTGTTTGATTCCTTCCCGTGGTTTTTTCCCGTTTAGGGTTTTCCACGTATATCTTTGCGTTCATCTTTTTATTGCTCCTTGTTCGTTTGATTAGCTTATTTATCGATTAGTGGATTGATTAATTAAAAAGATAAAAGAAACATCAAATATTTATATTCCTAGGCGAGCTAGGATTTTTCAATTGGTATCAGAGCGGGTCGCTCGTAATATTAGGTTTATTCCTAGAGCGGATCCTTATTTTTTTTTAAATTTGCTATTTTGGATTCACCAAGAGAAGGAAAATTTATTATCAAACCTCTGATTTTTGACAGCTCCAAATATGTAGCATGTGCTACAACTATGATTCCCGGTGGTAATAGTGTTCTATCTGACAGTGAGAGTACCGGTAATATGTTTTGTGAGGTTGAGACTAACCGAACTAGCGATGGAGAAGATAACTATGATACGAAAGCTATGGCTTTGGTTATGAAAAGTTTTAAACGTTCTTTTAAGAAAAAACCTGATTTAGGGTTAGCCACAAACTAAAACAATGTGAGAAAGAGAAAATTGATGCGTTGCATGAACTTGATGTGCTCAAGCAAAAACATATGAATGTTCAAAATGATATGGATAGCCTTATTAAAACTAACAAACTTCTTGAATCAAAGGTAGCAAGTTTGCAAGTTGAACTTGACAAGGCCAATGCTACTTTTAAGAAATCAAATGCACGTTCACAAATTTTAGATGAAGTTTTGTCATCTCAAAAGGTGGCATAGGATAGAGGTGGACTTGGGTATAAAGCAGAAGGATCTTTAAAGTCAAAGGCAAGAGAAAAAATGATATTCGGCAAGCCAAATAGCAATGCACCGGCTTCTCTTGTGGCCAACAACGCCAAGTCGCCCGTCAAAGAAAATAATGTCAAACATGCTCGCACAAAGCCTCCAAAGGTAAAGAAACAATGTCCAGTGGTCAAAAGTACCACCACCAAGCATGGTGAGGTAAACTCTTTCAAGTTTAAGCGTACTTGTCATTATTGTGGTATTATGGGTCATATTAGACCAAATTGCTTCAAACTCCATGACTTTTCAATTACTTATCATGTTTATGCTTCTCACAATAGGGATAATTATGATCATCTTATTCACATGAAATCTAGATCAGCTCATTTGAGAAAGTTGCATTCACCAAATATTTCACACACACATGTAGCGTATTCTCATGATTATCATGACAAGCATGTGCCTATGTGTCATTTTTGTGGTGTGAAGGGTCATATTCAGCAAAATTGCTTTAAACTTCATGGGTACCCTAGTGCCCCTCTTAGTTATCATCCTATTAACAACAATGACGGAAGGTACAAATTTTGTGGTTATGGTTGTGACAGAAGCCAAAAACCTAGGCGTAGGGTGATCCTTTATAGAAAGATTACCAATGTGATTCCTAAACATGTGCCTAAAGTTGTTGAAAAAATTGAAAAGGTCAAAATTAGACTTATTTGGGTGAGGAGAACAGACTTGAGAACTCATGTAGATTTGCCTTCCAATCCTCTTGATGACAATGGATTATCCGGAGGAGTTGACATCGCTTTTTAAAAGCTTGGTCTTGCATCCATTGTGTGGGTTAGTTTTTTTTTTTTTGGACGTTTTGTACCTAGATCTATGGTTTCTGCTGGGTTATTAATTTATTTGTGTTGATTAGTTTATTAACCTGTTTCATTTAGTTTTTTTTAAAGAAAAGGAAAGATTTTATCTGCATTTTTTTTACATCCTATTTACTTAAAAACCAAAACGATTTTTCTTTTCTTTGCATTAGGCTTGCCTCGAAGATTTAGTTGTTGGCTATGAGATTCATTCATATGAGCATTTTTTTTTAACAATATATGCATGCACATCTTTTCATGATTACATTCATGCGAAGTATTTGGAAATTAAATGTAGCATGTTCCATGATTCTATGATCCCCACCTCTACACGTCAAAGTTAGCAAGATTTATTTTTAGAGGCAAGTTGATTCTCATGTACTTGGGCATGTCTCATGCACTTCCTCGACGATTGACTGGTTTTTGGCATTGTTTTGTGGATACGGTGTTCCACGTTAGTTGATGAAAAAAATATATATGTGTGTTATTTGCGAGACTCTAATGCTTATCCGGGCGTTCATTGAGTAGCCGGACAATTGGGGTGAGGTATTCTCTCTCTGAGCGTTCGCGTCAAAAAGTGGATAGACCTTGTGAAGGCATCCTTGTTGGACCACTTGCTTAGTAACCGAGCATTGGGTATAAGACATTCTTACTCTCAATATTTGCGCCACACGACAGTGGGGTAAAAGAGAACACTTTTTATTTGTTCGTTAGAATCAAGGAAAAAAAAAGATGAGAAAAATAAACCGTTGATTGAGGGGGAGTATTCATAAGTTGAGGAGGAGTTGTACCTAATCTTGGAACTTGACTCGTATCAATATGCTTGGTTTGGCTTTGTAAGGGGGAGAATGTTTGACAGTCCAGGGTTACATGAGAATTCTCAAATCCTTGACTGATGATCTTAATTTCATGAGACGTGTCACACAATCATCTTGTCACGGACTCATGTCACATGTTGCAATTACTTCTAGATTAATCAATGATTGGTTCTCATGAAAATTTGCTCATGCATTTTTAAAAAACTATTCATATTCCTTGAGTCTCGTATTCAAAAACTCGCCCTCCATTGGTGTGATACCTTGTTGCATTTTTTTTTTGTTGGTCATTATCTATTTTTGGCTCATCTATGTAGGTTTTCGGTTCTCGTAGTATTGGCTATTTGTTTTATGGGCTATAATTGCGGCACTTCTTTTCGGCTATTGCTTGCAATATATGAATATGTTTGGTTCATGATGAGTTTAGTTCAACTGCTCATGGGTTATTCATTCTTTACAATATTTTTCAGTTGGCATTTGATTTCCTCTTCTACCTTTGTCATTCCATGACAAAAAGGGGGAGTAGTTTATTGGTTCTAACAGATTGTGCATTTCAGTGTTGTTGAGTTACAGCTTTGCAGGTGATCACATTCTGTTAGGGGATAGTATTTCTATATTAGTGTGGTTTGTCATGGAAGTGCCAAAGGGGGGAGATTGTAAGGTCCATATTTCGTGGTCTCTCTTATTTGTCAATTTCACGACAAAACACATATTGGCGTGTATCCCATATTATCGAGTTGTATGTTATATTTATTTATTCTTAGAGAGTCTGTACTAGGATGTGGAAAGGAATCTCAATTTTTGTAATTGAGCGCGGTAGATGTTAGTCAGACTCTTATTGGGCCGGTTCGTGACAGAGTTGGAAAACATGGTATTTTGCTCGAAAGTGTTTTGGGGCCTTAAAATGGATCGACCCATTGGGGCATCAAAAAGGTCGGGCTCCGTTCTTAAGCCATGGGATATTTTCTGGTATAAAAACTCCTTTGAATCGTGAGTTTTGCGGTGCTCTGGAAGATGACGATAGTTTGACAAATACTTGGTGCTATGGATTTCACAGTTGATAATTGATGAGTGCATGAGTTTTTTTTTGGTGTACCTTGAAGACTTAAAGAGATCTAATATCTCGGTTCATAAAGTTCAACTTCAAGTGGTTTTCTTCATCAACATTCAAAATCCTTTTGTGGAGTTCGATGGGTGATTAGTTTGGAAAGCTTGTGGATTCAAGGCAGCGGCAGTTAAGCACTGGGTGTGGTGAACATAGATTTGGCAAGTGGGTCTGATGAATCAGCTTTGTATCTGGCCCCGACCTGTTCCTGCAGACACAACGTGAAAGTTAAAGTCACCGGTGTGGTGGCGTGCCAACCACCCTCCGATGCCTAAGTCAATAGAGAATATGATATTTTATGGGAGAATTGAGATTTATGAGCGTTAATTGGACGTACCTTAGCTGAAGCTCTACCGTCACTTTTATAGGCATTTCGTAGGAGGTTGAGTCCTAATAGGACTGTGTTCCGGGGATTCCTTGGTTATCCGCATGGTGATCGTGGAGTCCTGCCTTGGCTAGGATTCCATACTCACCTAATGTTGGCCGGGAATCATTATCCTTCGGTGGCCGTGATCATCCTTGGGATCATCATGTTTATCTTATCTATATCTTCTCCTTTATCCCACATGGGATATCTCCTACAGGGATAAGCACGCTACGTGAGCGTTACTTGCCTATCCCTAGCTAGGCTTCTGAGCTGATCCTTAGATCGTGGCCCAGCTCCGTATGGCGGAGCTGGACCTTTGACTTCAGATTAGCTCCATCTTGAGGACCGAGCTGGCTTACTTGATGTACTTCCTGATGGTGGCAAGCGAAGTATTACTCTCCAGCTCCGCTTCTTTCTCCAGGCTGGGCTCTTCAGGTCTTCCCTACTTATCAGGTACTCCCCTGTTTCCAAGCTACAACTCTGGTTTGGAGGTTGGGAACATATATCAATGCTGCATGGTGGTTACCGCTTTTTACTTTTGTGGGCAGTTTTAAATGCATGGGTCACGTCGTGGGCCAGGTGTCGAGATCTTGGTTCCCCTGACGTTAGGAGGTGGACAACGATGATCGAGGAGCTGTTCTCGGGATTAATGCCCATCTCTTAGGTTTCTCATTCCTGATTAAACTCTAACAGAGGGGTATTTGGATCATCCCTGCTGGTTCTTGGGTAATACCTCTCTTCTCCGACTTCCCTTTGCCGTCACGCTAGAGCCCATTCCTTCTAGGTACGTTCCTCTTCTCCTGCTGTTCTTCAACTGATTTTCACGCTGGATTCTTCTTCTGACATAGAATTCTCAGACCCAACGTGGGGTGTTCCAGGCGAGTTTATCTTATCTCGACTGATAGGGTTTTCTTGCCTCAACCTCTGTCCTCCCGTTATAGAGGACTTCGCCCCATACTCTCTTACCCTTCAAAACAGGGTTTTTCGGGACTTGTTTTACCTGTCGGTGCGTCTTTACCCTAGATTTTTGGTAGGAACCCTAATTTCCGAGGGCTTCGTTAATTTTGCTTCGATTCTTCAAGCCGAAGAGTCGATGGCAGAAGAGAAGAGTTCTCTTCGTAGAAGTGGGGTTATTAGGACTTTGGCTGGCGAAGGTCAGTCAAGTGGTTTCAAACCCTCGTCGCCCCCTACCCCTTCGTCGAGGGGCCCCCATAGGGTTCCTGCTTTCTCGGCCTCCACCATCCCCTCCACGATTACAAACGAGGAGCTAGCCATTCTTAGGGTTAGATATTCGATTCCACCGTCTGTTTCTCTTCGGAAACCTTCTGGGTCTGAACGAGCTTGCTCATTCTCTGAGAATGAGACTTGCCTCTATGTAGGGGCTTTGGAGGGAGGCCTGAGGCTTCCTTTTCCAACCGTGGTAAGGGACGTTCTGAGCTTTCTTGGTCTGGCCCCTGGGCAAATAGTTCCCAACTCTTGGCGTCTTCTTATCGGTTGTGCGGCATTGTGGGGGGCGATGTCGGATGGTCGGGTTTCTCTGACAAAGGGACCTTTCCTCAACCAGTTTTCCGTTAAAGAAGCTCCTGGTGGCATTGGATGGTACTACTTTGCGAAGAGAGCAGGTGAGGGGGAGCTAGTTACAGAGCTCCCTTCTACCAGTAAAAACTGGAAAGACAAGTTCTTTTTTGTTGGGGGTGACGGCTGGGAACTCCCAAATTGGGAGATTGGCTCGTATGTACCCCGAATTCCAAGTGGGTGGGGGGTCCCCATCTCCAATTGTAAGCTGCTTGCTTTTCTTTAATCCTGTTGCTTTTATGAACTTTATTCATATTGTAATGAATTCTTGCTTTCCTTTGTAGCCAAAGGAACATTCCCGTTGACCCCAGCCTTGGAAGAGGAGCTGCAGTAAGCCAGGAGCTACTCAGTCCATACTTGGGATCTACTTGTGACCCCTGAGTCGTTGGCTGCTTACCTTCTGGGCCCAGAGACTACACGTGAGGCCTTAGCACTTTTGAGAGGTAGTTTCTCCTTCTTGCTTGGTTCCGTATTTTTAGCTGACTTTTTATTGCTTCTTCCTTTCTTTTCCAGAAGAACAAGGTGGAGAGGAAGCCATGGTACCAAAAATGGACAAAGCCTTACTGGCTCAATTGAAGGCTGAAAGGGCCAAGCAAACTCCCGGGGTCGTGGCTACAAAAAGGAAGAGCTCCCGCCTGCAGACGGAGTTATGTGTGGACAGCTTTCTGGAAGCTGATCTTTCTGTCATTCCTTCTATTGACTTAGTGGTTGAGCCGTCTGCTGAGGGGGAACTAGAGAAATCTAAGAGGAAAGGGAAGAGTGGTGCTGTGGTGGGCACTCCACCAGCCAAAAAGGTAAAAGCTGCTGTTGGCCCTTCTACACTGGGCAACTTCCAGTATGCTTTGGAGCGTGCCTCAGGATTGTTGTGCCCAGCTGATGAGGATTCAATGACGGAGATGTCTCTTCAGTCAGTGGGGGAGCTCATGCTGGTCGAACAAGCCATGGTATTCCCTTTTTTCTTATTGCTATCAACCTAAATACCTGTTGCTTCTTTACTGATCCCTTTCTTTCTTTTCTTCAGGCTACGGCCCGCGGCCGTTATCTTGTTTCCCAAAGCCATAGCCTAGGGAAGCAGGTGGTCACCCTTACTGAGGCCAACCTCCAGCTTACAAAGCAAGGTGCTTCTATGGCTACAGAGCTGCAGAAGGTGACAGATGAAAGAGATGCAACTCTTAAGTCGAAGAGGGGTTTGGAGGAGGAGAGGGACACGGCCGTGGCTACTGCTCAGAGTTTGGAGCAGAGAATTGCTGAAATGAGCAAAGAGCTGGAGAAGCAGAAGGCTATGGGCATGGGGATGCTTGAAAAGGTGAAGAAGGCTCGCAGGGAAGCCATTGGCCTGTTCCTTCAGTCTCCAGAATACCGTCAAGAGGTCACCCAGCAATACTTTGATGGGTTTGAGGCCATGAGGAGTCAAGCGGCTGCAGCTTTCCCAAATTTGAGGTTGATGATGAAGAAGGACCCTCATGCCTTGACGGGGGACAGAAAGGAGAGGATGAAGTCGATGATGCGGTATCCAAGGACATATCTGTCCCGAGCTCTTCCCTTGAATCCCTCCTCCAGACTCCAGAGAAGGTTTCCCTTGACAACCCAATCCTTGCTGCAACACTTCCTGGCCCGTCATCTGGTGACGGGCAGACAACTGATAATACTCTTCTGGGCCTCTGATTGGCCTTAAAAAGACATTTGTTTTTACTGGGTCTGTAATTAATACTTTCCGAATACTTTCGTACTCGTTCAGGTGTGGCCCTTGCTTTGGCCTTGATTCCGGTTTAGCCGGTTTAGAAACATTGTTCTTTTAACAGGTGGATGATCTTTTTAAGATCTTGTTTTGGAAGCCTCGTAAGGGCTGTTGGTTTTAATGGCAGGTGCTAGATTTTAACCGAAAGCGTGCTTTCAGTTTTAAGCCAGATTCCATGGCACTTTTATGCACATGTATTGACTGTGTGCTGATTCCTGCTTTTATCATGATTCGACCAAATACTTGTACTTGGTTTATTCTGAACTTTTTATTGTGTAGCCGTGCTAATAGCCGTGCTAATACTATGCCTGTTACTCCCCTAAGTGTGTTAATTGCTTGCGTCCAAGCAATTGAGACACTTATTGATACGTCCCGTGGGGTATTGAGTTGAGATATCGTAGATAAGGTAGGCATGCTACATAAGTTGAGCTGTGCAAGTTGATAGTCATGCGATGCCTTTATAGCTTGGAAATTTTTCCTTAGCTGTTTACTTGCATAGCCTTGCTACGTCGTTACAGCTTGGAAATTTTTCCTTAGCTGTTTATTTGCATAGCTCTGCTACGTCGTTATAGCTTGGAAATTTTTCCTTAGCTGTTTATTTGCATAGCTCTGCTACGTCGTTATAGCTTGGAAATTTTTCCTTAGCTGTTTATTTGCATAGCCTTGCTACGCCTACTGGGGAAGTGGTGTATCCGCTCCCCTAGGTATACAATTGGTTTGATTTCCAAAAAGAATTAGTGTACTTACTTAAATTCTCATAGAGTATTCCTCAGGTCTACTGTGAAATGGTACAGCTTAGCAAGACGCGTGAGGTTCGCTTTGGAATAAGAGCCGTATATGTTTAAAAGCATTCGTTTCAACTGCTCGAGGCGACTGGGTTTACAACTACCCATTACTTTAGACGGTTGATGTGGCTGTTTTAAGTGCGGTTTTTAATGGTGATTATGCTGATTGGCTTAGCAAGCGGTTAATGAACCGTCCCATTATGCTATAAATACCAACAGTTCGTGTTTAACCACTCCCCATTCCACACTTCTACTTCACAATGGCAAACAGCGAAGAAATCTACAAGTTATGTCAAGAATTGCAGAGTTTAAAGGTCGCCGTGGCTGGCCTTACGGCCAGAATGGAGGCCATGACGGAGTCAGTCTCCATCATGGAGAAGACGGTCCGCATGGTGCTGATAGCCAACTGGAAACAGTTGGCAGCTTTTCAAGGGCAGCCACCGCCGCCAGTTCCTTCCCCTCCAAAGGAGGGTATTAGTGATTAGGTTGCGACTTCATGGGTTTTGTCCACGAAGTCTTTTATGTAATGGGTATCCACATCTCTTTAGAGGTATGGATTTAATAAATAAAATTTAAGCTTGGAATTTTATTTTTGTCGTTGTATCTTTTCCTTATCATGCATACAGGAAACATAAACCATATCATGCTTCAACAGGAAATAAACTCAAACAACTGTCCCTCGTAGGGAGTTTATTGGCCTCTAGGGCTAGATAAAAGAACGCATAGTCTTAAAACAACTCAAGTACTAGAGCTTTATTTAAACGAAGAGTTTTCTAAAAACAGCTTCGATTTTCTAAAAACAGAAATAAACGAAAATTGATACGCACCTACTTGTAATATTTCTTGAGGTGCTCTGCATTCCACGAATTTGGTAACTCCTTTCCCCTTAGGGTCGCAAGTTTGTATGCTCCGGCTTTGATATGATGCAGGACCTGGTAAGGTCCTTCCCAATTCGGGCCAAGTTTGCCCACCTTTTTCCCCGTGGGGTCAACTTTCCTTAGAACTAAGCCACCAGCCTGAAAATCCCTAGACCTAACTTGCGCCTCATGATACTTGATCATTCTTTGTTGGTAGACTGCTACTTTGGCCATTGCTATATCCCTTCTTTCTTCCAAGAGATCCAGCTCGGCCCTGAGATCTTCCAGGTTTTCCTGCTGGTCCATGCTGGCCGTTCTGTAGTTGAGGAGTTCAACCTCAATCGGAACTACAGCCTCAGCCCCAAATGCAAGAGAATATGGAGTTTCTCTTGTTGCAGTTCGGGGCGTTGTTCGGTATGCCCATAGCACATTGTAGAGCTCGTCTGGCCTTGCGCCTTTGGCTTCTCGCAGCCTCTTCTTAATTCCTTTCTTGATGGTTCGGTTTGTTACTTCCACTTGGCCGTTGGCTTTCGGATGAGCTTTGGATGCAAAGTGCACATGTATTCCCTTGGAAACACAGTAGTCTTTGAACTGGGCGCTGTCAAATTGCCTTCCCCTATCTGTAATTATCACTCGTGGCAAACCAAAACGGCTAATAATGAATTTCCACAGAAAATCAATTGTTACCTCTGCTGTAATTGTGGCCAATGCCTTGGCTTCAACCCATTTTGTAAAGTAGTCTACAGCTATAATGGCATGCTGGACCTGCCCTGCTGCCATGGGAAGTGGGCCAATTAGATCTACTCCCCATTGGGCGAATGGCCATGGTCCTTTCATTGGGGTTAAAACCGTAGGTGGCCATGAATAATGTTTGCGAAGAGTTGACACTTCTCACACTTCTGAACCATCAGGTTGCAATCCTTCTGCATGGTTGGCCAATAATATCCCAACCTGAGAAGCTTATAAGCTAGCATCCGGCCTCCTTGGTGGTCCCCACATACGCCTTGGTGTACTTCCTCCATAGCTCGTGTGGATTCTGCCACTGTTAGACATCTTAGGTATGGCAGCGAGAAGCTTCTCTTGTACAACACATCTCCCATCATTAGGTATTTTGCAGCTCTAATCCTGAGCTGCCTAGCTTTGACCTTGTCATCTGGTAACGTCCCATTTGTTATATAATCGACTATAGGAGCAGTCCATGAGTTGCTGTAGTCGATGGCTTGTACTTGTGGGCCTGGGGCGAAGATACTGGGGAGCTCTAAATATCGGACTGGGGCATTTCGTGGAATAGTCTCTTCCCTGGCCGTGGCCAGCTTTGACAGGTAATCTGCTTCAACGTTATCTTCCCTGGGGATTCTGACAATGTTAAAACTTTGGAATGTTGCAACCAGGGATTTTACTTTGTCTAGATACTTCTGCATTACTTCTTCTTTCACAGTGTACTCCCCCAGGACTTGTCCCACGACTAACTGTGAATCACTCTGGGCTAGCACGTGGCTAGCACCCACGGCCTTGGCCAATTCCAGTCCCACAACGAGGGCTTCATATTCCGCCTCGTTATTGGTTGCTTTAAACTCAAACCTAAGGGCATAGCTCAGGCGTTGCCCCCTTGGGGATGTTAAAATCAGACTAGCTCCGCTTGCCCCCTTTGTCGTTGATCCGTCAACCTGGAGAATCCATGGCTTGAGATCCTCTTTGGGATGCTCCTCTGGTTCCGGATACGTATACTCTGCTAGAAAGTCTGCCAGCACTTGTGCCTTAATGGCAGTCCGAGGCTGATACTCTATGTCGAACTCGCCAAGCTCTATTGACCATTGGATTAACCGGCCTGATGTCTCTGGGCAATGGAGAATCCTTCGAAGTGGCTGGTCCGTGAGCACTTTGATGGGGTGAGCTTGGAAGTAGGGCCGTAGCCTTCTGGCTGCTATCACCATTGCAAAAGCTATCTTCTCAGCCCTGGGATACCGCAGCTCAGCTCCTCTTAATGCCCTGCTGGTGTAATACACTGGGAGCTGCGTCCCCTGTTCCTCCCGTATCAGGACCGCACTGACGGCGTGGGGAGAAAGCCGTAGCCTTCTGGCTGCTATCACCAATGCAAAAGCTATCTTCTCAGCCCTGGGATACCGCAGCTCAGCTCCTCTTAATGCCCTGCTGGTGTAATACACTGGGAGCTGCGTCCCCTGTTCCTCCCGTATCAGGACCGCACTGACGGCGTGGGGAGAAACAGCAAGGTATAGGAAGAGATCCTCTCCATCTTGCGTTCTGCTTAGCAGCGGGGGTGAGGCAAGGTACTCCTTCAATTGATTGAAAGCTGCTTCTTCAGCTGCAGTCCATTCAAAGGCCTTTTTCAAAACCTTGAAGAACATTTGGCACTTATCTGTAGATCGTGAGATGAACCTGCTCAGGGCTGTTACGCGTCCTGTTAGCTTCTGGACCTCCTTAATGTTCTGGGGCGAGCGCATGGTGAGGATGGCCAGGATTTTCTCAGGGTTGGCCTCGATACCTCTTTGAGACACCATGAAGCCCAAGAATTTTCTTGAGGATATCCCGAATGTGCATTTTGTTGAGTTGAGCTTCATTTGGTATTTCCTGAGAATTTGGAAGGTTTCCTCCAGCTCCGTCACATGGTGTAGTGCCTTGGCGCTTTTGACCAGCATGTCGTCTATATACACCTCTACATTGCGCCCAATTTGGTGCTTAAACATTTTGTTGACCTGCCTTTGATATGTCACGCCGGCGTTCTTAAGACCGAAGGGCATCACTTTATAACAGTAGAGCCCCCTGTCGGTGATGAACGACGTCTTCTCTTGATCTTGCTTAAGCATTTGGATCTGATTGTACCCTGAAAATGCGTCCATGAAGCTTAGGAGTTCATGCCCTGCTGTAGAGTCTACCAGGGAATCGATCCTTGGCAGCGGAAAACTATCCTTTGGACATGCTTTATTGAGATCGGTAAAGTCGACGCACATTCTCCATTTGCCATCGGCTTTCTTTACCATAACCACATTCGCCAGCCAGTCGGGGTAGAGAACCTCTCGGATGGATATTGCTTGGACGAGCTTGTCTACTTCCTTAGTTGCAGCTTCGTTCCGCTCCGGAGCAAAGACTCTTTTCTTCTGCTTAACTGGACGAACCGTGGGATCCACATTTAACTTATGGGTTATGACCCTTGGGTCAATTCCCGGGATGTCCTCGTGGGACCATGCAAACACATCCCTGTTCTTTCTTAGAAATTGCAACAGCTCCGTCCTTGCCACTGAGCTCAGTCCTGCTCCGATTCTCACTGTTTTGCCAGGTTGGCCAGGCTCCAGGAGCTCTTCTATGAGCTCTTCCACAGGTTCTCCTTGTTGAAGCTTTTCTTCATCTCGAGTGTCGAGGCTTTCTATAGTCATGGTAACGTTAGCACCTCTGAGTGAGGTGACATAACACTCCCGTGCTGCCTTCTGATCTCCTTTTACACATGCTATCCCTGCTGGCGTTGGGAACTTTATCATCAAGTGATATGTGGAGATTATTGCCCCGATTTTATTCAGGGTTGTTCTCCCCAATATTGCATTGTATGCGGAAGGACAGCTCACCACTATGAAGTCTATCATTCGTGTAATCTGGCTTCCTTCCTCTTCCATGGTGACAGGTAGGGCTATTTGGCCAACAGGGTAAACGGGCGTACCTGCGAATCCCACCAGGGGTGAGGTCATAGGCCTTAGCCTTTCTCTTCCAACCTTGAGTTGATCAAAAGCATGGAGATACAGGATGTCGGCAGAGCTTCCGCTGTCTATCAGCACCCTTCGGGTGAGGTAGTTGGCCACGACAACGGTGATAACCAAGGAGTCATCGTGAGGAACCTGAACCCCCTTGGCATCTTCTTCTGAGAAAATTATGGGTATTTCCTCCATCTTTTGGAACTTGTTTGGACGGCCAACCGTGTTAACCTCCAAGTATTCCTCTGTCCTTAATTTCCTCAGGTGAGCCTTCCTGGCATTGCTAGATTCTCCTCCTCCAGCGAACCCTCCATGGATGACCTTGATCTCTCCTATGGGAGCCGATCGAGGTGCAGCATTATCTCTTCCGTCTTTGCTGGTACCATCCCGCCTGGGTTGTTTCTGGTACTTCTTTGATACAAAACGCTGAAGTCTCCCTCTCTGAATCAACTCCTCGATTTGCTGCTTTAGATCTATGCAATCATCCGTGTTGTGACCGTGGTCCTTATGGAATCTGCAGTATTTATCCTTAGCTCTTTTGCTTGGATCGGACCTCAACTTTCCAGGCCACTTGAGGTTTGGATCGTCTTGGAGGTCGCTGAGGATTTGCTCTGCCGTAGCGATGAGCGGAGTGAACTGTTTGTACCGGCCTTGGGGCGGTCCTCCTCCCCTTTTAGAGGAAGTTCTTGAATCTACCTTCTTATTCTTCGGTTCTCCTCCCGTTCTGCGGGTGGAGTCTTTTCTCTTTCTATCAGGTGGTGGGAATTCTCCAACCTGTGATGGCCCCGCTTGGGGATCGAAGCCATCACGGGTACGCCTTGCGTAAACAGCTTCCTCGGCGTTCATGTGCTTCTGTGCTCTGAGCATGAGCTCCGCCAGGGTCTTGGGTGGTTCTTGAGATAAAAGGTATAGGAACTGTCCTGGGTACAGCCCGGCTATGTACGCAGTTATACTCACGCTGTCATCAGCTTCGTCTATCTGGACCACCTCTTTGTTAAACCTGGTGGTGAAGTCTCTCAATGATTCCCATCGTCCTTGTTTCACCGTCAGAAGATGTGTCGCTGGTTTGCCGTAGCGTTGGCCGGCAATGAAGTAGTTTACAAAGCTTGTGCTAAGCTCCTTGAAACTACGTATACTCCCAGGAGGGAGCTTATTAAACCATGCTCGGGCACTTCCTTTGAGAGTAACTGGAAAAGCTCGACACATAACTTCGTCAGGGACTGCTTGCAGGTGCATCAGGGACTTGTAAGTTTCCAAGTGATCCAACGGGTCCATGGAGCCATTGAATGTTTCCAACTGAGGCATCTTAAACTTCCTTGGAAGGGGGCGCCCCATGACCTCGGACGTGAAGGGTGAATCGGTATTTTGCACCAGCTCTTCCACCGTAGCTGGAGTCTGTGCCTTGACTTGCTTCATTAGCCCTTCAATCTGATTCTGCATCTTGAGAATCACCCCGAGTTCACGGGATGATTTCTCCAGGGGGGGCTTGCTATTCCTCTTACGGTTTTGGCTTTCCTCCTCACTGGACTCGCTTTCTTCTCTGTGATTCTCTTCCTCATGTTGACTGTGCTGTAAGTTCAGGATGCTTGGTTCGGAGATTTGTAGACGCAAAGCTGCGTTCTCCTGCATCGTGTTCTGTAACCCTTGGGTTAGTGTTTTGATTTGCTCCTGCATTTGAGCGAATGCTTCTGGAGTAATCTGGTCGCCTCCTGTCTTACTTGCCCCGGCGGCGTTGGCCGCTTCGCCGCTTTTAGCCGCTCACGCTTTGGCAACCGCGACGGCAACGGCCTTGGTCGCTTTTGCACTTTGGTCGCTTTCAGCCTGGCGGCCCTAACCGCGGGCGGCGGTCTTGGTAGCGCTGCCGACGCCACTTTGCGGGCGCCTGGCCATCGTTGTTACGCTAGATCGGGTATCCACCATGCAAAACTATTCACCGTGAAGGAAAAAGTCGTTTCCCACAGACGGCGCCAGCTGATGAATCAGCTTTGTATCTGGCCCCGACCTGTTCCTGCAGACACAACGTGAAAGTTAAAGTCACCGGTGTGGTGGCGTGCAGCTGATGAATCAGCTTTGTATCTGGCCCCGACCTGTTCCTGCAGACACAACGTGAAAGTTAAAGTCACCGGTGTGGTGGCGTGCCAACCACCCTCCGATGCCTAAGTCAGTAGAGAATATGATATTTTGTGGGAGAATTGAGATTTATGAGCGTTAATTGGACGTACCTTAGCTGAAGCTCTACCGTCACTTTTATAGGCATTTCGTAGGAGGTTGAGTCCTAATAGGACTGTGTTCCGGGGATTCCTTGGCTATCCGCATGGTGATCGTGGAGTCCTGCCTTGGCTAGGATTCCATACTCACCTAATGTTGGCCGGGAATCATTATCATTCGGTGGCCGTGATCATCCTTGGGATCATCATGTCTATCTTATCTATATCTTCTCCTTTATCCCACATGGGATATCTCCTACAGGGATAAGCATGCTACGTGAGCGTTACTTGCCTATCCCTGGCTAGGCTTCTGAGCTGATCCTTAGATCGTGGCCCAGCTCCGTATGGCAGAGCTGGACCTTTGACTTCAGCTCAGCTCCGTCTTGAGGACCGAGCTGGCTTACTTGATGTACTTCCTGATGGTGGCAAGCGAAGTATTACTCCCCAGCTCCACTTCTTTCTCCAGGCTGGGCTCTTCAGGTCTTCCCTACTTATCAGGGTCTTAAGCTAGGTTGTAAGTATTCAAATCGTAGGGTAAGATTACTTGTAACTACACAATGTTTATAGTGTTTGATTCCTTCCCGTGGTTTTTTCCCGTTTAGGGTTTTCCACGTATATCTTTGCGTTCATCTTTTTATTGCTCCTTGTTCGTTTGATTAGCTTATTTATCGATTGGTGGATTGATTAATTAAAAAGATAAAAAAATAGCAAATATTTATATTCCTAGGCGAGCTAGGATTTTTCAGAGGTCCTTCCAGTTGGTTCTAGAAGCTTCTAGAACATTCCAGAGTTAGGGTTAGCATGGCATGGGTCGTGCACACCTAGTTTAGAGAGCAAGTACATTTGCCTTTAAATAGGAGAGGATAAACCCTAATAAAGGTACGTTCTCACTCCATACTATAGTATTCTCCTTTTCTCTCCAATTTATTGCCTTGCTCATGGGAAAGACGTACGACGGCCGAGCCCTATGTCTTTGTGCAAGCACCTTGGAAGGCGATAGAAGGAGGATCTGAGAAGGTCAAGCAGAACCACCACACCACATGGACAATGGGAGTATCTTTTGCAAATGACACATCTTTCAACCTTGAAGGAACAAATGTACTTGTTTTACACGATGACACAAAATGTCCACCTTCTTTTCTATTTCAATTTCAGGGTGGGGGATTGGTGATTTTCTCTCCAAGTTTCTTGGAATAACAAAAAGTACATGTGAAAGTAGACGATGTAATTAAGACTCAAAAATTAGAGTTATTTTCTCATTATATTGGAGTTATACAAGAGTAAGAAGGTAATTACACTAAGACCCTTATCTCTTAATCTAATCACACAAGAGATCAAATATACACTAATTACACACTACACCCATAACTTACCACTCTCCCTCAAGTTGGTGCGAAGATATCTATCAAGCCCAACTTATCTTCGCACCAACTTGAACATGATGGGGTGAAAATTCTTGCTACTTGATCTTTCAGTCTCACAAAAGGCATACATATTAAACCATCGCTTAGCTTCTCCCTAGTATGGCCGGTGTTGTTGCAATAATCACACCAAAGTGACTCACGATCAATAGGTCCGCTGTTAGTACCAGACTGTGACTTACCACTCTGTGGAAGAACAAGCCCACTACTAGAACCAAACTGACCCTGAGGAATGGCAACCAAGGCAAAACGATCAAAAGTAGGAGTATGTAACGTAGCACCCCTCATACTCTCCTCCTGTTGAACAATCGCATAGGCCTCTCCCAAAGATGGAAACGGAACATAACCCAACACATGCACTCTAATCTGGTCATATTCTATATCAAGGCCAGCAAGAAAATCATAAACACGCTCTTTCTCCAACCTTTTCAACCAATTAGCAGCATCAGCAGAACAAACAACCTAAAATCCCTGAATAATCAAATTCTTGCCACGCCCTACTCAAGTCAGCAAAATATACAGCGTTGGATCGATGGTGTTGATCCAACGTATGGGGTCTTTTTTTTAACTCAAAACATTGAGCATCATTACCCTACTTAGAATAGGTTTGGGCTGTAGCAGTCCAAATCTTATGTGGAGTATCAAGAAGCAGAAAAGTATGGCAAATATCAGCTCTCATAAAGTTAAACAACCAGGACATAACTAAAGATTTCTAAGATTTAAAATTCTTAGGTTCGACAGCCGCATCAGGGCCCTCAATAAATTCTGACATCCCTCTGGCCTCAATAGCCAAAGTAAAAGTGCGAGACCAATTCAAATAGTTGGTACCATCCAACTTAATATGGCAAATATCCAGAGAAGAGTTATCCATAGTCCCAACATGGCTCAACTCATTCTTTGTACTAGCGGAAGCATTTTTTTGTTCCTCCAACATATCGACAGACTAACAGCAACTCAAAACAACACAAATTACAACAAACAAGTGGAACCCAACTGAAATCAAACCCTAAACCACAAATTCGAGTGCCAAAAGAACACATTGGAGATTCTCACCATTGTGTTTCTGTAACGCCTCAATTTTCGGAAATAAAATCGGAGGCATTAA
Source organism: Rhododendron molle (assembly GCA_025413875.1). Lineage (NCBI taxonomy): Eukaryota > Viridiplantae > Streptophyta > Magnoliopsida > Ericales > Ericaceae > Rhododendron > Rhododendron molle. The sequence goes on from CM046397.1 coordinate 22,373,300, forward strand.
ATATTAATTTCTAAAAAAATTTATTAAATTAACGTTCAAAACTTAAAACAGATAATTCAACATAAAGATTTATTTAGTGCAAACCACTGCGAAAATATTAAAAATAGTCTTTGCGTAAATAAATAAGTAACAGATCTGTTTTCTAGGTCTGATACGGATCCCAAGCATACTCTAGCTCAGTCTCCATCCCCGGATTCATCCCTGAATAGTACTGCCCTCCTTCAGGGTCCTCAGTCTCCTCATGATTTTCTACAAAATCTGACACGGATGCCAGACAATCCGTACCTGAGTGAAAGAGTTCACCCCGTAGTATAATCCAACCCAACCACCCTCCTTACATTACAGCTAGTAGATAACAATATATAATCAATACGGAAAAGTAAAATAGAAGTAGCACAAGTAAACCTAATCATCGTTGACCAATAGCCTAACAGCAAGAGAATGCTAGTCATGCCCTGATTGTAACTAGGGTTTGTCTAACTTAATCACTACATCAAGATCACCACTGGACTCCCGCCAGTTCTATCATCACAAAATTTCACTAGACCACCTGCCAGGTTTTATCATCAGAAGACATCGCTGGACCACCTCCAGGTTTTATCAACATAAAACGTCACTGGACCATCTGCTAAGTTTTATTGTCACAAAATATCACTGGACCTCTGCCAGGTTTTATTGTCCTAAAATATCACTGGACCTCCGCCAGGTTATATCAACACAAAACATCTCTGGACTATCCGCTAGGTTTTATCGTCACAAAATATCACTGGACCTCCGCTAGGTTTTATCAACACAAAACATCTCTGAACTATCCGCCAGGTTTTATCGTCACAAAATATCGCTGGACCTCCGTTAGGTTTTATCATCAGAAAATATCACTGGACCACCTGCCAGGTTTTATCATCGCAAAATATCACTGGACCACCGCCAGGTTTTAAATCATTACTGGACGACCTGCCAATTTCAATTCACATCACACAATCCGCCTGCAGGCATCCTCTGACATCTCTTTCTCCCAAACAACCATTGTCTAATAATCTAGATGAAAACCTACTCATAAGTCACCACATGTCTCTAGGGTCCAATCTAGCATTCAAATCAAGTATTAACACAATATTATTCTCAATAATAAATAAAAAATGAACAATAAGCAGATCAAAACGAATTTTAGGCAAATGCAATCATAGTACTTTTTATGACTAGGCCGTTGCCCTTAATCTTGTATGGCTACGATATCAATAATGAGGAAGGAACTTTTATATAAGGCTTTAAAAATAATTTTCTAGGCTTTTATTAATTATTTTAAGTAATTAGATTGATTAAGAAACTAATTAAATACAATACTTAGGTAAAAATATTAGAATAATTATCATGACCTTAATAAGAGTCCTAAAAGGTCCTATAAAACATGTTTGGGTGTCAAAAGTCGGGTTCGTAGAGTCCCAGAATTATTTTTAAAGAAGACGTTAAATAAAATAGCCGTAAGTGAAGTAAATAGGTAATAATTAATTAACTAATTTAAAATATGCTAAGATTAACATTGTTTGATCTTCGGAAAGTAAGGAATCTAAATAAAATTATTCGGGTATTAATAACATAGTTTATAATATCGTAGAGTATTTTTGTTTAGAAACAATGTGTAAATAATAATAAATAGTTAAATAAATAAAAAAAATATTATTTTAACAACATATCATCTTTGAGATGCAATGAGTCTAGGAAAAATAGTTTGGGTGTTAAAAACATTGTTCGGAAGGTCGCAAAGATTTTTCGTTTGTAAACTTTGATTGAAAATGAATAAAAATTTAATAAATAAATAATCAAATAAAAAAAAATGAAATTAACAAGTTATGATTTTTGAAGTGTTAAAGTCTAAGAAAAATAGTTCGGGGGTCAAAAACATTGTTCGGGAGATCGAAAAGTGGGTTCGAACCAAAACAGCAGCAGCCGCAAGGTCTGACCGAGTCAACCTTGCAGCTAGACCATCTGCCGCTACCTTGTGGCTGGTTCTTGCGGTCCGAACCTTGCGGCCGCAAGGTGCAAGGCAGTTTTCGTTTTTTTGGTTTTTAAGCGTGGTTTTCGATGCATGGGACAATGAGGGCTATTGGTTTATGCTCAAAAACACTAAATATACTTAGAGGAGTGTTTGGGAGAGATTATAATACCTTGAATCGGATCGGATTGATTTAAAAACGAATCTTGAATTTTGGAGAGGACAACTTCGGTTTTGGCGATCGGGGGACCTTGGGCTTGAAGTGGATGATGTTTGGGGGTGCTTGGGGTTGAGGGAAGTGATTGGAATGATCAATTTGGATTTCGGTTGGGTCTTGGTACAAAACCCACTATTCTCTCTTTCTTTCTCTCTCTAAAACTCCATGGATTGGAGTTTGGTTTTCTCCGAATTCTCTCTCTCTTCTGGACTGGTGGGGTGTGGGGAGTAGAGTGGTGTGCCCTAGAGTCGGGGTTATGGGATATTTATAGGAGAATTTTCGAAGAGGGTGATAAGATTGTATTCGTAAAGGTTTCTATCTCTTGGGTTTTAAGATGGACAAGATGAGGACGAAAATATGATTAGGGAGAAGGTAAAGACTGAGTAGGAGTAGGAGAGGAAAAGATGGAAGGAATTTGTATGCATGCATGCAATTTAAAAATAAAAATAAATAAATAGGATAAGATAATTATATTGGTATATATCTATTAAGGAAAAGAATTTTATTAGAACTAATAATACTTTTTAAATGATATTATTAATAATAGAAATTACGGGTTAATTTGGAAAGAAAAAAAAATATGGTCGAAAATCCGGGTTCTTACAGTTTCTACCAAAATAGTGATGAAACAAGCACTTGCGAGTGCTGTATTGGATGAATCAAGCCCTTAAAAGGTATTGGAATGCTTGGAACAGGTTTGAATCATTGGGAAAGACATGATTGTCTCTCTAAAGTAAGAAAACAGTCAATTCAAGCTCGATCAGAGAAGGCCCGGTCAAACAAAGGTCACCAGTGGCTGGAAGACGTGCAATGAGGGTCGTCAGTGGTCGATAAGGGTCGCCGGAGGTCCAGAGACTTCAGGAAGGGGTCGCCGGAAGACTGGCAATCAGACCCAGTCAGTGGCAAGACCTGTCAGAGATATCCGGTGACCAGAAAGAACGACAGCAACAGACGACGTGAAAAACAACAACTCCCGTCGGTGTTTGATCGATGTCTGGTTTATCGACAAGGTAAATCGCCAGGAGCGTTATGCTTTGATTCCATGTGAAAGTAGATGATGTAATTGAGACCCAAATATTAGAGTTATTTTCTCATTACATTGGAGTTTTACAAGAGTAAGAAGGTAATTACACTAAGACCTTTAACTCCTAATCCAATTACACAAAAGATCAAATATACACTAATTATACACTACACCCATAACTCAACAGTACCAACCCAACTGAAACTAGCTGATTTTATGCCCACGTGATCAAAATCAATAAACACACACACACACAACAAACACATATACACGAATCTAACTTGACTTCAAAGAAAACTTCAAAATCCAGTGGCTATGGAACTCGGCAAAATAGGGGATTTTGGCCGACGACGTCGAGTTCAATTATTATCACACCGAAATTCTAAAATCAATATATAAATGCGATATATACGTAGGGAGGTGAGTTCCGAACTACCTCTCGTCCGGTGAAAACGGGATTCCAAAAGATTTCGGTGGCGGGTCGGGTGGCGGCAGAGCTCGGCTAGCTGTGATGATGGTAAGCACGGCAGTGGCGGTGTTCGATTGTGGTGGTGCTGCTCCGATTGGTGGTGGTGAGCTCGGTGGTGGTGATGAGTTCCGGTGGTGAGAGGTGCTGTTGGGTTCGGTGGATTAAACGCACGACAACGAGGCTCCATCAGTGGCCGGTTCGGAGCTGCTTTTGCACTATTTCCCGGACTGTCTTGCAGCTGTTACCGGAGCTTGAATGAGCAGATTTTTCAGGTTGTTTCGGAGAGAAAACGGAGTTGTGTTTGAGCTGTTTCGGAGCCGGAATGGAGTAGGAACATGGGCTGATTTTAGAGCTCAAATGGACTGGTTTTTGGGCTGGTTTTAGCTGGTCCGTTTTTGGCATGGTTTTAGCTGGTCCATGTAGCAAAAAAAGAAAAGAGAAAAGATGGTTGATAAGTAAGGAAAACCTAAAGAGCCCAGCCAGGAGAAAGAAGCAAAGCTGGGGAGTAAAGCCATCAGCTTCGCCCACCACCTTCAGGAGGAGCACCAAGTCGACCAGCTCGGACTATGCGACGAAGCTGGACTAAACTCCAGAGTCCAGCTCCGGCAATCGGAGCTGGACCACGGTCTACGGACCAGCCCAAAAGTCCAGCTAGGACTGGACTTGTAACGCTCATGTAGCATACTTATCCCTACAGAAGATATCCCACATAGGATAAATGTGAAAATATAGATAAGATGTGCATGATAATCCCAAGGGAAATCACGGCCAGAAAGGGATGATGAATCTCGGCCTATATTAGGTGAGTATGGAGTCCTAGCTAAGGCAGGACTCCACGATTACCATTCGGATAACCAACAGATCTCCGGACACAGTCCTACTAGGACTCAACCTCCTACGAAATGCCTATAATAGTAACGGTAGAGCTTCAAATAAGGTATGACCAATTAACACCGGTGAATCCCAATTCTCTCAATAAGATCATATTCTTTACTGACTTAGGCATCGGAGGGTGGTTGGCACGCCACCACACCGGTGACTTAGGCTCTCACGTTGTCTTTGCAGGAACAGGTCGGGGCCAGATACGAAGCTGATTCATCAGCTGGCGCCGTCTGTGGGAAACGACTTTCTCCTTTACGGTGAATAGTTTTGCATGGTGGATACCCGATCTAGCAGAGCAACGATGGTTTCAGACCCCCCGCAAACGGGCGTCGACGACGCCACCAAGACCGCCGCTGCAGTTAAAGCTGCCAAGGCCGCTGAAACGGCCAAGGCTGTGAGAGCGGCCAAGGCCGTCGCAGAAAAGGCTACTAAGGCAGCAGAAGCAGCCAAAGCAGCAGAAGCGGCTATCGCCGCCGGGGCGAGTAAGACAGGGGGCGACCAGATTACTCCAGAGGCATTCGCTCAAATGCAGGAGCAGATCAAAACGTTAACCCAAGGGTTGCAGAACGCGATGGAGGAGAACGCAGCTTTGTGTCTACAGATCTCCGAACCCAGCATCCTGAACTTACAACACAGTCAACATGAGGAAGGGAATCACCGAGAGGAAAGCGAGTCCAGTGAGGAGGAAAGCCAAAACCGAAAGAGAAATAGCAAGCCCCCCCGGGAGAAGTCGTCCCATGAACTAGCGGCGATTCTCAAGATGCAGAACCAGATTGAAGGGCTAATGAAGCAAGTCAAGGCTCAGACTCCCGCTACGGTGGAAGAGCTGGTACAAAATACCGATTCACCCTTCACTGCCGAAGTCATGGGGCGCCCTCTTCCAAGGAAGTTCAAGATGCCTCAGTTGGAAACATTCAATGGCTCCACGGACCCGTTGGATCCCTTGGAAACATACAATCCCTGATGCACCTGCAAGCAGTTCCTGACGAAGTCATGTGTCGGGCTTTTCCTGTTACCCTCAAAGGAAGCGCCCGAGCATGGTTCAATAAGCTCCCACCCGGGAGTATACGTAGTTTCAAAGAGCTTAGCACGAGCTTTGTAAGTTACTTCATTGCTGGCCAACGCTACGGCAAACCAGCAACACATCTTTTGACGGTGAAACAAGGACGATGGGAATCGTTAAGGGACTTCACCACCAGGTTCAACAAGGAGGTGGTCCAAATAGACGAAGCTGACGACAGCGTGAGTATAACTGCGTACATAGCTGGACTGTACCCAGGACAGTTCCTATACCTCCTATCTCAAGAACCACCCAAGACCCTGGCGGAGCTCATGCTCAGAGCACAGAAGCACATGAACGCCGAAGAAGCCGTTTACGCAAGACGTAACCATGATGGCTTTGACCCCCAAGCAGGGCCATCACAGGTTGGAGAATTCCAACCACCAAATAGAAAGAGAAAAGACTCCACCCGTAAGACGGGAGGGGAACCAAAGAGCAAGAAGGTAGATTCAAGAACTTCCCCTAAGAGGGGAGGAGGACCGCCACAAGGCCGGTACAAGCAGTTCACTCCGCTCATAGCCACGGCAGAGCAAATCCTCAGCAACCTCCAAAACGACCCGGACCTCAAGTGGCCTGGAAAGTTGAGGTCTGATCCAAGCAAAAGAGCTAAGGATAAATACTGCAGATTCCATAGGGACCACGGTCACAACACGGATGATTGCATAGATCTAAAACAGCAAATCGAGGAGTTGATCCAGAGAGGGAGACTCCAGCGTTTTGTATCGAAGAAGTACCAGAAACAGCCTAGGTGAGATGATACAGCTAAAGACGGAAGAGATAATGCTGCACCTCGATCAGGTCCCATTGGAGAGATCAAGGTCATTCATGGAGGATTTGCTGGAGGTGGAGAATCCAGTAATGCCAGAAAGGCTCACCTGAGGAAACTAAGGACGGAGGAGTATTTAGAAGTTAACGCAGTGGGCCGTCCAAGTAAGTTCCAAAAAACGGAGGAAATACCTATAATCTTCTCAGAAGAAGACGCTAAGGGAGTTCGGGCTCCTCACGACGACCCCCTGGTAATCACCGTTGTAGTGGCCAATTACCTCACACGAAGGGTGCTGATAGACAGCGAAAGCTCTGCTGACATCCTGTATCTCCATGCTTACGACCAACTCAAGGTTGGAAGAGAAAGGCCAAGACCTATGACCTCACCCCTGGTTGGGTTCGCAGGTACGCCTGTCAATCCTGTTGGCCAAATAGCCTTACCGATCACCATGGGAGAGGAAGGAAGCTAGATTACACGAATGATAGACTTCATCGTGGTGAGCTGTCCTTCCGCGTACAATGCAATATTGGGGAGAACAACCCTGAATAAAATCGGGGCAATTATCTCCACACATCACTTGATGATAAAGTTCCCAACACCAACAGGGATAGCATGCGTAAAAGGAGACCAGAAGGCAGTATGAGAATGTTATGTCACCTCACTCAGAGGTGCTAATGTTACCATGACCATAGAAAGCCTCGATACTCGAGATGAAGAAAAGCTTCAACAAGGAGAGCCTGTGGAAGAGCTTATAGAAGAGCTCCTGGAGCCGGGCCAACCTGCAAAACAAAGTGAGGATTGGTGCAGGGCTGAGCTCAGTAGCAAAGACGGAGCTATTGCAGCTTCTAAGGAACAACAAGGATGTGTTTGCGTGGTCCCACGAGGACATACCGGGAATTGACCCAAGGGTCATAACCCATAAACTAAACGTGGATCCCACGGTTCGTCCAGTTAAGCAGAAGAAAAGAGTCTTTGCCCCGGAGCGGAATGAAGCTGCAGCCAAGGAGGTAGACAAGCTCATCCAAGCAGGATCCATCCGAGAAGTTCTCTACCCCGACTGGCTGGCAAATGTAGTTATGGTAAAGAAAGCCAATGGCAAATGGAGAATGTGCGTTGACTTCACTGATCTCAATAAAGCATGTCCAAAGGATAGCTTTCCACTGCCAAGAATTGATTCCTTGGTAGACTCTACAGCAGGGCATGAACTCCTAAGCTTCATGGACGCATTGTCAGGCTACAACCAGATCCAAATGCTCAGCCACGATCAAGAGAAAACGTCGTTTATCACCGACAGGGGGCTCTACTGTTATAAAGTGATGCCATTCGGCCTTAAGAACGCAGGGGCGACATACCAGAGGCTGGTCAACAAAATGTTTAAGCACCAAATTGGGCGCAACGTAGAGGTGTATGTGGATGACATGCTGGTCAAAAGTGCCAAGGCACTAAACCATGTGGCAGACCTGGAGGAAACTTTTCAAGTCCTCAGGAAATATCAAATGAAGCTCAACTCAACCAAATGTGCATTTGGAATATCCTCAGGAAAATTCCTGGGCTTCATGGTGTCTCAAAGAGGTATTGAGGCCAATCCTGAGAAAATCGAGGCTATCCTCACCATGCGCTCACCCCAGAATATTAAGGAAGTCCAGAAGCTGACAGGACGTGTTGCAGCCCTGAGTAGGTTCATCTCATGATCTACTGATAAGTGCCAAGTATTCTTCAAGGTTTTGAAAAAAGCCTTTGAATGGACTGCGGTCGAAGAGGCAGCCTTCAATCAATTGAAGGAATACCTTGCCTCGCCCCCGCTGCTGAGCAGGACGCAAGACGGGGAGGATCTCTTTCTATACCTTGCTGTCTCACCCCACGCTGTCAGTGCGGTCCTGATACGAGAGGAACAGGGGATGCAGCTCCCAGTATACTACACCAGCAGGGCGTTACGAGGAGCTGAGCTGAGGTACCCCAGAGCTGAGAAGATAGCTTTTGCAATGGTGATCGCGGCCAGAAGGCTGCGGCCCTATTTCCAAGCTCACCCCATCAAGGTGCTAACGGATCAGCCACTTCGAAGGGTTCTCCATTGCCCAGAGACATCAGGCCGGTTAATCCAATGGTCAATAGAGCTTGGTGAGTTTGACATAGAGTACAAGCCTCGGACTGCCATCAAAGCACAGGTGCTGGCAGATTTCCTAGCAGAATACACGTATCCGGGACCAGAAGAGCTCCCCAAAGAAGATCCCAAGCCTTGGATTCTTCAGGTTGATGGATCAACAACCAGGGAAGCAAGCGGAGCTGGTCTGATCCTAACATCACCAAAGGGGCAACGCCTGAGCTACGCGCTTAGGTTTGAATTTAAAACAACCAATAACGAGGCGGAATATGAAGCTCTCGTCGTGGGGCTGGAATTGGCCAAAGCCGTAGGTGTTAACCATGTGCTGGCCAAGACTGATTCGCAGTTAGTCGTGGGACAAGTCCTGGGGGAGTACACTGTGAAAGAAAAAGTGATGCAGAAGTATCTGGACAAAGTAAAGTCCCTGGTTGCTACATTTCAAAGCTTTAGCATTGTCAGAATCCCAAGGGACGATAATGTTGAAGCAGATTACTTGTCAAAGCTGGCCACGGCCAGGGAAGAGGCTATCCCACAGAATGCCCCAATCCGTTATTTAGAGCTCCCTAGCATCTTCGCCCCAAATTCACAGGTACAAGCCATTGACTACAGCAGCTCATGGACGGCTCCTATAGTCGATTACATAACGAATGGGACGTTACCGGATGACAAAGTCGAAGCTAGGCAGCTCAGGATAAGGGCTGCAAAGTACCTAATGATGGGAGACGTGCTATACAGAAGAAGTTTCTCGCTGCCATACGATGCCTGACGGTGGCGGAATCCACACGAGCTATGGAGGAAGTCCACCAAGGCGTATGTGGAGACCACCAAGGAGGCCGCATGCTAGCTTATAAGCTTCTCAGGTTGGGATATTATTGGCCAAGCATGCAGAAGGATTGCAACCTGATGGTTCAGAAGTGTGAGAAGTGCCAACTCTTTGCAGACATCATTCATAGGCCACCTACGATCTTAACCCCAATGAAAGGGCCATGGCCATTCGCCCAATGGGGAGTAGATCTGATTGGCCCACTTCCCATGGCAGCAGGGCAGGTCCAACACGCCATCGTAGCTGTAGACTACTTTACAAAATGGGTCGAAGCCAAGGCATTGGCCAGAATCACAGCGGAGGTAACAATTGATTTCTTATGGAAATTCATTATTAGCCGTTTTGGTTTGCCACGGGTGATAGTCAAAGACAGGGGAAAGCAATTCGATAATGCTCAGTTCAAAGAATACTGTGTTTCCAAGGGAATACACGTGCACTTTGCGTCCAAAGCTCACCCAAAGGCTAATGGCCAAGTGGAGGTGACCAATCAAACTATCAAAAAAGGAATTAAGAAGAGACTGCGAGAAGCCAAAGGTGCATGGCTAGAGGAGCTCTACAATGTGCTATGGGCATATCGTACAACGCCCCGGACTGCAACAGGAGAAACTCCATACTCTCTTGCATTTGGGGCTGAGGCAGTAGTTCCAATTGAGGTTGAACTTCTCAACTACAGAACAGCCAGCATGGACCAGCAGGAAAACCAAGAAGATCTCAGGGCCGAGCTGGATCTCTTGGAAGAAAAAAGGGAAACGACAATGGCTAGAATAGCAGTCTACCAACAAAGAATGATCAAGTATCACAAGGCGCAGGTTAGACCCAGGGATTTTCAGGCTGGTGATTTAGTTCTAAGGAAGGTTGACCCTACGGGGAAAAAGGTGGGCAAGCTTGGCCCAAACTGGGAAGGACCCTATCAAGTCCTACATCACATCAAAGCTGGAGCTTATAAGCTTGCAACCCTAAGAGGAAAGGAGCTGCCAAATTCATGGAATGCGGAGCATCTCAAAAAATATTACAAGTAGGTGCTTGTCAATATTCGTTTGTTTCTGTTTTTAGGAAATCGAAGTTGTTTTTAGAGAACTCTTCGTCTGAATAAAGCTCTAGCAATAAATTCGTTTTAGGACTATGTGTTCTCCTATCTAGCCCCAGAGGCCAATAAACTCCCCATGTGGGACAGTCGTTTTAATTTATTGCCTGTTAAAGCATGATAAGGTTTACGTTTCCTGTATGCATGATAAGGAAAAGACGCAACAACAATAATAAAATTTTTAAATTTTATTTATTAAATCCACATCTCTAAGGAGATGTGGATAGCCAGTACATAAAAAACTTCGTGGACAAAATCCACGAAGTTGCAACCTAATTACTACCACCCTCCCTTGGAGGGGAAGGGACTGGCGGCGGTGGCTGCCCTTGGAAAGCCGCCAACTGCTCCCAGTTGGCTATCAGCACCATGCGGACCGTCTTCTCCATGACGGAGACTGACTCCGTCATGGCCTCCATTTTGGCCGTAAGGCCAGCCACGGCGACCTTCAAACTCTGCAATTCTTGACATAACTTGTAGATTTCTTCGCTGTTTGCCATTATGAAGTAGAGTGTGGAATGGGGAGTGGTTAAACACGAACTATTGGTATTTATAGCATAATGAGACGGTTCATTAACCGTTCGCTACACCAATCAGCATGATCACCATTAAAACCGCACTTAAAACGGCCGCCTCAACCGCTTAGAATAATGGGAAGTTATAAACCCAGCCACCTCGAGCAGTCGAAACGAACGCCATCTGCACATACAGGGTTCTTGTCCCAAAACAAACCTTACACGTCTTACTCAGCTGTATTGTTTTACAAAGTTGTTTGTAGACCAAAAGGAATCACCTACGGGAATTCAACTAAGTATATCAATTCTTTGAAAATCAAATCAATTATATACTTAGGGGAATGGGAACATCACTTCCTCAAAGACGTAGCAAGGCTATGCACACTAAACAGCTCAGGATAAATATCCCAGCTCAAAAGACGTAGCAAGGCTATGCAAAGCTCAGGATAAATATCCCAGCTCAAAAGACATAGCAAGGCTATGCAATTCAAAAAGCTTAGAACAAGATTTCAAGCTCAGCAGGTGTAGAACAGTTGCGCTATCTATGGCTTCACTACTCACCCATCAAATATCCCACGGGAAACATCAATAAGTGTCCCAATCGCTTGGACGCAAGCAATTAACACACTTAGGGGAGTAACAGACATACTTAAAGATGTAGTACAGCTACACACAAAAGAAGAGGTTAAGGAAAAACTCCAAGCCAGCAACTTTTCAAAACAGACGTAGCACAGCTATGCAATGAAAGGTTCAAAACAGACCAAGTACAAGTATTTGGTTAAAACTATGGTAAAAGCAGGAATTAGCATACAGTCAATATATGCGCATAAAAAGTGCCATAAAATCTGGCCCAAAACTGCAAGCACGCTTTCGGTTAAAATCCAGCACCTGCTATACCATTAAAACCAACAGCCCCAATGGGGCTCCCAAAATATGATCTCAAAAAGAGATCACCCTCATCCATCAGTGGAACAAAGTTTCAAAAATCATCCAAACAAGAGTCAAGGCCACTCCTAGGTCAGCATAAAAGTACGAGAGTACGAAAGTATTCCGAAAAGTATTAGTTACAAACCCAGCAAATCAAATGTTTTTCAGGCCACTCAAAGACCCAAGAGGGTGTTATCAATTGTCTGCCCGTCACCAGATGACGGGCCAGGAGGTGTTGCAGCAAGGATTGGAGTGTCAAGAGAAACCTTCTCTGGAGTCTGGAGAAGGGATGCAAGGGAAGACCTCGGGACGGATGTGTCTTTAGATACAGCATCATCAGCTTCATCCTCCCCTTTCTGTCCCCCGTCAAGGCATGAGGGCCCTTCTTCATCATCAACCTCAAATTTGGAAAAATCCAAATTTGGGAAAGCCGAGCTTGACTCTTCATGGCTTCAAACCCATCAAAGTATTGCTGGGTGACATCTTGACGGTATTCTGGAGACTGAAGGAAGAGTTTGACAGCTTCCTTACGAGCATTCTTCACCTTTTCCAGCATCCCCATGCCCATAGCCTTCTGCTTCTCTAGCTCTTTACTCATTTCAGCAATTCTCTGCTCCAAACTTTGAGCAGTAGCCACGGCCGTGTCCCTCTCCTCCTCCAAGCCCCTTTTTGACTTAAGAATTGTGTCCCTCTCATCTGTCACCTTCCGCAGCTCCATAGCCATAGAAGCACCCTGCTTCGTGAGCTTGAGGTTGGCCTCAGTAAGGGTAACCACCTGCTTCCCCAGGCTATGGCTTTGGGAAGCGAGATAACGGCCACGAGCCGTAGCCTGAAGAAGAGAAAGAAGGGGATCAATAAGAAAACAACAAATATTCAAGTTAATAGCAGTAAGAAGAAGGGGAATACCATGGCCAACTCAACCAGCATGTGCTCCCCCACTGACTGAAGAGACATCTCCGCCATTGAATCCTCGTCAGCTGCGCACAACAATCCGGAGGCACGCTCCAGGGCATACTGGAAGTTACCCAGAGTAGAAAGGTCACCAGAAACTTTCGCCTTTTTGGCCGGAGGGGTGCCCACCACAGTGCTACCCTTTCCTTTTCTCTTAGACCTCTCCTATTCCCCCTCAACCGACGGCTCAACCACTAAGTCAATAGAAGGGATGATCGAAAGATCAGCCTCCAGAAAGCTTTCCACACATAGCTCCTTCTGAAGACGGGAGCTCTTCCTCTTCGTGGCTGCGGCCCCAGGTGTTTGCTTGTCCCTCTCAGCCTTCAGTTGGGCCAGCAGTGCTTTGTCCATCTTTGGCGCCATGACTTCGTCTTCACCTTCTCCCTCTGGAAAAGAAAGAAAGAAGCAGTAAAAAGTCAGCTAAAATATGGAACCAAACAAGAAAGGGAACTACCTCTCAGAAGTGCTAAGGCCTCACGAGTGGTTTCTGGGCCCAGGAGATAGACAGCCAACGACTCTGGGGTCACACGTAAATCCCAAGTGTGAACTGAGTAGCTCCGGGCTTGCTGCAGCTCCTCTTCCAAGGCAGGGGTCAACGGGAATGGTCCTCTCGCTGCAAAGGAAAGAAAAAATTCATTAGGATATGAATAAATTTATAAAGCTACGGGATAAAAGAAAGGCAAACAGCTTACAATTTGAGATAGGGACCCCCCATCCACTTGGGATCCGAGGAACGTATGATCCAATCTCCCAATTTGGGAGTTCCCAATCGGCACCCCCAACGAAAAAGAACTTGTCTTTCCAGTTCTTACTTGCAGGAGGGAGCTCCGTAACTAGCTCCCCCTCACCCGCTCTCTTTGCAAAATAGTACCACCCAACACCACCAGGGGCCTCTTTAATGGAAAACTGGTTGAGGAAGGGTCCCTTTGTCAAAGAAGTTCGACCATCCGACATCGCCCCCCACAATGCCGCACAATCGATCAAGAGACGCCACGAATTGGGAACAATTTGGCCAGGGGCCAAACCAAGAAAGCTCAGAACATCCCTAACTACGGTTGGGAAAGGAATCCTTAAACCTCCCTCCAAAGCTCCAACGTAAAGGCAAGTCTCGTACTCGGAAAAAGAACATGCTCGTTCGGTCCCGGAAGGTTTCCGAAGAGAAACGGACGATGGGATAGAATATCTAACCCTGAGAACAGCTAGCGCTTCGTTGGTAATGTTGGAAGGAATATTAGAGGCCGTAAAAGTGGGGACCCTATGGGGACCGCTCGATGAAGGCGCAGGGGGCGATGAGGGTTTAACGTTGCTCGACTGACCCTTGTCAGGCGAGGCCCTAATAATACTACTCCGACGTAGAGAACCCTTCTCCTCCACCATCGACTCTTCGGCTTGGAGAATCGAAGCAAAATTTACGAAGCCCTCGGACATTAGGGTTCCTACCAAAAACCTAGGGTAAAGACGAACGGACAAGTAAAACAAATCTCGGAAAACCCTGTTTTGGAGAGTAAGAGAGTAGGGGGCAAAGTCCTCTATAATCGGGGAACAGAGATTGATGCAAGAAAACCCTATCAGTCGAGATAAAATGAACTCGCCTGGAACACTCCACGAGGGGTCTGAAAACTCTATATCAGAAGAAGAATCCAGCGTGAACAACAGACGAAGAACAACAGAGTGAAGGGAACGTACCTAGAAGAAATGGGCTCTAATGCAACGGCGAAGGGGAGTCGGAGATGAAAGGAGTCACACGAAAATCAGCAAGGATGATCCAAATACCCTTCTGGTAGAGTTTAATCAGTAATGGGGAGCCTAACAGATGGGCATTAATCCCGAGAACCGCTCCTCGATCATCGTCGTCCGCCTCCTTACGTCAGGGATTCAAGGATCTTGACACCTGGCCCACGACGTGACCCGTGCATTTAAAACTGCCCATAAAAGTAAAAAGCGGTAACCGCCATGCAGCACTGGCGAATGTTCCCAACCTCCAAACCAAAGCTACAGCTTGGGAACAGGGGAGTACCTGATAAGTAAGGAAAACCTAAAGAGCCCAGCCAGGAGAAAGAAGCAAAGCTGGGGAGTAAAGCCATCAGCTTCGTCCACCACCTTCAGGAGGAGCACCAAGTCGACCAGCTCGGACAATGCGACGAAGCTGGACTAAACTCCAGAGTCCAGCTTCGGCAATCGGAGCTAGACCACGGTCTACGGACCAGCCCAAAAGTCCAGCTAGGACTGGACTTGTAACGCTCATGTAGCATACTTATCCCTACAGAAGATATCCCACATAGGATAAATGCGAAAATATAGATAAGATGTGCATGATAATCCCAAGGGAAATCACGGCCAGAAAGGGATGATGAATCTCGGCCTATATTAGGTGAGTATGGAGTCCTAGCTAAGGCAGGACTCCACGATTACCATTCGAATAACCAACAGATCTCCGGACACAGTCCTACTAGGACTCAACCTCCTACGAAATGCCTATAATAGTAACGGTAGAGCTTCAAATAAGGTATGACCAATTAACACCGGTGAATCCCAATTCTCTCAATAAGATCATATTCTCTACTGACTTAGGCATCGGAGGGTGGTTGGCACGCCACCACACCGGTGACTTAGGCTCTCACGTTGTCTTTGCAGGAACAGGTCGGGGCCAGATACGAAGCTGATTCATCAATGGTGAAGTTTGTAGATGGTAGCAAGTGTGGGGAGAAGAAGTAATGTTCACTTCTTTGCTCTCTCTTTCTCTCAAAAAATTAAAGAAGGTGAGGGGGACTGAATACTCCTTTCTCTCACTCTCTCTACTGCCGTGTGTGTGTTACATCCAAAAAGAAGAAAGATATAAAGAGGGCTGATTTAGCTGGGGTTTGGACCAAGAGATAAAGGAAGGCCTCTCAAGTGCGTGTTGAATTTTTATTGACCAGGAGAAAGGGGAATGAAATATATGATTAGACATGGGAGATTGGTGGCGTGATGGAAATGGCTGGAGAAAAAATACTCGTCCAACACACACGCACACACTCAATTACGAAATAAAATTTTGTGTGACGATATAAATAATTTTCCGTATAACTAACAAACAAAAATTATATTTGCATATAAAAATTGTTACTCAAAAACTCAGACCATTACAGTGATAGAAGACTTTAGCACCGAATAGAGCAAGACAAAAGTCTTCGCTCATACAGTGAGATAGAAGAATTAGCGTGGAATAGAGCAAGACAAAAGAACTCGCTCATACGGTGAGATAAAAAAAAAAGATCTCATTCTTGCTGCGTCATAAAAGACTTTAGCGCGAAAAAGAGTAAGATAAAAGATCTCGTTCTTAAGGCAAAATAAAAGACAATGATAAAAAAACGGAAGCGTGTGAATTTTTGCCCGGACGAGCTACTTCTCATTTAGGCGCGCTTTAAAAAGTAATTGAAAGGTCATGTGACACAAAACAATGTCGTTTCAAGAGACTGACTCTAGCGGCGAGATAAAAGACTGACTCTTGCGGCAAGATAAAAGATTGAAGCCTAACTTTTAGATACATAGACCCAATTCGTTTTGGGATTTTGGATTTAGATTTATAAGTAATGGGTGTAGCGAGAAATAAAGTAATGATCGTTTTGGGATTTTGGATTTAGATTTATAGGTATTGAGTGTAGCGAGAAACAGAGTAATGATTGAAAATAGGGGTAATGATTGAAGAGAGTAATCATTGGAGAAATAGAATAATGATTAGAATTTAAAACCCAAAAACGAACAAGGTCCGAAGTTTCTAAGTTTTTTAACAACTAGTCTAAGAGAGATATAAAACTACGAGGAACCTATATGTCTATTGCTTTACTCTCTTTTTCACGAGTCTATTGCTTTACTGACCTTTTAAGTTTCTTGGGAAAACTTACATGTGTCTCCATTTGGTTGGGCTATTTGAATGATAGTATTCAAATTACATTTGTCAGAAATCGGGGGTTAATTAAGTTGAAACCTAACTTTAGATATTGAATTCTATGTTTAGATGGTAGAAATTCTTCTGTGTGTGCTAGAAACTAAAAGTTATTTCAGATATCTTCCAAGTGTTTGACACATTAGGTAAAAAACAATTATATTATTATGGCTTAACCTTGTCAGAAAAGGATTAAAATCCAATTGGGGAGCCATCATTGAAATTGAAATTCAATAAAAACACAAAATCCATGTGGAAAATTTGTCCGTAATGTTACAATTTACCGGTTGTGATAATTTTCATAAGGGAAAATTTATATAAATGGTTCTCTTAGTTTTATCCGAGTCTCATTTTCATCCTCCAAGTATTAATTACAAGTCTTTTGACATTCAAATTTGGTTTTCGTATCAAATTGGTCCAATTAATTACTTGTGTCAGCCAAATTGGACACAAAGAATCTGATTGAGGGCATATATTATCAATTGGACCAACTTGATACGAATTGCAACTTCCAAAGTGCCTTCAATCTGATTTTTTTCGTCCAGTTTAGCAGACATAAGTTATCAATTGGACCAATTTGGTAGAAAAATAAAACTTGAAGGTCAAAAGAGTTGTAATTGATACTTGGAGGACGAAAATGATACTCAGATGAAACTAGGAGGACCATTTCTATAAATTTCCCTTTTCATAAAAATACAAAGCGCACGCTACAACAAAAAACACTATTGTCTACTAAATTTACTGGCTAAAACTAAATTTTTCAGTCCCAAGAAAATTCTTTGGTGACCAACAACTAATTTTGATTGGCAAAAGATATGTTGTCATATTTTAAAAATTTTTTAAACAATGTTTATATATGTATTTTTTATATATTTTAATATCATGTTAATTGCATTTCCAAAAATTCAAAAAAAATTAAAAAAAAAACAATTGTTAGTGCCAACTCATCATTTAACAACACCATTAAAGTACAAAAATGTGAAAATATTTGCTGACCAAATGTCAGCTAGAGATGCCCTTAACATTGTCCACTAGAGATGCCCTAACTTTCATTACATTAACCAAGAGGTTTTAGTCTTAGAGCATGTACACTAGTTGAGGTAAAATAGCTAGCAAAACCTCCAAATCAGCACTACACTCGATTAGGTAAAGGCTGAGCTAAAACCCATCTATGAACAGTGCTTAGGTAAATATACCTAAGCACTATTCACCATGTATGTAGTATTTTATTAATTGTTCTCTCTCTCTCCTCCTCTCTCTCTTCCTAGAAAATAAAAAGAAAATAAAAGTAATAATATTTTAATAGAGAATAGGTTAAATAGATAGTATTGGTGTAGTATTGAGAAAAATGTGAGTAGGTAAATGAAAAAAAGTGCACTGTTCATGGGACATTTTACCTTTTCATTGGTGTACTTGCTCTTATACCTCTTTCTTCATTCTGGATGTAACACACACACGGCAGCAGAGAGAGTGAGAGAAAGGAGCATTCAGTCCCCTTTTCCTTCTTTGATTTTCCGAGAGAAAGAGAGAGCAAAGAAGTGAACATTGATTCTTCTCCCAACACTTGCTACCGAGAGAAAGAGAGAGCAAAGAAGTGAACATTGATTCTTCTCCCAACACTTGCTACCGTCTACAAATTTCACCATCTTTTCTCACTACTAGAAAATTTCTTATAGGTGACAAAAAAAGTAGTGATGAAGTTTACTTACTATATATAACTGACGAAACAACAAAACACTACAAGAAAATCGTTCAATAGCAACGGTCAAAAGTGTTGCTAGAGATGCAAAAAAGCGTTGCTAAAGACCAATATAGGCTATACCAACGGTTATAGAACCGTTGGTTAAACCGTCGCGAGATATCCGTTGTTGTAGGGTTATAGCAACGGTTTTGGCAAGCGTTGGTACAGATTTTTTTTTAGCAACGGTTTCTTTAGCAACGCTTGTAACCGTTGCTAAAAATCTGGGGTAAAATATGACATGGCAGCCACGTGGCGCTGACGTGGCCTCCCCCGTCGCCACGTGTCGTTGACGTGGCGCCTACGTTGCACCCGCGTGGCAATACAACAATTTTTTGCTCCTCCTAGGAATCGAACCCAGGACCTCCCGCATGCGTGCGCGAGTGCAAACCAACTGGGCTAGCCCAGCACTTGTGTAATATCAATGGACTACTAATATTTATACTATGCAAACCAGCTGGGTTAGCTTATGTCATTTGAGTTTTATCGATTTATTCTTAACCCAAGTTTTTAAATTCAGTTTATTCTATACAAATACCTACTTTTTTTTCCCCCCGATTAGAACCATCTATTTTTTACATAGTAAAGAATACATCCTTCATACGAAAAATGAAATTAATCGGGTATTGTTACATTTTGATCGGGCAGAAAATTTTATTTTACTAATGAAATTTTGTCTCAATAAAGAAGTTTTCTAGACTCGATCAAGCCAAATTTCTATGAGAATGATTTAATCAACAAACAAGGAAAACAAAATCAATGGTCTCGATTATAGTCCGGTTTTTAGTAACGGTTATGGAAAACTGTTGCTATAGCCGGTTTTTAGTAACGGTTATGGAAAACCGTTGCTATAGGTCGGGTTTTAGTAACGGATATGAAAAACCGTTGCTAGAGGCCGATTTTTAGTAACGGTTATGGAAAACCGTTGCTATAGTCTTATAATCTAGTAACGGTTGCATGAAAACCGTTGCTATAGTCCTGTTTCTAGTAACGGTTTAAAAACCGTTGCTACACACCGTCTATACCAACGGTTTTTTGAACCGTTGCTAGCTAAACCGTTGGGAGATCTCGATTTTCTTGTAGTGAAATTTTCGTTACCAAAAGTTACTAGAGGTGATAAAAAAAAATTTGGTTTTTGTCACAAAAAGTGTGTTCGGAGACAAGCTATAGGTGATGAAATTTACTGTTTCAATCGTCACCTATAGGTTGTTTCCGAAAGTCACTTTTGGTGACGGAAAACAAATTTTTCGTCACTTATCGTAACTTTTGGTGACGAAAATTTGGTTGTTTCGTCAGCTATAATAAAACAGTAAATTTCATCACTACTTTTTTCATCACGTATAGTAGATTTTCTTTTCTTTTTCTGCTACAGCGACCAGCTAAAACCAGCCCGAAAACTAGTCCATTTGAGCTCTAAAATCAGCCCATGTTCCAACTCCATTCCGGCTCCAAAACAGCTTCGTTTTCTCTCCAAAACAGCCTGAAAATTTTGCTCGTTCAAGCACCGGTAATAGCTGCAAAACAATCCGGAAAATAGTGCAAAAGCACCTCCGAACTGGCCACTGATGGAGCCCTGTTGCCGTGCGTTTAATCGACCGAACCCAACACCACCTATCACCATCGGAACTCATCACCACCAACCGGAGCAGCAGCACCACAACCGAACCCCGGCACTGCCGTGCTTACCATCATCACAGCCGAGCTCCGCCGCCACTCCGACCTGCCCCGAAATCTCTCTGAATTCCATTTCGGCAGACGAGAGGTAGTCCGAACTCACCTCCCTAAATATATATTATGTTCTGTATTGATTGTTTCATGTTTTGGTATGAAAATAATCGAACCCAACGTCGCCGATCGTAATCTGGCCGAAACCCACTGAAAATCCGAACCCACTGTTTTCCGTATAACAGCCACTGGAAAGTTTTGAAATGACTTTTGTAACGACCCTGATTTTTGGTAAATAAAAATTTCGTTAAATATTTAAATTTTATTTTTAATTGCTTGGATTGCTTTAAAAATTTCTTTTAAATTTTAATAATCCGTCATAATTAGATTTGGAACTTGTAAAATTAAATCATTTTACTCCGGACAATTTAGTCCTTCTCCCATGACTAGTATACTTGTAAACGTACTCGTATATTTTTCCTAATAAGTAAATAATATCTTTAAATTATATTTCTCGGCTGGAAATCCTACTTAGCAAGTATAGTTAGCTTTTAACCGATTAGTTAGCAAACCCTAACTACCGTTTGGCTTAGTGATGCATCGATGCCGTAGTAGTTAGTGGAAATTTTTGGTCTTTGCCTTAACCGTCGGCTTGACCGCCTTGCTTTGGCTTGGCTAGGCTGCCTTGGCGTCGGTCTGCTAGACCTGCCTCGCCCAAGCATCGGGTCTCTGTCGCGCCTGCCTCGCCTCGGCGTCGGCTCACTGACGGGCCTGCCTTGCCTCGGCGTCGGCTCGCTGTCGCGCCTGCCTTGCCTTGGCGTCAGCTCGCTGTCGCGCCTGCCTCGCCTAGGCGTCGGGTCGCCATCGGGTTCTGCCTTGGCGTCGGGTCGCGCCTTGCTTATGCCTTGGCGTTCTTTGGTGGCTTGCTCGCCCTGGCGCCATCGAGTTACGCCTTAGCGTCGGTCGCGCTTTACTTTTGCCTTTGGCCACCGCTTTGTGGCCACCGCTGGCGCCGCTGCCACCGGTCGCTTTGGCCACTGTTTAGCCACCGGGCTGTTTTGGCCACCGCTTGGCCACTGCTTGGCTACCGGGCTGCCTTGGCCACTGTTTGGCCACCGGGCTACTTTGGCCACCACCTAGCCACCGCTTTGCCACCAGGCTGCCTTGGCCACGCTCACGCATTGCCTTGGCATTTGGCACCATCGGGCTTTAATATTCCGTTATTTGGCGATTTCCTACTAAATAAAACCCAAAACCACTCGAGCAATGAAAGCCTAGATTAAGTATCGTTAGCCTAATGCCCATTTAGCCTAATTACTTTTCCCTAACCCTAGAAGGACTATTTTACCCTTTCCTTTTAATCTTTATCCATTGGACAATAGATACTAGGGTAGTCTTTATCCATTGGTTATTACATGCTAGGAAGACCTTTGACCATTGGACAATAGTTGTTAGGGAGAAGACCAAGTTTGACTAGTAGTTGGAATAGTCTAGTCAAAAGCAAATAGTGTACTTCATGATGACTAGTCTTTACCCATTGGTTATTACATGCTAGAAAGATCTTTTGACCATTGGACAATAGTTGTTAGGGAGAAGACCAAGTTTGACTAGTAGTTGGAGTAGTCTAGTCAAAAGCAAATAGTGTACTCCATGATGACTTTCCTTGGACCATTGGTTAATAACCGCTAGGGAAAACTTTACCCATTGGATAATAGATGTTAGGATTTGCCAAATAGGATGACAAGACAAGTCATGTGCTTCCTCATCATTACTTCTTTCGCCATTGGTTAATAACCGCTAGGGAAAACTTTACCCTTTGGACAATAACCATTAGGGAAATTATTATCCCTTGGATAATAGCATTGTCCAATATTCCCATGGGATTCTTGGTGAAAGATATGATAGTACTTTCTCCTACAAAAAGAATAATCATAAGCCATGTGAGCATTTAAGTGGTCTTGTCCTTTTCTTCCTAGTTCTTCCCATAAATGTGCATATATGTATATACATAGATGTACTTTGACCAAGAAAGAGAGATGGCCGAATGAGAGGGAGAGGGAAGGTAAGATGTATGTGTGTCATACTTTGACAAGTTGTAGTACTTGAACACTATTTGACCAAGTTGCACTTGTTGTTGGGATTTGGCTTGACAAGACTAGACAATGGAGCAAATCCATGGAAGAGAGAGAGAGAGATATGGCCGAATGAGAGAGAAGGGGAGAGTGAGGTGTATGTGCATTGAACCTTGGCATGTGGGTGTACTTTGAACACTATTTACCAAGTGGCACTTAGTTGGCATACTATTGCATGACAAGACTAGACAATAGGAACAAATCTATAGGAGAGAGAGAGAGAGATATGGCCGGCCAAGTGGAGTGAGGGGGGAGCTTCATTTTGCCTATAAATAGCATCCATTCCATGCCTTTCAACACACACCTTCACCATTCAACTTCTCTCTCTAGAAAGCTTAGTGTTCTTGCTTGTTCTTGCTTTGTTCTTGAGTGTTCTTGAAGTTCTTCCCTTGTTCTTCAAGAAACTCATCCTAAGCCGCCACTAAACCACCACTTCACCACCCTTCGATCCATAAGAGTTTAGTAGTATAGTCAAGATTTAGTTTCGAGAGAAACCTTTCTCTTTCGAAGCTACCGGAAGTCCATCGGAAGCTTATCGTAAGCCGTTACTCCGTCCGTCCGCCGATCTTTTCGTAGTCCTTTTCTACCGCCAAGAAGAAAGGTAGTGTAATCAACCCTTAATCCTAAATATATGTTAGACACTACTCCTTGTCTTAGTTTTAACCCTAGCTAAGTCGTTATAATGAAAGCATGATAATGTTAGTTTATATTCTTAAAACGTGGGATGCATGTGAACTTAATATTGCTATTGGATGATTAAGCATGATTAGAATCAACTTAAGATATAACTTCGTGTAGAAGTAATCGCATGTTGATCTTTTAACTTAACTATAAGCTTATATTCCATTGCTTGTGGTATTATAACAAAGCATATGGTGGATTACCACCCCAAGGGCGTCCGCACATGTGGCGTTATGCTTTAAGTAATGGTTATGGACATGCTATGTACTTGCTTGGATTATACTTACCTTAAGTATGCAAACATGAGTTAAACGGTTAAGGTATCAAAGCTAGTTAGCAAAACTTGTTTACTAAAGTACTAAGGAAGAATGAGCATGCCAAATAATGAATTTCTACGTCAATAACCATATGTTGTTTTGAAAATCCCACAAAGGAAGAAAGAGCGGATTTTTCGTAATATATTATTGTCTTGAGGATGATTATGAACATGTATGTATATTTGTTTGCATTACTTGTTGCTGATAAAACATAAGTGGCTTTAAGTAATAATTTGAGTATGATTAGGTAATATAGAGTTGGATGATCTTGCTAGTTTAGTTTCAAGATTACTTTAAAGTGATTTGTCCCGCCGCGGAGTCTATGCATGATTACGAGACACGAAAATCGAGAAAGTAGAAACATGTCACCTAGGGTGTGGATAAAGGAAATAATTGGACTTGGTAAAATACTTTCGAAACTACATAATGGCCGGACTTGGTAGCCTTTTGTTGGTGTGCGATGCCAACGGAGCCGGACTTGGTAGCTTCATTGGAGGTGTGTGACTTGGTTATCCGCGGAGAGGAGCCAAGATGTGACACAATGTGCCGGACTTGGTAGCCATTGTGGCCTATAAGCCGGACTTGGTAGCTTATTGGTTATGTGCGTTCACAATGTGCCGGACTTGGTAGCCCATTGTGTAGATTGTTAACGGAGCCGGACGTGGTAGCTTCATTGATTGATTGGGCTTGGTTATCCGCGGAGAGGAGCCAATGCAAGATTTGATAACGTGGCTGGACTTGGTAGCCATTGTGGCCTATAAGCCGGACTTGGTAGCTTATTGGTTTGTGCGTTCACAATGTGCCAGACTTGGTAGCCATTGTGGCCAATGAGCCGGACTTGGTAGCTCATTGGTGTGTGCGCGTGATTTTTGGAAATGATAGATGAGACACAAAACGATGAGTCACGTAGGAGAAACACACGGAAACATGACACCAACGATAGATAGCGAATGCGGAGGTGTCATTGTTGTTGTTATTGTTATATTAATGCATGTACTGTTATGACTCTTTATGATATATGCATGACTTGCTATTTGTAAGTTAAGGGTTAGTGGGTTTTGGATTATTCTATTGAGCTTTCAAGCTCATAGTGTTGCTTTACGTGACCCTGACATATTATACTGGTGGCGACGCTGGTATAATGTGTCAGACTTGTTAGATGAACAAGGGGAGCTGTATACCTTGGAGGCCTTTGGAGCTGAAGAACTTGCTAGGATGGAAGAAGAGAAGGAGCTGTAGATAACCTTAGATTATCCCCTCTTTTGTTGAATAAAAGTACTCTTGTGAGAATTATGTTGTAATAATGAGCTAGACTCTCCTTAATTTATTCAATAAAATGTTTATTTAACGTACCCAAAATTCGGGGCGTTACAATTTTAGTATATTACAGTTTAGCCCTCGTAATTTAAGAACTTATAGATTTGACTTTTGAATAGTAAAAATTAATATTAAGTCTCGAGGTTAATTAGTTTTTGGTTCGGTTCTAATCCCATTAACACCCGTGACAATTATGAGTAAACGTAGACTTTAGTTTTGAAAAAGAAAAGAGAAAATAATGAGGATCACTTAATTTATTTTAATCGCATGATTAATTCTATGGCATGACTAATTTTATCGCATGATTAAATGTTGTTAGCATGTTTTGTTGAAATGTCCTAATGATGTGGAGATCTAAACCTGTTAAATGCAAGTGTTAGTTTACGAGACGATTGGTGTTAGGTTGATTACTCTGTTTAAGTGATAGTTGGTAATGAAAGGTGAACATGGTTATTAGTCCTCGTGAAGCATAATTTATTTTGTCTCTTGCTTAATTCTTGTTAACTGTGGACATGCATGATTTCGAAAACCTAGAATGGACATTAGAACCTGGGGTGGTATAGATTAGGGGATCACGTAGACGCTGATAAGTAAAGGATAAATCAAAAAGTGATTGAGTTATGATTTTAAGATGCTAATAGGGGCCCAGTCTTGTGTAAGATGGGTGCTAATAGAGGTCCAGTCTTGTGTTAATGGGTGCTAACAGGGGCCCAGGTTGTTTGAGAAACGTAACCCTAGGTCGAGCACAGTGGTGATTGGCTACGAGAATAGGTTTGGTTCCTTCCTTGCGTGATTGCATCGACTGTAGATCCGAGTAAATAATTTGGTAGCTATCAAGAGGACATAGCAAGGAGCAGTCTGAATCACACTGGGTTGCCTTACGCTGGAGGTTGAGGGTAGGACGAATCTCGAGGTGGAGATCCTAGACTTTCATATAAGTTGAAGGATAGTAACGAAATCAAGCACCGTTATTTACATTGCACTTTTTATCTTGTTGTGTGTAAGTTATGGGTTTCAAGTTGATTTTGGCTAACTCGAACGCCAGATATTAAAGACGGAGCAGAAGGGCCAGAGGCAAAGAAAGATTTGACGTTGACTGAAGAAGATATTATCGAACTCTGATTACACCCTCACTTGCTCTGTAATTTTGATTAAGTATTTTGAAATTGTACACTAAGGTATTTTGGCATACTAAATTTGAATTTGAAAAGTTATATTGTGACTCGAATTGGTGAGGCTCTGGAATTTTAAAGCCTAGAAGAGAAAATTATTTTTGAAAATCTCTTTTTAATATTCAATTAATGTCTCCGAAATTTGGAACGTTACAATATTAGACTTCTAACGGCTACCGGGAAACCTATTAGACTTCTAACGGCTGCAATATAAAAAGCAGTAGTTGGAGTTGGTACTTCAACCAGTGCTTTTTCAATCCCACCTTCATAAGTCAATCCCACCTTCATAAGTCAATCCCACCAAACTATGTTAGGTTATGGCTTGTGTGTCTCTGAGTTAGGCCTTTTTGCTATGTGGATTGAAATAAAAAGTTAGGACTTGTTATTATGATGTTTAATATATTGGGAGAATTTATAAGCTTTTTAATTTCTTTATATTGGCTAAGATGGGTTTATTTGTTCTCATTATTTCACTTTTTTAGAAACTTTGTCGTTTAGTTTATTGAAATGTGCACTACCGTAATAATGCTTAAAGATGACACTATAAAATCTAAAAAGATGAAAAGTTTAATAATGCTTAAAGATGACACTATAAAATCTAAAAAGATGAAAAGTTTTTTAAAAAGTGACATACAAAACATTGGGGCAAATTTTTAATGACGGCTCCCTTATAAAAAAAAGGAAATTTTTTAAGAAAACACCTGAATTTCATGAGCTTTACAAAAAAAAAAATATCTGGATTTTAACTAATGACAAAAGATACCTAAACTTACCATTCCGTTAACAATTAGACCCCTGCCGTCCAATTCCGTCAACTTATAACGGAAGGTGTTAACCTTCTTTTTTCTTTTTTTCAAAAATTACTTTTAACTCTTTATTTTATTTTAGTAGTAAATAAATGTGTAATAAAGTTTTTTTTTCTTACTATTTATCAAAAATTACTTTAACCTCATTTTTTAGTATTTACAAAAATAACTTTAATTCTCCTTTTTCTACTTTTAAATTCTACCTTTCTCTCTTTGTAACGACCCTGATTTTTGGTAAATAAAAATTTCGTTAAAAATTTGAATTTTATTTTAATTACTTGGATTTTTATTTCCATAACCAAAAATCGGTCGTTATTGACTAATAAAAACCTCGTTGTTATTCAAAAATCTTTTAATTATGCTTGGAAGATTTTAATCGTCGTATAACGACCGTTTTCCTGTCGTTTCTAGGATTAAGTCTTAAGACCCCATTTCTTGGCCCGAAATCCTATCTAGCAAGTTTAGCTAGCTTCGAGCCGATTAGGTTGACCTAGCGATCGTTTAACCTAGTTACCGTCTGCTAAGTAAATCTTATGACCCTCGGGACTTATGAACCTTTTGAAACCCTTGAGCTTGTAACCCTAGATTAACTTTGTGAACCTTTTTAACCTTTGAGCTAGCGACCATTGGACGGTAACGTTAGGGATATCTTTATCCATTGGATGATAGGAGAACCTTAGTTAATCCACTTAAGTACAAGATTAGATTAGTACTTAAGTATCGTATTAATCAAGTATTAGACTTTTGGGTATTATCCATTGGTTAATAACCATTAGGAGATTCTTTACCCATTGGACGATAGATTAGAATCCTAGCCATCTTTACCCATTGGTTATTACCCACTAGAGAAACTATTATCCATTGGATAATAGCTATACTTACCAATCAAGTACTAGCTTTTATTAAAATATTGGATTTGCCATGTGTGTAAAATGTTAAAATAGATTTTTGTACATTAGTACTTTGAAAGTATATGATTTTGTATTAGGATATTAGATTTGACATATCTAGTAGGATTTTAAAGTACATACTTATATATATATATATATATATGTGTGTGTGTGTGTGTGTGTGTGTGTGTGTGTACTTGTATAGAGATATATATAATATGGTAAAGTACCATGTGCTTGTTTTCCTTATTTTAATAAGAAAACCTTAATTACTTGAACGATTATATATTACTTTATTACCCTTTGATCCATAAAAGTTAGGGATTTTATTATCCATTGGATATTAGGGTCAATCTTTCAAAAGTACTAAGAATTTATTATTTTATAAAGTTATAGATTTTCCCATAAGATTTTATGACTAAAATATAGGTTGTACATGTACCAAGTCTTAAAATATTAGATTTCTAAGTACTTCTTATCTAGTATTTTATTAAAAGAACATGTGATCAATTGAATTGTTTATTTAGGAAATCTTGTAAGGTACTTTATTTCTTTTACCCATTGGACAACAAATGTTAGGAGATTTATTAACCAATGGACAATAGCTTAGTCTTGCCAAGAGTAGAAGGTTTATTATTTAATTTCTCATGGGATTCTTTTATTATTATATATAAAGACTAGATATTTCATGTGTGATATTTGATTAAACTATAATTAGTACACTAGGTTAAATATTATAGTACTTGGTACTTTGAAAGTATACCATAGTTTATTAGATATTAGATTTTGGCAAATCTAGTATAGATATTGTAGTACATGGTTATATATATATATATATATATATATATATATATATATATATATATATATATATATATATATATATATATATATATATATATACAGGGGAAGGCTTACTGGTACGGAGCAACAGAGACATAGCTAAAACAGGGAAATCAGAGTAAACAGAAACATAAGGCGGCTGAGCCGTCCATTAACAGTATAAGAAGGCGGCAGAGCCGACCATCGAAACAGAAAACAATTAACAGTAGGTGGCAAAGCCAACCATAGTAACAACAGAAAGTAAACAATGATACTAGGTATCAATTCATTGATAGAGATCAGAGAGGATCAACTCAATAGAACCAGAAGACTTACGGGTTTAACAGGGGAAGGGGGAAGAGAAAGAGACTGCAAAATACAAGAGCAGAACTCGAAACATTATAGAGAGAGAGAAGGGAGAGAGAGAGAAGAGAACTGAACTTGTAATTGGGTTTCAGGCTCTGTCCTCTAATCTAAACAAGTGAATCCTTTTATAGAACACAAGGATCACTGTTATTACAATTATTAGCAGCACTGTGGCCAGGTGAAATACTTTACTTTCGGTGGAAAGTAAATCAATAGGTGTTTGAACAGGGAAAAGCAGGTTGATTGAAAAGTGATCTGTCGGCAGTGAATAGTACTGAGTGAACAGTAAAAAGTCAACAGTGATTTTACTATTCATTTTCGTCTTGTGCAGTCATTGAGGCAGATTGTTGACAGCTAATAGTCCATTAGGTTGTCAAGGTTGTGTAGTTCTTCTGATGACAGGTTCTGGTAATAATCTTCTGCATCAGTAGCGGCATATGAAGTAGAGGTTGATGAGCATGGTTTAGCTATTTCTTCATGATAGTTGGCTACCAAATGTTTGTAATGGGTATGGAAGATAAATGGTACTTCCTTGATTGGTTCAGTGGATCTTATCTTCTGGGTAGAATCCTCACAAATTAAATAGTTGAGGGTGTCAGTGTAATTGCTGTGGCTATCATCTCCAAGATTGGAGGCAATGGACCAGGCTCTGTGATGCCTAATCTGAGATCGGAATGGATTGGAGCAGGGCCAGGGGATTTCATCTTCAATGAGTTGAATAGGAAGGTGAATCCTGCTAAATGGCCAGTTGACAGATATTTGCATAATATGTTGAGCAGGGATAATGCTTCCTGTTATTGTCCATTCTGGCATCTTGCTTTTAATCAGGACTTGGCATTGGAGAGCACCATATTTTGCAAAAAGGTTTAAAATGGAGACAGCCAGTTTTCTATTAACATAATCAGTCTGCTCCGGATCAGTGAAAATAAGTTGCCTTAAAAATCCGTAATCCAATAGGGTTAACGGAGTAATTTCAATTGATTTTTTATTATACATAACATTAATGTTTTTGAAATGTTGCAAATGTATGCAGGCTTTTGGTATACTATAAATTAGGTTGCATTGGCAATCAATTTTATCCAAAGGATAATCAGAACAGTTTGGATTAATTTTAGGGCACTGAACCCTATCCTGGTGGTTTTTGTAAAGGGCTTCCCAAGTTATTGTTAAACCAGGAGTAGTTTTTGTAGATAAATCAGTTAGGGTTTGGAATAGGAATTCCTGAAAACAGTGGCCATCTTTTCTGGCACGATGTTGAATATTTTCAATCAATTCTGCAGGAAAATCAGCAGGGAAAACCATTTGGTTTTTTACAGAAATAGGGCCATGTGGGATGCATTGGACAAAATTTGAGAAGTAATTCCTCAAATTTTCAATATGCAGCTTACTTCTAATGTTTTTATCTATTCTACTGGTGCTATTAACTAAGGCATTGGTTTTACCATCATCGTCAATATCATGAGTGGTAATACTTACACTCCCTACATGCGATGACCTAATGCAGCTTTCTAGTCCCGAATGGGAAAACTCACTTTTTTCTCCCTCAATGCAAGGATGAGAAAAACGTCTTTTGATAGCTTTAATTTCATGATGCAGAATGTGGTTTTTTGCTTGAAGTTGAATATTTTGTTGAAACAATTTTGAATACTTAGTATTTAAATGTTTAAGTTCAGCAGAAGTAGCAATAGAAGCTTCAAGCTTGTTTTGAGCAATTATATTTTGTTCACAAAAATAATAATTCAAGCCATTTAAACAGTTTATAAATTGTAAGTTATAACGATAATCCCCACACAAGTTCCAAATAGCATCAAGTAAACATTGTTGGGTTTCGTTAATAGTTTGCAAATGGTTCAATTTGGTAAAACAGAGACTGGATCCTTCAGGAAGTACTGGCAGGGTGATTGCCCCCAGGGTTATGCTTCTCTGAGTCATCTGAAAGAATATCAGGGTTAGTAGCAGTATGAACAGAATGGTTTTGTAATTGTTTTAATTCTTCTTGATCAGGAACTGATAATAGTTCAAAATTTATTTCTTTATCAAAAATTACCGTAGTAATTTTGTCAGAGTTTACAGTGAATGGGTAGAGTAGGTAAATAAAAGGCATTCCCAAAATGACCTTATCAGTCAAATTTTTTACTAAAACAAATGAGGTTTTAAAACAAATGTCATTTTGGCAAATATCTACATTTGGAATTTTATATTTAATAGTCATTTTGCTGTCATTGGCAGAACTCAGTTTTTTAGTAGTAGCATGAAAATATTTACTAGGTATTAATTTTTCTTGGATACAATTTAAATCAGCTCCAGAGTCAATCAGTGCAGTGACTTGAACTTCAAAATTATCAATTTTTAACTTAATTTTAGCATACCATTTCTGGAGGTTAATTCGTGTTATTAGATTTAACCTATCATTTTCTTCTTCAGGATTTTCTAGATTAGCAATGTCATCAACTTCTTCACTCTCTGGAGAGTCATCAGAAGAAATTTTAATATTTTTTAATTTCATATTCTGTTTTTTGGATTGTGGTAATTGGGCTTTTATCAAAGTTAACTCTTTTTTAATAATTTCTACATCAAGATGTAAGTCTTGTAGTGTAATATTTTTAACAGTTTTATTAAACCTTTCCATGGTGGTGTGCAAGTTGACTATGGGTTTATTATATCTAGGACCATCATTTTGCTGTCCTAAGACATGTTTCAGTTTTTTAATATATTGTTGTCTTAATTCAATATCATCTATTTTACTAATTAGATCAATTAACAGTTGTTCTTCAGGTATTTCTTTAGAGAGAACATTTAGTTTTTTGCAACATCCATCATTGCAGCCAATTTTTATTTGGTTATCACTAGAACTAGCAGAGTGGTATTCAGAAGATTGAGTAGTTTGGTCAAATTCATCATCTGAATCACTTAGGTGTGCCATTTTGAATATTTCCAAAATTTGGTGTTTATCAGTATCAGAAATTGCTAGTTGGTCAATTTTTTGTTTAACTTTGCATTGGGATTTATAATGTCCCTTTTTGCCGCAATTATAGCAAGTAATATTAGTTTGATCAGTCTTTTTCTTTTTATCAGAAGATTTTTTCTTTTTATCAGGGGATTTGGGTTTATCATAAAACTTATTTTTTGATGATTGAGGTTTATTGGTTTTGTGTTTTTTAACATCTTTTTCAATCTTTTTCCTCCTTCTGGAGGGTGCAACAGGTAGTAAGCCATATTGTTCACAGAAGTTTCCTAATTCATATTTAGCTTTGTTTTTATCTTTTTGTTTATTGATTTTCATATCAATGCACATTTTCAATCCTTCTTTTTGAATAATACTAACTATATCACCATATGTTAGTTTATCATATTCAATAATACCAGATGGTTGACTAAGAACATCACGTATTTTGTGAGCAAATAGATTAGGTAAACCATTAATAAACTTTTCTTTCCAGAAAGGTTTGGTGCAGTCATCTCTTAACATAACTTTAGAGATAAAAACATCTTTATACCATCTAAAGTCACTTAAAGTTGGGCAATGTAGATTTGACAGTTGATCATGTATACGACTAGTAATATTACTAGGTTGACCAATAAAATGTTTAATAATGGTATAAATTAGAGTATTAACTCCATCATGTATACCATGTTCATTTTCAAAAATAGGGATACCATTTTCATCAGTTTGAACAGCATGAATAATTTGTTGCCTGGAATCGTCATCAAGATACTTATCCCACCAGGCTTTCAAAACTCCAGTGAAACCAGAAGTCAGTAACTCAACAATCTGGGGTTGGTTCAGATTAGTATTGCTTAGATAGCTATTAGCAACCATAGACATATGATTTAGTTTTTCTAAAACTTGATGTTCACTAAGACCATCAATATTCCATTCATACAGTTTAGTGGATGAGACAGCAAACTGATTCATAAAACTATTTTCTTCATATTGCATGTCAACAGGTGTAGGCTTAGAATACCAATTTTTTGTGATACTAGAGCTAGGGTTAACTAAGCGTCTAATACCGTGAGTTATTTTTGGATCAAGAAACTGATCCTGTAGTTTAGTAATTTCAGAATCAGAAGCAGAGGATTGACTAGAATCCTGTGTTTGATTAACAACAGTAATCTGAGGGGTTGCTGGTTCATTCTTAACAATTAATTTTGTTAATATATTTTCAATTTTTTGTACATTTTGACTTTGGTCAAGGCTAATAGGTGACCTTTTTTCAGGGAGATTAATCAGGGGTTTTTCTATTTGTTTACTATCCGAGGGAATGCAGCTAGCTGTTCCATCTTCTAGTTTAGATTCAATTTTATCAAGTTGTCTACCAATAACCTTTAAGCGTTGATTAGTGTAGTTGACTTGTTCAACAATTTGTCTGCAATCAGACCTTTCAGTTGGTAATTTAAAGGGAGAAGCAGTTATGCTTGCACCTTTGTGGTTTAATAATATAGCATCCAAAGGTGGATGGCTAGAGTTAATAGTGGTATTATCAGTTTTAATCCATTTGGTTTTGGTAATTACATCTAGCTTAGGTTGGCTAGGGGTAGCAAGATTAGGTTCATAAATATGTTCTAACCAGACAAAGAAGCGAACTCCTATGTTTTTCGTAGTAACATATTTTTCCCATTTAGCAGCCAGTTTCTTATGTTGATCAGAAGAATACTTAATTCTATATTCTTTTCTTTTTTGTTTATTTTCTTTTGAGTAGAAATCATCATAAAGTTCATCTGTATCAACCAGTTTATTTTTCAGATTATCATCAATTTCTTTTAATTTGGCTTTTAGCCTAGCATCAACTTCTTTCAATTTTTCTTTTAATAAAGTAGTTTTACTAGGGAGAATAGGTTTACTAGGGGGTATCTTAATAGATCCTAATTCAGTCAATCTAAGTGGAGGACTAGCATTTCCATTTAGATATTGTTTAATATAACTTAATTCATCGTCAGATTCATGATTATCAACAATAGAATTATTATCATAAACAGAATTGTTATCGTCATATTCATCATCAGAATATTCGAAATCAGACATAATAAATATGAGCCTGGAGTAAACAGAGTAGGGGATTGGTGGATAAGATAATTTCTAAACAAGTGAGGGACTGGTGGATGAACGATACCTGGATAATCTGTTTATCTATTTAAAAGAAACTGATCCGAGACTTATACTTAAATGATCTTTTCTCCTATCCTTAATTCTAGATGTAAACTTGCTTAGTATTTATGTTTTAGATTTGTACCTGTTTCGAACATACCGTTATACACTCCAGACTACTCGAATCACAGTTACATACACACATACCCAATTTCTTGATACTGGCCACATACACACATACCCATACTGGGCCTTTCCGATCCCTAAACACGCCATCACCTCGGCTTCAAAAGCGGGATATATTGCCACGGGTGGCTTAAGCGATCAGTATCAATAAACTAGGTGGCTTAAGTGTCAGTGATCGGAGTAATTAGTGGCTTTAAGCGGTGCCTAAACAGATATAATCAGAAACAAACTTACTTACAATATTCTTAGAATTAAGTAAGTAAAGAAGATACTTAATTATAAAAATCAAATCACGAGCTCTTAAAGACACAAACAGATAACCCAGTAATTACTCATCCACCCATCTCTTACTGTTCAGTCATCACCCATCCACCGCCCCTACAGGACACTACTCCATACTTGGCTCTGATACCATAACAGGGGAAGGCTTACTGGTACGGAGCAACAGAGACATAGCTAAAACAGGGAAATCAGAGTAAACAGAAACATAAGGCGGCTGAGCCGTCCATTAACAGTATAAGAAGGCGGCAGAGCCGACCATCGGAACAGAAAACAATTAACAGTAGGTGGCAAAGCCAACCATAGTAACAACAGAAAGTAAACAATGATACTAGGTATCAATTCATTGATAGAGATCAGAGAGGATCAACTCATCAGAACCAGAATACTTACTGGTTTGGTTTAACAGGTGTAGGAGGAGGAGCAGGAGACTGCTATTACATGAGCAGAACTCGAAACATTATAGAGAGAGAAGGGAGAGAGAGAGAAGAGAACTGAACTTGTAATTGGGTTTCAGGCTCTGTCCTCTAATCTAAACAAGTGAATCCTTTTATAGAACACAAGGATCACTGTTATTACAATTATTAGCAGCACTGTGGCCAGGTGAAACATTTTACTTTCGGTGGAAAGTAAATCAGCAGGTGCTTGAACAGGGAAAAGCAGGTTGATTGAAAAGTGATCTGTCGGCAGTGAATAGTACTGAGTGAACAGTAAAAAGTCAACAGTGATTTTACTATTCATTTTCGTCTTGTGCAGTCATTGAGGCAGATTGTTGACAGCTAATAGTCCATTAGGTTGTCAAGGTTGTGTAGTTCTTCTGATGACAGGTTCTGGTAATAATCTTCTGCATCAGTAGCGGCATATGAAGTAGAGGTTGATGAGCATGGTTTAGCTATTTCTTCATGATAGTTGGCTACCAAATGTTTGTAATGGGTATGGAAGATAAATGGTACTTCCTTGATTGGTTCAGTGGATCTTATCTTCTGGGTAGAATCCTCACAAATTAAATAGTTGAGGGTGTCAGTGTAATTGCTGTGGCTATCATCTCCAAGATTGGAGGCAATGGACCAGGCTCTGTGATGCCTAATCTGAGATCGGAATGGATTGGAGCAGGGCCAGGGGATTTCATCTTCAATGAGTTGAATAGGAAGGTGAATCCTGCTAAATGGCCAGTTGACAGATATTTGCATAATATGTTGAGCAGGGATAATGCTTCCTGTTATTGTCCATTCTGGCATCTTGCTTTTAATCAGGACTTGGCATCGGAGAGCACCATATTTTGCAAAAAGGTTTAAAATGGAGACAGCCAGTTTTCTATTAACATAATCAGTCTGCTCCGGATCAGTGAAAATAAGTTGCCTTAAAAATCCGTAATCCAATAGGGTTAACGGAGTAATTTCAATTGATTTTTTATTATACATAACATTAATGTTTTTGAAATGTTGCAAATGTATGCAGGCTTTTGGTATACTATAAATTAGGTTGCATTGGCAATCAATTTTATCCAAAGGATAATCAGAACAGTTTGGATTAATTTTAGGGCACTGAACCCTATCCTGGTGGTTTTTGTAAAGGGCTTCCCAAGTTATTGTTAAACCAGGAGTAGTTTTTGTAGATAAATCAGTTAGGGTTTGGAATAGGAATTCCTGAAAACAGTGGCCATCTTTCCTGGCACGGTGTTGAATATTTTCAATCAATTCTACAGGAAAATCAGCAGGGAAAACCATTTGGTTTTTTACAGAAATAGGGCCATGTGGGATGCATTGGACAACATTTGAGAAGTAATTCCTCAAATTTTCAATATGCAGCTTACTTCTAATGTTTTTATCTATTCTATTGGTGCTATTTGCTAAGGCATTGGTTTTACCATCATCGTCATTATCATGAGTGGTAATACTTACACTCCCTACATGCGATGACCTAATGCAGCTTTCTAGTCCCGAATGGGAAAGCTCACTTTTTTCTCCCTCAATGCAAGGATGAGAAAAACGTTTTTTAATAGCTTTAATTTCATGATGCAGAATGTGATTTTTTTGCTTGAAGTTGAATATTTTGTTGGAATAATTTTGAATACTTAGTATTCAAATGTTTAAGTTCAGCAGAAGTAGCAATAGAAGCTTCAAGCTTGTTTTGAGCAATTATATTTTGTTCACAAAAATAATAATTCAAGCCATTTAAACAGTTTATAAATTGTAAGTTATAACGATAATCCCCACACAAGTTCCAAATAGCATCAAGTAAACATTGTTGGGTTTCGTTAATAGTTTGCAAATGGTTCAATTTGGTAAAACAGAGACTGGATCCTTCAGGAAGTACTGGCAGGGTGATTGCCCCCAGGGTTATGCTTCTCTGAGTCATCTGAAAGAATATCAGGGTTAGTAGCAGTATGAACAGAATGGTTTTGTAATTGTTTTAATTCTTCTTGATCAGGAACTGATAATAGTTCAAAATTTATTTCTTTATCAAAAATTACCGTAGTAATTTTGTCAGAGTTTACAGTGAATGGGTAGAGTAGGTAAATAAAAGGCATTCCCAAAATGACCTTATCAGTCAAATTTTTTACTAAAACAAATGAGGTTTTAAAACAAATGTCATTTTGGCAAATATCTACATTTGGAATTTTATATTTAATAGTCATTTTGCTGTCATTGGCAGAACTCAGTTTTTCAGTAGTAGCATGAAAATATTTACTAGGTATTAATTTTTCTTGGATACAATTTAAATCAGCTCCAGAGTCAATCAGTGCAGTGACTTGAACTTCAAAATTATCAATTTTTAACTTAATTTTAGCATACCATTTCTGGAGGTTAATTCGTGTTATTAGATTTAACCTATCATTTTCTTCTTCAGGATTTTCTAGATTAGCAATGTCATCAACTTCTTCACTCTCTGGAGAGTCATCAGAAGAAATTTTAATATTTTTTAATTTCATATTCTGTTTTTTGGATTGTGGTAATTGGGCTTTTATCAAAGTTAACTCTTTTTTAATAATTTCTACATCAAGATGTAAGTCTTGTAGTGTAATATTTTTAACAGTTTTATTAAACCTTTCCATGGTGGTGTGCAAGTTGACTATGGGTTTATTATATCTAGGACCATCATTTTGCTGTCCTAAGACATGTTTCAGTTTTTTAATATATTGTTGTCTTAATTCAATATCATCTATTTTACTAATTAGATCAATTAACAGTTGTTCTTCAGGTATTTCTTTAGAGAGAACATTTAGTTTTTTGCAACATCCATCATTGCAGCCAATTTTTATTTGGTTATCACTAGAACTAGCAGAGTGGTATTCAGAAGATTGAGTAGTTTGGTCAAATTCATCATCTGAATCACTTAGGTGTGCCATTTTGAATATTTCCAAAATTTGGTGTTTATCAGTATCAGAAATTGCTAGTTGGTCAATTTTTTGTTTAACTTTGCATTGGGATTTATAATGTCCCTTTTTGCCGCAATTATAGCAAGTAATATTAGTTTGATCAGTCTTTTTCTTTTTATCAGAAGATTTTTTCTTTTTATCAGGGGATTTGGGTTTATCATAAAACTTATTTTTTGATGATTGAGGTTTATTGGTTTTGTGTTTTTTAACATCTTTTTCAATCTTTTTCCTCCTTCTGGAGGGTGCAACAGGTGGTAAGCCATATTGTTCACAGAAGTTTCCTAATTCATATTTAGCTTTGTTTTTATCTTTTTGTTTATTGATTTTCATATCAATGCACATTTTCAATCCTTCTTTTTGAATAATACTAACTATATCACCATATGTTAGTTTATCATATTCAATAATACCAGATGGTTGACTAAGAACATCACGTATTTTGTGAGCAAATAGATTAGGTAAACCATTAATAAACTTTTCTTTCCAGAAAGGTTTGGTGCAGTCATCTCTTAACATAACTTTAGAGATAAAAACATCTTTATACCATCTAAAGTCACTTAAAGTTGGGCAATGTAGATTTGACAGTTGATCATGTATACGACTAGTAATATTACTGGGTTGGCCAATAAAATGTTTAATAATGGTGTAAATCAGAGTATTAACTCCGTCATGTATACCATGTTCATTTTCAAAAATAGGGATACCATTTTCATCAGTTTGGACAGCATGAATAATTTGTTGCCTGGAATCGTCATCAAGATACTTATCCCACCAGGCTTTCAAAACTCCAGTGAAACCAGAAGTTAATAATTCAACAATCTGAGGTTGATTCAGATTAGTATTGCTTAGATAGCTATTAGCAACCATAGACATATGATTCAATTTTTCTAATACTTGATGTTCACTGAGACCATCAATATTCCATTCATATAATTTAGTAGATGAAACAGAAAACTGATTCATAAAACTATTTTCTTCATATTGCATGTCAACAGGTGTAGGTCTAGAATACCAATTTTTTTGTGATACTAGAGCTAGGGTTAACTAAGCGTTTAATACTGTGTTTTGGATCAGAAAACTGTTCTTGGAGTTTAGTAATTTCAGAATCAGAAGATGAGGATTGACTAGAATCATGTGTTTGATTAACAACAGCAATCTGAGGGGTTGCTGGTTCATTCTTAATAATTAATTTTGTTAATATATTTTCAATTTTTTGGACATTTTGACTTTGGTCAAGGCTAATAGGTGATCTTTTTTCAGGGAGATTAATCAGGGGTTTTTCTATTTGTTTACTATCCGAGGGAATGCAGCTAGCTGTTCCATCTTCTAGTTTAGATTCAATTTTATCAAGTTGTCTACCAATAACCTTTAAGCGTTGATTAGTGTAGTTGACTTGTTCAACAATTTGTCTGCAATCAGACCTTTCAGTTGGTAATTTAAAGGGAGAAGCAGTTATGCTTGCACCTTTGTGGTTTAATAATATAGCATCCAAAGGTGGATGGCTAGAGTTAATAGTGGTATTATCAGTTTTAATCCATTTGGTTTTGGTAATTACATCTAGCTTAGGT
Organism: Rhododendron molle; assembly: GCA_025413875.1. Classification (NCBI taxonomy): domain Eukaryota; kingdom Viridiplantae; phylum Streptophyta; class Magnoliopsida; order Ericales; family Ericaceae; genus Rhododendron; species Rhododendron molle. The sequence continues at coordinate 22,412,438 of CM046397.1, forward strand.
TGGCTAGGGGTAGCAAGATTAGGTTCATAAATATGTTCTAACCAGACAAAGAAGCGAACTCCTATGTTTTTCGTAGTAACATATTTTTCCCATTTAGCAGCCAGTTTCTTATGTTGATCAGAAGAATACTTAATTCTATATTCTTTTCTTTTTTGTTTATTTTCTTTTGAGTAGAAATCATCATAAAGTTCATCTGTATCAACCAGTTTATTTTTCAGATTATCATCAATTTCTTTTAATTTGGCTTTTAGCCTAGCATCAACTTCTTTCAATTTTTCTTTTAATAAAGTAGTTTTACTAGGGAGAATAGGTTTACTAGGGGGTATCTTAATAGATCCTAATTCAGTCAATCTAAGTGGAGGACTAGCATTTCCATTTAGATATTGTTTAATATAACTTAATTCATCGTCAGATTCATGATTATCAACAATAGAATTATTATCATAAACAGAATTGTTATCGTCATATTCATTATCAGAATATTCGAAATCAGACATAATAAATATGAGCCTGGAGTAAACAGAGTAGGGGATTGGTGGATAAGATAATTTCTAATCAAGTGAGGGACTGGTGGATGAACGATACCTGGATAATCTGTTTATCTATTTAAAAGAAACTGATCCGAGACTTATACTTAAATGATCTTTTCTCCTATCCTTAATTCTAGATGTAAACTTGCTTAGTATTTCTGTTTTGGATTTGTACCTGTTTCGAACATACCGTTATACACCCCAGACTACTCGAATCACAGTTACATACACACATACCCAATTTCTTGATACTGGCCACATACACACATACCCATACTGGGCCTTTCCGATCCCTAAACACGCCATCACCTCGGCTTCAAAAGTGGGATATATTGCCACGGGTGGCTTAAGCGATCAGTATCAATAAACTAGGTGGCTTAAGTGTCAGTGATCGGAGTAATTAGTGGCTTTAAGCGGTGCCTAAACAGATATAATCAGAAACAAACTTACTTACAATATTCTTAGAATTAAGTAAGTAAAGAAGATACTTAATTATAAAAATCAAATCACGAGCTCTTAAAGACACAAACAGATAACCCAGTAATTACTCATCCACCCATCTCTTACTGTTCAATCATCACCCATCCACCGCCCCTACAGGACACTACTCCATACTTGGCTCTGATACCATAACAGGGCTCTGATACCATAACAGGGGAAGGCTTACTGGTACGGAGCAACAGAGACATAGCTAAAACAGGGAAATCAGAGTAAACAGAAACATAAGGCGGCTGAGCCGTCCATTAACAGTATAAGAAGGTGGCAGAGCCGACCATCGGAACAGAAAACAATTAACAGTAGGTGGCAAAGCCAACCATAGTAACAACAGAAAGTAAACAATGATACTAGGTATCAATCCATTGATAGAGATCAGAGAGGATCAACTCATCAGAACCAGAATACTTACTGGTTTGGTTTAACAGGTGTAGGAGGAGGAGCAGGAGACTGCTATTACATGAGCAGAACTCGAAACATTATAGAGAGAGAAGGGAGAGAGAGAGAAGAGAACTGAACTTGTAATTGGGTTTCAGGCTCTGTCCTCTAATCTAGACGAGTGAATCCTTTTATAGAAATAAGGATTACTGTCGTTACAATTATCAGTAGTACTGTGGCCATGTGAAATACTTTACTTTCGGTGGAAAGTAAATCAGCAGGTGCTTGAACAGGGAAAAGCAGGTTGATTGAACAGTGATTTGTCGGCAGTGAATAGTACTGAGTGAACAGTAAAAAGTCAACAGTGATTTTACTATTCATTTCAATCCGTGCAGCCATTTGCAGGAGGATTAGGCAAATGGGTCTTGGGCATCCTGAAAAGCTGCATTGTAAGGGTTGGATGCAGCAGATTCATCAGATGAGTCATCGCTTCCTTCTTGACTGGCTTGAGCAATCAATTGCTGGGCCAGTATTAACAGTTGTGAGCATTTCTTTTTAGACTTTGTTTGACGAGTGGAACCAGGCGTAGGGCTTCCAAGCCTGATTGTGGACATGTTGGGTGAGTCAGGTTGCAGAGGTGCAGCTTCCATTTTTATTGGTTGAACTGGAACAGGTATTAATGCTTTAGCTGGGGTTGCAGGAAATTCAATTTGGACTTGATCAATGATTTTTTGGTGGTTAAACTGGCCCCACCATTTCACCAAATATTGTCGTGAGACAATATTATTTACCAGTTGATATTTCCATTTCACGATCCAGGGAACTTTATATTTGATCATAAAGAGTAGGAGCACAGGAAATTGACTAGTGTGCTGGTTTAATTTGTAGGCAGTCGCGAACAGGTTAACTTGGTCAAGCAGTTGAGCAGGGATGATGTCAGGTATGGCTCCATATTGGTGCCACCATCGTGCAAACCATGAGGGGATGACAGATTTAAACTTGTGGTCAAACGAAATAAACCATGAGTGGGAAAACCTTTCAGTTTCGTAAAGGAGTATTTTGAACCAGGATTCAATATAATCATAATAATTATACTGAATTGGATGATCAGGGAGTGTTCTAAGCAGGGAGGGGTGCCCCCATTCATCAAGGCTTACTATGCTGTGGATGTAAATAGAGTGGTAAATAATTTTACTGGAATCACGCTTGTCAGTGATGGGTTTTATGGTAATAGATTGATGGTGCATCAAAATATCATTGTAGAAAGATAGGGTTTTGTCTGGATGTGCAGGGATGAAGTGACAACCAGGGGGAAAGAAGGCTTGGACTAAATCAACAGGGTCGTGGATGTGTTTATGAACAGGTTCGACAGAAAAAAGGTTCAGGGTAGCTGGCTTAAGCATATATTGAGTGGGTGCATGGGTTTGGTGATTTGGTTGACTAGGCTGAATAGTTTGTTTTGTACGAAAGGGATCATTCAAGATATCGTTACCGGGTTTTGGTAGTGTTGCAAGTGCAGAGCTATAAGTGGCTTTGGGAATAGTCCCTAAAACCTGGAATTTGTTTTTATCAGATTTTTCAGCTTGATCAGCCCAGCTAGGGAGGGTTAATTGCTTCTTTTTGTCCGTCATGGCTGTAACAAATGAACAATTAATTAGCTGGATAAATATGCATTTTATTCTAATACCCAAAGGGCAACAGTTCCTATAGGTCCTATATGCAGATTTAGCATTGCTTGCTAGTTGCACAAATTGCATCTTTCTTTTGTTCTCCCTCAGTGCTTGTGGTGCAAATTGATCAAAGAAGCACTCAACCTATATGATCATGCAGGTTGCAGTAAGAATTCCCTTGTAAGGAAATCTGGAATACAGTTTTGATTACCTTTAATATACTGTATATCGAAATCAAAAATACTTAAGATAGATTGCCAGCGAGCAAATATTTGTTTGCTAGCAATATTTTGAACATCTTTTTCAAGAACATGTTTAGCACTTTTGCAGTCAACACGAATCAAGAATTTTTGATTTAGTATATCGTCTTGAAATTTAGAAACACATAAGACGATAGATAAAATCTCTTTTTTAATAGTACTGTAATTAGTTTGAGCACTATTCCAGCGCCCGGAGTGAAAACGGACAATTTGTTCATCAGAGGTGGAATCAGTTTTTTGCAGGAGGATACCACCATAACCAATTTCAGAAGCATCAGTTTGAATAATTTTGAAGGAGTTAATGGTGGGAATCCCCAAACAAGGAAGGGTTTTAACATGAGTTTTAACTCTTTTGACCAGATTAGTGTGGACAGATGTCCAAGGGGGGGGATTGATCTTCAACCGATCAAATAAAGGTTGACAGATCTTTCTGAGATCTTTGTAAAATTCAGCAATGTAATTAAGAGATCCTAAAAATCTCTGTAATTGATTTTTATCAGTAATTTCATCAGGAAATTTATCAGCAAATTGTATTGCCCTATCAATAGGTACAATTTTTGACTGGTGGATGTTATACCCTAAAAATCGTATTTTTGTTTGAAACAATTTGATTTTTGGGGCAGAAATCACCAATCCATTCTGTTTAATAGTATGAACAAAAGAGTGCAAATGTTTCCAGTGTTCATCAATAGATTTTGAATAGATTAAAATATCATCAATGTAAACAATAATAAAATGACTAAATGGATAAAAAATATCATTCATAACATTTTGAAATTCACTAGGAGCATTTTTTAATCCAAATGGCATAACATTCCATTCGTAATGGCCAAAGGGGGTGGTAAAAGCAGTTTTGTATTTATCATCAGGGTGTATCTGGATTTGCCAAAATCCACTTTTCAAATCAAATTTTGAAAATATAACAGCTTTGCTTAATCTGTTAATCAGATCCTTTTTGTTAGGGATTGGATATCTTATCCATTCAAGGACATCATTTAAAGGTTTATAATTAATAACTAAACGAGGGACTCCTCGTTCCTTTTCAGCATTTTTGTTAACATAAAAAGCAGGACAAGACCATGGGGACTTGCTTTTTTGAATAATGCCATTGGCAAGTAGAGACTGGATTTCTCTTTTACATGTTTCCATTAGTTCATGGTTCATTTGAATAGGTCGAGATTTAGTAGGGATTTGGGATTCATTAAAACTTTTAATATAAGGTAAAGAAACAATATATTTCTTTCTATACCAAAAAGCACTTGGAAGATTAGAGCAGACAGTTGCCTCCAATTCTTCCTTGAATTTAACAATCCGTTGACTAAGCTGGTCAGTGGTCAACTGGTGTTCAACAAGTTCATTTGCAATTTCATCTTGTAAATATTTTAAATGGTTTTTCTTAGAATCAAAATAGTTTATTTGTTGGAGGTGCATTTGCTCAGGTGGTGTCAAAAATTTAAACACTACCTGTTGACCAAAGGGTTTAGTGGTTAATCCTTCTTCATTAGTGGTAAAAGGATACAATAAACAGATAAATGGTGTTCCTAGAATTAATCTATCAGTTAATTCAGGGGTCAAAACTATGGTAGTTTTAAAACAAACTTTATCTTTGCAAACATGGACTTTGGGTAGCTTATACTTAATTTCCATTTTAGTGTTATTAGCAGTGCTTAGCAAAGCAGTAGTTTTGTGGAAGTACATTGTAGGTACTAGACCTTGTTGTATACAGTTTAAATCAGCACCAGTATCAAGAAGAGCATTTACTTCGATCTGGTAATCTTTAACAATTAATTTAACAGTGGTGTACCATTTTTGAAAATATTCTTTTTTGTCATCATCTTTATCATTAGTTTTGACACAAGAATCAGAAGGATCAGAAGGAGATTCTTTTAGCTTTTGGATCTCCTTTTTAACAATTTTAGCTTCTCGTTTGAGATCATTTACAGAAGTTTTAATAATTTTAGCATCTTTTTCAAAAGTAAGACTAGAACCTTTAATGGTGCAGACAGAAGATAAGATTTTGCAATTTTTAGTAATTTTGGGTTTATAAAAATATTTTAACCAATCGAAAAAGTATATTTCGATATTATTGTTTTCTACATATTGTTCCCATTCAGATATGATGTTTGCACACTGTTCAGCAGGATATTTGTTACAAAAAGCATCTTTGTTTTGTTTATTTTTTCTAGAATTGTAATCATTATATAATCTATCATAATCAATATCAAATTTTATGTGATTGCAGGTTTTGTTTAATACTCCTAAGGAAGGATCAATTCCCTGTTGAGAAACAGAATCATTAGGGGTTAGTTCATCAAGATCTAAAGAGGTTTCTTCATTGTCAAATTCTTCATGTGCAGTGTAGCAAGGCTTGCTAACTTGGGAACTAATTTCAACACCTTTTAGTTTTGATTTTAGCAAATGTTTATCATGCCTCAGAAGACCAATAGAACTATTTGATCTATCCAACTCTTTGAGTTTTACAGGGGATTTTACTCGTTGTTGATCAAAACTAATCCTTACAGTACCATCCAAGTATTGTTTAATATAATCAACATCAATAGTATTATTTTGCATTTTATTGGGGTAGCTATCATTTTCACTAACCCAACTTGTAGGTAATTTAATATCATTCCAAGAGATTGTTCTAGGAACCTGTATATTAGCATGTGTATTACTTTGGATCAAAACAGTTTTGTCCTTGGGACTTTTGACTAGGGCATGGACATTTAAATTGGTTTTCATACATTTGTAATAAATACGATAGATCAAGGCAAGAGGATGGCTTCCTTCAAGCATGTTGGTAATGGCTCCAGCAGTTTGAATATTCAACATTAATGCTTTTAAAATATGTTTATCCTTCAGACTAAGGGGCAGATCAGGATAACAGTTAAAATAGACTGGGCCATTGTGCAAGCTAGATTCCATTAATCCTAGTAAACTATCACTATAAACAGTAAATCGACTATCTCTAAGAGAAAGTAGGACAGAGGAATTTAATCCTGTTCTAGTTAATGGTTTAACAGCAACTTGGATTAATCCAACATGGATGTAATTATATCCTCTTTCGAGGTGTTTTTGAATAGAATTTTTACTTAGGAGAGAGCATTTTTCTTCTTGTTTAGTAATAGCATAAACTTGCTCAACAGTTTTAGCAATTTGATCAGTTCTAAAAGAGTCAGTTAAAAAACTGGAACGATATATTTCTTTAACAGGAATTTTTGGAATATTCCAATTTTCAAAATAATCGGCAGATAGATCTTGATATTCATGTTCTTCCTGGTTAATAATATTAGGCATGGGAGATAAGGATGCCATGCTAGAAGAACTAGCAGTAGAATTAGATCTAAAAAGACGATTCATCGTGAGCCTGGAGTAAACATAGTAGGGGATTGGTGGATAAGATAATTTCTAAACAAGTGAGGGACTGGTGGATGAACGATACCTGGATAATCTGTTTATCTATTTAAAAGAAACTGATCCGAGACTTATACTTAAATGATCTTTTCTCCTATCCTTAATTCTAGATGTAAACTTGCTTAGTATTTCTATTTTAGATTTGTACCTGTTTCGAACATACCGTTATACACCCCAGACTACTCGAATCACAGTTACATACACACATACCCAATTTCTTGATACTGGCCACATACACACATACCCATACTGGGCCTTTCCGATCCCTAAACACACCATCACCTCGGCTTCAAAAGCGGGATATTTTGACACGGGTGGCTTAAGCGATCAGTATCAATAAACTAGGTGGCTTAAGTGTCAGTGATCGGAGTAATTAGTGGCTTTAAGCGGTGCCTAAACAGATATAATCAGAAACAGACTTACTTACAATATTCTTAGAATCAAGTAAGTAAAGAAGATACTTAATTATAAAAATCAAATCACGAGCTCTTAAAGACACAAACAGATAACCCAGTAATTACTCATCCACCCATCTCTTACTGTTCAGTCATCACCCATCCACCGCCCCTACAGGACACTACTCCATACTTGGCTCTGATACCATAACAGGGGAAGGCTTTCTGTTTACTCTGATTTCCCTGTTTTAGCTACCTCTCTGATCTCTATTAATGAATTGATACCTAGTGTCATTGTTTACTTTCTGTTATTACTATGGTTGGCTTTGCCACCTACTGTTAATTGTTTTCTGTTCCGATGGTCGGCTCTGCCGCCTTATTATACTGTTGATGGACAGCTCAGCCGCCTTATGTTTCTGTTTACTCTGATTTCCCTGTTTTAGCTATGTCTCTGTTGCTCCGTACCAGTAAGCCTTCCCCTGTTATGTACATATATATATACATATATATATATATGTACTTGTATATATATATATATAGATATAGATATATATATTGTAATACACATGTGTGTATATAGATTTTTATAATAAGAAAATCTAATTTTGGTTTAAAATACAAGATTTCAAAGTACCCATAGTACCCATATCTATAATATATTATGTGTATTCTTCCTAGTGCATATATATATATATACATATATATATATATAGTACTTGAGAGAGAGAGAGAGAGAGAGAGATTTGGAGAGAGAGCCGAGAGAGATGGGAGAGAGAGCCGAGAGAGATTTGGAGAGGGAGAGAGAGAGAATGATGTGTGCATGTGTACTCTTCCAATCTAGTCCAAATCCTTGGCCAATCTTCATACCTCATCATATACCATCATATCTAGGGTTTTATACTTACATATCTAGCCTTAATCTCCTAAGTACTAAACCTAGACTTTCTTATTAGATTCAAGGACTAGACAAGACCAAAACCCCATTAGAATAACCTAGTTTTGTCCTAGCTCTTGGAGTGCAAGGAAAGCAAAATCTTTGGTAGCCATGCAAGCCTAGGTTTTAGGGTGATTCTTCCAAGAAACCAAGATTTGGTGGAATTAAAAATTGGGAGAAAGAGGGAGAGAGTGGGCCGGCCAATGAGAGAGAGAGAGATCCAATGTTGCCTATAAATACCATGCCATTCTCATCCATTTTGCTCACACCTCTTCTTGCTCCAACTTCTCTCTAGAAAGCATAGCTTGTTCTTGCTCATTCTTACTTACTTTCTTCTTGTTTTCAAGAAACTTTCCATCTCCGTCACCAAACCACCACTCGACCACCACCTCGATCCAAAAGTAGTAGTAGTATAGGTTACGATCTAGTTTCGAGAGGAACCGTTCTTTTTCGAAGCTATTGGAAGCTTACCGTAAGCCGTTACGCCGCCGACTTTCTTTCCGTCGTATTTCCGTAGTCTTTTCTACCGCCAAGAAGAAAGGTAGAATACTCCGACCCCGCTATCTCTAAGTATATGTAGTACTTGAATAGTTGATTACATGATCTTTTAGATTTCCCGATCTACTCTTCCTGGGTGTAGATAAGAATTGTGTTGAGTTTCTCAAACTATTTGCTCTAAGAATAAAGTTAGTTGTAGTATTTAGCTTGTAGAACTTCCTTGTTAAAGTATACGTAGTTCACTTTGATCTTATGGCTACTTGATTGCTTGATCTCGTGATAGTTACTTGCTTATGTATGAACTCGTCAATAAACATATGTTGCTTTGACTTTCCAAAAAGAAGGATGTATGCTTTTGAATTAAGAATAAAGTGTTGTTTTAAACGAAGTATTCGTATTTTGACCTTTTCGAGGAATGTAAACTTGATCGCATGATTGCTTGCCTTACTTGTGGTTATGAACGAGCATGATAATATAGAGTTGGATGATCTTACTAGTTTAGTTTCAAGATTACTATGATAGTGTTGTACTTGTGTATGAAGTCCCGCCGCGGAGTCTATGCATGATACGAGACACATGAAATTGAAAAGTAGAAACATGACAACTAGGGTGTGGTTAACATGGATAAAAATACTTTTGAAACTACATAATGGCCGGACTTGCCCATTGTGGAAAAGTGACTACAAAGGATAAAATATTTTTAAAACCACCTAATGATCAAGTGTGATAATCATTATGTGGTGTGTGTGCGTGTGTTCCAATGGGAATCCGTGGTGGCGGAACCATTGTGAGGCTGTGTGTGTTCCAATGGGAATCCGTGGTGGCGGAACCATTGTGAGGCTGCGTGTGTTCCAATGGGAATCCGTGGTGGCGGAACCATTGTGAGGCTGTGTGTGTTCCAATGGGAATCCGTGGTGGCGGAACCATTGTGAGGCTGTGTGTGTTGTGTGTTCCAATGGGAATCTATGGTGGCGGAACCATTGTGAGACTGTGTGTGTTAAAACTGATTTTGAAATGTTTTGGTAAAGTGAAAACGAGAAACATACTACAAAAAGCTGCGTAGGAAAACTCTGATGATATGGACACCAACGATAGATAGCGAATACGGATGTGTCATTGTTCTTATTATTGTCGATGATTTGCATGTGCTGTTTATAACCCTTAATGATATATGCATGACTTGCTATGTGTAAGTTAAGGGTTAGTGGATTTTGGATTATTCTACTGAGCTTTGTAGCTCACTTTATTTACCTTTGGTGACCGACATATTATCTTTGGTGGCGCCAGTATAATGTGTCAGACCTTTTAGATGAGCAAGGAGGGATGTATACCTTGGAGGCATTTGGAGCTGAGTAGCTTGCTAGGATGGAACAAGAGACGGAGCTGTAGATAACCTTAGATGTCCTTCCCTTTTGTGTAATATAAGTACTCCCTGAGGAGATTATGATGTAATAAGGAGCCAGACTCTATCTAGTTTATCCAATAAAATGTTTACTTAACGAACCCGATTTTGGGGCGTTACACTCTTTCTCTCTCTCTCCCTCTTTTTTTTTATTTAAGAAATTTGACATTACACTACCAATCAACCCAACAACCAACCACCAAAGTCCAAGCCAGAGTTTTAGAAATTCAAAATTACTTCCAACCTCCTTTTTTTAACCTTTCCTTTTTTCTTTTTGCTTTCAAAAATCACTTTCAACTATTTATTTTTTAGTAGTAAACATATGCAATAATTTTTTTTTTACTATTTATCAAAAATTACTTTCACCCCCTGTTTTTTATTTTTAAATTACCTCTTTCTCTCCTCTGCGTGATTTAAGGTTTGGATTCGGGAAAATCTGAAATTCCCCTATCGGTTGGTTGTGGGGCTAATTGGTGGTGTAGGGTTAAATTTATTTATTTTTTTCAAAAAAAAGAGGGAGAGAGAGAGAGAGAGAGAGAGAGAGAGAGAGAGAGATCTAGAGAGAGCGAGATCTAGAGAGAGAGAGCGAGATCTAGAAAGAGAGAGAGAGAGAGGGGGGGGGGGGGGGGGGGGAGGGAAATGTATGATTTGAAAATAAAAAAATGGGGTTAAAGTAATTTTTGTAAATAGTTAAAAAAACAAGGGTGAAAGTAATGTTTGGAAAATAGTTTTAAAAAAAAGAAGAAATTTTTGGAAGTAAAAAATAAAAAAAGAGAGAGGCTAAAGTAATTCAAAATTTCTGAAATTGGGGCTAGAGCTTTGGTGGTTTGTTGTGGGGTTGATTAGTGGTGTGAAGTCGAATTTAAAAAAAAAAAAAGAGGGGGAGAGAAAAAAAAAGAGAGTAAAATTTGAAAGTAAAAAAGGGGGAGATAAATTTATTTTGTAAATAATAAAAAATGGTGTTAAAGTAATTTTTGATAAATAATAAGGGGAATTTATTTTTTTTGCATATTTATTTACTACTAAAAAAATAAAGAGTTAAAAGTAATTTTTGATAGTAAAAAATAAATAAATGAGAGATGGATAATGCCTCATCCATTACAAATTGGTGGAATTGGATGATGGGAGCTTAATTATTAACGGAATAATAGGTTCAAGTGTTTTTTGTCATTAATTAAAGTCTAAGTATTTTTTTTAAAATTATTAAAAGTACAAAAGTTTTTTTGAAATTTTTTTTCCTAGCACTGCAGTTACCACATGGATTGGGTCCACATGACAGAGGATTGTGAGACGTTTAAAAGACACCTCGATGATCTAGTCGCTCGAGGCTACCTTAAAGAATTTATCCAAGAGGAACCTAAGGACAATGGGAAGGCAATGGAGATGGATTATGAACAGAATCCAAAAGGTGTAATTCATATGATACATGGATTGGCCACACCTTATACGAGAAGTGAGGTGAGGCTGCTCCAAAGGCAAGTCAAATACGACTAGCATGTTATGCGGTTGGGGAACAAAAGAGGACGAGACAATGACATATGCAACGAGGGCATAGTCTTTACAGATGAGAATCTAGGAGAAGTCCAGATACCTCATAATGATACTTTGGTCATAACCCTACGAATTAGGGACTATGACATCGAAAGAATCTTGGTGGACTCTGGAAATTGCATAGAGGTATTGTACTACGATGCATTCAAAAAGTTGAGGTTGGCTTAGGAAGACCTGATGTAATCAATGACACCCATGGTTGGGTTTGGTGCCGGAGTTGTTTGGACCCTAGGGAAGGTTATGCTGCCTATTAGGGCAGGATCAGTAGTATTACAAACGGATTTTTTGGTGGTAGATGTACCATCCTTCTATAATGTGATTATAGGGAGAACATAGTTGCACAAGATAAATGCAGTATCATCTACCTATCATCAGATGGTAAAGTTCCCATGATCCAATAGGGTTGAAAAGGTTAGGGGTAATCAAAAGGTAGCACAACAGTGCTTGATCTCTATTTTCAAGAAAGCCCTAAAGATCCATCATGTTCATACGGTTAAGGTTCCGGATCAGCTGACTATTGAGGATGTCGGAGGAAACCCGGCCGAGAAAGTAGTTGAAGGTCTAAAGAAAATACAGATCAATGAGACTGATCCCGAGAGATATTTTCTAATTAGGGAATCGTTGCCTGTGAACGAGGAAGCCGAATTGGTAGAGTTCTTAAAGGAACACATCGACATATTTGCTTGGATACCAGAGGAGATGACGGAGTTGACGTAGATGTAATCTACCACCATCTAAACATAGATACACAGCACAAGCCTGTCATACATTGGAAAAGAAGGGCGGCTGTACAGCATGTTGATGATGTTATTGAAGAGGTGGACCGTTTATTGGAGGCCAAGGCAATACGAGAGGTTTACTACCCAGATTGGCTATCTAATACTGTAGTTGTTAAGAAAAAGAATGGGAAGTGGCGTGTTTGTGTGGATTTCACGGACTTAAACAATGGATGTCCCAAGGACAGCTTCCTTCTTCCAAGGATAGATCAGCTAGTTGACGCAACTAAAGGATATGAACAGATGAGTTTCCTCGACACATATCAAGGATATCATCAGATTACACCACGAGGATTGTACCATTATAGTGTCACGCCTTTTGGGTTAAGGAATGCAAGAGCAACATACTAGAGGCTTGCAACAATTATGTTCAGAAAGCTGCTTGGCAAGACCATGGAGATATACATAGACGATATAGTGGAAAAGAGTAGAAACAATCAAGGACACATAGCGGACTTGAAGGAGGCCTTTGAAATCCTGAGGAAGTACAAACTAAAACTCAACGCCTCGAAGTATGCGTTGGAGTTAGTTCTGGAAAGTTTTTGGGCCACCTTGTGACCATAAGAGGGATCGAGGCAAATCCTAATCAAATAACAGCCTTGCAGAGGTTGCAGAGTCCCAGGACAACAAAGGAGGTCCAAAGGTTAACTGGAATGGCTACGGCCTAAGCGAAAACCCCACTCTTGCTAAAGAAGGTCCAAGTACAGTCCTTTTTTCCAGTTGCTAAAGAAGAAAGAAGGATATGAATGGGGAGCAAATTGCGAATAGGCTTTTCAAGACCTGAAGAAGTATTTAGTAGAAGCCCCACTCATGTCAACTCCAAAACCTGGTTGAGTCTTTAGTTTTGTATTTGGCAGTTTCTGAACGTGCTATAAGAGCAGTTCTATTAAGAAATAAGGGATCTGAGCAAATCCCCATGTATTATGTGAGCAAGACATTGCTCGACGTAAAAATGAGATATCTGCCCCTCGAAAAGTTGGTCCTGGCACTAAGGACAGCAACAAGGAAATTACCACATTATTTTCAGAGCCACAAGATTGTGGTTTACACTGAGTTCCTGTTGAAATCACTGCTGTGAAAGGTAGACTTCTCAAGACGAACCTCAACTTGGTCTGTCAAGGTACGCTAGTATGACATTGACTATCAACCGCGCACCACAATCAAGGGGCAAGTGTTGGCTCACTTTGTGTGGAATTTTCACCTACAGTGGCACCCCAGCCTCCTGCCCATTAAGAAAGGCAAGGCTCCGGCTGAATAGGACCCTCTAGAATGGAAGATATTCATTGACGGTTCAGCGTGCAACACCAGTTCGGGGATTGGTGTAGTATTATTTCCTCCTGAAGGAGTGACGATGGAGCTGCATGTTCGGCTGGGCTTCAGTGCATCAAATAATGTGGCGGGGAACGAGGGACCCCTGATAGGTCTAAAGAGTGCAAGGACCCTGAAAGTAAAACAGATCAGGGTATATTGTGATTTTCAACTTGTGGTGAATCAGCTATCTAGGGAATACGAAGCTCGGAGTGAAACGATGGTGGCCTATGTGGAGGCAGCGAAGGATTTGCTTGATACTTTCGAAAAAGTTCACATCAAGCAAATAAGTTCTTGAAAGAATGCTCACGCAGATTCTCTGGCTTGGTTGGCTGCAGCCGTACCAACTGAGTTTAAAAAGAAGGTAACAATGGACTATCTTAGTGAACCAAGCATTGGAAGAAGTGTGGAGTTGGTCTTGGACGTGAACCAAGGACCAAGTTGGATGGATCCAATTGTGGAGTTTCTACGAGATGAAACACTCCCATCTGATAAGAAGGAGGCTCACAAAATAAAGATTAAATCTGCACGATTTTGGCTATCCCCGAAGGGAAAGATGTACAAGAATTCCTTTACAGGACCATATTTGCTTTGTGTGCATCCCGAGATGGTGCGAAAATTCCTTCATGAAATTCATGAAGGGACTTGTGGGAGCCATGCAGGGGGCAGATACATAACCCATCGAGCAATAACTCAAGGATATTGGTGGCCACATATACAGGAGGATGCCAAAGTCTACGTGAAAGTTTGTGGGAAATGTCAAAAGTTTTCTCCAATGATTAGAACACCAGCTGAGGATCTAGCGCCATTAACAAGTCCTTGGCCGTCTGCTCAATAGGGGATGGACATCGTGGGTCCACTCCACAAGGCAACTGGAAATCAAAAGTTTCTATTGGTAGCAATAGATTATTTCACAAAGTGGATCGAAGCAGAGCCCTTGGCCAAAATCACAGAGCTTATGATAGAAAGGTTCATCTGGAAGAGTACCATTACTCAGTTTGGGGTCCCCTACTCTTTGATTACAGATAATGGGGCACAATTCTAGAAGAAGTTCAAAACATTCTTGTGGGCTCCCGTGCCCTCGTTTGAAAGAGTCGCCACCCGGATTTTTGAGATGGATCATCCGAGAAACCGAGGAGTCGTTTGAAAGAAAGGCTTTTGGTCTAGCGAAAACATTGAGATTTTGGGTTCGGGAGCCACATTACGAATGGGGAAGGTTTTTCTTTAAAAAGCACCCCATTCGCCCGGTAAAACCGGTCTCTACTTAATATTTTCAAAAAGGGGGAATCTTCAATATCATTTAAAAAATTAAGCTCTTTAATAAAGGCACATAACGGGGAAGGGATATGGAAAATATATCACATTGATGTGCATGTGGTGCTGTCTGTACAGTAGTGGTAAAATGATGTGTGCAGAAGGACAAACAACACTTAGCAGACTCCGGACCTCGACAAACTGTTCACGGCACTGTGATATGCCGCGCGCGGCACCTCAGCCGCAGTGGTACTGCTCTGCCGATCGTTACACATTCTCAAAACATTATCTAGCTCAGCTTTCTCTATATATCTTTTGGAAAACTCACCGGAAGCCGCAGACCGATCATCCCAAAATGTCATTGTCTTTTTCAAAAACATGGTTTTAAAGTAGTTTTTAACATATTTAATCATTTTGGGATGATCTTGAAAAGCTTTTTAAAAGAGCCGTAACATGGCTTGTAGATATGGTCTTATTTTAAGAGCAACAGAAACAAGACAGCAGATACAGATAACCACAACAGAGGAAAACTCAGATCCAAGCGGCGCTCACAATAGCATCGGTATATACCATGCCATGCGCCGAGGTCGTGGTGCCGTGCGTCGATCAACAGACCGCGGTTCCCCAACCTCAAAGACAAATCGGTTATATTTTCTGAAAAATGGGTTTTTGGTCAGGGCCTAACCAAAAGGGTTTAGACCTACTGACAGAAAAGTCCCATCAGGACCGAAACGGGGTCTAGTCTGAGGAAACTAGTTTGTACCTTTAGTTTCGAGCTTGATCAAGGACCGTTGGTGTGAGGACGTGGATGGATCGTCAGGGATGTTGATGGAGGAGGTTGAATGAGACAAAGGGAGTATGGGTGTGAGCGAAGGTTAGGTATTTTGGGTGATGAGACTTTGAAGTTAATGAAGGATCAACTTTAATGATGAGAGGGGAGTGGGTGAAAGCACTTAAAGAAGGTCTTTTGGGAATGACATTCTTTAAGGCTTGGAAATGGAAGTGGAAGTAAGAAAGTGGGTGTAAAAATTTAGAGAGAGAAAATAAAGAGAGAGCCAAGAGAGAGACTCAAAAGAAGGGCCCTTTCTCCTTGAGTGGAGGGGTCAATTTATAGGCAAATGGCCAAGGATTTTGAATTCAAATGGTGGAGATATTTTCTGGGCGGGCCAGAAGTTCATTTTCGGCTGAGCCAGTCATCAGCTGTGGCTCACTCTGGCGTGGCCGACAGCTTTTTGAGCCAGTCAGTTTTTAGCTCAAGGTGCCGTGCGGGGGAGTTTGGCTGCGCACGGTCACTTGAATTCTCAAGGTGCCGTGCGCTTCATTCTCGCTCCGCACGGTGCCTTCTTTTGTGGTCCAGGTTTTCCTTGGGCTTAGGGAGATCCTTTTTCAAGCTCGCAAAGGTATCGTTTCCTCTATTTCATCATCGGGGCGGACAAAGACTCTCCGAGGTCCGGATTGGGGTGTCTACAGTAGTCCCTCTTTAACGTAACTCGGATACCATCAGTTGGTACGAGTGACGCTTAAAGAATAGGCATCCCAATCCGTTGCTCTAGTGCCTTTGGCCAAAGACAAAGTGAAAAATGCAAGTAAATACAATGGTGGTCGCGCTCGGGGAGCTGCCTACGTACCCCGTTGTAGTGATCAGACCAGCGTAGTTCAATTGGGACAATGCAATGCGAGAAAACAAGTCCCAGAGGACAAAATCGTGCAGAGGCAGCAATGAAGTGCTTGTGGTGTCGCGTGTCGTGCAAAACATCTTGTAAAAACTTGAAACGAGCCCTCGGGAGGCGAAAATCGAGACGAGCCCTCGGAAGGCGAAAATCGAATTTTGAATTTTTGAGGCAAGCCCTCGGAAGGCGAAAATTCAATTTAGAATTTTTGAGACAAGCCCTCGGAAGGCGAAAATTCAATTTAGAATTTTTTGAGACAAGCCCTCGGAAGGCGAAAATTCAATTTAGAATTTTTGAGACAAGCCATCGGAAGGCGAAAATTCAATTTAGAATTTTTTTGAGACAAGCCCTTGGAAGGCGAAAATTCAATTTAGAATTTTTTTTGAGACAAGCTCTCGGAAGGCGAAAATTCAATTTAGAATTTTTTTTTTTCGAGACAAGCCCTCGGAAGACGAAAATTCAATTTAGAATTTTTGAGACGAGCCTTCGGAAGGCGAAAATCGAACTTTGAATTTTTGAGCCGAGCCCTCGGGAGGCGAAAATCAAATTTTGAATTTTTGAGACGAGCCCTCGGGAGGCGAAAATCGAATTTTGCATTTTCGAATTTTTGACCTGCTGGGGAAAATATGTCGAATCCGTGAACCAATCACGGCGAGTCCCGAAGGACGAATACACTCGAACAAGTTAATACGGCGAATTCCCGGGGAAATAAACGGTGCCATAACCAACGTATGACATCCTAAGGGATCTTTATTGCAAAACGGCTGATAATTGAGTTTCCAAGAGGATTTTGGTGGCTGATTGGATCAATTTTCTAGAAAACATTTAAATCTCCTGGAGCCAAGGTGCCGTGCGGGCTACATAAAGGGCGCGCGGCACCTCGTTTGTCTAAGCACCCCTTCGATTTCCGAGAGCAGTTGGCAGGTTTAAGGGGCGCCATTAATTCGAGCATGCCCTTTCGTCGGCTGGGACATCTGTTTTTAAAAGGGGAGAGAGTGCCTCAATCCATGCACTACAACCAAAACCTCTCAAGCCTCTTCAAATCCTTTACGCAGACTGTTTTCGACATGGCAGGCAGCAACTTGACTGATCGGGTGGCGTCTCTCGAGGCCGAGATGGCCTTTTTCCAGGGGGAAATCGAACAATTTAATGAGCAAATCGCGCAGCTGATCACTACTATCCGTACCCTTCATCGGGCCGTCTCCAACCTTCAAGACTTTACGTTCGATCGGTTGGATGACAAAGATGACCCGGAGTCCGTTCCCGGGCACGAGTCGGAGGGTACGACGGAGGATTCCGAGGGAAATCCGAACGATTCGGACGACCGTTCGGATGGGGCGAATGACGCCTCGGATGGCGGGAGCGACTAAGGCCGGGGGTGGAGATGGAAGAAGAAGAGGGAAGAAGGTAGAAGGGCAGTAGGCCTTTTTGTTTTGTTTGTTTGTTGTTTTTGTTTTTGTTTGTTTTTTTTTTTTTCAAAATCCCGGGGGTTACCCCGGGTGTTATTAATGAAAAAAGTCACTTCTCCCTTTATCTCTTGCACCTATCTCCTAATTCTTGACTAGATCGAACACGGAAATGCCACAAACTGTCCTCAGGAATCAAACTGTCAAAACAAATCACCATACCGTGCGCAGTCAATTAGAGACGTACGGCATGGTAAATTGAAGGCACCGCATATTCGTCCAGAATGCCGTGCGACCCGTTCAAGGAGCCGTGCGGTTAGAATGGCTGTGAACCCGGTCCGGCGTCGGTTTCTCGGTGAACCGGTTCGAGGGGTATATATATATACACGCGGGGTGTACACAGTTAATCAGAGCGCAAATTTCCTCTCTCTCTCTCGATCACTTCCCTCTCTCTCTCACGGCTATATCTCTCTCTCTCCCACGACCAATCTCTGTCTCTCTCTCTCGATCATCTCTCCCTCTCCCACATATCTCTCTCTCGCTGCTCTCTCTCTCCCTCTCTCATATAGTACGATCATGGAACCCAAAGACGATATACCATCCCGGGTCGAGGTTACACCATCTTCTGTCCTTCCGGGGGACAATACGATAGTCAGGGACGAGCCGGAGACCTCAGGCAACGGCATTGGCCGAGGAGGTCAGCCTGGGCCGCTGTGGTGGTCGCAGCGGCGGGCGACGGTGGCGGCAGTGGTGTTGGACCGGTTCGGTCGAGGCGAGACTCCGGTGTAAGTGGAGTCGAGGCGACGCCGGTTTCGGTGGGTCGGCGGCGGCGTGGAGGAGAGGACCTTGGAGGGTCACGGTGGTGGTGGCTTAGACCAGGTGCCAGAGGAGATAGAGGCCTCTCTCGTGAGAGAGCCTCGGACCAACTTGGGGAAGGCCCCCATCGTCGTGGACGAGCCGGTGGTGGAGCCAGTAGTGGAGCCGGTGGTGGAGGACACACCGCCCATGTTCGTGGGTAGTGGCGCAGGTGCAGGGTCGTCACGCCCCATAGGCACGGGCGACTACTTAGCGACGGCGTCCATGGAGGACGTGTTGAAGTTAAAGCATGGGTTTCCTGGGTTGGCGGATGCTTTACTTGCGGCCCGCGAGGCGGAGTTACAGGCCGGGCTTGGGACTGGGGGTGATAGAGAGCCGGAGGTTGAGGAAAGGCGAGCTGAGGAGGCCGGAGGGGTGATGGCTCCTCGTACTACTGTGGTGGCTGAGGCGACACTAGCGTTGTAGGGACGAGGGCCTTACGACGAGGCGACCTACGTGCCCTTTCAGCACGTGGTGGTGCCCTCGCTTTTTGACCCTTATACTCCGAGGAGGTCGACTTACGACGAGGCTCTGATCCTGAGGGACCCCCAGCGGCACCTTTCTTTGTGCCGAGACGAGGTATACTTTGAGTATCTGTATTTCAAATTCCAATGCACCGTATTTCCATTCTCTTGTATCCAAGTATACCATTGTATTGCATGCCAAGCCCGTTTATTGAATATTTGCTGATTTGTTGCAACAGGCGATCTCGCTCTCGTGCTATGGAGGCTCGGCACCAGGCCGACGCTACGAGAGAGGTTGCCCGAGGTCACAGAGATAGTAGGCAGGCTTGGGAGTTCAGAGGGTGTCAGCAGGGCGTGCAACCACCGCCTGGTGAGTGGCTTTGGCCGAGAGGTGGTGGGATACGACAAACACCCTCCACTTCTCCTTTGGTGAGTCGACCGTGACGCCGTTGGACTTTGCGGCGATCACCGGTCTTGTGGCCTGCAGACCCTATTCCTTTCGACTGCCATGTGGAGACAAGCTGCTCCAAATGGCGATGCTGGGTACGACTGCTAGGCGGAGGTGACGATGCGAAGTATGCCCAGCTCCTGAGGTTTTGGACAGAGAGGATCCCGATTGACAGGGTGGAGGAGGAGCAGATGGCGAGGTGCTTTCTGCTATACTTACTTGGTGCATCCCTGTTTCCCAACAGGCGCAACCGAGTACACCTTTCGCTTCTTCCAGCCTTGAGGGACGTCGGGGAGATCGCCCGCTTCGACTGGGGAGGTGAAGCACTAGGGACGTGCTATGCCTTCATGGGATCTCTTTCCCGCGGGGCAGGAATGAGTCCTGGAGGTTACTGGAGGGTTTGGGAGGTATATTTCTCTTCCTTTCTCATGAATAGTTAGCTTTCCATTTGTATCCATTCAATGTATATCTTGTGCTAACTCTCAATGTCTTGAATTGCAGCTTTGGACGTACGAGGTTATAGGGATGTACCCTCTCGAGACCACGTGTCTTGACGACACGATACTCCCTCGAGCCTTACGCTGGTCGACGGAGTACAAGGGCGTGAAGAGGGGGAGAGGCAAGCTGGATGCCTTCCGACTTTACCTGGACGAGCTGCGTCCTGATCAGGTACTAAGGCATTTCCATATCCATTTCCTGGCTTTCTTGCTTATTTCCATTCAAGCAGCACCTTGATATTGCTCATTTTTTATAACAGGTCACTTGCGGACCGCCGAGATCCCCTACGTTGCTCAGAGTAGGGAGGTTTCCAGGGGACGGGTGCTTCTTGAGTCCCCTTACGGCTAGCAGTGGTACTTGGGTGATCGAGTGTCATGTCAGTCGCTGAGGTTGGATGCCTTCCGTGTCCCTGGGCCACTTCCTGCTCTGGTGCAGAGGACGGGCCAGTACATGCGGAGGGAGGTCGAGCAGTTCACACGGCCAGACCTCGAGTTGGAGCCGTTCTTCGTGGCAGGTGCTGGTCTCGCTGCCGACTACGCGGAGTACTGTGCTCAGTACTTGATGGCGAGTCTGGGGATACGCGCCGCAGCAGAGGCGGCTCGAGGCGGCGCCGGAGGAAGAAGGGAGCGGAGACGAGGTAGAGATGACAGAGGCAGCGGCAGCAGAGGCCGCGGGGGTGGAGGTCGCAGTGAGGGTGCGGGCCCGAGTGGGACCAAATCCCGCCTCTCTTGACGAAGGACGTGACGACCGCTCAGGGAGTCCCGGGCTTGGTCGTGGTGCCACGCCTTGTAGCTGAGGCTCCGGAGTTCCTTGCTCAGGTATAACGTGCTTTCGTTCCTTCGTACATTCGCTCTTTCGCACGTTCTAATCAGCTCTTCCATTGCAGGCTCCTCTAGGGTAGGTGAAGGAGATGGCGGAGGCCATGATGGGCCTGGAGCAGCTGGTGCGGCAATACGCCATGGGCCGCTCTCCCGAGGTGCTACCTCGCGTTGGCGGGACGATGGTAAACTGTCGAACCTTAGCTATTTATTTTTACTTCTATCACTTTATACCATGATCATGATGCAAATGTTATATGGATACTATATCATTGCAGGCTAGAGGAGGAGTTTCGCGGGGGCTACGGCAGAAGTCCGTCCACTTTCCAGTGCCACAGGTCTCTTCTGCCGGCTCTCGGGAAGAGCCGCCGTCGAAGAGGGCACGACACTCAGCGGGGACCGAGGATGATCCCATTGACGTTTCTAAGACGAGACTCCCGAGCCTACAGACGTCGACCTAGAGGCCACCTCAGGGGGCACCGTGCCCAGAGTGACTGGCACTCAGGAGGCGAGTAGCTCCCCAGCGGACGAGAAGGTCTCTGAGGAGGAGGATGAGGAGGAGGGCGAGGACGAGGATGACGAGAGTTGAGCTTCCCCTTTTGTTTTGTTCTTTTGATAGAGCCTGCGTGCCCCTTTTTGGTAGGGCGCCTGTTTGCCTTTGACAGACAGGGTTTTGATCATTGAGTCATTATACTTCTTTTGTACTTCGACTCATAGATGCTTTTGGATTTATATACAGAGATCTTGTCCTTTCATTGTTTTATGCCATTCAATTTTCTTTGGCTTGTGTAAAGAAAACTGAATAACTAAAACATTAACCAAAATGTGCAACTAGCCGCTGATTTGAGAGATTGAGCTGAATGTGAGGTTTGTGATGAGGGTCGTATTGACAATGGAGTAGAAATCAAAGAAAGCAACTGGGCAAACTATTGTTAAATTGACTCCGCATACAAGACTTCATACAAACATCTTTGTAACCGACTCCGGACACGAGTATGAGACTATAACGACCTTTAGATCTTGGTACGCAACTCGAAAATTCTACTTTGCTCTTGGAATATACTCAAAAAGTAGGAAAATGTTCTTTAACATGTGACATTCTTGAGTTTTGACTCTGGACACGAACTGGAACTTGGACTAAGTCACTTTTGACCATTATGACCTGTAGGACTTGAAAGAATGACTTGGATTGACTCGAAACAGATTTTGACTCCTTGACATGGCTTACGAAACGGATTTTATCGAGTTTTCGTGCCACGACGACGAATCCCGGGAATTGTCTTGGAACGAAACGTCCCTGAAGTCCCAAATACCCGTTAGAGTGTGTTTAGGTGTCAATTGGTGCTTTGCAAGGCCTCAATTCCACCTTGATGTGTTGCTGCCAAAAACTGCAGAAATGCAGAGTCAAGGTGCCGTGCGGATGAACCAGATCGCCGCGCGGGTTAGCATCTGTCACACGGTACCTCAATCACTCTGCCGTGGGATTTCTCTGGGTTCAACGTGCCGTGCGACCCTTCAAGGTGCCGCGCGAGGCACATTTCCTGGCAGATTTCGCTTTCTTTGTTTTCCAAGCGCGATTGCTCGGGATTGAGGTTTGACCCATGCAATGGCATTTCTGAACCCTGTCTGCTTTGAACCTTTTGGGACTTGACCACACTTTTCTCCATGTAGGACTCATGGAAAACATGCATTTTTGAAACCCAAGGCTCTTTGAAAGTTGAAGTTGTCCTCTCCACCTTTCCTATAAATTCAAGCTCTCTCATTCCATATTCTCCACACCTCATTCAACTCTTATCTTCTTTCTTTGCTCCTTGAAATGGCTCTTTCTCTCACCGGCTCGCTCCGTCCATGGTTGGCTTCCATGGAAGGTGTCGATTGGCTCAACTTTTGAGCTCACGGTCTCTACTCCATGAGGTACCTCCGCAACTTTCTCTTTCGTCCCGAGTTTTTGAGGGCAGCCTTGAGTTGTTGGGATCCGGAGGTTCATGTCTTTCGTTTTGGTGAGCAGGAGCTTTGTCCCACTATCGAGGAGTTCCGTGCGTACCTCGGGGGTTTTGGCTCGGGGGAGGTCATTGTTCCCCCTGTGCGTGAGAGTGCTTACAGAGTCTTGGTCGTGGCCCTTGGATTAGGTGATGGCGCTGCTCGCTACTTGGTCAGGAATGGCCATCTCAATGTCATGCGTCTTATCGAGCTGTTTTCTCCACCTGGCGACCTTGGAGACATGACTTATCAGACTCGACGCATGACCGCCCTCTGCATGTGCTTGCTTGCAGCCTACCTCTTGGTCCCTTCTGTTGGTCATGCTAGCTCGGCATTGGTTAACATTGCCGCTCAAGTTGAGGCTCGAAAAGACGTGATTCCGATGGTTTTGGCTGAGACAGTGATTGGTTTGGATAAGGTTTGTTTTGGAGGGGCCGAGACTTTCGGGGGCAGCCCTCTCCTCCTACAGGTTCGCTTCTCACTCAGCTCTCCTTTTTCTGGTTTCTCCCACGTTCTCATTTTACCTCAACACTCAGCTGAGCTTTCTATGATTTCTTACTTGTTTTTCCTCTCTTCTTCGTAGATTTGGCTTTGCGACAAAGTGAATGTGCTGACCATCCCTCCGGGTAACTGGCATACGAGGCGAGGTTACTCTCTCAGCGGTGCTTTAAGTTTGAGGATAGGAGCAGGGCTGAGTGGGTTGACTTTTTGAGGCACCGGCGAGCTGAGACCATTTCTTGGAGATGCCGCTGGCTGGATCTCCCGCCCATGACAGTGCACTACATGGGCCCTCAGTGATTCGTTCTTGCTGGTTTGGGAGCCTTCACCTTCTACATCCCTTACCGTATCCAACGTCAGCTAAGAGGAGGCCCCTGCAGAACTTCTTGTGGACGTAGTGATGCCTCTTTTCAACCATTCGGTTCTCTGTCATTACCAACGCCTCTGGAGGACACGCGAGGTGACCGATGCCCATCCCTACCCTTTTGTGGCGATGCGTGGGAGTTATCGTAAGTGGCTCAGGAGGGACATTGCTGCAAGGGCCGGAGCTCAATGAAACTGACTCGACCTTACCACCCCGATCGTTGAATAAACCGAGGACCCTTTTATTATCATGTCGCGCTTATTTTTTTTGAAAGTCTCGCTCAACCTTATGTAGTAGAAGTAATTGTGTTAATAAACGAGTTTTGGAGGGTTTCCTCCTTGACTTTGTTCTTCGAGCCTTCTCAACCTGGATTTTTATTTTGATAGATTATGACCGGGTCTCGGTGAGGCTGCCTACGTATCCTTTTGGCGAAGGAATCGGGTCATGACGTAGTTCAGGGGAGGGTTCGCTCTGGTTTTAACACTCTCCTTTTGTGTTCTAACTTTTCCCTAGAACCGCCCTTTTCGGGTTTTCGGTCTAGCGAGCTCATTTATTGTATGCCTTAACTTTTGCCTAGGATGCCCTGACGGTTTTCATCCTAGCAGACTTTTGCTCTAATTTTTGCTCGAACCGCCGCTTGGGTTTTCAGCCAGCGAGCTTCTCTCAGGGTAGTAGCGCTGAGTTGATCCAAGTTAACCAAGGTTGAGAATTCATTTCCGTCAAGTCAATGAGTTGCGTAGCTCCTCCCGATAGAATAGTTTTGATGATGTATGGTCCGGACCATTTTGGCCGAAACTTTCCTCGTGGGTCGTATAAATCGGAGCCCGAATTTCCTTCAAAACCATGTCACCTTCTGCCAAGTCCCTGGGTTTTACTTTCTTGTTGAATGTCCGTGCGATCCTCCGCTGATACCCTTGAATGTGGTAAAGAGCCCTTAACCGGCGTTCATCAAACAGCATAAGTTCTTCGAATCGATTGCTCAACCATTCCGCCTCTTGGACTTCACATTCAATCATAGTTCGAAGCGATGGGACTTCCAATTCGGTAGGAAGTACTGCTTCCATCCCGTAAACCAGGGAGTAGGGAGTTGCTCCCGTTGGTGTTCGTACAGATGTGCGATACCCCCACAAAGCTAGGGGTAGTTGTTCATGCCAGTCCCTTGCAGATTGAATGGTCTTTTCCAGAATGGCCTTAATTGTTTTGTTAGCTGCTTCCACAGTGCCATTAGTCTGCGGCCGGTAAGTTGTCGACTTGTGCACTTGGATTTGGAACTCATCCAATACTTCTCGAGCTCGCCCTTTGAAATGAACGCCATTATCGGATACAAAAGCTTGAGGAACGCCATACCGATAAATGACATGTTGTTTGATGAAATGTGCAACTTGAACTGCGGTCAGGGTGGTATAAGAGGCGGCTTCTACCCATTTCGTGAAATAATTGATGGCTACCAAGATAAACTTGTGGCCGTTAGAAGTTGCTGGCACGCTCCTTCCGATGACGTCAATTCCCCATGTTGAGAAAGGCCATGGCGAGGTCATTTGCTGTAGTTCGTGTGGCGGAACATGCGTGAGATTGGCGTGAATCTGACATTTTCGGCACTTTCGCACATATTCTATACATTCCATTTCCATAGTGGTCCAGAAATACCCCTGCCTGAGGATTTTCATGGCGAGCATTATGCCGTTCATGTGGGGACCGCATACACCTTCGTGAACTTCTTCCATCACCCTTTTTGCATTTTCTCCGTGGATGCAGAGCTCGTGTGTGCCACAGTGCAATCTTCGGTGCAGATGATGTATTGAGCAGCCATCCTTTGGAGAGCGATCCTGTCCTTTTTGCTTGCTCCTGTGGGGTATTCTCCTCTTTCCACATATCTCCAAATGTCATAATACCACGGATGGCCATCATCGGGCTCGTCAATTGTCATGACATGCTGGTGTGCTGGTGTATCCTTTTGTTCAATCACAATTGGCCTTAGCTTTACGCCAACGGGGATCTCAACCATTGATGCCAACGTTGCTAAAGCATCTGCAAATTGATTTTTGAGCCTCGGTACATGAGTGAATGTCACCTTGTTAAAGTGGGGGATAAGATCTTCAAGGTCCTGATGATACGGTTTCAGCTTTCCTTCCTTAACCTTCCAGTCGCCATTTGCCTGGGACACAACTAAATTTGAATCTCCCACAACTTCCAGCTTTTCTACGCCGATCTCGATGGCTGCTTCCATGCCTACGATGCAAGCCTCGTATTCTGCCTGATTATTGGTGACTTCAAAGTTAAGCTTGAATGCCAGTGGGATGTGCGACCCATCGGGTGATATTAGTAACACACCGATTCCGAACCCTTTCTGGTTGGCTGCTCCATCAAAATACAACTGCCAAACATCCTCAGCCATTGTCATTATGTCTTCGTCGGGGAAATTGAATTCGGCATCCTCCTCTCCCTCGACTGGCAATCGGCTAGGAATTTCGCGACGGCTCTTCCTTTTACCGACTTTCGTGACATATCTCAACTCAATTTCAGCCACAGCATTAGCAACCATTGTGCCATCCTACCTGTGAGAGCCGGTTTCGAATAAATATTTTAGGATCCATTCGAGATATCATTACCGGGTAGGCCAGCATATAGTGCCTCAACTTCTTGGAAGCCCATACGAGTGCCCAGCATGTCTTTTCTAAAGGGGTATAACGCTCTTCGGGTCCAACCATCTTTTTGCTGAGGTAGTAAACAGCCCTTTCAACCCCATCATCTCCTTCCTGTGCTAACATGCACCCCATTGAAGACGGGGTGACCGACAGGTATAGGATCAAAGGTTTTCCTGTTACGGGCGGCGTTAGTACTGGCGGCCTGTGCAGGTAGGTCTTGATGGCTTCGAAAGCTTTCTGATACCTATCATCCCAAGTGAATGGTACTCTTTTCTTGAGTAAGCGGAATAAGGGTTCGCAAGTCGAAGTGAACTTTGCAATGAACCTGCTGATGAACTGTACTTTTCCAAGGAAACTCCTTACATCCTTCTCAGATCGCGGCGGCTCCATTTCTAAGATGGCTTTAATCTTTGATGGATCGACTTCGATACCTCGGGTAGTAATCATGAACCCAAGCATCTTTCCTATAGTGACTCCAAATGTGCACTTGGCCGGATTAAGGCGCATCTTGTACTTCCTGATCCTTTCGAAGAACTTTCTGAGTGCGGGAAGATGTCCTTCTCGCTCTTTAGCCTTGACGATCATGTCATCAACGTAGACTTCTACCTCTTTGTGAATCATGTCGTGTAACAGTGCCGTGGCGGCTCTCAGGTAAGTAGACCCTGCGTTCTTCAGTCCAAAAGGCATAACTCGGTAACAATACGTCCCCCATTCAGTGACAAATGTGGTCTTTTCCCGATCTTCTAGGGCCATGAGGATTTGGTTATACCCCGAAAATCCATCCATGAAAGAGAGTAGAGCATGCCCGGCGGTGTTGTCAACCAGCACATCGATGTGTGGTAACGGGAAGTCATCTTTAGGGCTAGCTTTGTTAAGGTCCCGAAAATCAACACAGACTCTTATCTTACCATCCTTCTTCGGCACAGGGACGATGTTCGCGACCCATTGCGGATATTCGGTAACCATCAAGAATCCGGCGTTGATCTGTTTAATGACTTCTTCTTTTATCTTAAGTACCCAGTCTGGCCTCATGCGTCTCAGTTTCTGTTTTACTGGTTTCGCATTGGGATAAAGGGGAATCCGATGCTCCACGATTTCAGGATCAATCCCAGGCATATCTGCGTGTGACCAAGCAAACACGTCTTCGAACTCTTTGAGTAACGTTACGAGGGCTTCGCGTTCTTTGGCAGATAGCGTAGAACCGATTTGGGTCATTCGGAGATTCTCTCCATCTCTCAGATTTATTAAAACAATTTCTTCTTTTACAGGTTGAGCATGTCTTTCATCTTCCCTTTCGATTAGGGATCTAATTTCTTTGGGGATGCCCCCATCGAAATCAGTCTCTTCATCATCAGGGTCGACGCAGTTTATTTCAAAGTCGGAGAAGTAAGCGAAAGCAGATTCATTCATTTCATTGTTAACGGAGGCCTCGGGGCACCATACACACGGGTGGACTCGAATTCGAAATACAGACTCTGAGAGTTTGGGCCGAGAGGCTCCAACCCAGATTTGGCAGATTCAGAAGACTCAGAAGACACAACGGACTCAGACTCGCGGTGAGTTGCACTTGGCATGAAGGTCCAGTTCTTGTACTCCCCAGCGACATCCATGATGAGTGAAGTTGGATCTTCAAGAATATCTTGTTCCATCATCAGCACTTGCGCTTCCACAGCTGTACCCATTGGTTCCTCCTCCTTGAACAGAGTTGCGAGACTACCCATGGCAAAAACCTCAATCCAGTCGGCTGGTTCTTCCCGTCCCTTCGCAATCTCAGCCTCTTCGTCACTATCCGGCCAGACATCGTTGGCGAATATCTCAAACCCCGGTAAGAAGGCATTGTTTTCTGCATCCCAAAAAGGTTCCGGCTGCCCTTGATAGATTTGTTTTGCCTTCTCTTTGACAAAGTAATCTTCTAGCATGTTCCCCCTTTTCACCTTGCTGTTACTCGAAGGTGAGTAACCAAGACCGGTCGTACGCATCAAAGTTCCCTGAGCTTCAAACTTTGCGGGGCCCTGGAGATTCTTTCCCAACCCCAATCCTGGCATGTAAGACATCTTCTTCATTATCTTGATAGCGACATTGTTGACAACAAAGTCGTCGTCAATTCTAACTGAATAGACAGATTTGGAGGTATCCAGAGAGAATCCTCCCAAGGCGGTATCTTCTTCTCCGTGCTGAATTTCTAGAGCGGGGCATTGTTTTCCACAGGGGCATGGATCCCGAGTCTCCATGAATAGTGAGCATTCCTGCTTTCCCCCAACCGAATTTTCTCGATGGAGGCGTAGAGGGTACAAACCATGATATCCTGGCCAATGCAGCCAAGGTCTTCCTAGTAGCAAGTTAAAAGAGGCGGGGATATTCACCACATGGAACTCTACTTCTGTCTGATATGGTCCGAAGGTCATAGGGAGCATGAGGGTCCCTACCACGTCTCTCCGAGTGTTGTCGTATGCTCGGACCTTGATTTCTGATGGGGAGAAGTCCTTATTTTTGAATTCCAAGCAGTAAGCAACACAGAGTGGACAGACATTAATTGCCGAACCATTGTCGATCAAGATTACTGGAACCGATTTGCCATGGCATTTCAAGGTGACGTGCAGCGGCCGGTTGTGATCAGCTCCCTCGGCAGGTAAGTCTCGATCAGTAAAGGTAATAGCATGTTTGACAGGTATGGTTTTGATCAGTGCCACAAGCTCATCGGGGGTTATAGCAGAAGGAACTTTCAGCTGAGAGAGTGCTTGGGTGAGACCTTCACGATGGCGTGTGGAATGAACCAGCACATCCCAGACAGACATCTTGGCATGGGTTTGCTCGAGTTGATGCTTAATCATTCCTTCGGGGTTCTTTTCTGGTCGGGAAGGTTCCTTAGTTGGTGGATCGAAGGGTCGGAAGGTGTTCTTGACCGGGGTGGTAAAGGGATCAGAGGGCTCTGCGGCTGCAGGGTTGGAAGGTTCTCCGACTTGAAGGTTTGGAGGTTGGTACACATGGCCACTTCTGGTTAGGTGATCAATCTGACGGTACTTCGACTTTTCACTCCATAAATCGGCCAAAGCTTTACGCTTGTTTCCAATAGTTGTATCCCGCAGATTGGCAGCCAAATCAGCAATGACCAAGTCATCCCACAGATCTTCAGGCTTCCATCTTTCGGCCTCCATTACGGTCTTGTTAATAGTCCATTCCTCGTTTCCCACTTTTATGTTAACCACCTCTGTGTTAGCCCACAAGTTTGTTCCAGACGCTGGTTCATCTTCCCATAAGTTCATCATAGCAATTTGAGCATCTTTTGGAAAAGTAACCGATGATTCGGATCCAGTCCCATCGACAAGGTAGTCCATCGGGTCAAACCCATTACTAGCGACTTCTTCTTCAAATCCAAGGAGATTTGGGTACGGGGTGAGGTTCACATTGCTATACAGGTTGTTGATGACAAAATCATTAAAATGAGAGAAATCTAAACGGAGTGGGGCGAGCTCTGGCCAGTTGTATGTCATCATCTCAGGTGGATATCCAGACTGGTATTCTTCACCGAACAATGCTGGCAGGGTGAAGGTATCCAAAGGGTCATTCCAGGCCAAAAGCTGGTGCTCGTCTGGGGTCGGGTCCCATTCCCATTCAGGTGCATCTTGAAAGACTTGGTATTCTTCCCCTTGATTTTCGAACAGTGTATACAAAGAGAATCCATCAAGAGGATCTGCCAGGATGTTTTGCCAGTCAACCTCCCATCCGGCCTCAAATAAAGGTTCGTCATTTCTTTGGAAATTGGCAGCTTCAAATTCTTCCCAGTCAGCAATCAGTTCTCCCCATGTATCTTCCCATTCCCATGTGGAACGAAAGGCAGTTTCTCCGGGAATTTCACCAACAGGCATTGGTTCGGTATTAGGGATGATGAACAGGGTAGGGTCGAATTCTGGGATGTTTTGATCTTCGGCTAGGGTGATTTGGTTAATATGAAGGGAGCATTGTGCTGAGGTAGGGGGTTGGAAACGGTATTTGGTTTATCGGCGGGCGGAGCGTCGACAATTTTGTTATCGATGAGGTTTTGAATTTCATGGCGGAGGCGGATGCAGTTATCGGTAGTATGACCAGGCATTTGGTGAAAGTCGCAGTAGACATTTTGGTTGAGGTTCGGTGGAATGGTTTGTGGTGGCGGAAGAGGTTTCAACACTCCGATTTCTGTGAGTTTCTTGAGAAGAATGGATCTGGGAGTGCTGAATTGGGTGAAAGTTCGGTTCTGGGGTTTTGGTTTTTCAAAAATTTGGCTAACTTCTACTGGCTTAGTGGATGAAGTTTCTGCTTGGTTGGTATTCCCGAAGAGAACGTTGCTGTTTTCCGAATATGCCCTTTTGGATTTCGACCCGGATCCTGACTCCTTCTTTTCCAGAGTTCCATCTGGCAAAGCCTCCTCCACATCTAATCCCGAATCATAAAAGGTTTCAAAATTTGGAGCAGCCTGAGAAAGAACCATGTACGGAGCAAAGGAGCTTGGCAAGTTCTTGGTTATTATCCGTATTTGTTCTTTCAGGTCAGGCTTATTCTGCATTTGGGCAACCTTAGCCCTCCAACGCTTCACGAAGTCGGCAAAACTTTCCTTCTCATTCATCTTAGTGCTTTTCAATTCCCTCGTGGTCATTTTCAAGTCGACATTGAAGTCATACTGAGCCACGAAAGCTGTCCCGATGTCTTCCCAAGTCCTTTTCTTGGATGGTTCGAGAGAGAGGAACCATTGCAAGGCTGGACCAGACAAGGACTCGTGGAAAAGTTGGGCCATAGCTTCTTTTTCGATGCCACGCATTGTGAGGGACCCGACATATCCTTGAAGATGAGCCCTTGGATCGCCGGTTCCATCGAACTTTGCAAAGTCCACTCCTTTGAATTTTTCCGACAGCTTGGCATTCGGGAAGAGACATAGCTTGCTCATGTCGATTTCTCCTTTTCCGAGTCGTTTAGTTTCTTGGACAGATTCCTCTAATTTGCCAATATTATCCATAAGAGCGGCCAGGTTGGGGTCAACTGCTGGTATCTCAACTTTAGGTGGTTGCTCGGATTGCAGGGAAGTCTTGATCAAGAGCTTGTCGGTGATTTCCTGCATGCTTTCCATTATCATATTCATGTCATTTTTCATAGAGACTACGGCGGCTTTGAGTTGCGCGTCAACACCGGCGAGGGACTGTTTAAAATGAGCATCCATATTGGCCATTTCTGCCTAATTTCTTCCATTCCGTCTCCCTGGTCAGACATGGATGAAAGATTTTCGGGCGGGATTGAGACTAGGGGTTCTTCTACCACAGGCTCTTCTTCCTTTTCAACCTGGAGTTCAAACAGCGGGGGTCCTTCCAGGGTGTCTACGCGAACTAGTCTTTGGGACAGACGAAACCAATTGGGTACAGCTTCTTTCCATCGTAGGCGATCAATGTTGGCAATACTGGCAACAAGTCAAAAGGGAGCAACTCATAACCGATCCAAATACTTGCCCTACTTCTACCCATCTCCTAGAAACAAGGCCTAGGACCTACCGTGCTTCGAATCTCACTTAAGACGTTCGTACAGAAGATTTCCGATAGCCCGGGTAGGTGTCGTCAGGTAGGTTAAATTCCGAACGGGTCGGAACCAGAGCCAATCTCCTTATCGTGACCATCCGAGACAGAGCAATGTGACTACCGGAATCCAGATACGCACGCACTTAAGGCTAGACCCAAACCAAGGGAGCCGTTCGGGCACGGCAAACACTGGAGGTATCACAAACTCCATGGATTTAAGGTCTTCTAGACCGACTGGAGGGCCCTAAAGAATTCTAAGGGAGCCCATTCCTCTAGCCCACAAGATGCAATGGTGTGTGAATGATGAGTGTGTACAGGAACAAAAAGCACGTAAGTAGGATATAACACATAAGTCCTAGCCATGGGTTCCTGTCCTAGTTGGGAAGGTTCTATGGCTATGTACAGGTGCAAAGGCTGGTTTTGGTCTCAAAAGGGTTCCCCGGACTAGAGCCAAGATGTACTACCCCGTGTCGAGTGTATTGCAAGACAACGGTCGAACAGCACGATGGCTCATCATAGTCGAGGGTTGCTAGGCATCCCGGGAGAACTTGTCACCGGTGAACCGGGCAAGATAGCCGAGACATGCTTAGCGAGGCTTGTGCGGTGCAAAGTGTACAGGATAAAAGAGCTCAATCTTTCGAAAAATATTTGAAAATCCCCCTTTTAGAAAACACCTTTCAAGTTTGGCCCTCTTGATCATTGTCCCTAGCAGAGTCGCCATTGTGGGCTCCCGTGCCCTCGTTTGAAAGAGTCGCCATCCGGATTTTTAAGATGGATCATCCGAGAAACCGAGGAGTCGTTTGAAAGAAAGGCTTTTGGTCTAGCGAAAACATTGAGATTTTGGGTTCGGGAGCCACATTACGAATGGGGAAGGTTTTTCTTTAAAAAGCACCCCATTCGCCCGGTAAAACCGGTCTCTACTTAATATTTTCAAAAAGGGGGAATCTTCAATATCATTTGGAACATCGAACTCTTTCAACAAAGCACATAGCGGGGAAGGGACATGGGAAATATATCACATTGACGTGCATGTGGTGCTGTCTGTACAGTAGTGATAAAATGATGTGAACAGAGAAGACAAACAACACTTAGCAGACTGTCTGGACCTCGACAAACTGTTCACGGCACACTGATATGCCGCGCGCGGCACCTCAACACGCCGTGCGTGGTACCTGCTCTGCCGTCAGACTATTACACATTCTCAAAACATTATTTAGCTCGCTGCTTGCTCTGTATATCTTTTGTAAAACTCACCAGAAGCCTCAAGGCAGACTGATCATCCCAAAATGTCATTGTCTTTTTCAAAAACATGGTTTTAAAGTAGTTTTTAACATATTTGATCATTTTGGGATGATCTTGAAAAGCTTTTTAAAAGAGCCAGAACATGGCTTGTAGATATGGTCTTATTGTAAGAGCAACAGCAACAGTAAACAGCAGATACAGATAACCACAACAGAGGAAAACTCAGATCCAAGCAGCCTGCTCACAATAGCATCAGTATATACCATGCCGTGCGCTGAGGGTCAGGGTGCCGTGCGTCTGATCAACAGACCGCGCGGTTCCCCAACCTCAGCACAGTGCTGGTTATATTTTCTGAAAAATGGGTTTTTGGTTAGGGCCTAACCAAAAGGGTTTAGACCTACTGACAGAAAAGTCCCCTCAGGACCGGAACGGGGTCTAGTCTGAGGAAACTAGTTTGTACCTTTAGTTTCGAGCTTGATCAAGGACCGTTGGTGTGAGGACGTGGATGGATTGTCACGGATGTTGATGGAAGAGGTTGAATGAGACAAAGGGAGTATGGGTGTGAGCGAAGGTTAGGTATTTTGGGTGATGAGACTTTGAAGTTAATGAAGGATCAACTTTAATGATGAGAGGGGAGTGGGTGAAAGCACTTAAAGGTCTTTTGGGAATGACATTCTTTAAGGCTTGGAAATGGAAGTGGAAGTAAGAAAGTGGGTGTAAAAATTTAGAGAGAAGAAATAAAGAGAGAGCCAAGAGAAAGGCAAGAGAGAGACTCAAAGAAGGGCCCTTTCTCCTTGAGTGGAGGGGTCAATTTATAGGCAAATGGCCAAGGATTTTGAATTCAAATGGTGGAGGTATTTCTGGGCGGGCCAGAAGTGCATTTTTTGAGCAGTCATCAACGTGGCTCACTCTGGCGTGGCGATGCCTTTCGAGCCGATCCACTTTAGCTCAAGGTGCCGTGCGGGGGAGTTTGGCTGCGCACGGTCACTTGAATTCTCAAGGTGCCGTGCGCTCCAGTCTCGCTCCGCATGGTGCCTTCTTCTGTGGTCCAGGTTTTCCTTGGGCTTAGGGAGATCCTTTTTCAATCTCGCAAAGGTATCATTTCCTCTATTTCATCTTCGGGGCGGACAAAGACTCTCCGAGGTCCGGATTGGGGTGTCTACAATTCTGTTCCTAGTATGGGATATGAAACTATTACTCAACCCCAGCTTACCCTCAGAGTCATGGGCAAGCAGAAGCATCAAATAAAACTATTCTTGATGGGATCAAGAAAAGGTTTGATAAGGCAAAGGGAAAATGGCCCGATGAGCTACCACTGGTCTTATGGGCGCACCAAACAACACCTAGGAGGTCTACGGGAGAGACCACCTATTCGTTGGCATATGGTACAAAGGTAGTTATACCATTGGAGGTTGGCCTACCGACGAACAGGACAGCATTGGTTGAAAATAGGGGAAATGATAGGGCCCTTCAAATTGAGTTGGAACTTGCCGAGGAAAGGAAAGAAAGGGCTCTGGTGCATTTGGCCTCTTATCAGGAGCAACTGATGAAAAGCTACAACAAGCACGTTCACCCACGAGAATTTGGTGTTGAGGACCTTGTGCTCCGAAAGGTGCTCGGCAATACCAAAGTGGCGAACAAGGGCAAGTTGGGAGCCAACTGGGAAGAGTTGTATCGAGTGACTGAAATTGGGGGCATTGGGGCCTATAGAATGGCGGATCTGCACGGACCCCGGTCCCAAGGCCTTGGAATGTTCATAATTTGAGGAAGCTCTTTATTTAAAAGACTTCTGTTCAATTTTGTTTTAGGATGCATAACGTGATTGTGTAAGGGTTATGAACAAAACTCCCTTATTTTTTTCATTTATTAGTGCAAGGGGTACGAATAACGCCCCATTGAGTTCAAAGATTATGAGTAACATCACCTTTTTATAGTATGCCAAATTTTCAAAAATTTTGTTTTTTGTCTTTCTAGTGTTCTCTTTTTTTTTTCTTGTTCTTCTAAGAATACGACATTCAAAACGATTTTCCTTTTTCCTCTTTCGTATTGGGGAACAGGGTATGGGCATGAATCCCGTATTCGACTAATCCGAACTGGGATTTCTCCGATTGTTCACTTGTGTAGTTTTCTCCAAGTATCGATTAATAAAAGTGAGCCAAACTTTAAAAGGTGTTTTTCCAAAACGTGGCGTTTCTCTCTCATTCAAATCATTCTCGGCATTCTTCATGTGCATCGATGTTTGCTAGCCCCGTTGAGGTGTTTTGGGTAACCAGCACAGTTTACTGAACCCCGGGGTTCTCGAACACCCAACAACCCTGGACGATGATGGGTCGTACTACCGTTCGACCGTTGCTTTGCAATACGCGTTGCAGTAGGAGGTATATCACGGCTCTAGTCAGAGGAACTCCCTTAAATCAAAATCGGCCTCTAGATGTGTACAAAACACTTGAACTCTCCAAATTAGGACAGGTACCCGCAGGGTAAGATTATTTACATCTAACCCCCATATACTGTCTATGTGTTACTGCTTTTCCTATCGCATGCACTGTACATACATACCGTTTTGCAAGCATGCTAGGGCAGCTTTTAGGTTGTCTCTCTTTTGAGTCTGTCTTATGATTATTAGGACGTTGCTGAGCCCGATGAAGAGTCATGCATCTTGATGGTGCACGTTGTCAATTTTCAAAGTCCTTGGATCAACGAGACTTTAAGAAATCAAGACTTTCTAAGTCCTTGCCTAAACCCGACCAAGGTTTCAAAAAGAAAACTAGGAACAGCGAAGAGAGTGTCATGATACGGAGAGAATGCAGTGATACTTACACCATTTGAGCATTCTTCGTTGCTCAGGCACAAGCTTGTTCGTGTTGGGCCCTTACTTTGAGCGTCTTCGTTGCTCGAGCCCAAACTTGTTCATACTTTGCCTTACTTTGAGCATTCTTCATTGCTCGGGCCCAATCTTGTTCATGCTCAGCCTTTATTTGTCTTTGCTCGTAGCCTGGCACTACTTGTTGCCATAACTTAGGTCTATTCATATTTACCCTGTCATGGGATAAATTTTTGACTTCTGACTATTTTGAGTTTGACACATCCCCTATACTCACTGCTCCCTCGTATGGAGTTAAATAAACAATTTGACATCTTCAAAAAAAATAAATAAATAAACAATTTAAGTCCAAACTCAAGCGCTTTCTCGGCTCCCCAGTATGGAGTTAAAATAGATCATTTAGGTCCATACTCTTGCGTATTCATGCTTAGACCAGTTAATGCAATCAAGTCGATAGTTCAATAAACACCGAAAACTACAATTCTTATTCATAACTGCATGAAAACTTAACAGCTGCAACGAAGCAGCAAAATCTAAACATAAATGGACACGATAATTCGGAGGCACAATGCCACATTTATTTGAAAGGAAAGAAACACACGATCCTACAATGTGGCACATTCCCAAATTGAACGGAAAACGAAATCCTAAATGAAAATTTTCAAAAGACAAGCCACTTAGCTTTGCTTAAACCTATACTTTTTTCATATTCTGCTCGTTCCATGGCCAAAGGACTGGATACCTATCCAAATCTGCCAAACGATAGGCTCCCACTCCAGCCATTTCCGTAACCTTGAATGGACCTTCTTAGTTTGGTCCGAGCTTTCCGTCGGTTTTGATCTTGGTGTTCCCGTGCACCTTCCTCAAGACCAAGCCCCCTAAGCTAAACTCCCTGTGGCTTACCTTCTTGTTATAGCTCCTCATTGGCCGTTCTTGGTACGATGCCAGTTTTACCAGCGCCTGTTCCCTTTTTTCCTCGAAAAAATCCAACTCTCATGCTAGGGCACGATCGTTGCCCCCACTATTCACCAGAGTCGTTCAAATCATTAGCAGACCTATCTCAAGAGGTATCACTGTCTCAGTCCCAAATCCCAAGGAGTATGGTGTTTCTCCAGTGGAACTCCTTGGCATAGTTTGGTATGCCCAAAGGACCACGGGGACCTCGTCAAGCCACTTACCTTTCTTCTTCTTGAGTCTTTTCTTGATTGCTTCGAGGATAGTTTTATTCGACACTTCTACTTGCCCGTTGCTCGGTAGTAAGCCAGCGTGCAATAGTAGTTTCGGATCTTATACTGGGCGCAGAGCCCTAAACTTCTTCTGGAACTGAGATCTGTTATCTGATATGATGGAGAGGGGACACCAAACCTTGTGATGATGCTCTTCCACACGAATTTCTCCACTATTGGCTCAGTGATTCTCGCAAGAGGTTTCGCCTCTATCCACTTCTTGATGTAGTTCATGGCCAAAAGAAGGAATTTTATGTTGCCCGAAGCTTTTGGTATTGGACCCACGATGTCCATCCCCCACTAGGCAAATGGCCATGGGCTCGTTAGTGGCAGCAGATCCTTGGCAAACCTTATTATCGGGGCAAACCTCTTACACTTCTCACACACTTTCACGTAAACTTTTGCGTCTTCTTACATGTGCAGCCACCAATAGCACTGAAAGATCGTTTAATGGGCTATGGATCAGCCGCCTGCATGTCCTCCACATACATGTTCCCTCGCGAATTTCGTAAAGGAGTTTGTCCTCCATTAAAGGGTGCGCATATTGCAAGTACGGCCCTGTGAAGAACTTTTAGTACAATTTCCCCTCCAGTGAGACCCAAAACCAAGACGACTTGGCCTTGACTCTATGAGACTCCCTCTTATCGGTCAGGAGTGTTTTGTCCCATAGGTAACTCATTATTGGATCCATCCTGCTCAGGCCCAGCTTGAGATCTAACATTATTTCCTCGGCTTGCTCTATACTTGGCCTACTTAAATACTCGACATCCACCGCTCTCCTATATTCTGTGGGGATTGCTGAGGCTAAGCAAGCCAGCGAGTCCCCATGTGCATTCTACCCCAAGCTAATTTGCTACACGTGCACTTGCTTAATCCTCCCAAGTAGAATCTTGGTTGCCTCCACGTAGGCTACCATCTTCTTGTTTCGAGCCTCGTATTCCTCGGAGAGTTGGTTTACCACCAACTATGAATCACAATAAACTTTCAGACTTCGCACGTTCAGCACAGTGGCGCTACGCAGTCCAGCTAGAAGTGCCTCGTACTCTGCCACGTTGTTCATTGCGCTAAACCCACTCCTTTGTTGCAATCTGACCCGTCCATGTACAACTTCCACTCCCCTGGATCCCCCCTCAAGGGGCGTGAACCTCTTGCTCGGCTAATACTTTCTCCGTCCCTGTCTCTTTGCTACCCAGCCTTAGCCCGCCTAAGGGTGGCGAAGGTAAGGACAATGGTGAAAACTCTGCCACGGAATCTGCCAAGACTTGGCCTTTAATTGCCATTCGCAGCTAGTAGTCAATCTCATACTGACTTAATTCCACCGATCAAGTCGAGATCCTTCCCGAGAAGTCTGCCATTCGAAGCAGGGCCTTCAACGGAAACTCTACACGATGATCGGGTAGCTTTCGAGGTAGTGAGATAGCTTCCTTGACGCCGTCAGCATGGCCAAGACCAATTTCTCAAGTGGAAGATACCTCATCTCTGCACTTAATAGAGTCTTACTCACGTAGTACACCGGGGCTTGTTCGGTATCCCTTACTCGAAGGAGCACTACGCTTATCGTGTGCTCTGACACTGCAAAATACAGTGTCAATGGCTCCCCAAGCCCGATGATTGAGAATAGCGGGGGAGAGGTTAAGTACTATTTGAGTTCCTGGAACACATGCTTGGACTCTATTCCGCATTCGTACCCTACTCTTTTCTTTAACAGCTGAAAAACGACCTGCACTTATCAGAGGACCGACTTATAAACTGATTAAATGTGGCCGCCATCCTGGTTAATCTTTGAACCTTTTTTGTGGTTTGGGGACTTGCTAGATTCTGAATTGCAAAGATTTGTTCAGGATTCGCCTCGATGCCCCTCCTTGTCACCAGGTGCTTAAGGAATTTTCCCGAACTTACCCTAAATGCGCATTTTGATGCATTAAGCTCCAGTTTGCACTTCCTCAGGACCTCAAAGGTCTCTTTTAGGTCCATGACGTGGTCTTCCATTTCTCTACTTTTCACTACCATGTTGTCGATGTAGACTCCATGGTCTTTCCTAGCTGCTCTTTAAACATCTTGGTTGTCGGCCTCTAGTTTGTTGCCCCCGCATTTCTCAGTTCGAACGGCATCACCTTATAACAAAACAGCCCCCTTGGCATGATAAACTAGGTTTTCTCCTGGTCGGGCGTGTACATGGCTATCTGATGGTATCCTTGGTACGCATCTAGAAAGCTCATTTGCTGTTACCTTGCAGTGGCATCCACCAACTGTTCTATCCTTGGCCGTGGAAAGCTGTTCTTGGGGCATGCTTTATTCAGGCTAGTAAAATCCACGCAGACTCTTTACTTGCCATTCTTTTTCTTTACGACAACGACGTTTGACAGCCAAGATAATATACCTCCCTGATCGCACCTACCTCCAGAAGCCTATCTCCCTCTTCTATTACTACTTATGTGTGTTATTTTGTCAATCTTCTATTCTTTTGCACCATAGGTTTGTGTTGGGGGCCCATGTTCAAGTGGTGGCAAATTATGTCGAGATATACCCTTAGCATCTCCTTTGGTGTCCAAGTGAACACATCGATGTGTTGCTTCAAGAATTCCGTTAGTTCCTGCTTGGCTAAGGTTTCACCGATAAGGAAGTACCTTTCCAGGTCATCCCCAATCTAGATTTTCTCCAATCCGTCTTATGCCTTCTTGGTTGGGTCCTCTCCAACGTCTTCCAGCGCCAACTGGTCCTGAACCTCTACCGATTTTACCAATTGCACCTTTGGTGTTTTCTTCACTATTTGAACTAGGCACTGTTGTGCGGCCCTTTGGTTTCCTCGAATGCATTCGATGCCATCAACACACCCGGGTATTTCACCATTTGGTGGTAGGTTGAAGATATCGCCTTCATCCTGTGCAGCCACGTCCTCCCAATGATCGCATTGTAAGAGGATGGCACGTCTACCACCAAGAAATATGTGGGCAGGATCTCGTACATTCAAAGTAACTCTTTCGAGGGGCCATACAGCATCTGTGCTAAACCCGATTAGTGGCATTATGGACTCCACAAGCTCGGCCTGATCTAGCCCCATCTGTTTGAAGGCCTTGTAGTACAGCACTTCGGTTCACCTCCCCTGGTCCACGAGAATCTTCTCGATGTCGTAGTCTCCCACACGTAGGGTGACGACTAATGCATCATTATGGGGAACTTGTACCCCCTTTAGGTTCTCATTTGTAAAGCTGATCATGTCCTCCGGCCTCCCCGTTTGGTCTCGCCCTTTTCTTACCGAGCTTCATCACATGACTGTTATGCTCGGCTTCCCTCCTTAAGATTCTCACCTCCTTACGGGTGTACAGGGCTGCCAGACCATGTATCATTTGGATCAACCCTCGTGGCAGCCAGTTAAACTCCAACTCCATGGTTGTTTCCCGGTTGCCCATAGTTTTATTAATGTACTCGTCCAGGAGACCCTCCGCGACCTTTGCCTCCAACAACCTCTTATATGACTCGCAATTCTCTGTCATGTGCCCCCAGTACTTATGGTAACTGCATCGCTCACTGGTCTCCCTTCTGGAGTTGAAGTCTCCTGGAATCTTGTCCTCTGGCCATCTGAACCATGGTTTGTTCTTTATTTGAAAAAGAATCTTGTAAATAGGGTCTTTGAATACTGTGTTCACGGCAAAGAATGACCTTGATCCGGGACAGGCCTATTCTCCTTCTTCCCCTAACCATACTCTTTTTGCTCGAAGTCCTTCTTCTCGTAGGATATCATCTTTAGCCCGGGCATGCTTGCTCTATCTTCTCCATGAGCTTGGCCAATGTTTCAATAGGGTACATGTTGAGATGCTCCTGTAGCTTCCCCCCTAGGACCAAACTGGTCTTGAAGGTTGCCAGCATGTACTCCTCGCTACAATTCTCGATCTCATTGAATGCCTCTCAGTACTTCTTGGTGTAACGTCTCAATGATTCACCGGGTCCCTATTTCATGGAAGACAGTACTTCAAAAGTCTTTGGGGCTACGCGGCTTGTCAGAAAATGCCCATTGAATTCCTCAGAAAGTTGTTTCCAACTCCTGATTGAGTTCAGTGCCAACTTGTGGAACCATGCCAAGGCCACCTTCCCCAAACTCAAGGGGAACATCTTGCACATGATAGCATTGTCCCTTTCATGCATGAACATGGTCTGGGAATAAATGTTATATGTGAGCCACAGGGTCCGTGTTCGTCTCGTACGACATGAACGTATTGTGTTTCATCCTGCTGGGAAGCCTTACTCTCTGCAATCGCCTTGAGAGAGGAGAGGATGTAAGTTTACTGAGGGCCTTGCACGCTGCGTCCCGTGCGGCTATGTCCCCCTTCTTATGCCTTTCAGACCTTCGCTCCTCCTCCCTTTCCCAATCTGAGTTAGATCTTTCATATCTGTCCCGATGGAGCCTTCTTGACCGTTTCTCCTCTGGAGTCAGACTTCTTCCCCTCCTCTCATAGGGGAGTCCCTTCGGCGCTTTTTTGGAGTTCGGCCCTTACTTTGGTTCTCTCGTGTACTCCCTGACCTTTTCTTGTAGGTCCCTTATTTCTTAAGTTTGCGTATCGCTCGCTCACATCTTTTCATTCGTCTGGCGTAATCTTCCAGTTCTCGTTCCTTTTGTTCGAGACTATTTTCGCAGTCCCAAATGCTCACAAAACGTTTGTCACACTTTTCGCCCCTATCTTCACGGAAGGACAGAGATTTGTCCTTCTCTTCTTGCTATCTCTTGTCTTTCCGCTTCCCCCATCCCCTCCAGCTGAAAGCACGAAGGGGGGTTTCTTCTAATTGGCCATTTCTTTATCTTTTGCTTACAGCGGTTTTTTCGGTGCTGGCGGCAGAACTTTACTTCCTCCTACAACCCGATCCAAAGGGGTCTTAGGATCTTCTTCTGCCATAAGCATGATCTCAAAAAGTTACTTCATTTCCCATAGATGGCGCCAATTGTAAATGGGCAAAATCGTTGAGGAAAGATCCACACTCCTTGAGATCGACGCACATGGCAATTCACCTGAGATCCTGAAACCTGCAGCACAAAAACAGTGAGCGCACCAATGCCTCTCGTCGGCAATGGCTCTCCAATGGCAAAGTCAGTATTCAAATAAAAACCCTAATTTTGAGGGAGGGATAGCAGTAGAATTATTGCTCAATGCGGACCTTTTCTCATTAGGTTTACCTCATATTTATAGATTTCATATGACTTGCTCTCCAAGTCCCGTGTTGCCCTAAGTTTCCTTTCCCATATTGGAAACCTAGCTTTTTTGGGATTCTCTGCCCCAATGAGCCGGAGTCCTAGCCTTGTTAGGATCCTTTTACCCATATAAAATTAGTTCCATATGGTAACTCGTCCTCTGCCCCTCATGGCAGAATATCTGATTCCCTTATTCACGGGATTCCCCATTATCACGTTAGGAGCTCATGCATTCTAAAAAAATTCTGGATCATTCCAGCCGCCCATCTCGTTGGTCAGCCTAGCTCAGCTAAAATTCTGCGATTGTGCCCTTTGCTCGGCAACAATGTTGAGCACCTTTGCTCATTATTGTCTGCCAATCCCCTTGCTCGGTCTTATGCACCCTCAGGTGGTCCTGCCATGTTGCCACGTACACTATCTCAGGTGCCCTATCTGCAGTACCCCTATGCTTTCCACACGGACGACCTCTATCCTCTGCGATGTACCCCCTACGTGGTATCCTGTTCCGTACGTGCTCTAGTGCATTTTCCTTAGGCCAAGAAAAACCCCACTACAACAGCATAACCAATGAGGGACCAAATTTAGACCATCAGCTAGATATTTCCCAGCCTTAGCTATGTCGGCTAGATTTTTCCCTCTCAAGCAAATTATTTTATGGCGATCCTAGAATTACCTTGAGTCTCGCACTCTATAATCAGTTAACCATGCGGGTTTATGATTCAAGTTCATTTATTGAACCGATTGAACGAAAGGCTGATAGCGTGGTGAGTTAGGCTCTGTTTGATAACCTAATTCAGCACTTAATACTGGATAAGTTAAGTAAAAATAAAATAAGTTGGTTTGATAACCAAAATTAGATGCGCTGAGCATGTTTAGCGCTCCACGAAAGTAAAGAGCAAAAACTTACTCCCCCCCCCCCCCCCCTCTTTTCACTTATTGCATAGCGTGTTCAACGCCTTTGATTTTTTCCTTTTTTCTTTTCTCGCCTCTTCTTCTCTTCTTTGCCCTCCCATCTTCTTCCAAGCCCTCACCTCCCATTCTGATTACTTTGAATTATAGTGAACATGCAGTTGATTTTGAACTTGAGACATTAATTGTTTGAGCTTGTTCTTTCTTTTCTTTTTTTTTTATTACGTTTAATCAGAGTTGATCTAGAATGCAATGAATGCTATTTGGACTTGTTTTATTATGAAGTTTAATTTTTATACCTTGGTGTATTGTGGTTGAGAAGTCATGATCTTTATCTCCTTTTTATCTAATTAATTAAATACTTGTTAAATACTTGCCATGTTGTTGCGGGGGGATGTGCCTGCTCAGTCTGAGGTGGGCCTGTCAGGGGTGTTGGAGAACCCGTCGGACGACGCACATATACCTGCAAGGGTTTGGGGGGAGGGGGAGGAGCCAGATGGAACAACTATGGGAAAAACAGTCTCAGATACAGGACTAGCAGGGTCGACGGACCCCGAATAAAATGGTAAGGACTCATTAAAAGTTACATCAGCACACACAAAATGACGCCGTAAGGATGGGGAATAACACTTATATCCTTTTTGAGTCCGTGAGTAACCAAGAAAGATGCACTTAATCGACCGTGGGTCAAGTTTACTACGATCAGGATCAATGTCATGAACGTAACAGGTGCACCCAAACACTCGAGGTGGTAATAAGTGGAGAGGCCGCCCAGGATACAAGACCTCGTGAGGTGTCTGACCACTAAGAACCGTAGAAGGCATGCGATTAATTAAATGACAAGCAGTTAGGACAGCATCACTCCAATAGGACTTAGGAACATGCATTTGAAATAACAGGGTACGCATTACTTCCGATATATGTCGAATCTTGCGTTCGGCAACCCCATTTTGTTGTGGGGTCCGTGCACAAGCTGACTGGTGAATAATACCGTGTTCATCAAAAAACTGAGAAAGAACACCATGAAAATATTCGTGTGCATTATCAGAACGAAAAATATGGATGCAAGTATCAAATTGAGTCTTGATTTCATTAAAGAATGATAGAAAAATAGGCTTTAACTCAGATCTTTCCTTCATAAGATAAAGATATGTAACACGGGAAAAATCATCAACAAAAATGACATAATAATGAAATCCAAAGACACTGGGAACGTGGATAGGCCCCCAAATATTAGAGTGAACTAACTGAAATGGTCTAGACACACGACGCTCTACCCTGGGAGAAAAGGGTACACGGTGGTGTTTACTGAATTCACACACTTCACAAGGTAATTCTCGAAGGGAACGATAAGCCGGCACTAGGCGTTTTAAACTCTGAAGTGAAGGGTGACCAAGGCGACAGTGTTGTTGATAAGGAGTTGCAGAGGTCCGAAG
This sequence comes from Rhododendron molle, assembly GCA_025413875.1. Classification (NCBI taxonomy): domain Eukaryota; kingdom Viridiplantae; phylum Streptophyta; class Magnoliopsida; order Ericales; family Ericaceae; genus Rhododendron; species Rhododendron molle. The sequence goes on from CM046397.1 coordinate 22,457,305, forward strand.
AGCAACAGACTGAGAAGGCACACCATCCAGTAGGTAGTACAAGCCACCACGCTCAACACCGCCACCAATCTTCCTCCCCGTGTCAAGATCCTGAAACAAACAACCATGAGGAAGAAATGTGACGGAACAGTTTAAGGATTTCGTAAGTTTACTGATGGACGACAGATTAAAGGGTAAGCGAGGAACATGTAAGACAGACTGTAAAGTAATGAGGGGAGTAACAGGAACAGAACCCAAACCAGTCACAGGAGTGTTAGAACCATCAGCTAATCGAACATGGGAATGGGTACCAACAGATTGATAATTAGAAAAAATGGTAGAAATACCAGTCATATGATCTGTGGCGCCAGAATCAATGACCCAAGGGCTGTGAGAAGAGGAAGACGCAGCACAAGCAAGAGAAGGACCTGTCTGAGCCAGCGTAGCAGTGGAGGATGAACCTGCAAGGGATGACTGAAGGGACATGAAACGCTGGTACTCTGCTGCTGGGATAGTCACCATAGGATCTGTAGGTGGGTTAGCAAGCTGCCCAATATCCTCATAGGTGGCACCTGGTGAGCCTAAGAAGGAAAACCATGAAAATCATAACAAGTATCCACGGTGTGATTTGTGCCCTCACAATGTGTACAGAACCTAGAACCATGACCACGACCATGGCCACCACCTCCTGTCGAGCGGCCACGACCAAACATACGACCCCCAGAATTAGTGAACCGCCCACCAAAGTCACCACGACCACCACGACCACTGAACCCAAAATCTCGGCCACGGCCACGAAATCCAGAAGCACGGCCACGACCATGGCCACTACTAACGGAGAACCCAGAACCCTCTGAACAACTAGAAGCCAAAGCTGAACGATCAGAAGATGGAGCGGTAGGTGGGATAGGAGTTGAGGCAGTCGACTGACGAAGACGGCTGAATACCTCGCCAAGAGAAGGGAGGTCTGCCGAGCAAAAAAATCGTTTCGTTTGCCGAGCAAAAAATCGTTTCGTTTCGTTTCGTTAATAAATCGTTTCGTTTGCCGAGCAAAAAAAAAAAGAGAAGGGAGGTCTGGAGACCCCAATATCTGCTTACTCACCGGCCCATAAATTGATGAAGCACCTGACAAGAACCTAGAAATCCGCATACGCTAAAGCTGGCGGCGAATAATATGAATATCAGTCGATAATGGCTCACACACATCCAATTCATTACAAATGCGACTAAACTTCGCATAATAAGCCTCCAAAGATAAATCATCCTGAGAGACTGAAAAGAAGGACTGATGAAGATCATAGATGCGATGGAGATTATTCACCCCAGAAAACAGCTCCTGAGCCTGGGTCCACACTTCCTAGGCTGTGTCACAAAACATCAATGTACTAGAAATCTGCTCGTCCATACTATTCCACAATTCTGTCCGAATACGAGCATCTACAGCCTGCCATGCCGCATATGTGGAAGAGGACACGGCAGAAGGATCATCAGTCAGATAGGATCGCTCTGACTCACCCAAATAATATACCTCAACAACCTTAGCCCACAGTACATAATTCGTCCCATTTAATAGTGTAGAAGTAATTGGGCGCCGATCACGCGACCGAGAAGAGCTAGATGAACTACCAATAATAGTAGAAGTGGGTGTAAAACTCAAACCAGAACCAGACTTATTAGCATCAAACATCTTACCAAATAATGAAGAGGCTACACCCAATAAAAACTACTAATAACTCAACAATTACCAATAACAACTCCCAAACATCTGTTGGCACCGACTAGAATTTACTACTCAAATAAGACAACACCCAGCAACCACCAATCACTGTGCAAAACATGCCTCCAACAACGACTGAAAATAATAAATACCAGACAGCAGCAACTCAACCAACTACTGATAATAAGAGAACATCAATCCACTAAACATCATATGACAAAGCCAACAATAGAACGACAAGAAGCACCGTAAATAACTACTGATGGGATACTTGCAGTGCTACCAATAAAATAAACAACTACTGATCGAGGGAACGAACAAATCGTGCAAACCAGGATAATATTATGAAATCACATAGCCCAGCAATCGAAAGGGTCGCCAGAGGGCAGCAGTGGCCGTCGGGGCCTAGGGATGGGTCGCCGGATACGGTAGTGATGCAGCTAGTAATCCAGCTACGGTAGTGATGGGTTATAGGGATGGGTCATAGTGATGACGCGATGGGTTATAATAATCCAGCTAGTAATCCAGGCCGGTCGTAGTAATGGGGGCCGGTCGTAGTGATGGGTAATGCTCCGTAGGATTCAATTGGGTGTTCAATTGAATTGGGTGTAGTAATCCAGCTAGGTTTTTATTGGGTGTTCAATTGGGCTGCGGTAGGTTGGCTACGGTAGTGATTCAGAAGATGACGTGGATTGGGGTTGGTTTGGGATTAGGGTTAGGTTAAGGGTGGCTCTAATACCATGTTATTTGGGAAGGAAAAGTGTGTAGAATTATTATCTAATCCTCACACACATAACATATATTTATATTCGAGGAGGAGTTTACATTAAGTCAAATAGGCGATGTGGGACAAACCCCCACTCACCTAATACTACACACTCTAACAGAGTGCATTAACGGTTATCACACTTATTTTGATCATCAAAATCTTTAGGAAAAAACGTATTGGAAGAAGGCCTAATATTAACTCTATGCTTACCGGACCTGGATATCTGAAAGAACTTGTAAAGGGAAACCCGGCTGGCAAATTGTTGGGAAATGTTACGAATGAAAATTGAAGCATTCGTAAATACTATCACTTTCATATCAGAGGATGGCTTCAAAATAGTCATTACATATCTATAGAAGACAAGGTTGCGATGTTTCTCATAGCATTGAGTCACAATATACGAAATCGTTTGGTCAAAAGAATTTTCCTTTTTTCCCAGCACAGTCTGCAATGAATTTTCTCTCTAATTATTACTTTTATTTTTCTATCTATCTCACTTCATTTGTTACTCCGAAAATCCCCCTCAACCCAAACCAAATAGAATCCAAGTATTGCCAAAAAAAAAAATGCTAATACTTTAAGAATTTGTTTGGGTGCTTCATTAATGGGCTGTTTGGGAGCCTTTTCTTTTTTTTTTTTTTGCTCGGCAAAAGGAAATTTTATTAAACTCGAAAGGTTACATCGCGAGGAAAAGCTGGGGCGCCAACTAACTCAACTCAGCGAAAAGAAAAAAATGAAAGCAATCTCATCCAGCAGGAGATTGGAAGAGAGCACCTCAAGGATTACAGTTTCAACAAACGAATACCATCTAAGAATCCTTTGAACCCCTCGATCGAATACACCTTAATCTCAAATTTAACTTTCATCCACATGGCCACTCTGTACTTGATTAAATCCACTACCTCCTCTGAACCGATCGTCACATTCTGAAATATGAGCTTATTCCGCATAATCCAAATTGACCAGATTGTCGCATAGAAATAAGCTTCCCAAATGTGCTTTTCTAGGTTGCGGTAGCTGGTATCAAACCACCAATTCGCCATACCAGCTATCGAGAGAGGACAACCCAAAAAAAATGCCACCAATCCAGAATTTGAGACCAAACGGACCAAGAGAACTTACAGTGGAGGAATAAGTGATTAAGTTTTTCCTGGTGCTGCAAGCACAATGGGCATGACTGATCATTCAGCACAATATTCTTGCTAACTAGAACCGACCTCGTTGCCACTCTTTCTTGAATAACCATCCAAGCCAATATTTCCACCTTAGGAGGGCATAAATTTTTCCAAACCGAACCCAAGAATAAGTTTTGATCCAGAGATAGCGACTCCCACTATTCATGCACGGACCTTACCGTAAACCTCTTGTCCTCCGTCCACTTCCAGAGTAAAGAGTCAGGCTTGGATGGATCCATTGCATAGAATTGCACCCTTTGTATCAAAGCCACCAGTTGCTAATTCTCCTATCTCGAAGTGTTCTTTTAAAATTCAGCCCCTAACTTCCATTCTCCAGCACCCCCCCCCCCCCCCAACCCAAATATTGCTAATCACCTCGTCTTTTTGAGTGGATTACAGGAACAATCTAGAGTACTCCTCCTTTAGAGTATAAGGTCCTAACCAATTGTGATTCCAAAAGTAAGTATTGTTGCCTGAATAGACTTTTATTTTAAAACCCTCTTTCACAATTCCACCAATACCTGAACTAGAATCACCCACCGTGCAGATATCATTCCAAACAGTTGAAACAAAGCCTCTCATTGGGTATTCCGGTAGCTAACTCCTCTAATCCAATTTGTATTTCGACCTCACCACCTTCACCCACAAGGATTCCTTGTCCTTACTAAACCTCCACCACCATTTAGCAAGCAAAGCTAAATTTTGTTGCAATAACATTTTCAGTCCTAAACCCCCTGCTGCTTTCTTCTTCGTTATACTCTCCCATTTTATCAGATGTAATCTCTTCTTGTTCACCGTATCCCGCCAAAAGAATTGTCGTTGCAGCTTCTCCAACTTTTTCGCCACTACCACCGGCATCCTAAATATTGACAAAAAATAAATAGGCAAGTTGGACATATAGGAATTAAGCTGGTTTAGTCTACCTCCAGTAGACATGAATCTACTTCTCCAAATACTCAGCTTCTTTTGAGAGCGCTCGATAATTGGATCCCAAGTTTTGACATTCCTTGGGTTAGCTCCCAATGGCAGACCAAGGTATTTAATTGGCAGTTTTTTAGCTTTACAACCCATCACTTAAGCAAGAGCGGACACATCAAGATTGCTTACATTAATACCACAAAGAGAACTCTTCAAAAAATTTATCTTCAAGCCAGACATCAATTGGAGAATCCTTAGGATCCTTTTGATGTTACACATCTCCTCCTTGTCATTGTTACAAAACAGAATTGCGTCGTCTGTGGGCTCCCGCGCCCAAAAGCGCGCTTGAAGAGTCACCACCCGAATTTTTGAGATGGATAATCCGAGAAATCGAGAACTCATTTGAAAAGGCTTTTGGTCTAGCAAAACTGTCAAGATTTTGGGTTCGGGAGCCACGTTACAAATGGGAAAGGTTTTTATTTAAAAACCACTCCACTCGCCTGACAAAATCGGTCTCTACTTGGCATTTTCAAAAGGGGAAATTTTAAATATCTTCTGGAAAATCAAACTCTTTAATAAAGCAAGCAAGAGGGGAACGCACATGGGGAATATATCACGCTAGCGTGCGCGTGGTGCTCACTGTACGGAAATGATAAGGATGATGCAGTACATGAAGAAAGAGAAAGTTGCTCATCAAACTATCTGGACTACGGCCACCTCCCACACGGCATACTGTAATGCCGCGCACGGCCTTACGGTACGCCGTGCGGGGTACCTATCTTGCTATCAAACCGTCATCGGCATCCAGAACAGCGCTCGACACATTTTAGGTCACGTGCGATATCATACGGAAACATCAGATGATGCACAGTTACTAGATCATCTCAAAACGATTCCATTTCTTCAAGCCGTGAAGGTAAAATGAATTTTTTGTGTATTTAATCACTTTAGATGATTAAGGGAACCTTGCTTATGTGACAAAACATGGCTTGTAGATATGGTCTCATTTTGAAGATACTGATGACAGATACCTTAACAACAAAACAGGTCTGATGAAGGATAGCTACGATCCAGACAGTTTGAACAAGAAATCGGTGGCTAATGAAACACCGTGCACCTAAACATACTATGTCGTGCGATGCACTGAAGCAGCGCACGACGTGGTATGTCCAATACAGTTGTTATTTTATTGTCTGAAAATGGTGAAGGATGTGAGTGGGTAAGATCAAGTAAGAAAAGATAGTTATGGGTTTGAGTGGTTGTTGGGGTATTTTGGTGGATGAAGCCTTAGAAGTGTGTAAGAGACTAACTTTGAGGGAGTAAAGTATTTAGAGAATGTCTTTTGGGAATGACATTCTCAAGGTGTGGAAGTAGAGAATGGGTGTAAAGGCATGAAGAGAGAGAAAGACTTGGGATCAATGATCAAGGGCCCCTTTCTCTTGAGTGGAGGGGTGTATTTATAGGCAATAGCCAAGGAATTTGAATTCAAATGGTGGAGGTATTTTCTGGGCGGGCCAGAAGTGCCTTTTCAGCTGAGCCCTTTTGCAGCTGTGGCTCAAATGCGCGTGGCCGACAGCTTTCTGAGCCAGTCAGAACTTTTACTTGAAATGCCATGCAGTTGACCTTAAGGTGTCACACGGTGCAGTAAGTTTTGTTACACCGCGCGTTGCAAGTGTATTCCGCGCGGCATTCCAGGTTCAATCCAGGGCTTTTGGGCTTTTCTAGGCTCTTGGCTTTGGGGGTTTTTTTTGGGTTTTTAGTTGGGTTTTCTGGGCTCTAGGTAATCCTTTATTCAAGCTCGCGAAGGTATCGTCTCCTTTATTTCATCATCGGGGCGTTCAAAGATCCTTCGAGATTCGGATTGCGGTGTCTACATCGTCCGTAAACTACAGGTGTGATAACACGAATCCATTACGACTTATCACCGTTCCTTTAATAAAACTTTTCTCCTTCGCTCTTTCCAGCAAAATGTTGAGAGCCTCAACCACAATATTGAAAAGAAAAAGGAGATATGGGATCCCCCTGCCTAAGTCCTTTTTGTGTCTTAAACTCTTTCGTAGCTGACCCGTTAATAAGAACAGACATGGAGACTGTCGAGCAACACTCCTTGATCCATCTACACTATTTATCCCCAAATCCCACCTTCTTGAGCATATCCAACATAAATCCCCAGTTAACACAATCATACGCCCTTTCAAAATCCAGTTTCAGAATAAGGCCACCTCTAGCTTTACTCTTCCAGCTGTGGATAACTTCATTAGCAATAAGAACCCCGTTGAGAATTGTTTGCCCCCGATGAAGGCAGCTTGTTCCTCTCCTATGACAGTTGGAATGTGAACTCTCAACCTGTTAGCTAACACTTTTGAAAGGATTTTGTATATCCAGCCCACCATGCTTAGAGGCCTATATTCTCTAAAGGACGAGGGGCAATCAACCTTGGGGATTAAAGCGACAAAAGTGGAGTTGATACCTTGAGTAAGCTTTGCATTCTCATGAAATTCTAAGAAAAATTGTAGGATAACAGTCTTCATAAACATCCACTCCTTCTTAACGAATGAGAAGTTAAACCCAACTGGACCTGGAGCCTTGAGGTTTCTGCACCCTTTCAAAGTTGCTACGATTTCCCCCTCCTCAAACTCTTTCTCAAGTTCAAGAGCTGCACTTCGAGAAAAAGTTCTTGGGAATTCACCCTCCAATACTACTTTATGAACTCTCTCTTCGAAGAAGTTACGGCTGAAATATTCAACAGTAGCTTCCTTGATATCCAACGGTTCCTCCAGCACCCTACCATTCACCACAATTGAACCTACCATGTTTCTCTTGTACTTGTTATTAGCCATTGCTTGGAAAAATCTGGTATTTTTGTCCCCTAATTTCAACCAATTTACCCTCGACTTTTGTCTCCATAATGACTCCAACAGTTTAGACAATCTCCAAAATTCAGTCTTCGATTTACACTTTACTGCTTTTTCATCAGGAGTAAGTTGTCTTTCCTCAGCTAGGACATCAAGACGGTTTAGCTCAGATCCAACTACTGCCAAAGCACAATTAATATCCCCAAATTCTTCCTTGTTCCACACTTTCAACCTATCTTTGATTGCCCTCATTTTTTGAAGAATGAATCCTGCCCATCCAGTCACCTGTACATTATTCCAAGTTTCCTCTGCGACCTTCAAACAGTTGGGATTAAACAGCCAAATATCCAAAAATCTAAATGGTTTCGGACCCCAATCACGATTGTCATCCAAGATCATAACAAGACAATGGTCAGAAATCAATATAGGTTGTAAACCCCATTGAAGAATTTTAAACCTCATAATCCAATCCTGGGAACATAAGAATCTGTCCAACCTACTGTGAATAGCTTGATTTTGAAAATTAGACCACGTGCACGGACAGGTCAATAAACTCCATGGAATTACAAAACTCAATAAAATCCTTCATACCTCTATCCATTCTCAAACACCCCACTCGTTCACCAACATCTTTAATTTCGTTAAGATCTCCCCCTATACACCAAGGCTCTTGGAAATTTGCTTTAAGCCCCGCCAATTCGTCCCATAAAATTCTGCGACTACCCGCATCGTTTGGGGCATACACGTTCACCAAAATACAAGGAAAATTATCATGCAATACCCCTTGAAGTAGAATATACGACCGTTGGACAATAATATTCGTTGCTCGGATAAAATCTTTTTTCCATAATACAAGTAATCCTCCTGAAGCACCCACCGAACTAGAGCATACAAACTAAATATTATCACCAACCAAAACATTCTTAACAACTAATTTATCAATCGATTCCAATTTAGTCTCTTGTACCCACATCGTGTCTGGCTTCCTCTTTTTAATAAGTTTAAACATAAATCTTTTCTTAACAAAACTCCCCATTCCCCTTATATTCCATGAAATAATCTGCATTGAAAAAATAACTAGGCGAAAGACACCACATACCTGTACAGCTACCTATAGCTCTCTCGCCATCTCCTACGAGCGACGATACTCCTCAATTTCCAATTCTATCATCCGTCTGAGAATTCTGTCGTCTACTTGTGAAAGAAGAACACCAAGCTCACCACCTACCGCCATGGTTGCTTTAACTTCCCTAACAATAATCGAAGAGTTTCTGATGGAATCAGACTGGATAGATTACTCCGAAGGCGAAGAAGACGAGCTCCCACTTCTAGCCTCTCTCTCCAACTCCGCCTGAACATGGCAGAGGTTCGAAAGTTGTCGGCGTCGTCTCTTCCAACACTTGGCATCGTTGAGATCGATCAGAAGATTGATGCTAGGGATTTGGGAGGATCTCAACTCCAGCTGGTTAAAAGGGCCTCTACTTCGACCCCCCTTTCCACCACTGCCAAGGAATTGTTAATACCCAAGAGAGCCTCTTGGGCCAACCCACACTTTATAGGCCCACCAGATTTAAATACACTAATAGCCTCCAGCTCCACTCCTTGACCCTTCCCCTAACTGGCAGATACATGAAGGCCCAAATGAGAGCCCAACTCGTTAGCCTCACTGTCAGACTGCCCCCGAATCCGCCACAAAAGAATCAATAGGTTCAAAATCCTCTGCAAGCACCTTGTTCCCCTCCTTGTCAAACATTAATTGCTTCTCTGCATCCTCTTGCATTGGGCCCCCAACCCCAGCATGAGCTTCCTCTTTTCTTTGCAACACTGCCAGCACAGAAGCAAATTTCTGAAGCCTCTCACCTACCACCCTCTTCCCATTGGTTAAGGTAACCCCAAAGCCTTCCACGTCAGCACCATCTTCATCCTCCGAGCCTGCAAACCCATTCTCCTGTATCATAACCTTTGAATTAGGCCTGTCAACGGACCGGATCGGATCCGGATCCGGTCCGGATCCGACAAATCCGGATCCGATAAGACTTGGACCCGATCCGAATCCGATAAGACTCAAATCCGATAGCGGAAATCCAGATCCGATCCGAAAATCCGAATCCGATACGAAAACTTTTTTACTCCAAAAATTTTAGAAAAAAAAATATATATTTTTAGAAAAAAAATACAATTTTTTTTCAAAAAAAAATATTTACCAAAAAAAATAAAAGAAAAAATTGTAAATAAAAATACAACTTATTAAACATTTTTTTTTCAAAATAAAAAATTTACTGTATTTTTAAAAAAAATTCAAAAATTTATAAAAAGTTAAAAAAAAAATAAAGTTCGGATTCGGATTGATAACGGATTTAATCCGATCCGATCCGGATCCGATAACGTTACCGGATTCAGATTATCGGATCGGATCCGGATCCGGATCGGATCCGATCCATTGACAAGCCTACTTTGAACCGAACTCCTTACTTCTTGCCAAGGATAAGTTCACAAGATCATCCGGAGTAAAACAAGAGGACTCCTATCTAATATGGACATCATAAATTAACCCTTGCACCTCCAATTGGACCCATTTATCAATCTTATGAGGTACCACCGTTGCAATCAGAATTTTACCTTGTGCAAACGAAGAATCCCGTAATGTATCTTTATCCACCTTCATAAAACATCCCCAAAACTCTCCAATCTGTTTAAAAGTTGACGTATTCCATGCATTGAGCGGAATACCAAAGCAGCTAAGCCAAACAAATCTCTCAATGCTAGCCGGCTCGCGCCTCCAGGGTTTAACCTCTTGAAACCACCTTTTCATCCATGGACCTTTAATAAGATCATCCCTAACTTCCTTACTTTGAAAAGTTATCAGGACTGATCTTCCACCCAAGGCTCGGAATTGCGCCACCTTATCCGTTTCCGAACTAAAACTGACTTTTAGAGTCATCATAGACTCCACTCGATCCAAGATCGCCATCGCGCTCCTTTCCAGCCAACCGTTACCAACTGGATGTATTTTAAGGATGGGGCTCTGCTCCTTGACAACCCCAGTTTTGGAGGATTCACCTCCTACCACTTGAGCAAAGGAGAGCCCAGAATTTCCACCGCTCCATCGCACCCCAAACCTTTCCTTCTCCTTACTAACCTTGTCCCCATGCTTGGGGCTAGAGCATAGTTTTAAAAATCGGCCGGTACGAACCGTAACGGTCGGTTCATACCGGGATTTGAGGCCGCCGATTCGGATACGGGCCGATATAACGGGAAGATTGAAATTCACAGGTGAACCGGCCGATACCCGATACGTATCGATCTGTAACCGATATGCCTGAGCCGATTCCCGGTTCGTACCGGTTCGACAAAAAAAAAAAAAAAACAGAGCTCCTTGCGATTTCCATAAATAACACAAATCATACAAAATCACGTCCAAATCCATCCATAAATAACACAAATTATACAAAATCACGTCCAAATCCATCCATAAATAATACATATCATACCAAATCGTGTAAACAAAATAGAAAAAAAACATTCTTTTCAAAAAACCCTATTTTTTTCAAAAAACTGCTATGTTTCGAACTTGTTGAGTGTTGCCTGTTGAGATCAGAGAGGGAGATGAGAGGGAGATAGGTGTGGATTGTGCTTTCGGAGAAGCAATCTGTTCTTCGTTCTCCAGCGCGATCTTGCGATTTGTTCTTTGTTCTCCATCGCGATCTGTTCTTCGTTCTAGCAGGAGAAAGAGAGAGAGAGAGGTGTTCAACGTGGAGTGGGTAGTGATGTCGGCGACGGGAACTGGGAAGTGAGGCCGGGAATGGGAAGAAGAGGAGCAACAGATGTGGGGGTATTAGGGATTTTAGGATCAGATCTTGGGGTGTATCTGTTTTTGAATTTTTTTATGGTAGTTGGGTCGAGCTGTTGATGGAGGGGTTTTAGTTCTCTGTGACCATGCAGGTGAAGGAGCTTTGGGATGGAGGGCTAAGATTAAGAGAATGCACAAGAGTATATTTCGGTTCGGTTCGGTTCGGTTCGGTTCGGTTCATTTCGGTCTTATTTACCCATAAACCGAAACCGAACCGAACTTTAATTTTCTTCGAATTTCAAAATCGAACCGAACCGACTCATACCTAAAACCGACCGAATTAAGCAAAAATTGATCGGTTCAGTCGATTTTTCGGTTAAAATTTTCATCCTAGTGGCTAGCGATTATGTAATGTAAAACCTCTATGGTGTGTTTATTTTAATGTCTTCATCTTATTTTTGCTATTTATGTCAATTTTATCGAAACTCATAATGTTGCATTTTTCTCATATTTGTAAAATCTTATTGATTTGCGTGTTTTGATAAATTATCGGATATTTTATATGAAGAGAATGGGCTATTACATGTCTTAAATTAATTAAAATGTGATAATTTAAGCCAATATTGGGGGCAAAAGTATATTTTTCAAGTTTTATACATGTAGCTGATGATTTTTAAAAATTCACGACCACGACACCCGATTCCCGCGACGTATCACCGATACGTCCCGATACCGATATACCGCGACCGATACCGCGACGGCGACCGATACCGCGATTTAAAACTATGGGCTAGAGTTACTCCCCTGGTTGAGCACCTGCTTCCCAGGCACAGAGAAACTAGGCAACTTCTGCTTCAATCTTACCTCATCTTGACCAAAGCAAGCCTCCTTAACAAACAACCTCATATTGTCCACCCAAACTCCATTCAATTTTGAAACTGCCATACCTGCGGATATCCGGCAGTCAAACCTAACGAAACCAAATTTGTTCCCTGTACATTTACTCCTTTGCCTAGGAATAAAAGCATCTTTAACCACTCCATACATGTTAAAAGTCTTCCATAGCCACTGTTGATCCCTACCTTCAGGAATATTGTCCACAAATAGCGTGAAGGACTCCTTATCTCTAGACTTGTTACCTGAGTGCATCCTATGGTCTTTAATCACCGGAATCCATCCACCATCTTCCCTTCTGCCATTGACACCTCTCCCTCCCTCTCTCTCTCTCTCTAGACATTTTGTTTTTTATTATTGTTTGGGAGCCAAATTTTGCATTTTGATTATTCATTTTTCATGTTTTTTCGTTTGGGAGTTCAATTGTGAGAATGAATTCTTTCACAATGCATTTTGAAAATATATATTATAGAGGCACAATTTGAGAATCAGCCATGGAGGAACTTTTCCCTTCAAATTTTGGATTATCTTCCCATGCAAGTTCATAATCTATATATTTTAAGTATTATCCTGAAAATACCCACTTCATAATCTACATCTGAATGATCATGCAAATTCCCTATTTAAAATGATATACTTTGAAAAATCAGCCGAAAAAATGAAGCTTAGAAAATAAGTAGAGATGGGGGAGTTTTCATTTTGGGTGGAATCCCAAGATGAAGAAATTGCTGAGCACAAAAATTGGCGCCATTTTTTTTCCCCCTTATCCGGCAATTATTTTGGCACCTACTCGAGAAACTTTTTTTGGTGACCCAAAATTCTGTGTTTTTTACCGGATCACTTTAGCAAGAAGGTAAATCTTGCGAGAAAACTTAAAAAGATAGGTTCTAATATTTTTCTGAAAACTGGGCACTACAAAAGTTACATGAAAGTTGTTTTTGCCATCCTTTTTCATCCTTTATAGGCAAGGCATAGTATTCCATCATCAATGAATTAGCCAGCGCGTACTGTTTTTCCATGCATTCTGGTACTTTTCGTAGTTTTCAACAACTAACGGAAATTAAAATCCACGCTTATGACTGATATAATGTGAATTCGGAATTATTTTCCTTAAGCCACGCAGAGAGGGAGAAACTATCTTCTTTATAATAATAAGGGGAAAAAAGAGAGAAAAAAAGAAAAGAGTTCTAAAACCTAGTTACACCCAAAACCAACATGCCTCGAAGAGGTTTCTAATGCGAAATAAAAAGAGAGCAAATTCAGTTGTAATCAATGCAGCTAGCTCCTACATTTCTGAAAACGTACCTCCCAATAAATATCGTCTTTCCTTCGTACTCCAAAATTGAAGATCTCTCTCTCTCTCTCTCTCTCTCTCTCTCTCTCTCTCTCTCTCTCTCTCTCTCTCTCTCTCTCTCTCCTTGCAAAACTGGCTGCATCAAGAAAAGGAGAAAACAATAGCGTTAGTACGTGGTCCTGATCTAGGATTATTAAATGAATAAGCACGTGATACTTCTAGTAAAACTTATGCCATGAATAGTAAGCATTATTGCTGATCAAACATTGTAAGCATTATTACACTCAAATCAACAAAACAAAACAAAAACAGCTGCCCTGCATTAGGGCATATTGATGGTTACGAATTATCTCACGATTGTAAAATATGTTGTTGTGATGTTTTTCCAATGAATTTTTTTTTATTAATTGTAGAATTCCACAAAGTTCCTGGGAAAAAAAAATGTACTTGTCAAAGAAGCATATACTAATTGGTGGCTTGGTGCGGGTGTTTGAGGCTGGTGTTTGTGTGCTGCTTTTGGAGCTGCTGTTGTTTTGTTCCTGCTTCTCAGGTGCTCTTTCTCCGGTTTCATTTGTGAGGGCTAGGTTTGGTTGTTTTTTCTTGGGTTTGGTTTTGTTTCTATGCTGGTGGAGGGTTCTAAGTGTTGGTGTGTCGAGGTTATTTCTTTTCTTTTGTTGGCTTTTTGCCAACGTTGCTTTTGGGTCTCGGGTAGCTCTAGTTTGCCCTTGTTTCCTTTACTATTTGTTCATTTTTCCAAGATTCATATTTGGAGTTTTTAAATATCCATCCTCTTTACTCATACCATGTAAGTATTCATCGGCCACATTTTGAACAGTTATGTTTCCATCTCTGCTTTTAAATAATTACAGGATTGCCCTTTATTATACAAATACATTGACTATTATATATATAATATATAATAATATATGTATGTACAGGTAGGGATTTTTTGGACTAAAAATAATTCTAAAGGTCCTCTAGCCTAATTTTAGGATAATCACCCCTAACAAATCCCTAGTATTTTGGCAACTATTTAAACCCCAGGTTGAAAATCCTACTATTTTGGCAACCATTTAAACAGCCCGCCTTTTGAATACCCATTTCCATTTTGCATTTTCATATGTTGGTTTTGGAGAGAGGTGAGCGGCGAGTTGTGAGAGCACGACGGCGGCAAGAACCAGAACCTCCCCTTGGCAACCTCCGTCCCTCATCCCATCATCTATCACATCGGCAATCTTGTGTCTCCAAAAACTGGCACTAAAATAGGCAGTGAAGGAAGCAATATGGTTGAATTAGTTGGTGATCTTGGCATTCTCTATAATTTTCGTATTAACCACTTCCTCCACCGCTTTTCTTTTGCTATGAATTCCTGTGCAAACACTCATTTTTTGTTCTGCCCTACTGGTGAGAAGATTCGAAAAGAATGAAACTAATAAAACAGATACTACACTCATGGACAAGAAGATAGTGCAAACAGAAAATGGTGGAGAGGAAGATGGTTATTGAATGGCTCGAATTCCTATTTTTTGTTTTCCAATTTCGGTTGCTATTTCCAATCTAGTTCGGCTTTGTTCTTTGCTTCATCGAGTCATGCAAACACATATTTGATGCATTTCATTTGATAATACTTCTATTTTGCCATGTAAATGCTCACTTGAGTTTATCAAGCAGATTTCATGGTGTCTTCTATGAAGCAAATTTCATGGTTTATTTTGTCAAATTTCATGGTGTATTCTATCAAGAAGATTACATTATGGATTCTATCAACCAAATTTCCTGGCGTATTTTGTTTCATCGTGTAATTCACAAGGTATATTTTTTCAAGCATATTTCATGATGTTTTGTGATCAATCCTAGTTGGAAGGTTTTATTTAATATGTTCATAGTGAATTTGCAAAATTAACCATGGAAAACATGGTCAGTTTGAATATTGTCTATGTTCCGAGATATTTTTTATGGTAATTTTATAAAAATAATTCATGAAAAACACGGTTAATTCCACCATGTTTCAAAAGGTTTCATGATAATACATGGTAGATGGGGAAAATAAATATGGTTTTCGAATTTAATTCGGTAAAAAATAAATCGGTGGGATTTGGTTATTACAAATTTTTTATATTTTGGAATTCTCTTT
The DNA here is from genome assembly GCA_025413875.1 of Rhododendron molle. Taxonomy (NCBI): domain Eukaryota; kingdom Viridiplantae; phylum Streptophyta; class Magnoliopsida; order Ericales; family Ericaceae; genus Rhododendron; species Rhododendron molle. The sequence goes on from CM046397.1 coordinate 22,472,830, forward strand.
AAATTAGAAAATGGTTGAATGCCACTAAATTAGGAAATGGTTGAATCCCACTAATTTAGGAAGGCAATATACACACATATATGAATATTTTTATTAAAAGGGTAAGATAGATAATTCACCATCTAAAAGGATGAAAACACAACTATTCAAAATGACCGGGATGAATACTTACGTGAGATAGGATTTGAGGATGAATATTTAAGTCTCCCCATTAATTTGACAGATATAAAACGGGTAAAAAAACAAGCAATAGCTGTAAATGTGCATGTTTTCTCTATTCATTTGAGCTCAAAAGATGGCAGCTTTAAGTTATTGTATTTTCATAATATAATTAGACATATAAGATTGTGCTCGACGCTCGATCCTTTCTACTACGAATAAAGGTGGTAATTTTAGTAGTAAACCAAACATTTAGTTACATTTATTGAGTGAGTTTAGAATCAGGATTGATTTAGAAATCAAATGCCTTTGCCTTGTAAAAAACAAAAACAAAAGTGCATTGAAAAAACGAAATAGAATAGAATAAGGAGTAAAGCGCACTTCTTATATATGAATGCTATGTGGCTCAGCTTGACAATGTAGTAGTAGAGCAAACTAACTACGGCCGTGCAAAAAAAAAAAAAAAAAACACTAACTAACTACGTACGGTCAAGAACAAATTTGATAAGTCAAGAAAGTATGGTTTATGGAATACATAAGTGCCGAATACATAAGTTTTGAAACAAAAACTTGAGTTGGCAAACCTATGTTGCACAGTATTATAGAAAAAGGTATTTCCTCAAATCGTAAGTAGCAACAGCTAGAACTGATCTCGACGTTTGTTCTAGGTGAAAATGACAGTAGAGAGGGACATTACGTGCTTCTATGTGTATTTCTTCGAATATTTTTACCAAGTTAAAGAAGTAATTCATATCTTGATTGGTAAAATAAAAATAAATAAATAAAAATAAAAATAAAAATCCTGCACAAAAGTACATTACATTTTACCTAAAAATTACACCATTTTTTTTTTTTTTTGTATTGAAGTAAAATTGTGAGAGTAGGGAGGGAGTATATTTGTAGCACTAAAAATAAGAGCAAATCTTGCTCCTTCCTTTCAGCAAAATGGATCATGGTATGTGGGAACATTAAGGCAAAAATCATTTTTTACTGTATTGATTTTATTTTTTATCCTCACGAGTCGTGATGAATGAAATTATTATTTTTATATAAAAAAAGGAAATTGATTTTTCCACTCAATTTTTCACAATTCCCATTTCTTTTTTTGTCTTTATCCACTTGAATTTACTATCTTGCCCTTTATTCAATAGACCTTTTCACATATTCAAGGACAATATTGTAAATTCGTGTGGATAAAAAGAAAAAAAAGTATTAATGGTTAAAAGGGAAGTGTAAAATCATTTTTCAAAAAAAAAAAAACATTAAGGAAAAAATCCAACAATGCATCATTTAAGACAGTCAAAGGCCGACTAGGGTAACCCAACAATAAGCATAAATGCAGAGAAAGGCGGTTTTAAAAAAGTGGTCAGCATAGCATTTATTGAACAGAGGAAAAAATCACTATTAGACACTATATATTAAAGGCTGCGCTATAAAAACAAAGGGGATACTAGGTAGTAAAAAAGAACACGAACCATCAAACTTCAAACTACAAATGTCAGGCACAAACTATTTACCAACACGAACCATACACGAGAGAAGAAAAATCAAAGGCCACATAGATAAAAGAAGGAAAATGATTTTTGGCTCTCCACATTTTTATGATAGCACTCCAAAATTTGTTTTTCAGTATGTCTTGCTATGTGTAATATTTATACTAAAAAATAAGTTTTAGAGTACTATCATAAAAAGTAGAGTGTCAAAATTATTTTCCTAAAAGAATACCACCAACTTAATTAAACATGAAACTTACTCCAAGAAAAGCCACTTGTAACACGTAAACTTATAAATTTCAATCACAGACCATTTACCAGCAAGGTATCATATAGAAGCCATTACATAGCGTATCCGCCATTACGAGTTGGTTTTCGGCTCTCAGGTATTGTTGCATTGTATCGAGTCAGTATTTGGCTCTCAGGTATTGTTGCATTATGATAATATAATATCAAAAATTCACAATATAATATCAAAAATTCACACATGTAGGTGAAGCTTAGCAAATAAAAATAAAAAATTCACACGTGTATTAGCCCTACAAGCATCACTTTCTTACTCTTTTTACCGCCGATAAGACCGATTAACCTCTACGAGACTACTACTTTAAGTGCCATTGGGCCAAAAACAATTTTTAAAAAAAAAAATCACAAGGGCTGCAATTTATTCCCCTAATTTGGTAGTACTTCCCATACTGTTACACTGGCTACAGTTAGAATTACTACCGCTATTTAAAATGTTGATACCAAAGAGGAAATAAAACAGGAGAGAGAGAGAGAGAGAGAGAGAGAGAGAGAGATATGTACCTGGAACCAAAACTTGTTCAAACAACACTCCGACCCTCCTCACTTCCGGACCTCTTCTGCTGCTGCTTAGGAATCACCTGCAACTGTTGTTGCTGCTGAATCAAAACCTGTGATTGAAGCTGAAGCTGTTGCTGATTGCTCTGAGAATGCTCCTGTGCCTGCCCCTGTTGCGGAATCTGATAACCACTATTATCCACAAACGAACCCACTCCCACACCCAAACCCGAACCTGCCACTACACTACCATTCATCTGGTTGAACACATTTCCGCCCACCGGGTCAAACCCACCGCCACCAAACCTCACAAACTCTTGCTGCTGCTGTTGCTCATAACTCCGCATAATCTCTTGTTGCTCTCTCGCCGCCAAAACCGCCGCCAACTGCTGCGCCTCCACCATTTGTTGCTGTGGCTGAGGGTAGTTTTGCAGATTCAGAATGGGTAACATTGCCTGGGGTCCAATGTAAGTGGCCAATTCTTTTTTGGCGTTGTAGAGGTTGATCTGGACTTGCTTGAGCCGGTGTTGGAGGATGGATATGAGGCCCACGCAACCGTAGACTGGATCGCGGAGCCGGGCATCGGCCTCGTACGCGAGGGAGTTGACGGCGTCCTCGCGCTGGGCCGGTGCCAGTTCGCTGAGTATCTTGGCCACGTTGCTCGCGCCAAACACCTTGTGGACCGTCTCAAATTTCTGAGGCTGGTCCGGAGGGAAGTAGGGCGCGAACACGCACTCTTGCGTGCATTTCCGGCGCTGTAACTTGCATGCAGCGCATGGTGTTGTCGTTGATGTCATCCTTCTTCGGGTTTTTTTTTTTCAATCTCTGTAAGCGTTGAAATAAGTGAGGGATACAATAATTTGACAAGGAATAAACCCCAAGTACAGAACTACTTTGAGTTTAAAGGGGTTAAGGTAAGAAAATTCAATTTAGAAAGACTAATGTATAGTATTATAAAGGTTTCGAAGGCCATAATGCTGGATTATATTAGCAGACTTAAAAGTTGAGGGGTGTGTGAATCGTGTGATGGTCATGGCCTCTGCCCACATCTCTTCAGTCCACCACTGATTGAAATTAACATGTTCAATAACCATCATTTGACATCATTCTCTGTATACATTTATTTATGTGGAGAGAGAGAGAGAGAGAGAGAGAGAGAGAGAGAGAGAGAGAGTTTACAACAAACGGAAGGAACCACTAACCAGTCACTAGCTATAGCTGCTATTAATCTCTGTGAAAATTATAAAAATCCTCCTAATACAATACTAGCATTTTTGGTAAATTGTATCAAACTGATCTAAAGCTTGTAGACAAGTAGTTTAATCTTTGCATTCATCCATGTCTACAACATGCTTGTATAACCACTCCGGTTGTGAAATTTTTTATATTAAACTATAGGAAGTCTACAAACACAACCATTTATACATGTCTCTGTGGCATTCAATCATTGGTAAATGGATTTGAATAAAAGAATTGCAACTCATTTACTCACTAATGGTAGAAGGCCACATATTAATAGATTTTTCCTTAAACTATGTTATTTTTCCCTTAGAATACTTCAAAGCATTGTTGTTTTGAACCTAAAAAGAGTTGAAGTAAATCTTTCTTAAAAGAAACTCACTTCATGTCACAAAAGTTAGTTTTATATAACGTGTTTTGAGGGGATCGAGTAACATTAAGATTAGCCGACATGGTTATGTATTTGACAAATATGACAGGCGTAATCAAAGAACTAATGCATTCCCGGAAGAAACCTTGTTACTCTCTCTCTCTCTCTCTCTCTCTCTACTTGGAATGCAAGCAACTCATATTATGTCCACCCATTCTATTTTCAAGATCTGTTTTCTAAATGAGGAAAAAAAATAAGGTTTCAAAGGGCAACATGGCCATGCACATCAAATCACGAAAATATTCTCTTTTCCAAAATATCCAAACGTCGACATTTTTCCTTACATAACCAAAAAAAATAGAAACAAAAAAGAACACGAAAAAAACAGAAAAAATTGTATAAAAAAACATACACCAAACATCTTACCTTGTTCTCAGGCCAAAGAAGTGTTCAGATCGATTGTGCCTTTCGTCTGTCTAAAACTGGTTATATCCTATACGATCATCTGCGAGATACAAATGAAAACAAGTGATCAAGAAACGATTGAAAAATGGTTCGAAATTCGAACGTAACCTTTTCTAGGGTTTGTGCCTCGACCGGATCTTCAAGTTTCCACGATTCCAAACAATATTCATTTTTTTTACACACAGAGATTGGAAAAGAGTGGGAGAATAGAAGGGGAAAATTGAAAGGATTAAAGTAAGAGAGAGTTAATGACCATGGCTATGGCGATGGCGATGGTGTCTACGTCATTGTTTTTATATAGATATTGATAGAGATATGAACCTGCCTGTGAGTACATGGGGGTTCGATCTCCAGCGTGCGGTCTATTATGTGCCGTTCAGATGTGGACGGAGAGAAGTGTTGACCATTGGATTTGTATGAGTGAAGAATAGGTTTGTTAGAGAGAGAGAGAGAGGGGACCTCTTGTTCTGAAAGATTTAAGGCCCCGTTTGATAACAGTGATAGATGGATGGGATTCGTAAGGAGATGGGATTAGGATTGGGATTCGTAAGGAGATGGGATTGGTAAGGAGATGGGATTGATAATGAGTATGTTTGTTTGGGATGGGATTAGATGATGGGATTATTAATATCATGTTTGTTTGAGATGGGATTAGATGATGGGATTGGATTGTTAGAAGAAATTGGTAATGAAAAGGGATTGATAATGTGAAGGAGTTGGGATTGGATTATTAATGCACCGTATCTGAAGTCACTTTAGTATTATACCCCTAATACCTCAATTAATCCCATGACTACTAGTCGACCATTTTAGTTCTCAAACAATTATTCTACCATCACCTTCATAATTCAATCCCAACCTCCAATCCATTTATCAAACGGGGCCAAAAGGGACTCGCAAACCCCTGACCTCACGCCCAATTTCCATTATTACCCCCTCCCCCGTTCCATTGTTACCCCCCACCCTCACCCACGCTTCTTTCTTTTCTGTTTTGTCTTTTTTTTTTCTCTTTATTTTGTTTTCTTTCTTTCAAATTTGATTTTTTTTCTTTTCTTTCTTTTTTTAATAAATTCATCCTAAATGGTCGTAGTAAATTTTTTGCTCTAACGCCTTTCAACGAGCACCCTAAAACTCATTATTTAGTTTCAGACCTCTTTTAGAGTGTCCATTGAAAGGTTTTGGAGCCAAAAATTTATTACGACCATTTTGTTTCTTTCTTGAATATATATATATATATATATATATATATATATATATTTTCTCTTTATTTCATTTTCTTTTTTTTTTTACAATTTGAATATTTTTTTTCTTTTCTTTTTCTCTTTATTTTCTAACTTTCAATTATTTTCTTGAGTCCCAGGTCAGATGGTCGGACGAGTCCGGTTAGAATCATCATTCCTTCCTTATTTGACACGAAGCCAGACTTGTTGACAAACTTTCGAGGGCGTTAGCCTCGGGTTATTCCACAATCGTAAAAACGATTGTAAAGCATAGTGTCACATGGACGGACACCTTTGGAGTGGAAATCACTTATGCTTTAGACCAGTAATTTTGGAAATCACTTATGCTTTATACAGTTTATATATTAAAAAATATGGTTAAAAAATTAAGTGTTCCAAAATGTTGTATACATTTTTTTTTTGGATCTTTCTCACTAAAATGCTGTATTTAAATATGAAGAATCCTAGTAGCTTAGATAAAGACAAATTAGTGGTGTAATTGTTTAAGAATATGGTATTCAGTATTGATCAAAATGAGTGAGTTGCCAAATTTTTATTGGTTGCACCTCTGTTATGAAACTTGAAGAAGGATTATAACTTTCTCCCTTATAACTTGAATTTTTTTTCTTTTTTTAATTTTTAATTATTTTCTTTATTTGTTTCTTTTTAGTTTTTTTTTTTTTGGGTTAACTCAATCCGATTATTAAAAAAGAAGAAGTGGTCAGTGGTCTAGGCAACCGAGCAACCGAATAATTTTTCCTCCTAGGTTTCGCAAAAAACAAAATTTTCTTTCCGATCAAAAAAAAAATCACCATCTTTTTTGCAAATTACTAATATCGTTTGTTCCTATTCGGAAAAAAGAAGAAGAAGGCAAACCATCTTTTTATACTGTTATTAAAAAATATGGTTAAAAAATTAAGTGTTCCAAATTTCAATCCGTTTGAACGGGTGGAAAGATTTTAGTTTTCTGATCATTTTATTCTAAATGGCCATAATTAAATTTTGACTGTAGGACTCTTGTTGATTAATCCTAAGAAAGTCGTAGAATCAAATATCTCTTAGGGTTAATCAATGAGAGCCCTATAGTCAAAATTTAACTATGATCATTTAGGATAAAATGATCAGAAAACTAAAATCTTTCCACCCGTTCAAACGGATTGAAATTTGGAACACTTAATTTTTTAACCATATTTTTTATACAGTTTGTATGTACTAAAATAACAACCTTGTTCCAAAAAATTTCAGATGCTAGGAAAAATTTTGTCTGTTTGAGTTTTAGATAAACCAAATCTTCTTTTTGCCCTTTCTTTTTTGAATAAAAACCAACTATTAAAAAAATTAAAAATTAACAAGAATTTGACACAAACCTAACGAACGCGATTTTTTTTTTTAATTGAAGAAGGATTATAACTTTCTCCCTTATAACTTGAATTTTTTTTTCTTTTTTTAATTTTTAATTATTTTCTTTATTTGTTTTTTTTCCATTTACCTCCCTTCTTTTTTTCTTGGTTAACTCAATCCGGTTATTAAAAAAAAATGAAGTGGTTAGTGGTCTAGGCAACCGAGCAACCGAATAATTTTGCCTCCTAGAATTCGCAAAAAACAAAATTTTCTTTCCGATCAAAAAAAAATTCAAACTGAAAAGAAAGAAAGAGTAATAAAGAGAAAAAAAAAAGAAAAAAAAGATTCAAACTGGATAGAAATAAAAGGAAATAAAGTGACCAAAAAACAAAAAGTAAACTGGAAAGAAAGAAAGAAAAGGGGAAAAAAAGAAGAAGAAGGCAAACCGTAAAGATGGTTAAAAAAGACATTTTTTTATACAGTTATTAAAAAATATGGTTTAAAAATTAATTGTTTCAAATTTCAATCCGTTTGAACGGGTGGAAAGATTTTAGTTTTCTGATCATTTTATTCTAAATGGTCATAATTAAATTTTGACTATAGGGCTCTCATTGATAAACCCTAAGAGATACTGTATTTGATTCTACGATTTTCTTAGGATTAATCAACGAGAGTCCTACAGTCAAAATTTAATTATGGCCATTTAGAATAAAATGATCAGAAAATTAAAATCTTTTCACCCGTTCAAACGGATTGAATTTTGAAACACTTAATTTTTTAACCTCTTTATACCGTTTAAACTATTATAAAAATATATAGTTTTTCCATTTTTCATTATTTCACCATCAATATTAGGCTCATTTGATAGGTTTCGTTGAGTAGATTTCAAAAATATAAAATATATTTTAAATAAATACGTCAACAAAAAGTTATTACTCCCTCCGTTCCAAAATAATTGTCCCTTTTGGGACTGCGTGCCATTTTCAATGGCTTATATCTTTCAATTTATAGTAGTTTTTATGATTTTGAAAATTTTGTATAATAGAATTAATTAAGATCTATCAAACAAGATCCATAATGCATATTTTTTGAGGTTCACATCAAAAGATATAAGCCGTTGAAAATGACACGCAGTCTCAAATGGGACAATTATTTTGGAACGGAGGGAGTACCATTTAAAATTTAAAAAAAAAAAATGGAAGAGAGAGACAGAGAGAGGGGAGGGGGGTCAGGGGTAGTATTGAAAAGGGGGTGGGGTCGGGGGCGGGGTGTCAGGGGGGGATTAGCAATTTTCTTTAAATGTGCTTCTGACTTGCCTCTTTGTCCCTGTACTATTTTAATCAATTTCCAAAATTGCCCCTCTTGAAAAAAAATGTAGGAAAACGTCCAAATAAAAGATAGGAAGGAAGACTTCTTTCAAATATTTTCCTTCCGATTTTGGATAATTATTTCTCCTCACTCTTTAATAGTGTGTACCTAAACTCTGTTTGTTTAGATATAGTTTTTGAGATTCAAATCTCTTGATCAACTCTGTAACAACTTGTCGTTCCCGAAAAAAAAAAACAGCTCCGTAACAACTTCATCTCATGTAAATTACACGTGGCAATGACCATTTCAACGAAATGATAAGATTGCATTAATTTTGTATTGCCACGAGGTTGCTACATTTAATGCTACTGGAATAAATGTGTGATTGTTCACTACTACTATCATTTACAAAAAAGAGAAAAACTTTTTTAAGGCAGGGCCGTAAAAATAATTTACAGTGCGGTTGAAATGTATTTTGGACGATTTAGATTTTGAAAAAAATATTCACTAGAAGTGTTTAACTCTTCAGCCAAATAATTTTTTTTTTAAATCTAGACTATTGATTACTGAAATGGATTGCTGAGATTGCGTGGATCCACCATGAATAAGTTTCTCTCTTTATTTACCTTTTTGGTCCCCAAAATATTAGCGAGTGGCCAATTTCGTCCACAATCTAACGGGGGTGTTTGGGAACTTACTTTTTGGCTTTTTATTTTCAGCTTTTTAGCTTTTTGGTTTGTTAGATTATGAGCAGAATGTATTTTGGGTATGTTAGGGGTGTTTGGGAACCTACTTTTTGGCTTTTCATTTTCAGCTTTTTGGCTTTTTGGCTTTTTAGATTATGAGCAGAATGTATTTTCAAAATGTAGTAGTGTTTGGTAGATGATTGTTGAGAATGAATTATGGATTGCATTTTTACCATTATGCCCTTTGTGTTCTTATAACAGATGACTTCTGTTTTTTTGTTTTTTTGTTTTTTTTTTACTTTATTATTCTCAATAATTTTTATGGGCTATTTATTGAAGTCAATTATTGTAAAGTAATGTTGTGTTTTGCCGTTTTTTTCTTTCTCAGATGCCCTGTTTGCCTTTTTTTTTCTCAGGTGACTTCCGTTTTTTTTTTTTTTGTCATTTTTTTTAAACTTAAGGAAGACATTCGGTATTTGTATTTAGTATTTTAGAATTAAAATAATAAGTCCTATGTTACAAATAACACTTTAATTTAACGACCAACACATAACATAAATATAATTTAGAACAACAAAACAAACACAAACACTTGTGTAATATTACAAAACAAATTAAATTACAATCCGAAGGCCAAAAAAAAAAAAAAACACACACACACACACACAGTTAGTAAAATGTGTTGGCTGTGTGTTTTGTGGTGAGCAGATGAAATGAAAACGAAGGGAGTGGATAAGGAGGGAGGGCGGAGTTGGTAAAATGAAGGGAGTTTGATGGGTATTTTGGTAATATAACATCAGAATCCGAAAATGGGAATCCAAAAAACTCCTCTAACCCAGTTTTTGATTTTTGGCTCCTAAAGCCACAATCCAAAAATCTATTCTTCCAAAATCTATTCTCCCCTGAGTTGCAAAACATCTCACAATCCGGAAAAGCCACAATCCAAAAATCTATTCTTCCAAAATCTATTTTCTCCTGAGTTGCCAAACACCCCACAATCTGGAAATAAGAATCCAATAATCTAAAAAACAGCTTGCCAAACACCCCCAACATTTGTCTAATTTCATCCCCAACGTTTAAATTGTGTGTCAATTTGGTCTTCATCCCTAACGCCATCCCTCTTGTCCGTTAAAATGGAGGGCATCATTGGTATTTCACTCCCAAACCTTACAACAAAATTTAAAACAAAAAACAAAAACAAAAAAATTTCTCCCATTGCCAGTGCTCCCCTCCACTGCTTTACCCCGGATCCCGAATCCCTTTACCCCTTGCCATCCTCTTACCATCACCTCCACATCCATCACCACTACCACCACCACTGGCAGCGCACCCTATCTCCACCCCCCTCTGTTACTCCCCAGTCCCCACGACGGCACCAATCGACTCCACACTGACCAGCTCCTAAAACAGTCCAAAATCAACACCAAGCTGAATCCAAATCAACCCCTACCATCAACCCCTTAAAACCCTCAAATCAACCCCAAGCATCCCCGGTGGTGACAAAAATGGTCACCTTCGTCAAAAACGACGACTTCACCGGGAACCTACACCCAAACCGAATAGTGAACCGCAAAACGCCCATTGCGGTGTAACAAAGAACGAATGGCAAACACAAGAAAGGGAAGGGTTTTAACAGTAGCAACTCAAACCTCGTCGCTGAGAACAGAGAGAGAAGAAGTCATGCTGCCGCCTGCTACGGCGGCGCAACGAGCGAGCCGAGACCGAGTGACGGCAAGGTCCTGCTGCAGCTCGACCACCTTCCACTGCAAGAGAGCAATGGCGTCGAGGCAGCCGTAGATGGGGTCCCTCAGCCGCGCCTCGACCTCGTAGACGAGGGAGTTGACGGCATTGTCGCGCTGGTTCTCCGGCACGTCGACGAGGATCTTGGCGACGTTGCTAGCGCCTAAGAGTTCGTGGACCTTGGCGAACTTTTCAGCCTTGTCGGAGCAGAAGTAGGGGGCGAAAAGGCAGGAGGTGGGGCTGCACCGTGGCTTGAGGAATTTGCAGGCGGTGCAGGAGGAGGTTGAACGTGGGGGCTCAATAGAGAAGGAACCGAATCAACGAGGAAGACGGTGTAAGGATTAGGATGGGCACTGATGCGTTTTGTTTTTGTTTTTGTTTTTTGATATTTTTAGTTCTTTTTTTTATCCTCAAATTGTTGTAGGGTTTGGGAGTGAAATACCAGTGATGCCCTCCACTTTAACAGACAAGAGGGACGGCGTCAGGGGTGGGGACCAAATTGACACACATTGTAAACGTTGGGGACGAAATTGGACAAATGTTTAGATTGGGGACGAAATTGGTCACTCGCTAATATTTTGGGGACCAAAAAGGTGAATAAGCCAAAAAAAATAGGAAGCTTCATTCTGATATTGACTAGTGTAGACCTTTTTTTTTTCCCTTCAACGTCAGGGATGTGTGGATCAATTTACGCATATCTCAACAATTCTCTTTTCCAGTTAAAGGGGCAGAGCTATGTTGGGGCTTGGGCCCCAAGCTCCCTGATGAATCAGCTTTGTATCCGGCCCCGACCTATTCCTGCAAAGACAACGTGAGAGCTAAAGTCACCGGTATGGTGGCGCGCCAACCACCCTCCGATGCCTAAGTCAATAGAGAATATGCTGTATGGTGAGAGAATTGAGATTCACAGGCGTTAATTGGATGTACCTTAGCTGAAGTTCTACCGTCACTTTTACAGGCATTTTGTAAGAGGTTGAGCCCTAATAGGACTGTGTTCCGGGGATTTATCAGTTATCCTTATGGTGAGTGTGGAGTCCTGCCTTAGCTAGGACTCCATACTCATTTAATCTTGGCCGGGAATCGTTATCCTTTATTAGCCGTGATCATCCTTGGGACCTTCATGTATATCTTATCCATTTCTTCTCCTTTATCCCATGAGTGATATCCTCAACAAGGATAAGCACGTTACGTGAGCGTTGCTCGTCCAGCCTTGGCTGGACTTCTGGGCTGGTCCTTAGTTCGTAGCCCAGCTTCGTCTAACGGAGCTGGACCCTAAACTTCAGCTCAGCTCCGTCCTACAGACCGAGCTGGTTGAATTGATGTACTTCCTGGAGATACCTTCCGGAGGGTGCCAAGCGAAGCTAACAGTTTTACTCCCCAGCTCTGCTTCTTTCTCCAGGCTGGGCTTGCCAGGTCTTCCCTACTTATCAGGTACTCCCCTGTTTCCAAGCTACAGCTCGGGTTTGGAGGTTGGGAACATACGATAATGCTGCATGGCGGTTATCGCTTTTTACTTTTATGGGCAGTTTTAAATGCATGGGTCACTCCGTGGGCCACGTGTCAAGATCTTGATTCCCCTGACGTTAGGAGGTGGACGACGACGATCGAGGAGCCGTTCTCGGGATTAATGCTCATCTTTTAGGCTTCTCTTTCCTGATTAAACTCTAACAGAAGGGTATTTGGATCATCGATCCCTGCTGATTTCTTGTGCGATACCTTTCTTCTCCAATTCCCCTTCGCCGTCGTGTTAGAGCCCGTTTCTTCTAGGTTCGTTCCTCTTCTTCTGCTGTTCTTCGTCTGTTTTCCATGTTGGATTTTCCTTCTGACACAGAATTTTCAGACCCAAATTTGGTCATTCCTGGTGAGTTTATTGTATCTCGACTGATAGGATTTTCTTGTATCAATCTTTGTTCTCCCATTATAGAGGACTTTGCCCCATACTCTCTCACTCTCCAAAACAGGGTTTTTCGGGACTTATTTTACCTGTCAGTACGTCTGTACCCTAAATTTTTGGTAGGAACCCTAATGTCCGAGGGTTTTGTTAACTTTGCTTCGATTCTTCAAGCCGAAGAGTCAATGGCGGAGGAGAAGAGTTCCCTACGTCGGAGTAGTATTATTAGGGCTTCGCCTAACAAGGGCCAGTCGAGCAGCGTTAAACCCTCATCGCCTCCTGCTCCTTCGTCGAAGGGTCCCCATAGGGTCCCAGCTTTCTCGGCCTCTAATATCCCTTCCACAATCACGAACGAAGAGCTAGCTGTTCTCAGGGTTAGATACTTTATTCCATCATCCGTTTCTCTTCGGAAACCTTCTGGGACCGAACGAGCATGTTCCTTCTCTAAGGATGAGACTTGCCTCTACGTTGGGGCTTTGGAGGGAGGTTTGAGGCTCCCTTTTCTAATCGTGGTGAGGGACGTTCTGAGCTTTCTTGGTTTGGCCCCTGGCCAAATTGTTCCCAATTCTTGGCGTCTCCTAATTGGGTGTGCGGCATTGTGGGGGGCGATGTCGGATGGTCGGGCTTCTTTGACGAAGGGGCCCTTCCTCAACCAATTTTCCATTAAGGAGGCTCCCAGTGGTGTTAGGTGGTACTATTTCGCAAAGAGAGCTGGTGAGGGGGAGCTAGTTACAGAGCTCCCTACTGTTATTAAAATTGGAAAGATAAATTCTTTTTCGTGGGAGGTGACGGTTGGGAACTTCCAAATTGGTAGATTGGATCATATGTTCCCCGGGTCCCAAGTGGGTGGGGCGTCCCCATCGCCAATTATAAGCTGTTTGCTTTTCTCTGATCCTGTTGCTTTTATGAGCTTTATTCATATCTTAATGAATTCTTCCTTATATCTGCAGCTAGAGCTCCGTTCCCGTTGAGCCTTGCCCTGGAAGCGGAGCTTCAGCAAGCCAGGAGCTATTCAGTTCATAGTTGGGATTTGCTTGTGACTCCAAAGTCATTGGCAGCTTACCTCCTGGGCCCAGAGACTACGCATGAGGCCTTAGCACTTTTGAGAGGTAGTTTCTGTTTCTTGCCTGGTTCTTTATTTTTGGCTGACTTTTTTATTGCTTCTCTCTTTCTTTTCCAGAAGAAGAAGGTGAAGACAAAGCCATGGCACCAAAAATGGACAAGGCCTTGCTGGCCCAATTGAAGGCTGGAAGGGGAAAGCAAACATCTGGGGTTGCAGCTACCAAAAGGAAGAGCTCCCGTCTGCAGAAGGAGCTTGGTGTTGATAGCTTTCTGGCGGCTGATCTTTCTATCATCCCTTCTATTGACTTAGTGGTTGAGCCACATGTTGAGGGGGAGACGGAGAGGTCAAAGAGAAAAGCGAAAAGTACCGCTGTGGAGGGTACCCCACCAGTCAAGAAGGCAAAAACCCCTGTTAGCCCTGCCACACTGGGCAACTTCCAGGAAGCTTTGGAGCAGGCTTCTGGATTGTTGTGTGCAGCTGATGAGGATTCAATGGCGGAGATGTCTCTCCATTCAGTGGGGGAGCACATGCTGGTCGAGCAGGCCACGGTATTCCCCTTCTTTCAATTGTTGTCGACTTGAACATCTGTTGTTCCCTTGTTGATCCTTTCTTTCTCTCTGCAGGCTATAGCTCATGGCCGTTATCTTGCTTCCCAAAGCCATAGCCTGGGAAAGCAAGTGGTCACCCTCACAGAGGCCAATATCCAGCTCACAAAGCAAGGTGCTTCTATGGCTACGGAACTGCGGAAGGTGACAAATGAGAGAGATGCGACTCTTAAATCAAAAAGGGGCTTAGAGGAGGAGAGAGACACAACTGTGGCTACTGCTCAAAGTTTGGAGCAGAGAATTTCTGAAATGAGCAAGGAGCTGGAGAAGCAGAAGGCTATGGGGATGGGGATGCTAGAAAAGGTAAAGAATGCTCGCAGGGAAGCCATTGACCTTTTCCTTCAGTCTCCTGAATACCGTCAAGACGTCACCCAGTAATATTTTGATAGGTTCGAAGCCATGAAGAGTCGGGCGGCCGCAGCCTTCCCAAATTTGGATTTTTCCAATTTTGAGGTTGATGATGAAGAGGGGCCCTCATGCTTTAACGGAGGATAGAAGGGAGAGGATGAAGCCGATGATGCTGTATCCAAGGACACATCCGTCCCGAGATCTTCCCTTGCATCCCTTCTCCAGACTCCAGAAAAGGTTTCCCTTGACACTCCAATCCTTGCTGCTACACCTCCTGGCCCGTCATCTGGTGACGAGCAGGCACTTGATAACACCCTCCTGGCAGGTACTGATTTTAACCGGAAGCGTGCTTTCAGTTTTAAGCCAGATTTCATGGCACTTTTCATGCGCATGTATTGATTGTATGCCAATTCCTGCTTTTATCACAGTTTTGCCAAATAGCTGTATTTGGTCTATTCTGAACTTTCTATTGCATAGCTGTGCTACGTCTCTTTAAAAATTTGGTCGCTTGGAAATTTTCCCAAGCCTATTCCCTTGCATAGTTACACCACTATGTCTTTAAGCCTGGACTATGTTTCTCAAGCTTATTATACTATGCCTGTTACTCCCCTAAGTGTGTTAAATGCTTGCGTCCAAGCAATTGGGACACTTATTAATGGTTCCCGTGGGATATGTAGTGGGGAAGTTGTTATCCGTAGAAAATGTAGTAGGACTACATATGTAGTCGTGCTCTGTTATTTGCATAGGCTTGCTATGTCTTATGAACTTGGAAATTTTCCCTGAGCTATTATTTGCATAGGCTTGCTACGTCTTATGAGCTTGGAAATTTTCCCTGAGCTATTATTTGCATAGGCTTGCTACGTCTTATGAGCTTGGAAATTTTCCCTGAGCTCTGTTATTTGCATAGGCTTGCTACGTCTACGGAGGAGGTGAGTTTTCCACTCCCCTAAGTATATAATTGATTTGATATTCAAATAATTAATATACTTGAATTCCCATAGGGTATTCCACAGGTCTACCAAATAGTACTATAAAGTAACACAGCTTTGCAAAACGCGTGAGGTTTGCGTTGGAATAAAGACCGTGTATATTTAAAAGGCGTTCGGTTCGACTGCTCGAGGTGGCTGAGTTTATAACTACCCATTACTCTAAACGGTTGAGGTGGCCGTTTTAAGTGCGGTTTTTAATGGTGATCATGTTGATTGGCTTAGCAAACGGTTAATGAACCGCCCCATTATGCTATAAATACCAATGGTTCGTAATAAATCACTCCCCATTCCACACTCAACTTCACAATGGCAAACAATGAACAAATCTCCAAGTTATGTCAAGAATTGCAGAGTTTGAAGGTCGCTGTTGCTGGCCTTACGGCCAAGATGAAGGCCATGACGGAGTCAGTTTCTATCACGGAGAAGACGGTCCGCCTGGTGCTGATTGCCAACTGGGACCAGTTGGCAGCTTTTCAAGGGCAGCCACCGCCGCTAGTTCCTTCCCCTCCAAGGGAGGGTGGTAGTGATTAGGGTGCGACTTTGTGGGTTTTGTCCACAAAGTCTTTTATGTAATGGCTGTCCGCATCTCATTAGAGATGCGGATTTCATAAATAAAATTAGAGAATTTTATTATTGTTGCTTTATCATTTCCTTATCAAACATACAAGAAGTTTAAACCATATCATGCTTAACAGGAAATAAATTAGAACGACCTTCCCTCGTGGGGAGTTTTATTGGCCACAAGGGCTAGATAAAAGAACACATAGTCCTAATGAAACAACTCTACTGCTAGAGCTTTATTCGAACGAAGAGTTTTCTAAAAACAACTTCAGTTTCATAAAAACAGAAATAAATCAATACGGGTAAGCACCTACTTGTAATACTTCTTGAGATGCTCCGCATTCCACGAATTTGGTAACTCCTTTCCCCTTAATGTCGCAAGCTTGTAGGCTCCAGCTTTGATGTGATGCAGGACCTGGTAGGGTCCTTCCCAATTGGGGCCAAGTTTGCCCACTTTCTTCCCCGTAGGGTCGACTTTCCTTAGAACTAAATCACCAGCCTGAAAATCCCTTGACCTAACCTGCGCCTCATGGTACTTAACCATTCTTTGCTGGTAGACTGCAACTCTGGCCATTGCTGTTTTCCTTTTTTCTTCCAAGAGATCCAGCTCGGCCCTGAGATCTTCCAGGTTTTCCTGCTGGTCCATGCTCGCTGTTCTGTAGTTGAGGAGTTCAACCTCAATTGGAACTACAACTTCGGCCCCAAATGCAAGAGAATATGGAGTTTCTCCAGTTGCAGTTCGGGGAGTTGTACGGTATGCCCATAGCACGTTGCACAGCTCGTCTGGCCAGGCTCCCTTGGCTTCTCGTAGTCTTTTCTTTATTCCTTTCCTGATAGTTCGGTTTGTCACTTCCACTTGGCCATTAGCCTTCGTGTGAGCCTTTGATGCAAAGTGCACATGTATTCCCTTGGAAACACAGTATTCTTTAAATTGAGTGTTATCGAACTATTTTCCCCTGTCCGTGACTATCACTCGTGGCAAACCAAAACGGCTAATAATGTATTTCCATAAGAAATCAATTGTTACCTCTGCTGTGATTGTGGCCAATGCCTTGGCTTCGACCCACTTCGTAAAGTAATCTACAGCTATGATGGCATGCTGGACCTGCCCTGCTGCCATGGGAAGTGGGCCAATCAGATCTACTCCCCACTGGGCGAATGGCCATGGCCCTTTCATAGGGGTCAAAACAACACGTGGCCCAAGGATGATGTTTGCGAAGAGTTGGCACTTCTCACACTTCTGAACCATTGAGTTGCAATCCTTCTGCATGCTTGGCCAATAGTATCCCAGCCTAAGAAGCTTATAGGCTAACATGCGGCCTCCTTGGTGATCCCCACACACGCCTTGGTGGACTTCCTCCATAACTCGTGTGGATTCTGCCACTGTCAGGCATCGCAGGTATGGCAACGAGAAGCTCCTCCTGTATAACACGTCTCCCATCATCAGGTATTTTGCAGCCCTGATCCTGAGCTGCCTAGCTTTGACTTTGTCATCTGGTAGCGTCCCATTCGTTATGTAATCGACTATGGGAGCAGTCCATGAGTTACTGTAGTCGATGGCTTGCACTTGTGTACTTGGGGTGAAAATGCTAGGGAGCTCTAAGTATCGGATTGGGGCATTCCGTGGGATAGCCTCTTCCCTGGCTGTGGCCAGCTTTGACAAATAATCTGCTTCAACATTGTCTTCCCTTGGGATTCTGACGATGTTAAAGCTTCTAAACGTTGCAACCAGGGACTTTACCTTATCCAAATACTTTTACATTACCTCTTCCTTCACAGTGTATTCTCCTAGGACTTGTCCCACGACCAGCTGCGAATCACTTTTGGCTAGCACATGGCTTGCACCCACGGCCTTGGCCAACTCCAATCCCACGACTAGAGCTTCATATTCTGCCTCGTTGTTGGTGGCTTTGAACTCAAACCTTAGGGCGTAGCTTAGGCGTTGCCCTTTTGGGGATGTTAAAATCAGACCAGCTCCGCTTGCTTCCTTGGTCGTTGATCCGTCAACCTAAAGAATCCAAGGCTTGGGATCTTCCTTGGGGAGCTCCTTTAGTTCCGGATAGGTGTACTCTGCTAGGAAGTCTGCTAGCACTTGTGCTTTAATGGAAGTCCGAGGCTTGTACTCTATATCAAATTCGCCAAGCTCTATTGACCACTGAATTAACCGGCCTGATGTCTCTGGACAATGGAGGACTCTTCGAAGTGGTTGGTCCATGAGTAACTTGATGGGGTGAGCTTGGAAGTATGGCCGTAGCCTTCTGGGTGCTACCACCATTGTAAAGGCTATCTTCTCAGCTCTGGGATACCTCAGCTCAGCTCCTCGTAATGCCCTGCTGGTGTAGTACACTGGGAGCTGCGTCCCCTGTTCTTCCCGTATCAAGACTGCACTGACGGCGTGGGGGGAGACAGCAAGGTATATAAATAGGTGCTCTCCGTCTTGAGTCCTACTCAACAATGGAGGGGATGTGAGATACTTCTTCAGCTGATTAAAAGCTGCTTCTTCGGCAATAGTCCATTCAAAGGCATTTTTCAAAACCTTGAAGAACGCTTGGCACTTGACAATGGATCGCGAGATGAACCTGCTCAGGGCTGCAATACGTCCTATTAGCTTCTGGACCTCCTTAATATTCTGGGGTGAGCGCATAGTTAGGATGGCTTGAATCTTCTCGGGATTGGCTTCGATACCTCTTTGAGACACCATGAAGCCTAAGAATTTTCCAGAGGATATTCCGAACGCACATTTTGTTGAGTTGAGCTTCATTTGATACTTTCTGAGGACTTGGAAGGTTCTTCCAGATCCGTCACATGGTTTAGTGCCTTGGCACTCTTGACCAGCATGTCATCCACATATACCTCTACGTTGCGCCCAATTTGCTGTTTAAACATCTTGTTGACCAGCCTCTGATACGTCGCCCCTGCGTTCTTAAGACCAAAGGGCATCACTTTATAACAGTAGAGCCCCCTGTCGGTGATGAACGATGTCTTCTCTTGGTCTTGCTTGAGCATTTGGATCTAATTGTATCCTGAAAATGCGTCCATGAAGCTTAGGAGTTCGTGCCCTGCTGTGGAATCCACCAAGGAATCAATCCTTGGTAGTGGAAAGCTATCCTTTGGACATGCTTTGTTGAGATCGGTAAAGTCCACGCACATCCTCCATTACCATTGGCTTTCTTTACCATGACCACGTTTGCCAGCCAGTCGGGATAGAGAACTTCTCGGACGGATCCTGCCTGGATGAGCTTGTCTACCTCTTTATCTGCAGCTTCATTCCGTTCCGGGGCAAAGACTCTTTTCTCCTTCTTAACTAGGCAAACTGTGGGATCCACATTCAATTTATGGGTTATGACCCTTGGGTCAATCCCTGGGATGTCATCGTGGGACCATGCAAACACGTCCTTGTTCTTCCTTAGAAATTGTAACAGCTCTGACTTTGCTGCCGTGCTCAGCCCTGCCCCGATTCTCACCGTCTTGCCAGGTTGACCTGGCTCCAGGAGCTCTTCTATGAGCTCTTCCACAGGCTCTCCTTGTTGAAGCTTCTCTTCGTCTCAAGTGTCAAGGCTTTCTATAGTCATGGTAACGTTAGCACCCCTGAGTGAGGTGACATAACATTCCCGCGCTGCTTTCTGATCTCGTCTTACGCACGCTATTCCTGCTGGCGTTGAGAACTTTATCATCAAATGATATGTGGAGATTATTGCCCCGATTTTATTCAGGGTTGTCCTCCCTAATATCGCATTGTATGCGAATGGACAGCTCACCACTATGAAATCTATCATTCGTGTAATTTGGCTTCCTTCCTCTCCCATGGTGACAGGTAAATCTATTTGGCCAGCTGGATAAACGGGCGTACCTGCGAATCCAACCAGCGATGAGGTCATAGGCTAAGTACCTTTCTCTTCCAACCTTGAGTTGATTATAAGCATGGAGGTATAGGATGTCGGCGGAGCTCCCACTGTCTATCAGTACCCTACGTGTAAGGTAATTGGCTACGACAACGGTGATAACCAGTGGGTCGTCGTGAGGAACTTGAACCCCCTTGGCATCTTCTTCTGAAAAAATGATGGGTATTTCCTCCTTCTCTTGGAATTTACTCGGACGGCCAACTGTGTTGACTTCCAAGTGCTCCTCCGTTCTTATTTTCCTCAGGTGAGCTTTTCTAGCATTGCTAGACTCTCCTCCTCCAACAAATCCCCCATGAATGACCTTGATCTCTCCAATGGGACCCGACCGAGGTGCAGCACCATCTCTCCCGTCTTTGTTTGTATCATTCCTCCTAGGTTGCTTCTGGTACTTCTTTGACACAAAACGTTGGAGTCTCCCTCTCTGGATCAACTCCTCAATCTGCTGCTTTAGGTCTATGCAATCATCTGTGTTATGATCATGGTCCTTGTGGAATCTGCAGTACTTATCCTTAGCTCTCTTGTTAGGATCGGATCTCAACTTTTCGGGCCACTTAAGGTCCGGATCGTCTTGGAGGTTGCTGAGGATTTGCTCTGCCGTAGCTATGAGCGCCGTGAACTGCTTATACCGACCTTGAGGCGGTCCTCCTCGCCTTTTAGGGGAAGTTCTCGTGTCTGCCTTCTTATTCTTTGGTTCTCCTCCCGTTTTACGGGTGGAATCTCTTCTTTTCCTGTCAGGTGGTGGAAATTCACCAACCTGCAATGGCCCTGCCTGGGGATCAAAGCCATCACGGGAGCGCCTTGCGTAGACAGCCTCTTCGGCGTTCATGTGCTTCTGTGCTCTGAGCCTGAGCTCCGCTAGGGTTTTAGGTGGTTCTTGGGATAAAAGGTATAGGAACTGTCCTGGGTACAGTCCGACTATATATGCAGTAATACTCATGCTGTCGTCAGCTTCGTCTATTTGGACCACCTCCTTGTTGAACCTGGTGGTGAAGTCTCTTAATGACTCCCATCGTCCTTGTTTTACCGTCAGGAGATGTGTCGCTGGTTTGCCGTAGCGTTGGCCAGCAATAAAGTAGCTTACAAAGCTCGTGCTAAGCTCTTTGAAACTACGTATACTCCCGGGAGGGAGTTTGTTAAACCATGCTTAGGCACTTCCCTTAAGAGTAACAGGAAAAGCTCGACACATGACTTCGTCAGGAACTGCTTGCAGGTGCATCAGCGACTTGTATGTTTCCAAGTGATCCAACGGGTCCGTGGAGCCATTGAATGTTTCCAACTAGGGCATCTTGAACTTCCTTGGAAGAGGGCGCCCCATGACTTCGGAGGTGAAGGGTGAATCTGTATTTTGCACCAACTCTTCTACCGGAGCAAGAGTTTGCGCCTTGACTTGCTTCATTAACCCTTCAATCTGGTTCTGCATCTTGAGAATTACTCCTAGTTCATGTGACGACTTTTCCAAGGGGGGCTTGCTATTCCTCTTTCGGTTTTGGCTTTCCTCCTCACTGGACTCGCTTTCTTCTCTACGATTCTCTTCATCGTGTTGACTGTGTTGTAGATTCAGGATGCTTGGTTCGGAGATTGGCTTGCACAGATTTGCATTTTTATTTGCTCCTGCATTTGAGCAAATGCTTCTGGGGTCATTTGATCATCTCCCGTCTTACTTGCCCTGGCGGCATTAGCCGCTTTTGCTGCCTCTGCTGCTTTGGCTGCCTTTTCAGCGACGGCAGCGGTCTTGGCTGCTCTTGCAGCCTTGGCTGTTTCGGCGGCCTTGGCGGCGGCGGTCTTGTGGCGTCGTCGACGCTCGTTTGCGGGGGGTCTGAAGCCATCGTTGTTCTACTAGATCGGGTATCCACCATGCAAAACTATTCACCGTGAAGGAGAAAGTCGCTTCCCACAGACGGCGCCAGCTGATGAATCAGCTTTGTATCCGGCCCCGGCCTGTTCCTGCAAAGACAACGTAAGAGCTAAAGTCACCGGTATGGTGGCGTGCCAACCACCCTCCGATGCCTAAGTCAGTAGAGAATATGCTGTATGGTGAGAGAATTGAGATTCCCAGGCGTTAATTGGATGTACCTTAGCTGAAGTTCTACCGTCACTTTTATAGGCATTTTGTAGGAGGTTGGGTCCTAATAGGACTGTGTTCCGGGGATTTATCAGTTATCCTTACGGTGAGTGTGGAGTCCTGCCTTAGCTAGGACTCCATACTCATTTAATCTTGGCCGGGAATCGTTATCCTTTATTGGCCGTGATCATCATTGGGATCTTCATGTATATCTTATCCATTTCTTCTCCATTATCCCATGAGTGATATCCTCAACAAGGATAAGCACGTTACGTGAGCGTTGCTTGTCCAGCCTTGGCTGGACTTCTGGGCTCGTCCTTAGATCGTAGCCCAGCTTTGTCTAACGGAGCTAGACCCTAAACTTCAGCTCAGCTCCGTCCTACAGACCGAGCTGGTTGAATTGATGTACTTCTTGCAGATACCTTCAGGAGGGTGCCAAGCGAAGCTAACAGTTTTACTCCCCAGCTCCGCTTCTTTCTCCAGGCTGGGCTTGCCTGGTCTTCCCTACTTATCACTCCCCTAGCGTTATTGATAATTATCCGTGTATAACTACTTATAATCTTAATAATTTTTATTCGATTTGATAAAAAATTGGTTATTTTACATTTTTATTTCTCAATTTTTTTCATAAATAAAAAATAAATACGTGACAGTTGAAGTAGCCTAAAAAATCATTTCAATTTACAAATGTAATGAATTGAAAAACAAAAACCTTATGATATGATAAGTATATGTTTCAATAAAAAACATATATGTCTGTTAAACTGGCCCTCCAATGTCAAAATCCTGGCTCCGCCACTAGGAACATCCACATCGAGACTAAAAGAATATTCACAAAAGAAGCCATGTTTGCATGGAATATGTATTGATAGATGTGACGAATGGAACGTGGGTTTGGGGACATAAGCTTATTGTCAAGCAAGCTAGGTTTTTTTTTTTTTGACCGGCTATAATGCCACGACCAAAACTCTTAGCACCACGACAATCAAACCCACACTGACATATTTACCCTCATTTTCTCTCTCCTGTTCTTTTTTTCACATCTCTCTCATTCATTACAAGAAACCACAAAAAGGTATTCCCAACCCAGATTTTTGTTTACTTCTTTGATCTATCACTTTCCTTATGTCAGCAACTTTAATTTCTTGCAAATTTCGTCCCTCCCTAAAACCCAGATCAAGATCTAAGCATCGAGTCCATATACCTTTCCATCATTTCCCCTTCTCTAAATTCTCATCCTTTATCTTTGTAGCTGCCACCTAAATCCATCAGCACTACCATTGAGAAAGTTTGCTAATTCTTTGGTTTCGAGAGTTCTCCATCTTATTATTCAAAGGTGTTCTGAAAGTAAACCGAACTATTGACGAAAAGTTATTGACTTGGTTAATGGCTGGATTTGTGGCCATGACCTATGCATTGGCGATGCGGCGGGGAAGAATGAGGGGATAATGATAGAGAAAATTGGACGTTGGGTGAGGACTGAGGAGGTACATGGTGATGATAGAGAAAACTCAAAACAGGGCGTGGGGTGGGGAAGGAGGTGCAGAGAGAAAGACCAAAACAGATGAAAATCCAATACAGAGTATTCAATGTTATTGGCGAGGATAAAATTGTCAAGTCAAGTAATTGTTCGTGGCATTATAGGAAGTAGTCGTGGATTTAGCATTAACCTTTTTTTTTTCTTTCTAAAATGGTAGAACTTTGTGATAAAAAGCGCTTATCACCGGATTCCCTCACACACAATTTAACACAAATTTTGATACAAAATCTTAGTCATTGAAATCAATGATTGAGATTAGAATAGTATCTCTCCTCACTTTCCATTTACTCACATGATCCCTCCATCTCTCCTTTCTGCAACGTAAGTTATGTAACACACAAACACCCGCAGGGCTCCGGACCTTATAATCTTGGTTTGCCCCTTTCTCCTTCTCTCTCCCTTCGACCGAGTCGAATGTGTCAAAGCTTGGTTCAGATCTGAAGTTGGGTTATGTGAAATTGCTACAAGAACTTTGACAAAAAAAAAAAGAAGAGGAGTAAATTGCTACAAGAAATGTGCTTCAATTACGAATTTGTTACACTTAACTAAAACGAATTTAAGAATTCTGGTGCTTCATTGCGTAATTACAGAAGTTCCAGTCTATAACCCGTTGTTGGCTTCCGAGAGAAATAGGCAAGTGAATAGAAGTTATAAGCTAACATTTAGTGCTTGTTTGATATGAAAATGAGCATTTGAGTTTGAGTATAAGTGAATGTCCAATTCATCAGGTTATGTGTTATCTTGACTAAGTCACTGATATTTCCTCTTCCTATTACAAATAACTCAGTTGTTGCCTTTGTCTATCACAATTGGTAAAAAAATACCTCTCAGTTCACTGGTATATAACAAGTACCAAATTGATGAACTAAAGCTCTGTATCTTTAACAAAATATAGACAAAGGCCGAGAGAAAGACGTATATATTCGCGAAAAATACCAAATACGACGTTGATAAGTAGGAAAGACATGATACGGCCAGCTCGGTAGAATACGCGGAGCTGGGGAGTGAAAACCCAGCCCCACCAGAAACCCCGTGGGAGACGTCACCAGCAAGTATATCCGGCCCGGCCCGCGAGACGGAGCTGGGTACAGGTTTGGGGACCAGCTCAGAAACCCAGCTAAGGCTGGGCAAACAAAACTCCAGCAACATGTTTATCCCAGATAAACATGTCACTCCATCAGGAACGGTAATCTCATGGGATAATGGAGAAGATACGGATAAGATAGACATCAAACTCCAGAGATAAACCCGGCCAATAAAGGATAATGAATCTAGGCCAAGATCAGAGGAAAATGGAGTCCCAGCTAAGGCAGGACTCCACACTCACCGTTAGGATAATCAATAAATCCCCGGAACACAGTCCTATTAGGACTCGGCCTCCTACAAAATGCCTATAAAAGTGACGGTAGAGCATCAACTAAGGTACGTCCAATTAACGCTCATAAATCTCAATTCTCACACCAAATATCATATTCTCTACTGACTTAGGCATCGGAGGGTGGTTGGCACGCCACCACATCGGTGACTTAAGCGTTTACGTTGTCTTTGCAGGAACAGGTCGGGGCCAAAGACAAAACTGATTCATCAGCTGGCGCCGTCTATGGGAAACGACTTTTTCCTTCACGGTGAATAGTTTTGCATGGTGGATACCCAATCTAGCAGAACAACGATGGCTTCAGACCCCCCGCAAACGGGCGTCGACGACGCCACCAAGATCGCCGCCGCGGTTAGAGCTGCCAAGGCCGCTGCCGTCGCGGAGAAAGCTGCCAAGGCAGCGGAAGCAGCTAAAGCAGCAAAAGCGGCCAACGCCGCCGGGGCAAGTAAGACTGGAGGCGACCAGATTACTCCAGAAGCATTCGCTCAAATGTAGGAGCAAATCAAAACACTAACCCAAGGGTTACAGAACGCGATGCAGGAGAACGCAGCTTTGCGCCTGCAGATCTCCGAACCAAGCATCCTGAACTTACAACACAGTCAAAACGAGCAAGAGAATCACAGAGAAGAAAGCGAGTCCAGTGAGGAGGAAAGCCAAAACCGAAAGAGGAATAGCAAGCCCCCCCTGGAAAAATCGTCCTGAGAGCTAGGGGTGATTCTCAAGATGCAGAATCAGATTGAAGGACTAATGAAGCAAGTCAAGGCACAGACTCCGGCTACTGTGGAAGAGCTGGTGCAGAATACCGATTCACCTTTCACGTCCGAGGTCATGGGGCACCCCCTTCCAAGGAAATTCAAGATGCCTCAGTTGGAAACATTCAATGGCTCCACGGACCCGTTAGATCACTTGGAAACGTACAAGTCCCTGATGCACCTGCAAGCAGTCCCTGACGAAGTCATGTGTCGAGCTTTTCCAGTTACCCTCAAAGGAAGTGCCCGAGCATGGTTTAATAAGCTCCCCCCTGGGAGTTGTGGGCAGCATGCCCTGGAATTTCCGGATTCCAAAGCGCGAGCCTTCGGGAATTTCGTTCCCCGAAGCAAGGGCCCATAATCGAGGGAGCGCGAGCGGAGAAGCAAGTGCTCGAAAATACAGAGTCGCCACCTGGGTTTGAAGGTCTGACACCCAAGGAACCGTATTTCGAAGCACCTGCCGCGCTATTTGACTTTGAAAAAGTGAAGGAACCAGTCCGTCATAACCATATCTGGGTTCGGGAGCCAGGTTACGAGAGGGGAAGGATTTTAAGGCACCCCTCTCGCCCAATCCGGAGATCGGTCTCTACTTAGGCATTTTGAAAATGATTGTGATTCGTCTTCTTCTTAATCAATTTTTAGCCAATTAGGGCGGGGGAACAGTTAATCGGGGATTAAAACTGTAACACGATTTGCAAGATGTGTTATATTCGAGCATGGATGGATGGAATACTTTGAAAATGGGATAAATTCAACCCTCTGATCAGAATATCAGGAACACTGCATAAGGTTTTTAGGCATGCCAACACCATGGCCACCTTTGCATACATGGATCTACATACATGCAAAGAACCATCGCGCAACAGTTCCAAACCCTCGCGCGAGTGTTTGTTCCACCACAGACTGAATTTTGATCCCCTTCTGGGCTCTGGAAGGACCAGTGCTCACCCAGGGGCAAACCAAGCAATTGAATATGTACTGGAAGTTAACTAATTATTACAAATTAACTGAAACAGAAGCCAAATGAATAGAAAGGCAACCCCTAAACAGTGGGGGTGAATAAACAGAGGCTTCAAGCCTTAGCTGCCATGCAAGGGCCATAACTGGAAAATCAAGAACCATCGCACGAGTATTGAGAACACACACGCGAGTGTTCTGACTGGACTTCCAGGAATTGCTTTGCATGTCTGAGGCTCTGAAACATGCTCAGGAGCTTCCTAGAGGCATTCCAAACCAAATATTGCAGTGAAATAAACTAACCATGGCCCTTTTTTATGCAGCACAGTGATCTAAAAGCCCTAACATACTTCAAAACAGTAATAGAAGTATAGAAAGCTGAAAAACCAGGATACCCTTCCCCACAAGGTTGCACTTCACAAAGACACAAACTGTCGCGTGAGTGTTCTAAACCGTCGCGCGAGGGTTCCTAATCACATGCTTCTTGTAACCTTGCTGACTTTAGGGCCAGAACTGGTATTGATTACCAGCCTTGGCCCTGACAGCCCCCCTCAGGGATCAGAACAGAAAGCAGGTAAATGTTTATACCGTTTGCTTGAGTTGGATTGGTTTGAATAAGGTGGTGTAGCTTTGAAAATGAGTGTATGTAGAACACAAGAGTGAGAGAAAAACTGGAGTGGTTGAGGTTTTGTGAGCTTTGTGCTTGAGTTAGTGCAATTTTTGTAACCCTTTAGCTATTGGAAGCATGTGGGGTATTTATTGGGAAATGCATGGGTGGTAGACATGGCCCAAAAATCAGCCAACAATGCTGGTCAATCAGACTTGGTGGAGGAGGCCTCCAACAAGGTGAAAGGAGTGGTTGTGTTAGGAAGAGCCAACCATGCAGTCTACAACAGCTGTGTTGGTGGAAAACGGGGTTCCTCAGGCTTACTAGACCTCTAATCATCACAAAATCCAGCTGGAAATTAAGGATGTGGACAGGAGAGAACACTCGCGTGAGGGTTCCAAATAGTCGCGCGCGAGTTCTACAGATCACGCGAGGGTCAACGGTCAACAAATTGACTTTGACCCACACCTGGCAGAGAACACGCGCGTGAGGGTTCCAAACCCACGAGTGAGGGTCAACTCTGGTATGGGATTTTGACTTAGGGTTTCTGAGGTAAAAAAGGTTCAAGAAGGGCTCCACACACACAAAGCTCAAACCAAGTCTGTTCTAAATCCAATTTCATCATCGGGGAATCAAAAAAAAACCGTAAGTAAACTAATCTGGAAGCCCAGATTGGGGTGTCTACAGTAGCCCCTCTTTGACGGCACTTGGAGCACCATCGACTTGGTACAAGTAACGTCAAAGACGTCTAGACACCCCTCAAGGCAATCTAGAGCAGAACATAGTAAAGTAGACAAGCATACTTACAGAACCTGATCGGTCGAAAGGACGGACGGACCGTCGCTGGGGATGAACATAGAAGTGGACGAATGCATCGTCGCTTGGTGATCGAATTTGGACAGGACAGGCTGTCGCTGCAGATGTGGACGGGATAGGCCGTCGTTGCTGGGGATCAAGCTGTCCTCAGCACAAAGTATTCCAACAAACACGGGTAGGTCGTGTCAGGCAGGTTGAATTCCATCTGTTGGGAATCAGAGCCAATCTCCTTATCAAAGACCATCCGAGACAGAGCAATGAGCCTGCTGGAAGATGTACTTGCGGCTAGACTAAGGGTGATTGTTGTTCGGGATAGGCCAAGACGGACTCTCCTGGGGAACAATCAATTGCGAATGAACGGACCATTGGACGATATTCTGATCGTCGTTGTGGATTGGATGGACGATGTGCTGATCGCCGTTGATGGATGGAAATAGACGATATGGCTGATCGTCGGCGATGACATGGATGATCATCGTGGATTGATTGAAAGAGATGACATGACTGATCATCATTGATGGATTAAAAGAGACGACATGGCTGATCGTCGGCGATGACATGGCTGATCATCGTTGATGGATTCAAAGAGACGACATGGCTGATCGTCGGCGATGACATGGCTGATCATCGTTGAAGGATTTGAGACGACATGGCTGATCGTCGGCGATGACATGGCTGATCATCGTTGATGGTTTGAGGCGACATGGCTGATCGTCGGCGATGACATGGCTGATCATCGTTGAAGGATTTGAGACGACATGGCTGATCGTCGGCGATGACATGGCTGATCATCGTTGAAGGATTGAGACGACATGGCTGATCGTCGGCGATGACATGGCTGATCATCGTTGAAGGATTTGAGACGACATGGCTGATCGTCGGCGATGACATGGCTGATCATCGTTGATGGTTTGAGGCGACATGGCTGATCGTCGGCGATGACATGGCTGATCATCGTTGAAGGATTTGAGACGACATGGTCGATCGTCGGCGATGACATGGCTGATCATCGTTGAAGGATTGAGACGACATGGCTGATCGTCGGCGATGACATGGCTGATCATCGTTGAAGGATTTGAGACGACATGGCTGATCGTCGGCGATGACATGGCTGATCATCGTTGAAGGATTGAGACGACATGGCTGATCGTCGGCGATGACATGGCTGATCATCGTTGAAGGATTTGAGACGACATGGCTGATCGTCGGCGATGACATGGCTGATCATCGTTGATGGATTTGAGACGACATGGCTGATCGTCAGCGATGACATGGCTGATCATCGTTGAAGGATTTGAGACGACATGGCTGATCGTCGGCGATGACATGGCTGATCATCGTTGAAGGATTGAGACGACATGGCTGATCGTCGGCGATGACATGGCTGATCATCGTTGAAGGATTGAGACGACATGGCTGATCGTCGGCGATGACATGGCTGATCATCGTGGATTGATTTTGACAGGACTTGTTGATCGATCTTCAGAATGAACATGCCATCGTGGATCGGACAGGACCGGCTGTTGTTGATGGGAACGGGCGAATCATACTTCAGGATGAACGAGCCGTTGAGAATTTGGACAGGACCGACTGTCGTTGATTGAGATGGGCAGATCAGTGTGCAGAATGATCAAGCCGTTGAAAATTGGACAGGACGGCTGTCATTGTGTTGATCCAAGTTGCACAAGCAGTGGTTATCCTTGATAATAGCATGGATAGAGGCAAGGCATCGCACCGGGAGAAATTGGTGATAATCACGACTGGGCGCCAGGCGAATTTACCACGCGCTAGTACAGTCGCAGTTTGATCGCTGCCATGGAAAATGAGATAAGGAAAGCAGCGTGTGATACTCCTCTCACAGCTGCACTATCCCAAAGAAATGGTTTCGGCTGCAGTTCCAAAAGTGACAAGGCAACAGGCATGATCCCCAACATCCTGATTACTTGCTGCCTTCGATACTAGACAGGCGTGCCTTGACACTTGATAGAATTTTCCTGCTTTAAACATTTGATATACAATATGCAATAATGTGTAAACAAATGCACAACTTGAAAATGCAGATGCAAGCTAAGGGCGGCTCCTAAGAGGATAACGATGCCTAAGGACTACCACTGAGCCTTATTACTGTATTGTCAGTTACTTCTGAGATGCGCACCCAGATAGATAGACATTGAGCGGGCCAGCATGCCCCAGTTGATGTTTCGCAATGAGATTGGGCCCGTGTGCTCATTCTTTGATGCTTGGGCGGATGTGCTAGACAGATATGCTTTGCTTGGCCTTAGGCTAACGTGCCCTTGCTGCTCATGAGATTTCCACAGCTTGTGGATTACAGGAGCTAGGGTAGCACATGTAAAAATTGCACTTTCTAGCCGCTAATATCTAATTTGCATTGACAAGTGACCTGAAGTGACACAGACATGCGCACATGTATAGACTCGCCTAGCTCAAACGAAAAGGGGGAAAGAGTCCCAGGGTACAATGCGAACCCTTAGACACACAGAACACAATGAAATTTTGGGCATTAAGCGGCCAAAACTCACAACATTCCTTAGACAGGTGAAACTGACACTTATGAAAGTGCAAAAGGTACAAAGACCTGTACAAACAAAATTGAGAAAAGCATCTCGACATGACAATTGATTGAAAAACTGGAAAAATGTTGCAAAGATGGACATAAGACGCATATGATGACTCATATAGGCCCGGACTGAAACCGACACCCCCGTGCAGTCACATTAACTCCATATGACTTGCATGGTATGACAAGACTTGGCAAAAGCCCCTGGAACAATATTCGAGGGTAGTAGCAGCATCACGGAGTTGAAAAAGCACGACGCTGAGGTCAACGCCATACCTGCACTGAACTTAGAATAAACTGTGAGCCATTTAGGCTTTTAGCATTTCGTTCTGTTTTTTATGCTTCAAATATTTTTAAGGCTTTATGCTCAACCCGTAATAGAAATAGCAGTTTGCAATAAAATTGAAAGACAAAGGTTTTCCCCCTTCTGGTTCCTCCAATTCAGCTTGATCTGACCTTCTCTGACCTTTGATGTGTACCAAAGCGTCAACCATGGATCCACTCTGATAGAGTGTGACCGAGTCTCGAAGAGAGACTGCCTACGTATCCCAAGCTAGGGAATCAGGTCAGAACGTAGTTCAGGCTAAGGTTCACTCGTGTGTTTACCTCTCCTTTTGCGCTCTAACTTTTGCCTAGTACCGCCCGTTCGGGTCTTCAGTCTAGCGAGCTTTTGAATATTGCCTATTCATTTTTGCCTAGACCCCCTTCATAGGTTTTCGATCTAGCAGGCTGCTCTAACTTTTGCTTGGAACTGCCCACCCTTGGGGTTTTCAGCCCAACGAGCTTCTCTCAGGGAAAAGTAACTTTTGAATTGATCCAGGTTGACCAAGGTTTTGAAATTGTTGCTGTCGAGGTCGACGATCTTTGGCCGTAGCCCCAGATAACATGGCTCTGATGACGCAGGGTTAAGTGTGCTTCAGTTGGAAATGCCTTGCTCCGGGCTGTTTTGTACACTTTCTCAGTGGTACTTGGCAAAACGCTACTATTGCTGCTTTTGAACATGATGCAAGGCCCGGAGCCTTCGGTGCTCTTGCTTTTTGGATTGGCACCCGATAACAGGGGATCTGATGCTTCTTTATCTCAGAATCAATGCGAGGCGTGACTTGATGAGACCACGCCAAGATGTCGATGAATTCTTTGAGCCTGTCTGACCGGGCGCAATGCTCCTTTGGGGCGGTGTTTGGACCAATTTTGAACCTTTTGGGAGGTTATACTTGTCTTTCAAGTTTATTGAAAATTACTTCTTCTTTTAATAGGCTGAGCATGCCTTTTGTCTTCCCTTTCGGCGAGGGAGCACATTTCCTTGGGGATGATCCCATCGAAAACTATCCCTTCGTCGTCGGGGTCGACACAGTTTATTCAAACGCTAGCGAAGTACTTAAAAGCAGAATAATGCATATCATAAAAACCCACGGGGTTTGCCAAGTATAGTAGACTCGAAACTTGAAACAAAAGCTACGACGTGAAGGGCCAAGAGGCACAGCCTCCGACTCAGAGCTAGGCTAGACAAACGCAAAAGACTCTGTGTCAGACTCAAATATATCGCCAATGCAAATTAGACGCGGTTTTGAAAATGCAACTGTTAAAAAGCTACCCCTAGCTTCCCACAAAAGGAGGTAGGATCCAGCGGATGTCAGGCCCAAGCAACAGCACTTCGGCTTCTTCAGCTTCTTCAACCAAACCTACTTGATGCTCCTTTGATGAATGGACCTAAGTCAGTCGGTCCTCTCATTTGCAAGCCCCTGATCACTGTCAATCCAGATGTCAGCAGTGAAAACCTCATTCACACAAACAGCGGCCAGCAGGCTGTCCTCAGGCTGGGACGGGATGGATGTAGCTGGCTTGGAGTTCGGGTTGATTTGCATAGAGTTGATAATTTTCTGACCAACCAGAGGGTCAGACCCGTGTTGAGGCAAGGGGTTGGAAATGACGTTGGGCTTTGATGGAACTTGAAACGTGCCATTGTCAATTAGGTCTTGTATCTCGTGTCGGAGACGATAGCACTTATCAGTGAGATGGCCAGACATTTGGTGGAAGGCACAGAAATGATTGGCATTGTAGTTGGCCGGTAGGACTTTGGGTGGGGAAGTTGAGGTCAATGGCTTGAGATGCCCATATTGAAAAAGCTGCTCCATTACTGCAGATAGAGATGCCTCGAAGACAGAGAAACTCCGGGGTTGGGTTCGAGCTCGGATGCTTTGAGTGTTTTGATGTTGGTTGGTATCGACTGTTGATGGAGGTGGGGTTGTGATAATACCACAATCGATGAGATCTTGAACAGCATGTCGAAGCCAGAAGCAGGCATTGGTAGAATGGCCAGGCATTTGATGGTAGGTGCAATAGAGGTTATATTTGAAGTTGGCGGAGGGATTCTTGGGTAATGAAGTTGGATTGAGGGGTTTGATGGAACCAGCATCAAGGAGCTTCTCATAAACCGAAGCCAAAGGTGCTGCGAAACATGAAAAAGTCCTCGGTTGGTTCTGGCGACCGGATTGAGAATTCAAAGCAGGACCCCTATTTGCTTTGCAGTTGCAACACATGTCCTTATCAACAGGTTGCATTGTTTTGCCTTTGGGGCTGAATTCATCACTAAGCATGTCTTCCCCTTTGGCAATGGCTTTGAACAAGGAATCAACATCCTCCTTCGAATGAGTCCTGGCCTCATGAAACTCGGCCAGGTCCTTGAACATGTCTCCTGAGCACAGCTTGACTCCAACCGTTGGAGGGTGGTAGACTTGAGAAGGTTCCTTGACTAGCCCCATATCTAGCTGCGAGGCTGTGGAGGTAACGAGGCCAACGAGTCCCTGAACCATAATCATTTGTTTGTCCATCTTGTGACCTAATTCCTCTACAGCTTTCTTGAGCTCAGCCAGCTCCATTTGTGCTGCCATTCTGGATTGATGAATGAGGAAGGTGATATGATCTTGGAAGCGAAGGTGTAACAGCCCCAACAGACTCTCCCAAGTAGGTTTGGCTCTTCTTTTCAGTACTCTCTTGCTCGGTGCAAAGGCTTTGATCTAGACAGTAAAGTAAGTGAAAGCTCAGTGGCGTTCCTGCAGCAATTGGAATGCAATGCACACGTTGTTGTCGGTGTCAACCTTAGACTCTAGGACTAGAGACAAGTCTGTCTCATGATGTTCGGACACTGCCAAAATCCTCAGATTTCTTTTCGAGGGTGTATCCTTTGGATAGATCAGGCTGATCCTAAGAGATGTCAAAACAAACTAAGTCTTCGACTAGTCCCTTTTGAAGATTCGACTTTGAACTTGGAACAACTCGGTATTGATGGCGTGACACCTTTACCGGGGTGGCTTCAGCGACAACGCGCGTTAACCGGGCGGTGTACGTGCTTAGCAAGATAACCAAAATGACATCAATATCATGACATCAACACTTTGTGGTTCCTTATTTTTGGTTGAATCTTCAACTGGGCATGAGCCAAGGATTTAATAAGGTTTGATTTCCCAAAGTCTCGCTGATCTAAGGACTTTGAAAATTTACATGCACCATCGAGATGCACGACTCTTCATCGGGTCTAGCAGCGTCCAAATTAGCATAAGACAGACTCGATAGCGAGAGACAACCTAGAAGCCGCCCTAAACATGCTCCTACGCAAAACAACATGTATGTGTGTATAGTTCCAGAGACGAGTTTGTCTCACGAATTTCAGACGTTGCCGAAATCCTCAGAATTCTTTTCGGCGATGTGTCCCCATGTAGATCGACAGATCCTAAAAGATGTCAAAATAGACTAAATCTTCGTCTAGTCCCTTTTGAAGATTTAACTTTGAATTAGAAACAACTTGGCATTGATGACATGGCACCTTAACCTTGAACAACGTGGTGTATAGTGACAACGCACTTCAACCCGGGTGGCGCCGGTGACACAGCATCAATACTTTGTTGTTCCTTATTGTCGGTTGAATCCTTAATCAGGCATGAGCCGAGGATTTAGCAAATTTTGATTTCTCAAAGTCTCATTGAACTAAGGACTTTGCGATTGATAACGAACATTCGACAGAATGAACGACTCCTCATCGGGTCCAACAACGTCTCAGACAGCGTAAGACAAACTTGAAAGAAAGAACTGCCCTAAGCATGCTCCTATGCAAAATGACATGTATGTACAGTGCATGCGATAGGGAAAGCAATAACACGTAGACAGTATATGGGGTTAGATGCATTTAGATCCTACCCTGCAGGTTCCTGTCTTAGTTTGGAAAGTTCTAATGCTTTGTATATGCAAAGGCCGGTTTTGGTTCGTAATGGGTTCCTCGGACTAGGGCCACAGATATACCTCCCGTTGCCCGCGATTCGCAGAGCAACAGTCAAACGGTAGCATGACCCATCATCGTCGAAGGTTGTTAGTCGTTCGGGGCCCCCGGACTCCGGTAAACCGTGCCGAATTGCCAAAACGATCCAACGAGGCTTATCCCACATCGATGCAAATGAAATGCTAGAAATTGATCAAAAGAAGAAGAATCACAATTTTGCAAAATGCCTTTTCAAATTTGGCTCACTTTATTTAGTCCATCTTTAGAGGAAACTACGCAAGTGAACAATCGAAAAAGTCCCAGATCAGATTGGCCGGACACGAGGTCCTGTTAAATCACCATTCCAACCTTCGGCAGCGCGAAGCTCACCGTTTTGACAGACTTTTTAGGGATTGTTCACAAACGTATTAAACTCTAAGTGTGGATTAATATTGGTTCGATTATCCCCAGCAGAGTCGCCACTATGGGCAGCATGCCCTGGAATTTCCGGATTCCAAAGCGCGAGCCTTCGGGAATTTCGTTCCCCGAAGCAAGGGCCCATAATCGAGGGAGCGCGAGCGGAGAAGCAAGCGCTCGAAAATACAGAGTCGCCACCTGGGTTTGAAGGTCTGACACCCAAGGAACCGTATTTCGAAGCACCTGCCGCGCTATTTGATTTTGAAAAAGTGAAGGAACCCGTCCGTCATAACCATATCTGGGTTCGGGAGCCAGGTTACGAGAGGGAAAGGGTTTTAAGGCACCCCTCTCGCCCAATCCGGAGATCGGTCTCTACTTAGGCATTTTGAAAATGATTGTGATTCGTCTTCTTCTTAATCAATTTTTAGCCAATTAGGGCGGGGGAACAGTTAATCGGGGATTAAAACTGTAACACGATTTGCAAGATGTGTTATATTCGAGCATGGATGGATGGAATACTTTGAAAATGGGATAAATTCAACCCTCTGATCAGAATATCAGGAACACTGCATAAGGTTTTTAGGCATGCCAACACCATGGCCACCTTTGCATACATGGATCTACATACATGCAAAGAACCATCACACGACACTAAACACTCTCGCGAGTGTTTGTTCCACCACAGATCGAATTTTGATCCCCTTCAGGCTCTGGAAGGACCAGTGCTCACCCAGGGCAAACCAAGCAATTGAATATGTACTGGAAGTTAACTAATTATTACAAATTAAGCCAAGCGAAAGCCAAACAAAAAGGCAACCCCTAAACAGTAGGGGTGAATAAACAGAGGCTTCAAGCCTTAGCTGCCATGCAAGGGCCATAACTAAAATCAAGAACCATCGCGTGAGTATTGAGAACACACACGCGAGTGTTCTGACGGACTTCCAGGAATTGCTTTGCATGTCTGAGGCTCTGAAACATGCTCAGGAGCTTCCCAGAGGCATTCCAAACCAAATATTGCAGTGAAATAAACTAACCATGGCCCTTTTTTTTTTCCAGCACAGTGATCTAAAAGCCCTAACATACTTCAAAACAGTAATAGAAGTATAGAAAGCTGAAAAACCAGGATACCCTTCCCCACAAGGTTGCACTTCACAAAGACACAAACTGTCACGTGAGTGTTCTAAACCGTCGCGCGAGGGTTCCTAATCACATGCTTCTTGTAACCTTGCTGACTTTAGGGCCAGAACTGGTATTGATTACCAGCCTTGGCCCTGACAGCCCCCCTCAGGGATCAGAACAGAAAGCAGGTAAATGTTTATACCTTTTGCTTGAGTTGGATTGGTTTGAATAAGGTGGTGTAGCTTTGAAAATGAGTGTATGTAGAGCACAAGAGTGAGAGAAGAACTAGAGTGGTTGAGGTTTTGTGAGCTTTGTGCTTGAGTTAGTGCAATTTTTGTAACCCTTTAGCTATTGGAAGCATGGGGGGTATTTATAGGGAAATGCATGGGTGGTAGACATGGCCCAAAAATCAGCCAACAAGGCTGGTCAATCAGACTTGGTGGAGAAGGCCTCCAACAAGGTGAAAGGAGTGGTTGTGTTGGGAAGAGCCAACCATGCAGTCTACAACAGCTGTGCTGGTGGAAAACGGGGTTCCTCAGGCTTACTAGACCTCTAATCATCACAAAATCCAGCTGGAAATTAAGGATGGGGACAGGAGAGAACACTCGCGTGAGGGTTCCAAACAGTCGCGCGCGAGTTCTACAGATCACGCGAGGGTCAACGGTCAACAAATTGACTTTGACCCACACCTGGCAGAGAACACGCGCGTGAGGGTTCCAAACCCACGCGTGAGGGTCAACTCTGGTCTGGGATTTTGACTTAGGGTTTCTAAGGTAAAAAAGGTTCAAGAAGGGCTCCACACACACAAAGCTCAAGCCATTCCAAACTCAAGTCTGTTCTAAATCCAATTTCATCATCGGGGAATCAAAAAAAAACCGTAAGTAAACTAATCTGGATGCCCAGATTGGGGTGTCTACAGGAGTATATGCAGTTTCAAGGAGCTTAGCACAAGCTTTGTAAGCTACTTCATTGCCGGCCAACGCTACGGCAAACCAGCAACACATCTTCTGACGGTGAAACAAGGACGATGGGAATCATTGAGAGACTTCACCACCAGGTTTAACAAGGACGTGGTCCAGATAGACGAAGCTGATGACAGCGTGAGCATAACTACGTACATAGCCGGGCTGTACCCATGACAGTTCCTATACCTTTTATCTCAAGAACCCCGTAAGACCCTAGCAGAGCTCATGCTTAGAGCACAGAAGCACATGAACGTCGAGGAAGCTGTTTACGCAAGGCGTACTCGTGATGGCTTCGATCCCCAAGCAGGGCCATCACAAGTTGGAAAATTCCCACCACCTGATAGAAAGAGAAAAGACTCCACCCGCAGAACGGGAGGGGAACCGAAGAATAAGAAGGTAGATTCAAGAACTTCCCCTAAAAGGGGAGGGGGACCGCCCCAAGGCCGGTACAAACAGTTCACTCCGCTCATCGCGACGGTAGAGCAAATCCTCAGCAACCTCCAAGACGATCCAGACCTCAAGTGGCCTGGAAAGTTGAGGTCCGATCCAAGCAAAAGAGCTAAAGATAAATACTACAGATTCCATAAGGACCACAGTCACAACACGGATGATTGCATACATCTAAAGCAGCAAATCGAGGAGTTGATTCAAAGAGGGAGACTTCAGCGTTTTGTATCAAAGAAGTACCAGAAACAACCCAGGCGGGATGATACAAACAAAGACGGAAGAGATAATGCTGCACCTCGATCGGCTCCCATAGGAGAGATCAAGGTCATCCATGGAGGGTTTGCTGGAGGAGGAGAATCCAACAATGCCAGGAAGGCTCACCTGAGGAAATTAAGGACAGAGGAATACTTGGAAGTTAACACGGTTGGCCGTCCAAACAAGTTCCAAAAGACGGAGGAAATACCCATAATTTTCTCAGAAGAAGATGCTAAGGGGGTTCAGGTTCCTCACGATGACCCCTTAGTTATCACCGTTGTCGTGGCCAACTACCTCACCCGAAGGGTGCTGATAGACAGCGGAAGCTGTGCCGACATCTTGTATCTCCATGCTTATGATCAACTCAAGGTCGGAAGAGAAAGGCTAAGGCCTATGACTTCACCCCTGGTGGGATTCGCAGGTACGCCCGTCTACCCTGTTGGCCAAATAGCCCTACTTGTCACCATGGGAGAGGAAGGAAGCCAGGTAACACGAATGATAGACTTCATAGTGGTGAGCTGTCCTTCTGCGTACAATGCAATATTGGGGAGAACAACCCTGAATAAAATCGGGGCAATAATCTCCACATGTCACTTGATGATAAAGTTCCCAACGCCAGCAGGGATAGCATGTGTAAAAGGAGATCAGAAGGCGGCACGGGAGTGCTATGTCACCTCACTCAAAGGTGCTAACGTTACCATGACTATAGAAAGCCTCGACACTCGAGATGAAGAAAAGCTTCAACAAGGAGAACCTGTGGAAGAGCTCATAGAAGAGCTCCTGGAGCCTGGCCAACCTGGCAGGACAGTGAGAATCGGAGCAGGACTGAGCTCAGTAGCAAGGACGGAGCTGTTGCAATTTCTAAGGAAGAACAGGGATGTGTTTGCATGGTCCCGCGAGGACATCCCGGGAATTGACCCAAGGGTCATAACCCATAAGTTAAATGTGGATCCCACGGTTCGTCCAGTTAAGCAGAAGAAAAGAGTCTTTGCTCCGGAGCGGAACGAAGCTGCAGCTAAGGAAGTAGACAAGCTCGTCCAAGCAGGATCCATCCGAGAGGTTCTCTACCCCGACTGGCTGGCAAATGTGGTCATGGTAAAGAAAGCCAATGGCAAATGGAGAATGTGCGTTGACTTTACCGATCTCAATAAAGCGTGTCCAAAGGATAGTTTTCCGCTGCCAAGGATTGATTCCCTGGTAGACTCTACAGCGGGGCATGAACTCCTAAGCTTCATGGACGCATTTTCAGGGTACAATCAGATCCAAATGCTCAAGCAAGATCAAGATCAAGAAAAGACGTCGTTCATCACCGACAGGGGGCTCTACTGTTATAAAGTGATGCCCTTCGGTCTTAAGAACGCCGGCGCGACATATCAAAGGCTGGTCAACAAAATGTTTAAGCACCAAATTGGGCGCAATGTAGAGGTGTATGTAGACGACATGCTGGTCAAAAGTGCCAAGGCACTACACCATGTGGCGGATCTGGAGGAAACCTTCCAAGTCCTCAGAATATACCAAATGAAGCTCAACTCAACAAAATGCGCATTCGGGATATCCTCAGGAAAATTCTTGGGCTTCATGGTGTCTTAAAGAGGTATCGAGGCCGACCCTGAGAAGATCCAGGCCATCCTCACCATGCGCTCGCCCAAGAACATTAAGGAGGTCCAGAAGCTAACAGGACGCGTAGCGGCCCTGAGTAGGTTCATCTCACGAGCTACAGATAAGTGCCAAATGTTCTTCAAGGTTCTGAAAAAAGCCTTTGAATGGACTGCAGCCGAAGAAGCAGCTTTCAATCAATTGAAGGAGTACCTTGCCTTGCCCCCGCTGCTAAGCAGAATGCAAGATGGAGAGGATCTCTTCCTATACCTTGTAGTTTCTCCCCACGCCGTTAGTGCGGTCCTGATACGGGAGGAACAGGGGACGCAGCTCCCAGTGTATTACACCAGCAGGGCGCCAAGAGGAGCTGAGCTGCGGTATCCCAGAGCTGAGAAGATAGCTTTTGCAATGGTGATAGCAGCCAAAAGCCTACGACCCTACTTCTAAGCTCACCGCATCAAAGTACTCACAGACCAGCCACTTCGAAGGGTTCTCCATTGCCCAGAGACATCAGGCCAGTTAATCCAATGGTCAATAGAGCTTGGCGAGTTCGACATAGAGTACAAGCCTCGGACTGCCATCAAGGCACAAGTGCTGGCAGACTTTTTAGCAGAGTATACGTATCCGGAACCGGAGGAGCATCCCAAAGAGGATCCCAAGCCATGGATTCTCCAGGTTGACGGATCAACGACCAGGGAGGCAAGCGGAGCTGGTCTGATCTTAACATCCCCAAAAGGACAACGCCTGAGCTATGCCCTTAGGTTTGAGTTTAAGGCAACCAATAACGAGGCGGAATATGAAGCCCTCGTCGTGGGACTGGAATTGGCCAAGGCCGTGGGTGCTAGCCATGTGCTAGCCAAGAGTGATTCGCAGTTAGTCGTGGGACAAGTCCTGGGGGAATACACTGTGAAAGAAGAAGTAATGCAGAAGTATCTGGACAAAGTAAAGTCCCTGGTTGCAACATTCCAAAGTTTTAGCATCATCAGAATCCCAGGGAAGATAACGTTGAAGCAGATTACCTGTCAAAGCTGGCCACGGCTAGGGAAGAGACTATTCCATGGAATGCCCCAGTCCGATATTTAGAGCTCCCGAGTATCTTCGCCCCAGGTCCACAAGTACAAGCCATTGACTACAGCAACTCATGGACTGCTCCTATAGTTGATTATATAACGAATGGAACGTTACCAGATGACAAGGTCAAAGCTAGGCAGCTCAGGATTAGAGCTGCAAAATACCTGATGATGGGAGATGTGTTGTATAGGAGAAGCTTCTCGCTGCCATACCTGAGATGCCTAACAGTAGCAGAATCCACACGAGCTATGGAGGAAGTACACCAAGGCGTATGTGGGGACCACCAAGGAGGCCGGATGCTAGCTTATAAGCTTCTCAGGTTGGGATATTATTGGCCAACCATGCAGAAAGATTGCAACCTGATGGTTCAGAAGTGTGAGAAGTGTCAACTCTTCACAAACATCATTCATGGGCCACCTACGGTTTTAACCCCAATGAAAGGGCCATGGCCATTCGCCCAATGGGGAGTAGATCTAATTGGCCCACTTCCCATGGCAGCAGGACAGGTCCAGCATGCCATCATAGCTGTAGACTACTTTACAAAATGGGTCGAAGCCAAGGCATTGGCCACAATTACAACAGAGGTAACAATTGATTTTCTGTGGAAATTCATTATTAGCCGTTTTGGTTTGCCACGAGTGATAGTTACAGACAGGGGAAAGCAATTTGATAATGCCCAGTTCAAAGACTACTGTGTTTCCAAGGGAATACACGTGCACTTTGCATCCAAAGCTCATCCGAAAGCCAACGGCCAAGTGGAAGTAACAAACCGAACCATCAAGAAAGGAATTAAGAAGAGGCTGCGAGAAGCCAAAGGTGCATGGCCAAACGAGCTCTACAATGTGCTATGGGCATACCGTACAACGCCCCGAACTGCAACAGGAGAAACTCCATATTCTCTTGCATTTGGGGCTGTGGTTGTAGTTCCAATTGAGGTTGAACTCCTCAACTACAGAACGGCCAGCATGGACCAGCAGGAAAACCTGGAAGTTCTCAGGGCCGAACTGGATCTCTTGGAAGAAAGAAGGGATACAGCCATGGCCAAAGTAGCAGTCTACCAACAAAGAATGATCAAGTATCATGAGGCGCAAGTTAAGCCTAGGGATTTTCAGGCTGGTGACTTAGTTCTAAGGAAAGTCGACCCCACCGGGAAAAAGGTGGGCAAACTTGGCCCGAATTGGGAAGGACCTTACCAGGTCTTGCATCATATCAAAGCTGGAGCATACAAACTTGCGACCCTAAGGGGAAAGGAGTTACCAAATTCATGGAATGCAGAGCACCTCAAGAAATATTACAAGTAGGTGCTTGTCAATTTTCATTTGTTTCTGTTTTTAGGAAATCGAAGCTGTTTTTAGAGAACTCTTCGTTTAAATAAAGCTCTAGTACTTGAGTTGTTTTAAGGCTATGCGTTCTTTTATCTAGCCCTAGAGGCCAATAAACCCCCTACGAGGGACAATTGTTTGAGTTTATTTCCTATTGAAGCATGATATGGTTTACGTTTCCTGTATGCATGATAAGGAAAACATACAACAACAAAAATAAAATTCTTAAATTTTATTTATTAAATCCACACCTCTAAAGAGATGTGGATACCCATTACATGAAAGACTTCGTGGACAAAACCCACGAAGTCGCAACCTAATCACTATTGCCCTCCCTTGGAGGGGAAGGAACTGGCGGCGGTGGCTGCCCTTGAAAAGTTGTCAACTGTTCCCAGTTGGCTATCAGCACCATGCGGACCGTCTTCTCCATGACGGAGACTGACTCCGTCATGGCCTCCATTTTGGCCGTAAGGCCAGCCACGGCGACCTTCAAACCCTGCAATTCTTGACAT
The DNA here is from genome assembly GCA_025413875.1 of Rhododendron molle. Classification (NCBI taxonomy): domain Eukaryota; kingdom Viridiplantae; phylum Streptophyta; class Magnoliopsida; order Ericales; family Ericaceae; genus Rhododendron; species Rhododendron molle. The sequence goes on from CM046397.1 coordinate 22,515,651, forward strand.
AACTTGTAGATTCTTCGTTGTTTGCCATTGTAAAGTAGAAGTGCAGAATGGGGAGTGGTTAAACACGAACTGTTGGTATTTATAGCATAATGGGACGGTTCATAAACCGCTTGCTAAGCCAATCAGCATAATCACCATTAAAAACCGCACTTAAAATGGCCACCTCAACCGCTTAGAGTAATGGGTAGTTACAATCCCAGTCACCTCGAGCAGTTGAAACGAACGCCTTTTGGAAATGCACGGTCCTCATCCCAAAGCAAACCTCACACGTCTTGCTAAGCTGTATTACTTTACAGTCCTATTTGGTAGACCTAAAGAATACCCTACGGAAATTTAAGTAAGTGTATTAATTCTTTGGAAATCAAACCAATTATACACTTGGGGGAGCGGAAATGTCACCTCCTCAATAGACGTAGCAAGGCTATGCACATTAAACAGCTCAGGAGAAATCCCCAAGCTCAAAAGACGTAGCACGCCTCTGCAAACCATAGAGCTCTGGACAAATTGCCAAGCTCAATATGTGTAGCACGACTACTTTATCTACGGAATCACTGCTCACCCACTTAATCCCCACGGGACGTATCAATAAGTGTCTCAATGGCTTGGACGCAAGCCCTTAATACACTTAGGGGAGTAACAGGCATAGTAAGCTTGAGAAACATATTCCAGGTTTAACTATGCATAAGAAGAGGCTAAGGAAAATTTCCGACCTCATGGTTAAATTGTTCAAGCGAACAAATTTTCAAACAAACATAGCACAGCTATGTAATGGAAAATTCAGAATAGGCCAAATACAAGTATTTGGCCAAACTATGATAAAAGTAGAAATCAGCATGCATATGCATCAAAATTGCAATAAAATTTGGCCAAACTATGCTTTTGGCTAAAATTCAGCATCTGCCATGTCATTAAGCTAAGAGCCCCTACAGGGCTCTCAAGAAACGTGACCTCAAAGAGATCATCCTTGTCCGTCGATAAAGCAAAGCTTCAAAAATCATCCAAACAGGAGTTAAGGCCACTCCTAAGCTAGCACAAAAGTACGAAAGTATTGAAAAGTGTTAATTACAAGACCCAGCAAATCAAATGTTTTTATGGGCCAATCAAAGGCCCAGGAGGGTGTCATCAATTGTCTGCCCGTCACCAGATGATGGGCCAGGAGGTATTGCAGCAAGGATTGGTGCGTCAAGGGAAACCTTTTCTAGAGTCTGGAGGAGGGATGCAAGGGAAGAGCTCGGGACAGATGCATCCTTGGATACGGCATCATCGGCTTCATCCTCTCCCTTCTGCCCCCCGTCAAAGCATGAGGGCCCCTCTTCATCGTCAACCTCAAACTTGGAAAAATCCAAATTTGGAAAAGCAGCGGCCGCCTGACTCCTCATGGCTTCAAACCCATCAAAGTATTGCTGGGTGACGTCTTGACGGTATTTTGGAGACTGAAGGAAGAGTTCGATGGCTTCCTTGCGAGCATTCTTCACCTTTTCCAGCATCCCCATGCCCATAACTTTTTGCTTCTCCAGCTCTTTGCTCATTTCAGAAATCTTCTGCTCCAAACTCTGAGCAGTAGCCACGGCTGTGTCCCTTTCTTCCTCCAAGCCCCTTTTCGACTTAAGAGTCGCGTCTCTCTCATTTGTCACCTTCTGCAGCTCCGCAGCCATAGAAGCGCCTTGCTTTGTGAGTTGGAGGTTGGCTTCAGTAAGGGTGACCACCTGCTTCCCCAAGCTATGGCTTTGGGAAGCAAGGTAACAGCCACGAGCCATAGCTTGTAGTAGAGGAAGAAAAGGGTCAGTAAGGAAATAACAAGTATTCAAGTTGACAAAAAATGGGAAGAAGGGGAATACCATGGCCCGCTCGACCAGCATATGCTCCCCCACTGACTGAGAGACATCTCCGCCATTGAATCCTCATCAGCTGCGCTCAAAAACCCGGAAGCACGCTCTAAAGCATACTGGAAATTACCCAATGTGGAAGGGCCAACATAAATTTTTGCCTTTTTGGTTGGTGGGGTGCCCACCACAACACCACCCTTCCCTTTTCTCTTAGACTTCTCTTGTTCCCCCTCAGCAGACGGCTCAACCACTAAGTCAATAGGAGGAATGACAGAAAGATCAGCTTCCAGAAAGCTATCCACACATAACTCCTTCTGCAGACGGGAACTCTTCCTTTTCGTGGCTACGGCCCCAGGTGTTTGCTGGGCCCTCTCAGCTTTCAGTTGGGCCAACAAGGCTTTGTCCATTTTAGGTGCCATGGCTTCGTCTTCGCTTTCCTTTTCTGAAAAGAAAAGAAAGAAGCAATAAAATGTCAGTTAAAAATATGGAACCAAGCAAGAAAGAGAAACTACCTCTTAAAAGTGCTAAGGCCTCACGGGTAGTCTCTGGGCCCAGGAGGTAAGTAGCCAACGACTCTGGAGTCACAAGTAGATCCCAAGTATGAACCGAGTGGCTCCTGGCCTGCTGCAGCTCCGCTTCTAGGGCAGGGCTCAATGGGAATGTTCCTCTGGCTACAAAGGTAAGGAGGAATTCATCAAGATATGAATGAAGTTCATAAAAGCAACAGGATCAAAGAAAAACAAGCAGCTTACAATTGGAGATGGGGACCCCCACCTATTGGGGATCCGAGGGACATACGATCCAACCTCCCAATTCGGAAGTTCCCAACTGTCACCTCCAACGAAAAAGAACTTGTCTTTCCAGTTCTTACTCGTTGAAGGGAGCTCCGTAACTAGCTCCCCCTCACCTGCTCTCTTCGCAAAATAATACCACCCAACTCCACCAGGAGCCTCCTTAACAGAAAATTGGTTGAGAAAGGGCCCCTTTGTCAATGTAATCTGGCCATCCGACATCGCCCCCCACAGTGCCGCACAACCGATTAGGAGACATTAGGAATTGGGGACGATTTGGCCAGGGGCCAGGCCAAGAAAGCTCAAAATATCCCTCACCACGGTTGGAAAAGGAAGCCTCAAGCCTCCCTCCAAAGCCCCAACATAGAGGCAAGCCTCATTCTCAAAGAAGGAGCACGCTCGTTCGGTCCCAGAGGGTTTCCGAAGAGAAACGGATGGTGGAATAGAATACCTAACCCTAAGAATGGCCAGTTCTTCATTCGTGATTGTGGAGGGAATGGTAGAGGCCGAGAAAGTGGGGACCCGGTGCGGACCCCTCAATAAAGGTGCAGGCGGCGATGCGGGTTTAACGTTGCTCGACTGACCCTTGTCAGGCGAGACCCTAATAATACTACTCCGACGTAGAGAACTCTTCTCTTCCGCCATCAACTCCTCGCCTTGAAGAATCGAAGAAAAGTTTATGAAACCCTCGGACATTAGGGATCCTACCAGAAATTTGGGGTAAAGACGCACCGAAAGGTAAAAGAGCTCTCGGTAAACCCTGTTTTGAAGAACAAGGGAGTAAGGTGCAAAACCCTCAATAACAGGGGAATGTAAGTTGATACAGGAAAAGCCGATTAACCTAGCACAAATAAACTCCCCGGGAGCGACCCACGTTGGGTCTGAGATTTCCACGCTGGATGGAGAATCCAATGTAAAAGAAGAACAACAGCAAGAAGAGCGAGACGTACCTATAGGGAATGGGCACTAAACACAATGGCGGAGGAGGAACCACGGAAAAACCTCACAGCAAAGATCGTCTGGGTGAACTCTGATGCTTCTCTAAAGAAGAGAGGATCAAAAGCAATAAGAAGCCTAAACGATCAGCATTAATCCCGAGAAAGGCTCCTCGATCCTCGTCGTCCACCTTCTGGCGCCAGGGGAGTCGAGATTTAGACACCTGGCCCACAAAGCGACCCATGCATTTAAAACTGCCCACAAAAGTAAAAAGCGGTAACCGCCATGCAGCATTAGTATATGTTCCCAACCTCCAAACCAGAGCTGTAGCTTGAAAACAGGGGAGTACCTGATAAGTAGGAAAGACATGATACGGCCAGCTCGGTAGAATACGCGAAGCTAGGGAGTGAAAACCCAGCCCCACCAGAAACCCCGTGGGAGTCGTCACCAGCAAGTATATCCGGCCCGGCCCGCGAGACGGAGCTGGGTACAGGTTTGGGGACCAGCTCAGAAACCCAGCTAAGGCTGGGCAAACAAAACTCCAGCAACATGTTTATCCCAGATAAACATGTCACTACATCAGGAACGGTAATCTCATGGGATAATGGAGAAGATACGGATAAGATAGACATCAAACTCCAGAGATAAACCCGGCTAATAAAGGATAATGAATCTAGGCCAAGATCAGAGGAAAATGGAGTCCCAGCTAAGGCAGGACTCCACACTCACCGTTAGGATAATCAATAAATCCCCGGAACACAGTCCTATTAGGACTCGGCCTCCTACAAATGCCTATAAAAGTGACGGTAGAGCATCAACTAAGGTACGTCCAATTAACGCTCATAAATCTCAATTCTCTCACCAAATATCATATTCTCTAGTGACTTAGGCATCGGAGGGTGGTTGGCACGCCACCACACCGGTGACTTAAGCGTTTACGTTGTCTTTGCAGGAACAGGTCGGGGCCAAAGACAAAGCTGATTCATCAGACGTATATTTGGCTGGGAAAAATATGCAATATTCTCGGCCTCTAGAATATGCAATATTAACGTGTATATATTATAACTTTGAAACCCTTTTCTTTTTTTCCCTTTTCTGGAAGTTTTTCTTTTTTTCTTCAGTGATTAGGACAGTGGTTCAAAAAAAGCCCTTTTTTGGGTTCGAGTAAATGCATAGATTGATCTTCGAGAGAGAGAGAGATAGGTTCGAATCGGTAAAAAAGCCCTAATTTTTGCTGATTTCAAAGCAGCCAAAAAAGCCCTAACCGGATTTTGAGAGAGAGAGAGAGATACCTTGGTGTATCCTTAGAATCGCATAAGATTTCTGGCTTCAATCGTCGTCGTTCTCTTCTTCGTTTTCCCTTCCTCTGGTTCACGTCGCGTCTTTCTCCCTCTCTCTTTCTCTCGCTCTCTCTCTCTCACGCGTGAGCCATGGTATGAAAAGAAGGGGGGAAGTGTGAGGGTTTTAGGGGGAAAGTGTAATTACTCGCGTTTTTATTGCCTTCTCTTTTCCTAGCCGTTGGATTAACTCCAACGGCTCATAACGGCTCATACACGCGTCCCACACCAACCTTCCCTCCGGGATCCCTTAGGTGATCCGGAGTGTCTATATCTATCTATATATTATATATATATATAATTTCAAATTTCAAAATTTCCCAGAATTTCAAGTTCAAGTGAAAGGTTAATTTTGAACTCGGCCACTGCCACACGTGGTCATACACGTGCAGCACATGGTTGACGTTGAGGATACTGGGGTAGAAGCTTGATGGGAAATCACCTTGCATCTTAAGCCTTGTTCTTTCGATGTGGGACTAGAATTGTGCATCTCTTCCTCTTTATTTAGTCCCACATCGCCTGCCCAAGGAAACTGAAGGCAAAGTGTACTCTATAAAGTAAAGCTCTCCCTTTCCATATGCGCTTATCTGGCGTGCTTGAAAAGCCGCTCCTTACCGAGCAGCGAGCAGAGCTCGAGATGCCAACAAGGTGTTTGAACCGAGCTCAAGCCCAAGGATTATGGCTCGTCACGAGCTCGAGGCGAGCTCGAGCCAACTCGAAAAACCTTGAGACGAGTCTGAACACGTCAAAATTTGGCTCGGCTCGGTTCGTTTGCAGCCCTAAATTTCTTACATGAACCAAACACCTCAATAGAATTACTCAAATTTTCACTCGGTTCGGCTCGTTTGCAGCCCTAAATTTTTCACAAGAATCTCACATGAACCAAACACCTGTAACGTTCCGACTTTCGGAAACGTTAATTGAATCCTTTGTAGATGATAATTTCAATAAAACTAATTTAAGAAATAAAATTTTATTAAACAGAGTTTAGCAACGGAAGTTTTAACAACCAAATTCAAAACTACTCAACTGTTTTGCAACCCAACGAAATAAAGCAGAGTTTGACACATGTGATAATACTTTTGGAAATTTAAAACTAACAATATTTTAAATTAGCAAAGCTTTTAAGGATACGGCATCCAAGGTTCGACAAACTCTCCTTCCTCAGCTGGGAGGTCCTCACCCTGATACTGATCATCTTGAAGAGTATTCTGTTCTTCGGTCTCTTGATTACCTGGCATGAAACGCCAGCCCAACGGCACTATAATGAGTTTTGAAACTCAGTAGATAATCCCAACCCTACTAACCCCTTACTCTACAGTTAGCAGTTCAATAATATAAAAAAATTGATAATACACAGATAGTACAGAATAATAACACTTCGTCTTTTTCTTTACTAACCATCATCTTACATGAAATCTAAGGATCCTCTCTACGAGATCCTTTCCTCCCACATCCACTAACTACAACCCTCTCATGGGTCCACCCTTCCTCTTGTCTGCCCTGCACCAGGGTCCTAGGTGAGCGCACCTAAATTATGTATCTAGCATGTTCTCACTTAAGACCATAACAAGAGGATCGAGGCATCCCATGACGCATCGTACATTAGGGTCGGACATCACTTACCACTAACTATAACCGTCTCATGGGACCTATTCCCTCTTGAATAAAAGAAGCGAATTTTCCCATGACGCATTATACATTAGCGTCACAATATCTCTCAACACTGGGCCCCATTGGTTACCCATTTCAACACAGGGCCCCATTGGTTACCCTTGCCATAACCATGGCTCAAATCACAATCCACAACCTCACACATCAACACTTTATCGATTTTCCATTTACTTAATATCGTCTACGTGAATCACTACTCGTAACCATCTAGTGAACCTAAGTCCATTCTAGCACGTACAACATGATACATTCAATAACAGCTCTACCCATATCATGATAGACATTTCAATGAGATACAAATATAACAATTGATATGTACGAATAATTGAACACACCACAAAAAGTTTGAATTGGGCCGATGCCTTTTGGATTGCTTAAGATTTTTATCGAACAATTATGTTCATCAGACTTTTTATTCACCTGAGGGTTTAATAAATTATTTCATAAGCCTAGAGCAATTTTAGTAACTTACTACTGTTAGGCTTCTATTAAATTAAATTTTATCATATTTAAGTGCACTGTAATTTAATAGGGACTTGAGAGTATCTTCACTATCACATGAAATTAACATAATTATAAGTTTCAATGTCTACGTACTAGTTAATGACTTCTTGAAATTATTTTCTTAGTTTATTAGTTATACTATCAACGTACATTTAACTAATAGTAGTGGAGTTTAACAAGTACATTCAATATTTTTATACACCTAAAATCTCACAGTATTAATAATAAACCAATTAAAAACATTGTTATAGGTTAAAACCATAAGCTATTCATACAAGAGGAAACTTAGGGTTGTTAATGCCCAATGATTTAAAATCAAGCACTAGATCACTGTTCTACCTTTCGGAAAAAGAGAAAAAAAAAAGGAGCAGGTTGTAGTTTTAAGGATTTTGATGCATGGGTCAATTTCTTTTATTATGACAGTAAGTGATATTGGGATTCAATTCGCATATTCACACAATACAATGACCAATCTGTAATAAAACACTCCACATGCAAACTGTTTTCGTCCAGTACTCACATTCGTTTTTGCCGAGAAACTGAGTATAATTTAGTTTAATGGGTTTTGGTGGATGAGCTCCATTTTTAACATTATATCTCATCATCACACATTACTTGGACTTAATATACTTAGGGAAAAGTAGGAGAGTGATTATCCTACCTCGAATTCGACCGAAAAAGCAATTAGTGGGTTCGGTCGATTTTTAGCAATTGGAGAAGATGACGGAATCGGAGAACTCCGGGGCTGCTTCGGAACGAATGGAAAGTGGGCTGTGGATGCTTGGTGATGTAGTGGTTGATTGGAGACCAGAATTTGATATATGGAGTAGTGCTACATAGGAACCCGTTTTTCTCTCTCTCTTAAAACTCCACGGATGAGAACTCAAGTTCCCTCTTTTTCTTTCTCTGGACTGAGTAGTAAAATGGAAAGAAGTAACTTTGGTTTTGATTTTCGGAATTATATGGGTGTGAATAATGGGAGTGAATGACATAGTGTTGTAGTGGTTTGAGGGCATAGAGGGAGAAGTGGGGAAGTGGAAGAGAGATAATCGGAGAGAGGGAGTCAACAGAAGGGAGATGAGAAGAGATGAGAACGTGTCCCACGTTGTGTACTTGGAAAATATTCCCATGTATACATGATGCACGTACATACATATATGTTATATATTACATTTTATACTTTGCTAAGATTTGTATTAATTACTATTATGTGTAATTAAAATAAAAATAAATACATAAATTACAAAGAAGCTATTTACTAACTGTTATAATTAAATTAATTAACATTATTTAAATGACAATAAAATAAATTAGGGTCGTTACAACCTATCCCCTTAAAATAATTTCATCCTCGAAATTAAAGTGTACCTTCTGGTGAAAACAGATACAGGTAGTTGGTGCGCATAGTATCGGCTCATTCCCAAGTTGACTCCGCTATACCCTGATGTCGCCATAAGATCCTGACAAGTTTGATCATCTAACCACGGATATTCTTCTCACTATAATCTTAGATCTCGACCGGTTGTTCATCGAAAGTTGTGTCTTCATTAAGTGTGATCTCCTCCCAGTTGAGTATGTGAGAGGGGTGTGACATGTATTTGCGAAGCATAGACACATGAAAAACGTTGTGAACTCTGTCAATCTGTGATGGCAGGGCTAGGCGGTAGGCGACTTCTCCAATCTTCTCCAAAATCTCAAATGGACCAATGTAGTGAGGCGATACTTCCCTTTCTTGCCAAATTGGATGATACCACAGCATGGCTTGAATAAAAAGTATGTTGAAAGTCTACGGTCACATCCTCTTGTTGACGTAACTCTTGTGTAACCTTTGAGTGATCGTAAGTCGTCAGGGATCATCTTCCTTGGTCAACTCTTGAAAGTTTGGTCCTTGTCTCTTAAAAGGTCAATGATACTCTTCTCTCAAAAAAAAAATTGAGAAAAAGTCCAAAAATTTTCAAGGGGTTTCAAATATGAGTCAAAGGTTTGAAGGTTAAAGCACCAAATAGAAGTACAATAGATCCTCCTCCAAGAGTCAGAGGTATGAGAAGTTTTGAGGATTAACAACGGCTACTATCATGTTAATCAAAGACTAACTCAGTAAGATGGAACAAAAGGTCACATTGTTATGATAACAATGTATTAAGTTTAAATGATTAACTGGAACCCGACTTGCAAAAAAATTGCAACGAGATGACTAAGGGTTCTCAAGAAATGGTCAAATCTACAGAAAATACGTTCGAGGTTAAGTGATGGAGACTGAACGAGATATCCGTTTTGATACTGCATGGGTCACATGTTTTTCAAATCAAACACCTAAGCGTATTAACATGAGAGGGTTTTCAACTTACAAAAACGTTCAAATGGCTCAAGAGATTATTCCTACTATTGAGATTCCATGGTTTTATTCTTAGTGGCTCATAGAAGTTAGCACGAATGGTTCCCGAATCTGAAGGACTGTAAAGAAAGAAGAGAAATTTTGATGTATGAAAATAAATAAATAAATTGATAAAGAAGAGTATCTCAAGAATTTAATAGTTTAATTGCAAGAGAATTTTACAATTCAATTTTGAATTTGATTCACAAATTAAAGAATCTGGAGAGAACAAAATGATGTTAAAAACTTTTGAGAGGTATTAAAGATATGCAGTGAATGACCCTTGTATAGGCAATTAAAAGAACAATTGAGAATATACACAAAGCTTATGATAGTACCAATATTTTAGTAAGCTGTTGAGACTATAAGAATATGATCTAATGAGTACATGAAAGTTGAACATGATTTTTTTTTTATTTTTAGGGCACACAACTCCCAAACGAAAAGAGTCTTGAGATTAAAATGTTTAGAATTCACGAGAATTTCAACGATCTTGGTTCTCATTATTGCTTTATGAGTATAGAGTCATTGGTAGAACACGATTAGATCTTACTAGCTCAAGACAAAACACAAAGTTCAAAAAAAATGAAGCACAACAACAATATGTGTTCAAGGACTCGACAGCTCCAATATTGACAATCAAACTAGGTTTGCGAATTAGAATTTTGAAAGGTCAAAGACATACCTTGATGGGCTATCACAAGAATTGAAAGTTGTGAAGTATCCCTATACGACAAGTGACGAGAATTACGTAAAATTGCTAATAGTACATTGGCCAAATTAGAGGAGGATTGCTCCAAGCATGTAGTATGCGAAGGATTGGGAAGGATAGACTCATAATTGAGTAAACTGTTGACGTCACAATCAAATCTAGTCAAATTAAGAAAGGTTGGAACAAGATGATATTTAGGAATAACAAATTCACAGAAACAAACAACAACGTTACAGGAATTTGGTGTTTGAAATTCACAAGGAGTTCAACGATTTGGGGTTGAGTTGAATTCATAGTTCTAATAATGAAGAGTCACAATGTAGGTGATCGTAAAAAGAGTAAAGAGAGATTTAAAAAAAATAAAAAAAAATAAATAAAAATAGTACGCGATTTGTATAAAATCAATTAAATGAGAAGTAAAGTTTAGATGAATAACTGGCAAAAGCCCTACTATCCCCCTTAAAAAAAAAAAAAAGAACCTCCTTGCAAGAGAATGGTTGCCGCTTTCTCGGATATTCACGACTTGAACTCTTCTCGATCTGTTTGAACTATGATGGTGTCGTCGTTGAATTCAGTTCGCATAGTATGTAGCCGGGTGACGATTGTGAGTCTCTGACAACATCATGCTTTTATTCGTTGATCCATTATTTTGAAGGGTCTATGACGCTTGAGGGTGGGTGTCTAAATAGTCCATGTGGCAATCGCTTGTAGAAGTTGCATAACCTCCATGTTACTCAATTATCACATTAGGCTTCCTTTTGTGTTGACCTCGAGATTAACATAAGTATGTTGATGAGGTGAACAGCTTTGATGTTGGCATTAGTGTTCATACGAAGTTAGGGTTAGGGGTTTCTAATTACGGAAACATGACAAGGATTTTAGAATAAAATAAATTTTGAATTTTGTATACGATGACATGTAAACTTTTCCTTTCCACTTTTTTTTTTTTTTTCCGAAATGAAAAGATAATTGAGAGTGTCTATGCAAAAGTACCACCTATCTATGCAACAAGTGTCACATGGGCTAGACACATTCAAACTACAGTTAGCCCTAACTGCTAGTCATAAACAACACTCAAGTTTTCTCACGGTACGTTCTCACAATGGCTCTACCCTTTCCAACCTATTCTGATCGTAGCCTAGATGGGGAAGGAAAATCCTCTTTCAGCAGGTACCCAATCTCCTAGGAAGCCTCTTCATCGGCCTTAGTCTCTTTCTCCCAAGATTGTCAAGGTCTATCGCCTCGTCTTCGAACTAGAACTTTTTGACTTCGTTGATTTGCTCTATATCTACAAAGGAACTGAGTACTTCTATCTCTGTCTTGGGATTGCTCGCTTCAGTACTTTGATGGAATTGATTCGTGTGACGACTACTTACATAATTATATGCCACTTCTTAAAATAGAATCGTATAGTAGCTAAGATAATAGATAGGTTACACGCTTAACTACCCAGGATAACACTCTCAGGAAGTGATCTACCCAATCTAACCAAGACCGAGGATTTGAACCTAAAGCTCTGATACCAAGTTGTAACGCCCCAATTTTCGGAAACGTTAATTGAATCCTTTGTAGCTGATTTAATAATTTCAATAAAACTAATTTAAGAAATAAAATTTTATTAAACAGAATTTAGCAACGGAAGTCTCAAATACCAAATTCAAAACTACTCAACTGTTTTGCAACCCAACGAAATAAAGCAGAGTTTGACATATGTGATAATACTTTTGGAAATTTAAAACTAACAATATTTTAAATTAGCAGAGCTTTTAAGGGTACGGCATCCAAGGCTCGACAAACTCCCCTTCCTTAGCTGGGAGGTCCTCACCCTGATACTGATCGTCTTGAAGAGGATTCTGTTCTTCGGTCTCTTGATTACCTGGCATGAAACGCCAGCCCAACGGCACTATAATGAGTTTTGAAACTCAGTAGATAATCCCAACCCTACTAACCCCTTACTCTATAGTTAGCAGTTCAATAATATAAAAAAATTGATAATACACAGAGAGTACAGAATAATAACACTTCGTCTTTTTTTTTTACTAACCATCATCTTACATGAAATCTAAGGATCCTCTCCACGAGATCCTTTCCTCCCACATCCACTAACTACAACCGTCTCATGGGTCCACCCTTCCTCTTGTCTGCCCTGCACCAGGGTCCTAGGTGAGCGCACCTAAATTATGTATCTAGCATGTTCTCACTTAAAACCATAACAGGAGGATCGAGGCATCCCATGATGCATCGTACATTAGGGTCGGACATCACCTACCACTAACTATAACCGTCTCATGGGACCTATTCCCTCTTGAACAAAAAAAGCGAATTTTCCCATGACGCATTATACACTAGCGTCACAACATCTCTCAACACTGGGCCCCATTGGTTACCCATTTCAAAGTGAACCTAAGTCTATTCTAGCACGTACAACATGATACATTCGATAACAGCTCAACCCATATCATGATAGACATTTCAATGAGATACAAATATAACAATTGATATGTACGAATAATTGAACACACCACAAAAAGTTTGGATTGGGCCGATGCCTTTTGGATTGTTTAAGATTTTTATCGAACAATTACGTTCATCAGACTTTTTATTCACCTGAGATTTTGATTTTCGGAATTATATGGGTGTGAATAATGGGAATGAATGAGATAGTGGGGTGTTGTAGTGGTTTGAGGGCATAGAGGGAGAAGTGGGGAAGTGGAAGAGAGATAATCGGAGAGAGGGAGTCAACAGAAGGGAGATGAGAAGAGATGAGAACGTGTCCCACGTTTTGTGTACTTGGAAAATATTCCCATGTATACATGATGCATGTACATACATATATGTTATATATTACATTTTATACTTTGCTAAGATTTGTATTAATTACTATTATGTGTAATTAAAATAAAAATAAATACATAAATTACAAAGAAGCTATTTACTAACTGTTATAATTAAATTAATTAACATTATTTAAATGACAATAAAATAAATTAGGGAGAAAATTAGGGTCGTTACAATAACACCCCGCTTTGCGGTGGCCGGCGGTACTGCAGGATGGCAGGTTCCGTTCGGACGGGAGGGGGCAAATTATAGTTTATAAGAAAAGATCCCTCCTACTTGTACAAGGCCTTTTAAAGCCGTGAGGGCGGACCAAAGCGCATAGAAACTTCGCAGTTAAGCGTGCTCATCCTGGGGTAATCCAGGGATGGGTGACCTACTGGGAAGTCTATGGGCTTTAGGCGTCTAAAGCGGACAATATTGTACAAAGATGGAGCGGGTCGTTACAAATGGTATCAGAGCCCCGCCTTGGACAAAGTGGTGAGTAGGATGCGCTCTGCTACCACGGACCCCAGGGGAGGTTGCTGGCCCTGTGCAATGAGAACGTTGCATCCCCAAGGAGGATAGATTGTAACACCTCGTTTTCCGGTGGCCGGCGGTACTGCAGGATGACACGTTCCGTTCGGACGAGAGGGGGCAAGTTATAGTTTATGAAAAAAGATCCCTCCTACTTGTAAAAGGCCTTTTAAAGCCGTGAGGGCGAGCCAAAGCGCATAGAAACTTCGCAGTTAAGCATGCTCATCCTGGGGTAATCCAGGGATGGGTGACCTACTGGAAAGTCTATGGGATTTGGGCGTCTAAAGCGAACAATATTGTACAAAGATGGAGCGGGTCGTTACAACCCATGTATTCCATTCCTAGGAATAACATTTCCAGGAATAGGATACCCATTCCTAATCTTTGATTCCTGCCATCCAAACTGAGCCTAATTGATATATGCGAGAAGAATGAACTGACTTGAAATCCATATTTTTATGAATTTTGGACTGTTTATTCTATTTAGATAATAGTAAGTTGGGTTTAAGGGTTTGTTCCAGAACGCAAAATAATTAAGTACTTCTTTTTTTAGAAGACAATTTCAAATTCAAACATAATGGGCTTACTGAAATCTAAAAATATGTAATAATATGGATCTTGTTTGAAAAATCTTGTTGAGATCTTTTGAACGATGTAAAAAAAATGAAAAAATTATTTTTCATTTACATTATTTTTTAGTTTGAAAATGTGAAATAAATAATCTTTTTAAAAAGATGCTCTGAAACTAGCCCTTAATAAGGAAGTATGCATTGTGTAACGTGACTACCAAACGTACACTGCCAGTCATTTATATATATGTCTTTGCCTATCTACAGATCCATACGATTGAGTGACTGTGTGTCTTTTAGACTAACTTTTCTGATTTCACCTGTAGAGACGAAACAATAATTTACAAAAAATTGACGAGTAAAAGAAATTTAAATTTAAATAAAGAGAAAAAATAATCCAGCAAAATTATTAGGCTAAAATACTCCTTAAGTTGTGGATTCTTCTACTCTCACCCATGGGTGCTATTTTACTACAAAAATAAGATAGAAGAAATAATTATACAGTAAAGAGGGTATAATACTTTCCCCCAGATTCACAAGAGAAGGTCAAATGGAAAAGGGAGGCTAGGCAAGGAGACGCAAAGGGGTGTTTGGTCACACCATATAATTTTTAACGTAATAATTTCAACACTTACTTTTACTATTTCCCAATTAGTAAGTGCGTTTATTAGTGGGTTAGTTGAACTCATTTAATGGATATTAACATGTTCGCCAAGCTAGAAAACAGAAATTCTAATCGGAGGGACGGATTTGCAGGGATCCATGCAAGGATCTATGCGTTTGGGCCCATTCCGAATCCCAAAAAAATTTAGAAAAGTAATACTTACCGATATCCGCTGGAGCTGATTTTTTACAGGGCTCCATAAAATAATTTTCAAAAATTTAAGAAATTTTTTTTAGATTTTTTTGGGACCCGAAATGGGCCCAAACACATGAATCCTTGCGTGGATCCCTGCAATCCGTCCCTGCGAATAGCAGGGCTCGCTAGAAAAATACGAGTCCAGCTCCTCTCCAATCCATTGAGAATTGGAGGATCCTCCAATTCCAATTCAATGGTCAGGATTACCCTACTATCTCCAGCCCCAAATCTCATATGATATTATACGGACACCCAATTCCTCCCCAAATATTCCCTAATTATCACATCACAGGCTTCAATTTACCAAATTTCAAACATTAGTAAAATTTCATATTGTAACTTCAATAACAGGTGCAAGTTCAAAAAACTACAAGATTCACATGGTTAATCAAAGAACTCTTTTTGCATTTCTTCTAAAATATATTTTTTGTAAAAATTATCTTACGTTCAATTACTTACTCTTACGATTTCTTTCTAATTTCCATAACTGAATCTTAATTTCAACTTTCTTACATACAAGAACAGCTATATCAATGAGCACACGACATAGTATGTAGCACACGTGAAAATACAATAGTATCGGTAACAAAAAATCTCATGGGCTACATAATAAGATAATATCAACAAAAAAAACCGATGCTGAAAGAAAAAAAAATTATTGATATAATACTAGTAAAAAAATCCTCATGAGCTATATAATATCCGTCGAAAAAAATCCTCATGAGCTATATAAAAAAAGTTTTTCAGAGGTAGGTTGAAACGGGGAGAGAAGACGTCGTTCAAAAAAAAAGAATTTTTTGTAAACTTCGAAGATTAACGAATTTTTTTCACCGTTCAAAAAAAAGGGGGAGGGAAGATGCTTATATATATAATTGAGAAATATTTGAGAAGTAATTGGATGCCTGTAGACTACCATATGAGCTTTGGGGCTTGAGTTACTAGGATAATGTTGACCATTGAATTGGAATTGGAGGATCCTCCAATTCCCTATGGATTGGAGAGGAACTAGACTCAAAAAATATTATTCTCTCCGTCCCATTTTGGCTGTCTATTTTCGTTATTCGTACTGTTCTTTAAACGCTTATATCTTCCAATTTATATTATTTTTTATAATTTTGAAAATTTTGTATCATAGACCTAATCGAGAACTATCAAATAAGATTCATATTGTATATTTTTGGACATTCATATTAGAAGATATGAGCGATTGAAAACTGACACAAATATCTAAAACGGACAAAAAAAAATTGGGAGTACTACTAGTAATAATGAAACGAATGATGAATTGCAAGCGTTAGGTGTCACAAGTTGGATCCAGATGATTAAAATGATTTCACATTGTGTGTTAAGATTTTACTGCATTGATTTGTCTAACGTGGGTAATTTCATAGTGCACTATGTCTTTTTTCACCAAGGCTCCGTTTGTTTCAATATAAAATGTTTTTAATAAAATATTTTACTCCTTTTCCGTTGTTTGCATGGTTGGGCAAAAACAGTGTAAAATATTTTTCAAAGTAAAACGTTTTACCCTATATGACTGAAAATGTTTACCTTTCGAATTAAGCCGGCCTTCTCTTTCACTTTCGTCACCCCTTCACTTCTTGAAATTAAACTCTGGAGAGGTTATTAGCCTTAAATGATGTGTATAGGTGGAGATCATTGGCTATCTTCCCCTTCCTTTTCCTTATTCTTTTTTACTATATATATTTCCCATGTTATGTTTTGTATTGGTAAATTTATTTGTGTACCAAACACTGAAAAAATACTTTACACAAAAATTATTTTTTCCAAAATTATTTTACAAAACAATATGTAAAATATTTTACGTCGAATCGACCGGAACCTTAGTCAAACAAAGTGAATATAAATATAGTTTGTAGTGTTAAGGAGTGGTCAAAACATGGGAACTAGAGGTCTCACCTCATTAAATTAATCTTCTACGAAACTACCTACAATTTTATCGGCAATTTTTTTTTATTAATCTCAATAACAAAGTTACAAAGATTAAAGGGAAACAGGAAGAAGGCATCACAACCAACGGCCTACATTCCAACAAGGTTGACACCTAAACCGAGGACAATCATATGCCACCCGCTATCAAAAGGAGGGGGAGGTTGGCAAGAAACTACCCAAGGGAGCAAGAAATAATCCTAATACAACTCAAACAAAAACACCAGAGCAAAGCAAAATGAGTTGAATATAGATCTGAGAAAATTAGGCTGATCCAATTCTTTCCCTGAACATACCACTGAAGTAGAAATATGCAATATCCCCATGATAAGTAGGAAAGACCTGAGATAGCCAGCTCGGTGGAAGAGGCAGAGCTGGGGAGTAAAAAGCCAGCTCCGCCTAAGACTCTCTGAGGAACGTCACCAGCAAGTACGTCAGGGCATCCAGCTCGGCCCGCAAGACGGAGCTGGGTTAAAGGCCCAGCTCGGAAGCCTAGCTAAGGCTGGATAAGTAGCGCTTAAGCAGCATGTTTATCCCGGATAAAGATGAACTATAATCCCATCGGATAAAGGAGAATGTATGGATAAGATAGACATCAAACCTAAAGATAAACACGGCTAATAAAGGATAATGAATCCAGGCCGAGATTAGGTGAATATGGAGTCCCAGCTAAGGCAGGACTCCACTCTCATCGTCAGGATAACCTACAAATCCCCGGAATACAGTCCTAATAGGACTCAATCTCCAATCAAATGCCTATAAGAATGACGGTAGAATTCCAGCTAAGGGACGCTCAATTAACACTTGTGAATCTCAATTCTCTCACAATATAGAAAATTCTCTACTGACTTAGGCTTCGGAGGGTGGTTGGCACGCCACCACACCAGTGACTTAGCTCTCACGTTGTCTCTACAGGAACAGGTCGGGGCCAGAGACGAAGCTGATTCATCAGCTGGCGCCGTCTGTGGGAACTGACTTTCTCCTTCACGGTGAATAGTTTTGCATGGTGGATACCCGATCTAGCAGAACAACTATGGCTTCAGACCCCCCGCAAACGGGCGTCGACGACGCCGCCAAGGCCGCCGAAACAGCCAAGGCTGCCAGAGCGGCCAAGGTCGCTGCCGTCGCAAAATAGGCTGCCAAGACAGCAGAAGCAGCCAAAGCAGCAGAAGTGGCCAAAGCAGCAGAGGCGGCTAATGCCGCTGGGGCAAGTAAGACGAGAGGCGATCAGATAACCCCAGAAGCATTCGCTCAAATGCAGGAGCAAATAAAAACACTAACCCAAGGGTTACAGAACGCAGTACAGGAAAGCGCAGCTTTGCGTCTACAAATCTCCGAGCCAAGCATCCTGAACCTACAACATAGTCAACACGAGGAAGAAAATCACAGAGAAGAAAACAAGTCCCGTGAGGAGGAAAGCCAAAACCGAAAGAGGAATAGCAAGCCCCCCTGGAGAAGTCGTCCCATGAACTAGGGGTGATTCTTAAGATGTAGAATCAGATTGAAGGGCTAATAAAGCAAGTCAAGGCACAGACTCCTGCCACGGTGGAAGAGCTGGTGCAAAATACGAATTCACCCTTCACTTCCGAAGTCATGGGGCGCCTTCTTCCAAGGAAGTTCAAGATGCCCCAGTTGGAAACGTTCAATGGCTCCACAGACCCGTTGGATCATTTGGAAACGTACAAGTCCCTGATGCACATGCAAGCAGTTCCTGACGAAGTCATGTGTCGAGCTTTTCCTGTTACTCTCAAGGGAAGTGCCCGAGCATGGTTGAACAAACTCCCTCCCGGGAGTATACGTAGTTTCAAGCAGCTTAGCATAAACTTTGTAAGCTACTTTATCGCTGGCCAACGCTACGGCAAACCAGCGACACATCTTCTGACGGTGAAGTAGGGGTGATGGGAATTATTAAGAGACTTCACCACCAAGTTCAACAAAAAGGTGGTCTAGATAGACGAAGCTGACGACAGCGTGAGTATAACTGCGTATATAGCTGGACTGTACCCAGGGCAGTTCCTATACCTCTTATCTCAAGAACCACCCAAGATCTTGGCGGAGCTCATGCTCAGAGCACAAAAGCACATGAACGCTGAGGAAGCTGTTTACGCAAGGCGTACCCGTGATGGCTTTGATCCCTAAGCAGGGCCATCGCAGGTTGGAGAATTCCCACCACCTGACAGAAAAAGAAGAGACTCCACCCGTAAAGCGAGAGGAGAACCAAAGAATAAGAAGGCAGACACGAGAACTTCCCCTAAAAAGGGGGGATGACCTCCTCAAGGCCCGTATAAGCAATTCACCCCGCCCATAGCTACGGCAGAGCAAATCCTCAGCAACCTCCAAGACGATCCAAACCTCAGATGGCCCAGAAAGTTGAGATCTGATCCTAACAAGAGAGCTAAGGATAAGTATTGCAGATTCCATAAAGACCACGGTCACAATACATATGATTGCATAGATCTAAAGCAGCAAATCGAGGAGTTGATCCAGAGAGGGAGACTTCAGCATTTTGTATCAAAGAAGTACCAGAAACCACCCAGGAGGGATGATACAAACAAAGATGGAAGAGAGGGTGCTGCGCCCCGATCGGGTCCCATTGGGGAGATAAAAGTCATTCATGGAGGATTTGTTGGAGGAGGAGAGTCCAGCAATGCTAGAAAAGCTCACCTGAGGAAATTAAGAATGGAGGAACACTTGGAGGTCAACACAGTTGGCCGCCCGAATAAACTCCAAAGGAAAGAAGAAATACCCATAATTTTCTCAGAAGAAGACGCTAAGGGAGTTCAGGTTCCTCACGACGACCCCCTGGTTATCACCGTTGTCGTAGCCAACTACCTCACACGTAGGGTGCTGATAGACAGCGGGACCTCCGCCGACATCCTATACCTCCACGCCTATGATCAGCTCAAAGTTGGAAGGGAAACGTTAAGGCCTATGACTTCACCACTGGTTGGATTCGCAGGTACGCCCGTTTACCCAACTGGCCAAATAGCCTTACCTATCACCATGGGAGAAGAGGGAAGCCAAATTACACGAATGATAGATTTCATAGTGGTGAGCTGTCCATCCGCATACAATGCGATATTAGGGAGGATAACCCTGAATAAAATCGGGGCAATAATCTCCACATATCATTTGATGATAAAGTTCCCAACGCCAACAGGAATAGCGTGCGTAAGAGGAGATCAGAAAGTAGCACGGGAATGTTATGTCACCTCACTCAGGGGTGCTAACGTTACCATGACTATAGAAAGCCTTGACACTCGAGACGAAGAGAAGCTTCAACAAGGAGAGCCTGTGGAAGAGCTCATAGAAGAGCTCCTGGAGCCAGGTCAACCTGGCAAGACGGTGAGAATCGGGGCAGGGCTGAGCACGGTAGCAAAGTCAGAGCTGTTACAATTTCTAAGGAAGAACAAGGACGTGTTTGCATGGTCCCACGAGGACATCCCAGAGATTGACCCAAGGGTCATAACCCATAAATTGAATGTGGATCCCACGGTTCGCCCAGTTAAGC
Source organism: Rhododendron molle (assembly GCA_025413875.1). Taxonomy (NCBI): domain Eukaryota; kingdom Viridiplantae; phylum Streptophyta; class Magnoliopsida; order Ericales; family Ericaceae; genus Rhododendron; species Rhododendron molle. Next base: position 22,536,045 of record CM046397.1, read on the forward strand.
AGAAGAAAAGAGTCTTTGCCTCGGAACGGAATGAAGCAGCAGCTAAGGAGGTAGACAAGCTCATCCAGGCAGGATCCGTCCCAGAGGTTCTCTACCCCGACTGGCTGGCAAACGTGGTCATGGTAAAGAAAGCCAATGGTAAATGGAGGATGTGCGTGGACTTTACCGATCTCAACAAAACATGTCCAAAGGATAGCTTTCCACTACCAAGGATTGACTCCTTAGTGGATTCCACAGTAGGGCACGAACTCCTAAGCTTCATGGACGCATTTTCAGGATACAATTAGATCCAAATGCTCAGGCAAGACCAAGAGAAGACATCGTTCATCACCGACAGGGGGCTCTACTGTTATAAAGTGATGCCCTTCGGTCTTAAGAACGCAGGGGCGACGTATCAGAGGCTGGTAAACAAGATGTTTAAACAGCAAATTGGGCGCAACGTAGAGGTATATGTGGATGACATGCTGGTCAAGAGTGCCAAGGCACTAAACCATGTGACGGATCTGGAAGAAACCTTCCAAGTCCTCAAAAAGTATCAAATGAAGCTCAACTCAACATAATGTGCGTTCGGAATATCCTCAGGAAAATTCTTGGGCTTCATGGTGTCTCAAAGAGGTTTCGAAGCCAATCCCGAGAAGATTCAAGCCATCCTCACTATGCGCTCACCCTAGAATATTAAGGAGGTCCAGAAGCTAACAGGACGTATTGCAGCCCTGAGCAGGTTCATCTCGCGATCCACTGACAAGTGCCAAGCGTTCTTCAAGGTTTTGAAAAAAGCCTTTGAACGGACTATTGCCGAAGAAGCAGCTTTTAATCAGCTGAAGAAGTATCTCACATCCCCTCCGTTGTTGAGTAGGACTCAAGACGGAGAGCACCTATTTATATACCTTGCTGTCTCCCCCCACGCCGTCAGCGCAGTCTTGATACGGGAAGAACAGGGGACGCAGCTCCCAGTGTACTACACTAGCAGGGCATTACGAGGAGCTAAGCTGAGGTATCCCAGAGCTGAGAAGATAGCCTTTGCAATGGTGGTAGCAGCCAGAAGGCTACGGCCTTACTTCCAAGCTCACCCCATCAAGGTACTCACGGACCAACCACTTCGAAGAGTCCTCCATTGTCTAGAGACATCAGGCCGGTTAATTCAGTGGTCAATAGAGCTTGGTGAGTTTGATATAGAGTACAAGCCTCAGACTTCCATTAAAGCACAAGTGCTAGCAGACTTCCTAGCAGAGTACACCTATCCGGAACTAGAGGAGCTCCCCAAGGAAGATCCTAAGCCTTGGATTCTTCAGGTTGACGGATCAACGATGAAGGAAGCAAGCGGAGCTGGTCTGATTTTAACATCCCCAAAGGGGCAACGCCTGAGCTACGCCCTAAGGTTTGAGTTCAAAGCAACCAACAACGAGGCAGAATATGAAGCTCTAGTCGTGGGATTGGAGTTGGCCAAGGCCGTGGGTGCAAGCCATGTGCTAGCCAAAAGTGATTCGCAGCTGGTCGTGGGACAAGTCCTAGGAGAATACACTGTGAAGGAAGAGGTAATGCAGAAGTATTTGGATAAGGTAAAGTCCTTGGTTGCAACGTTTCAAAGCTTTAACATCGTCAGAATCCTAAGGGAAGACAATGTTGAAGCAGATTATTTGTCAAAGCTGGCCACGGCCAGGGAAGAGGCTCTCCCACGGAATGCCCCAATCCGATACTTAGAGCTCCCTAGCATTTTTGCCCCAAGTACACAAGTGCAAGCCATCGACTACAGTAACTCATGGACTGCTCCCATAGTCGATTACATAACGAATGGGACGCTACCAGATGACAAAGTCAAAGCTAGGCAGCTCAGGATCAGGGCTGCAAAATACCTGATGATGGGAGACGTGTTATACAGGAGGATCTTCTCGTTGCCATACCTGCGATGCCTGACAGTGACAGAATCCACACGAGCTATGGAGGAAGTCCACCAAGGCGTGTGTGGGGATCACCAAGGAGGCCGCATGCTAGCCTATAAGCTTCTTAGGCTGGGATACTATTGGCCAAGCATGCAGAAGGATTGTAACTCAATGGTTCAGAAGTGTGAGAAGTGCCAACTCTTCGCAAACATCATCCATGGGCCACCTGCGGTTTTGACCCCTATGAAAGGGCCATGGCCATTCGCCCAGTGGGGAGTAGATCTGATTGGCCTACTTCCCATGGCAGCAGGGCAGGTCCAGCATGCCATCATAGCTGTAGATTACTTTACGAAGTGGGTCGAAGCCAAGGCATTGGCCACAATCACAGCAGACGTAACAATTGATTTCTCATGGAAATTCATTATTAGCCGTTTTGGTTTGCCACGAGTGATAGTCACGGACAGGGGAAAACAGTTCGATAATGCTCAATTCAAAGAATACTGTGTTTCCAAGGGAATACATGTGCACTTTGCATCAAAGGCTCACCCGAAGGCTAATGGCCAAGTGGAAGTGACAAACCGAACTATCAAGAAAGGAATAAAGAAGAGACTACGAGAAGCCAAGGGAGCCTGGCCAGACGAGCTGTACAACGTGCTATGGGCATACCGTACAACACCCCGAACTGCAACTGGAGAAACTCCATATTCTCTTGCATTTGGGGCCGAAGCTGTAGTTCCAATTGAGGTTGAACTCCTCAACTACAGAACGGTGAGCATGGACCAGCAGGAAAACCTGGAAGATCTCAGGGCCGAGCTGGATCTCTTGGAAGAAAAAAGGGAAACAGCAATGGCCAGAGTAGCAGTCTACCGGCAAAGAATGGTTAAGTACCATGAGTCGCAGGTTAGGCCAAGGGATTTTCAGGCTGGTGATTTAGTTCTAAGGAAAGTCGACCCTACGGGGAAGAAAGTGGGCAAACTTGGCCCCAATTGGGAAGGACCCTACCAGATCCTGCATCACATCAAAGCTGGAGCCTACAAGTTTGCGACCTTAAGGGGAAAGGAGTTACCAAATTCGTGGAATGCGGAGCATCTCAAAAGTATTACAAGTAGGTGCTTACCCATATTGGTTTATTTCTATTTTTAGGAAACTGAAGTTGTTTTTAGAAAACTCTTTGTTCGAATAAAGCTCTAGCAGTAGAGTTGTTTCATTAGGACTATGTGTTCTTTTATCTTGGCCTTGTGGCCAATAAAAAACTCCCCACGAGGGAAGGTCGTTCTAATTTATTTCCTGTTAAGCATGATATGGTTTAAACTTCCAGTATGCATGATAAGGAAAGGATAAAGCAACAATAATAAAATTCTCTAATTTTATTTATGAAATCCGCATCTCTAATGAGATGCGGACAGCCATTACATAAAAGACTTTGTGGACAAAACCCACAAAGTCGCACCCTAATCACTACCACCCTCCCTTGGAGGGGAAGGAACTGGCGGCGGTGGCTGCCCTTGAAAAGCTGCCAACTGGTCCCAGTTGGCAATCAGCACCAGGCGGACCGTCTTCTCCATGGTAGAAACTGACTCTGTCATGGCCTCCATCTTGGCCGTTAGGCCAGCAACAGCGACCTTCAAACTCTGCAATTCTTGACATAACTTGGTGATTTGTTCATTATTTGCCATTGTGAAGTTAAGTGTGGAATGGGGAGTGATTTATTACGAACCATTGGTATTTATAGCATAATGGGGCGTGATGAATCAGCTTTGTATCTGGCCCCGACCTGTTCCTGCAGACACAACGTGAAAGTTAAAGTCACCGGTGTGGTGGCGTGCCAACCACCCTCCGATGCCTAAGTCAGTAGAGAATATGATATTTTGTGGGAGAATTGAGATTTATGAGCGTTAATTGGACGTACCTTAGCTAAAGCTCTACCGTCACTTTTATAGGCATTTCGTAGGAGGTTGAGTCCTAATAGGACTGTGTTCCGGGGATTCCTTGGTTATCGGCATGGTGATCGTGGAGTCCTGCCTTGGCTAGGATTCCATACTCATCTAATGTTGGCCGGGAATCATTATCCTTCGGTGGCCGTGATCGTCCTTGGGATCATCATGTTTATCTTATCTATATCTTCTCCTTTATCCCACATGGGATATCTCCTACAGGGATAAGCACGCTACGTGAGCGTTACTTGCCTATCCCTGGCTAGGCTTCTGAGCTGATCCTTAGATCGTGGCCCAGCTCCGTATGGCGGAGCTGGACCTTTGACTTCAGCTCAGCTCCGTCTTGAGGACCGAGCTGGCTTACTTGATGTACTTCCTGATGGTGGCAAGCGAAGTATTACTCCCCAGCTCCGCTTCTTTCTCCAGGCTGGGTCTTCAGGTCTTCCCTACTTATCAGGTACTCCCCTGTTTCCAAGCTACAGCTCTAGTTTGGAGGTTGGGAACATATATCAATGCTGCATGGCGGTTACCGCTTTTTACTTTTGTGGGCAGTTTTAAATGCATGGGTCACGTCGTGGGCCAGGTGTCGAGATCTTGGTTCCCCTGACGTTAGGAGGTGGACGACGATGATCGAGGAGCTGTTCTCGGGATTAATGCCCATCTCTTAGGTTTCTCATTCCTGATTAAACTCTAACAGAGGGGTATTTGGATCATCCCTGCTGGTTCTTGGGTAATACCTCTCTTCTCCGACTTCCCTTTGCTGTCATGCTAGAGCCCGTTCCCTCTAGGTACGTTCCTTTTCTCCTGCTGTTCTTCAACTGATTTTCACGCTGGATTCTTCTTCTGACATAGAATTCTCAGACCCAACGTGGGGTGTTCCAGGCGAGTTTATCTTATCTCGACTGATAGGGTTTTCTTGCCTCAACCTCTGTCCTCCCGTTATAGAGGACTTCGCCCCCTACTCTCTTACCCTTCAAAACAAGGTTTTCCGGGACTTGTTTTACCTGTCGGTGTGTCTTTACCCTAGATTTTTGGTAGGAACCCTAATGTCCGAGGGCTTCGTTAATTTTGCTTCGATTCTTCAAGCTGAAGAGTCGATGGCAGAAGAGAAGAGTTCTCTTCGTAGAAGTGGGGTTATTAGGACTTTGGCTGGCGAAGGTCAGTCAAGTGGTGTCAAACCCTCGTCGCCCCCTACCCCTTCGTCGAGGGGCCCCCATAGGGTTCCTGCTTTCTCGGCCTCCACCATCCCCTCCACAATTACAAACGAGGAGCTAGCCATTCTTAGAGTTAGATATTCGATTCCACCGTCTGTTTCTCTTCGGAAACCTTCTGGGTCTGAACGAGCTTGCTCATTCTCTGAGAATGAGACTTGCCTCTATGTAGGGGCTTTGGAGGGAGGCCTGAGGCTTCCTTTTCCAACCGTGGTAAGGGACGTTCTGAGCTTTCTTGGTCTGGCGCCTGGGCAAATAGTTCCCAACTCTTGGCGTCTTCTTATCGGTTGTGCGGCATTGTGGGGGGCGATATCGGATGGTCGGGTTTCTCTGACAAAGGGACCTTTCCTCAACCAGTTTTCCGTTAAAGAAGCTCCTGGTGGCGTTGGATGGTACTACTTTGCGAAGAGAGCAGGTGAGGGGGAGCCAGTTACAGAGCTCCCTTCTGCCAGTAAAAACTGGAAAGACAAGTTCTTTTTTGTTGGGGGTGACGGTTGGGAACTCCCAAATTAGGAGATTGGCTCGTATGTACCCCGGATTCCAAGTGGGTGGGGGGTCCCCATCTCCAATTGTAAGCTGCTTGCTTTTCTTTAATCCTATTGCTTTTATGAACTTTATTCATATTGTAATGAATTCTTGCTTTCCTTTGAAGCCAGAGGAACATTCCCGTTGACCCCAGCCTTGGAAGAGGAGTTGCAGCAAGCCAGGAGCTACTCAGTCCATACTTGGGATCTACTTGTGACCCTGAGTCGTTGGCTGCTTACCTTCTGGGCCCAGAGACTACACGTGAGGTCTTAGCACTTTTGAGAGGTAGTTTCTCCTTCTTGCTTGGTTCCGTATTTTTAGCTGACTTTTTATTACTTCTTCCTTTCTTTTCCAGAAGAACAAGGTGGAGAGGAAGCCATGGCGCCAAAAATGGACAAAGCCTTGCTGGCTCAATTGAAGGCTGAGAGGGCCAAGCAAACTCCCGGGGTCGTGGCTACAAAAAGGAAGAGCTCCCGCCTGCAGAAGGAGTTATGTGTGGACAGCTTTCTGGAGGCTGATCTTTCTGTCATTCCTTCTATTGACTTAGTGGTTGAGCCGTCTGCTGAGGGGGAACCAGAGAAATCTAAGAGGAAAGGGAAGAGTGGTGCTGTGGTGGGCACTCCACCAGCCAAAAAGGTAAAAGTTGCAGTTGGCCCTTCTACACTGGCAACTTCCAGTATGCTTTGGAGCGTGCCTCAGGATTGTTGTGCGCAGCTGATGAGGATTCAATGACGGAGATGTCTCTTCAGTCAGTGGGGGAGCTCATGCTGGTCGAACAAGCCATGGTATTCCCTTTTTTCTTATTGCTATAAACCTGAATACCTGTTGCTTCTATACTGATCCCTTTCTTTCTTTTCTTCAGGCTACGGCCCGCGGCCGTTATCTTGTTTCCCAAAGCCATAGCCTGGGGAAGCAGGTGGTCACCCTTACTGAGGCCAACCTCCAGCTTACAAAGCAAGGTGCTTCTATGGCTACAGAGCTGCGGAAGGTGACAGATGAAAGAGATGCCAACCTCAAGCGGCTGCAGCTTTCCCAAATTTGGATTTTTCCAAATTTGAGGTTGATGATGAAGAAGGACCCTCATGCCTTGACGGGGGACAGAAAGGAGAGGATGAAGCCGATGATGCGGTATCCAAGGACATATCTGTCCTGAGCTCTTCCCTTGAATCCCTCCTCCAGACTCCAAAGATGGTTTCCCTTGACAACCCAATCCTTGCTGCAACACTTCATGGCCCGTCATCTGGTGACGGGCAGACAACTAATAATACTCTTCTGGGCCTCTAATTGGCCTTAAAAAGACATTTGTTTTTACTGGGTCTGTAATTAATACTTTCCGAATACTTTCGTACTCGTTCAGGTGTGGCCCTTGCTTTGGCCTTGATTCGAATTTAGCCGGTTTAGAAACATTGTTCTTTTAACAGGTGGATGATCTTTTTAAGATCATGTTTTGGGAGCCTCGTAGGGGCTGTTGGTTTTAATGGCAGGTGCTAGATTTTAACCGAAAGCGTGCTTTCAGTTTTAAGCCAGATTCCATGGCATTTTTATGCACATGTATTGACTGTGTGATGATTCCTGCTTTTATCATGATTCGACCAAATACTTGTACTTGGTCTATTCTGAACTTTTTATTGCGTAGCCGTGCTAATAGCCATGCTAATACTATGCATGTTACTCCCCTAAGTGTATTAATTGCTTGCGTCCAAGCAATTGAGACACTTATTGATACGTCCCGTGGGGTATTGAGTTGAGATATCGTAGATAAGGTAAGCATGCTACCTAAGTTGAGCTGTGCAAGTTGATAGTCATGCGATGCCTTTATAGCTTGGAAACTTTTCCTTAGCTGTTTACTTGCATAGCCTTGCTACGTCGTTACAGCTTGGAAATTTTTCCTTAGCTGTTTACTTGCATAGCCTTGCTACGTTGTTACAGCTTGGAAATTTTTTCTTAGCTGTTTATTTGCATAGTCTTGCTACGCCTACTGGGGAAGTGGTGTATCCGCTCCCCTAGGTATACAATTGGTTTGATTTCCAAAAAGAATTAGTGTACTTACTTAAATTCCCATAGAGTATTCCTCAGGTCTACTGTGAAATGGTACAGCTTAACAAGACGCGTGAGGTTCGCTTTGGAATAAGAGTCGTATATGTTTAAAAGCATTCGTTTCAACTGCTCGAGGCGACTGGGTTTACAACTACCCATTACTTTAGACGGTTGATGTGGCTGTTTTAAGTGCGGTTTTTAATGGTGATTATGCTGATTGGCTTAGCAAGCGGTTACTGAACCGTCCCATTATGCTATAAATACCAACAGTTCGTGTTTAACCACTCCCCATTCCACACTTCTACTTCACAATTGCAAACAGCGAAGAAATCTATAAGTTATGTCAAGAATTGCAGAGTTTAAAGGTCGCCGTGGCTGGCCTTACGGCCAGAATGGAGGCCATGATGGAGTCAGTCTCCGTCATGGAGAAGACGGTCCGCATGGTGCTGATAGCCAACTGGGAACAGTTGGCAGCTTTTCAAGGGCAGCCACCGCCGCCAGTTCCTTCCCCTCCAAAGGAGGGTAGTAGTGATTAGGTTGCGACTTCGTGGGTTTTGTCCACGAAGTCTTTTATGTAATGGGTATCCACATCTCTTTAGAGGTGTGGATTTAATAAATAAAATTTAAGCTTGGAATTTTATTTTTGTCGTTGTATCTTTTCCTTATCATGCATACAGGAAACATAAACCATATCATGCTTCAACAGGAAATAAACTCAAACAACTGTCCCTCGTAGGGAGTTTATTGGCCTCTAGGGCTAGATAAAAGAACGCATAGTCTTAAAACAACTCAAGTACTAGAGCTTTATTTAAACGAAGAGTTTTTTAAAAACAGCTTCGATTTCCTAAAAACAGAAATAAACGAAAATTGATAAGCACCTACTTGTAATATTTCTTGAGGTGCTCTGCATTCCACGAATTTGGTAACTCATTTCCCCTTAGGGTCGCAAGTTTGTATGCTCCGGCTTTGATATGATGCAGGACTTGGTAAGGTCCTTCCCAATTCGGGCCAAGTTTGCCCACCTTTTTCCCCGTGGGGTCAACTTTCCTTAGAACTAAGTCACCAGCCTGAAAATCCCTAGGCCTAACTTGCGCCTCATGATACTTGATCATTCTTTGTTGGTAGACTGCTACTTTGGCCATTGCTGTATCCCTTCTTTCTTCCAAGAGATCCAGCTCGGCCCTGAGATCTTCCAGGTTTTCCTGCTGGTCCATGCTGGCCGTTCTGTAGTTAAGGAGTTCAACCTCAATCGGAACTACAATCTCAGCCCCAAATGCAAGAGAATATGGAGTTTCTCCTGTTGCAGTTCGGGGCGTTGTTCGGTATGCCCATAGCACATTGTAGAGCTCGTCTGGCCATGCGCCTTTGGCTTCTCGCAGCCTCTTCTTAATTCCTTTCTTGATGGTTCGGTTTGTTACTTCCACTTGGCCGTTGGCTTTCGGATGAGCTTTGGATGCAAAGTGCACATGTATTCCCTTGGAAACACAGTAGTCTTTGAACTGGGCGTTGTCAAATTGCTTTCCCCTATCTGTAACTATCACTCGTGGCAAACCAAAACGGCTAATAATGAATTTCCCCAAAAAATTAATTGTTACCTCTGCTGTAATTGTGGGCAATGCCTTGGCTTCGACCCATTTTGTAAAGTAGTCTACAGCTATAATGGCATGCTGGACCTGCCCTGCTGCCATGGGAAGTGGGCCAATTAGATCTACTCCCCATTGGGCGAATGGCCATGGCCCTTTCATTGGGGTTAAAACCGTAGGTGGCCCATGAATAATGTTTGCGAAGAGTTGACACTTCTCACACTTCTGAACCATCAGGTTGCAATCCTTCTGCATGGTTGGCCAATAATATCCCAACCTGAGAAGCTTATAAGCTAGCATCCGGCCTCCTTGGTGATCCCCACATACGCCTTGGTGTACTTCCGCCATAGCTCGTGTGGATTCTGCCACTGTTAGACATCTCAGGTATGGCAGTGAGAAGCTTCTCCTGTACAACACATCTCCCATCATTAGGTATTTTGCAGCTCTAATCCTGAGCTGCCTAGCTTTGACCTTGTCATCTGGTAATGTCCCATTTGTTATATAATCGACTATAGGAGCAGTCCATGAGTTGCTGTAGTCGATGGCTTGTACTTGTGGACCTAGGGCGAAGATACTGGGGAGCTCTAAATATCAGACTGGGGCATTCCGTGGAATAGTCTCTTCCCTAGCCGTGGCCAGTTTTGACAGGTAATCTGCTTCAACGTTATCTTCCCTGGGGATTCTGACAATGTTAAAACTTTGGAATGTTGCAACCAGGGACTTTACTTTGTCCAGATACTTCTGCATTACTTCTTCTTTCACAGTGTACTCCCCCAGAACTTGTCCCACGACTAACTGTGAATCACTCTTGGCTAGCACATGGCTAGCACCCACGGCCTTGGCCAATTCCAGTCCCACGACGAGGGCTTCATATTCCGCCTCGTTATTGGTTGCCTTAAACTCAAACCTAAGGGCATAGCTCAGGCGTTGCCCCCTTGGGGATGTTAAAATTAGACCAGCTCCGCTTGCCCCGCTTGTCGTTGATCCGTCAACCTGGAGAATCCATGGCTTGAGATCCTCTTTGGGATGCTCCTTTGGTTCCGGATACGTATACTCTGCTAGAAAGTCTGCCAGCACTTGTGCCTTAATGGCAGTCCGAGGCTTGTACTCTATGTCGAACTCGCCAAGCTCTATTGACCATTGGATTAACCGGCCTGATGTCTCTGGGCAATGGAGAACCCTTCGAAGTGGCTGGTCCGTGAGCACTTTGATGGGGTGAGCTTGGAAGTAGGGCCGTAGCCTTCTGGCTGCTATCACCATTGCAAAAGCTATCTTCTCATCCCTGGGATACCGCAGCTCAGCTCCTCTTAACGCCCTGCTGGTGTAATACACTGGGAGCTGCGTCCCCTGTTCCTCCCGTATCAGGACCGCACTGACGGCGTGGGGAGAAACAGCAAGGTATAGGAAGAGATCCTCTCCATCTTGTGTTCTGCTTAGCAGCGGGGGTGAGGCAAGGTACTCCTTCAATTGATTGAAAGCTGCTTCTTCAGCTGCAGTCCATTCAAAGGCCTTTTTCAAAACCTTGAAGAACATTTGGCACTTATCTGTAGATCGTGAGATGAACTTGCTCAGGGCTGCTACGCGTCCTGTTAGCTTCTGGACCTCCTTAATGTTCTGGGGCGAGCGCATGGTGAGGATGGCCTGGATTTTCTCAGGGTTGGCCTCGATACCTCTTTGAGACACCATGAAGCCCAAGAATTTTCCTGAGGATATCCCGAATGTGCATTTTGTTGAGTTGAGCTTCATTTGGTATTTCCTGAGAACTTGGAAAGTTTCCTCCAGATCCGTCACATGGTGTAGTGCCTTGGCGCTTTTGACCAGCATGTCGTCTATATACACCTCTACATTGCGCCCAATTTGGTGCTTAAACATTTTGTTGACCAGCCTTTGATATGTCGCGCCGGCGTTCTTAAGACCGAAGGGCATCACTTTATAACAGTAGAGCCCCCTGTCGGTGATGAACGACGTCTTCTCTTGATCTTGCTTAAGCATTTGGATCTGATTGTACCCTGAAAATGCGTCCATGAAGCTTAGGAGTTCATGCCCTGCTGTAGAGTCTACCAGGGAATCAATCCTTGGCAGCGGAAAACTATCCTTTGGACATGCTTTATTGAGATCGGTAAAGTCGACGCACATTCTCCATTTGTCATTGGCTTTCTTTACCATAACCACATTCGCCAGCCAGTCGGGGAAGAGAACCTCTCGGATGGATCCTGCTTGGACGAGCTTGTCTACTTCCTTAGCTGCAGCTTCGTTCCGCTCCGGAGCAAAGACTCTTTTCTTCTGCTTAACTGGACGAACCGTGGGATCCACATTTAACTTATGGGTTATGACCCTTGGGTCAATTCCCGGGATGTCCTCGTGGGACCATGCAAACACATCCCTGTTCTTCCTTAGAAATTGCAACAGCTCTGTCCTTGCCACTGAGCTCAGTCCTGCTCCGATTCTCACTGTCTTGCCAGGTTGGCCAGGCTCCAGGAGCTCTTCTATGAGCTCTTCCACAGGTTCTCCTTGTTGAAGCTTTTCTTCATCTCGAGTGTTGAGGCTTTCTATAGTCATGTAACGTTAGCACATCTGAGTGAGGTGACATAACACTCCCGTGCTGCCTTTTGATCTCATTTTACACATGCTATCCCTGCTGGCGTTGGGAACTTTATCTGTAACGACCCTGATTTTTTGTCAATAAAAATTTCGCTAAAAATTTGAATTTTAGTTTAATACTTGGATTTCATTTTTAATGTCCAAAAATCGGTCGTTATCGACTTATAAAATTTTGTTATTTTATTTGAAAACTCTTTATTTATTTTATAAATCCCTTTTTGCGATTAATAATCCGTCATAATTAGGTTTTTGACTTAGGAGATGGGAATTCATCGCCCGGGCATTAAGATCATTTTTCTAAAGGCGAGTATGCCTATTAAGACCTTGGTATAGTTACTTGGTAATTGTAGTAAAATCCTAGAATTTATTTTCTCGGCTGGAAATCCTACATGGCAACCGATTAGTTAGCAGCCCTAACTACCGTTTGGCTTAGTTACATTTCCCCTAACCTAGGACGTCGATGCCAAATGGCTAATGTTTAGTCTTTGCCTTGACCGTTAACTTGACTGCCTTGCCTTGGCGTCGGCTCACTGACAAGCCTGCCTTGCCTTGGCGTTGGCTCGCTGACAAGCCTGCCTTGCCTTGGCGTCGGCTCGCTGTAGCGCCTGCCTCGCCTAGGCGTCGAGTCACCGCCAGGTTGCTCTGCTTTGGCCACCGCTTGGCCACTGCTTGGCTACCAGGCTGCCTTGGCCACTATTTGGCCACTAGGCTGCTTTGGCCACCGCTACATCGATGGCATCGGTCGCTTTGGTCGCCGCAGCTAAGCCTCGCTTTTGCCATCGCTATACCGGTCGCTTTTGGCCATCGTTGGCCACTGGTCGCTGGTCGCCGCTTGCGCTGGCCACCGGTCGCTGCCATCGCTTTGGCCACCGGTCCGCTGCCGCCGCTGGCCGCTAGGCCACCGGCCGCTTGTTGGCCATCGCTGCCACTGGTCGCTGGCGCTGGCCGCCGCCACCGCCGCTTTGGCCATCGTTGTACACCGGGTCGCTTGACCCTTTGTTTATTACCGGTCGCTTGGCTACCGCTGGCACCGCTTTGCTACCAGTCGCCTTTGGCCACGCTCACGCATTGCCTTGGCGTTTGGCACCGTCGGACTTTAATACTTCGTTATTAGGCGATTTCCTACTAATTACAACCGAAATACCACTCGAGCAATGAAAGCCTAGATTAAGTATCGTTAGTCTTTAACCAATTAATTAGAATAGCCTAATGCCCATTTAGCCTAATCACTCTTCCTAACCCTAGATGGACCATTTGACCCTTTTTGTCTTTATCCATTGGACGATGCATGCTAGGCAAATTTGTACCCAGTAGATAATAGGAAAACCTTGGTTAATCCCCCTAAGTACGAGATTAGATTAGTTTAGTGCTTAATTACAAGTATTAGACTTTTTAGTATTAACCATTGGATAATACACTACAAGAAAAGTCACATTGGGTGACGAATGAAAATCGTCACAAATTGCATGTTTTTCGTCACAAATAATATAGGTGACGAAAAAAATTTGTCGACTAAAGGTTGTCGAGGATTCCTACCTGGTGACGAAATCTATTTTTCGTCACGTATAGTGCCTTTTGATGATAAAAAATTTCGTCACCAAAAAGTGAATAATTACTGACGAAATTTTTTTCCTCACTTATTGTGGTTTTTTACGACGAAATTTTTTGTCATCAATTATTCCTTTTGGCGACGAAAAAATTCGTCACCAATGGGTCACATCGGTGACGAAAATTTTCGCCACCAATATAAGAAATCGGTGACAAAATTTTTCGTTGCAAAAGACGTTTTCATATGGAAAAAAATACATCTTTCTTGCTCCTGCTGGGTTTCGAACCCGAGTCCATTGAGTTTTTCGCGTAGGCTCCGACCAACTGCACCACACACACTTTTCAACAAATATTTGAAAGATCTAATATATAACATATATGTTTCACATGAAAATATATTTTGAATGTAATTTTGAACCCTTAAACATTAAAATTAGTAATTTTGATGAGCATGAAAGTTGTAGGCAATTGAGTTATTGTTCAACCCCAATTTGAATTATCTCAATCGGAGTTTTCAGTAAAGAGTTATTTCCGAAATAAATTTAGTGACAAAGCGAAATTCATAAATTTCGTCACGAAAGATACCCATTTGACGACGAAATATATTTTTCGTCACTGAAAGCGTTAAAATGGTGACAAAATTATTTTTCGTCACCAAAGTTAAGCATTTGGTGACGGAAAAAATATTTCGTTACTAAATTCGTCACATTTGGCGACGAAATATATTTTTTGTCACCAAATGATTATCTTTGGTGACAAAAAATACTTTTGTCACCTTTTTCAAGCTTTCAGTGACGAAAAATGTATTTCATCACCAAATGGGTACCTTTGGTGACGAAAATATTTTTTTTGTCGCTAAACAGGTATAATTGGTGACGAAATTATTTCGTCACGGAAATTGTCAAAACAGTGACGAATTTATTTTTTCGTCGCCAAATATACTCAATTAGTGATAAAATTAAATTTCGTCGCCACTTTTTCGTCACCAATTTTCATTTTTCTTGTAGTGATAACCGCTAGGAGGTTTATTATCCATTGGATGATAGATTAGAATCCTAGCCACCATTACCCATTGGTTATTGACCGCTAGGGAAAGTATTATCCATTGGATAATAGTTAATCTTGACAATCATGTACTAAGTTGATTAAAATACTAGATTTTGCCATGTGTGTATTTAATTAAAATACAATTTGTACATTAGGTTAGTACATGGTACTTTGGATGAAGTAGAATACTTAATTAGATATGGGATTCTCCCATACCTAGCCTAGATTGAGAAGTACTAGACTTTACATATTATATGTATGTACTTATATATATATATATACAGATATACATATATATTATATTGTATATGTGCATGTGTGTATTAGAATATAATAATTAGAAAACCTATATTACTTAAAAATGTGAATTTTATGAATAACCCAAAGTACATATATATATATATATATTAGTATATGTATACTCTTTTATAGTACAAACAAGTGGGAGGGAGAGAGAGAGAGAGGGAGAGAGGAGAGAGAGTGCCGAGAGAGGAGAGAGAGAGACCTGAGAGAGAGAGAGGGAGAGAGAGAGAAAGAGAAGGAAAGAGAGGGAGAGAGATGGTACCTTGAATTGACCTAGCTCTTCCATTGTACCTGATAAGTAAGGAAAACCTAAAGAGCCCAGCCAGGAGAAAGAAGCGAAGCTGGGGAGTAAAGCCATCAGCTTCGCCCACCACCTTCAGGAGGAGCACCAAGTCGACCAGCTCGGACTATGCGACGAAGCTGGACTAAACTCCAGAGTCCAGCTCCGGCAATCGGAGCTGGACCACGGTCTACGGACCAGCTCAAAAGTCCAGCTAGGACTGGACTTGTAACGCTCACGTAGCATACTTATCCCTACAGAAGATATCCCACATAGGATAAAAGTGAAAATATAGATAAGATGTACATGATAATCCCAAGGGAAATCACGGCCAGAAAGGGATGATGAATCTCGGCCTATATTAGGTGAGTATGGAGTCCTAGCTAAGGCAGGACTCCACGATCACCATTCGGATAACCAACAGATCTCCGAACACAGTCCTTCTAGGACTCAACCTCCTACGAAATGCCTATAATAGTAACGGTAGAGCTTCAAATAAGGTACGACCAATTAACCCCGGTGAATCTCTATTCTCTCAATAAGATCGTATTCTCTACTGACTTAGGCATCAGAGGGTGGTCGGCACGCCACCACACCGGTGACTTAGGCTCTCACGTTGTCTTTGCAGGAACAGGTCGGGGCCAGATACGAAGCTGATTCATCAGCTGGCGCCGTCTGTGGGAAACCACTTTCTCCTTTACGGTGAATAGTTTTGCATGGTGGATACCCGATCTAGCAGAGCAACGATGGTTTCAGAGCCCCCGCAAACGGGTGTCGACGACGCCACCAAGACCGCCGTCGCGATTAAAGTTGCCAAGGCCGCCGAAACAGCCAAGGCTGCGAGAGCGGCCAAGGCCGCTGCAGTCACTGAAAACAGCAGAAGCAGCCAAAGCAGCAGAAGCGGCTATCGCCGCCGGGGCGAGTAAGACAGGGGGCGACCAGATTACTCCAGAGGCATTCGCTCAAATGCAAGAGCAGATCAAAACGTTAACCCAAGGGTTGCAGAAAGCGATGCTGGAGAACGCAGCTTTGCGTCTACAGATCTCCGAACCCAGCATCCTGAACTTACACCACAGTTAACATGAGGAAGAAAATCACAGAGAAGAAAGCGAGGCCAGTGAGGAGGAAAGCCAAAACCGAAAGAGAAATAGCAAGCCCCCCCTGGAGAAGTCGTCCCATGAACTAGCGGCGATTCTCAAGATGCAGAACCAGATTGAAGGGCTAATGAAGCAAGTCAAGGCTCAGACTCCCGCTACGGTGGAAGAGCTGGTACAAAATACCGATTCACCCTTCACTGCCGAAGTCATGGGGCGCCCTCTTCCAAGGAAGTTCAAGATGCCTCAGTTGGAAACATTCAATGGCTCCACGGACCCGTTGGATCACTTGGAAACATACAAATCCCTGATGCACCTGCAAGCAGTTCCTGATGAAGTCATGTGTCGGGCTTTTCCTGTTACCCTCAAAGGAAGCGCCCGAGCATGGTTCAATAAGCTCCCACCTGGGAGTATACGTAGTTTCAAAGAGCTTAGCACGAGCTTTGTAAGTTACTTCATTGCTGGCCAACGCTACGGCAAACCAGCAACACATCTTTTGACGGTGAAACAAGAACGATGGGAATCGTTAAGGGACTTCACCACCAGGTTCAACAAGGAGGTGGTCCAAATAGACGAAGCTGACGACAGCGTGAGTATAACTGCGTACATAGCTGGACTGTACCCAGGACAGTTCCTTTACCTCCTATCTCAAGAACCACCCAAGACCCTGGCGGAGCTCATGCTCAGAGCACAAAAGCACATGAACGCCGAAGAAGCCGTTTACGCAAGACGTAACCGTGATGGCTTTGACCCCGAAGCCATCACAGGTTGGAGAATTCCAACCACCAGATAGAAAGAGAAAAGACTCCACCCGTAAGACGGGAGGGGAACCAAAAAGCAAGAAGGTAGATTCAAGAACTTCCCCTAAGAAGGGAGGAGGACCGCCACAAGGCCGGTACAAGCAGTTCACTCCGCTCATAGCCACGGCAGAGCAAATCCTCAGCAACCTCCAAGACGATCCGGACCTCAAGTGGCCTGGAAAGTTGAGGTCTGATCCAAGCAAAAGAGCTAAGGATAAATACTGCAGATTCCATAGGGACCACGGTCACAACACGGATGACTGCATAGATCTAAAGCAGCAAATCGAGGAGTTGATCCAGAGAGGGAGACTCCAGCATTTTGTACCAAAGAAGTACCAGAAACAGTCAAAGCGGGATGATACAAACAAAAACGGAAGAGATAATGCCGCACCTCGATCGGGTCCCATTGGAGAGATCAAGGTCATTCATGGAGGATTTGCTGGAGGCGGAGAATCCAGTAATGCCAGAAAGGCTCACCTGAGAAAACTAAGGACGGAGGAGTATTTGGAAGTTAACGCAGTGGGCCGTCCAAGTAAGTTCCAAAAAACGGAGGAAATACGTATAATCTTCTTAGAAGAAGACGCTAAGGGAGTTCAGGCTCCTCACGACGACCCCCTGGTAATCACCGTTGTAGTGGCCAATTACCTCACACGAAGGGTGCTGATAGACAGCGGAAGCTCTGCTGACATCCTGTATCTCCATGCTTACGACCAACTCAAGGTTGGAAGAGAAAGGCTAAGACCTATGACCTCACCCCTGGTTGGGTTCGCAGGTACGCCTGTCTATCCTGTTGGCCAAATAGCCTTACCGGTCACCATGGGAGAGGAAGGAAGCCAGATTACACGAATGATAGACTTCATCGTGGTGAGCTGTCCTTCCGCGTACAATGCCATATTGGGGAGAACAACCCTGAATAAAATCGGGGCAATTATCTCCACACATCACTTGATGATAAAGTTCCCAACACCAACAGGGATAGTATGCGTAAAAGGAGACCAGAAGGCAGCACGAGAATGTTATGTCACCTCACTCAGAGGTGCTAATGTTACCATGACCATAGAAAGCCTCGATACTCGAGATGAAGAAAAGCTTCAACAAGGAGAGCCTGTGGAAGAGCTTATAGAAGAGCTCCTGGAGCCGGGCCAACCTGGCAAAACAGTGAGGATTGGTGCAGGGCTGAGCTCAGTAGCAAAGACGGAGCTATTGCAGCTTCTAAGGGACAACAAGGATGTGTTTGCGTGGTCCCACGAGGACATACCCGGAATTGACCCAAGGGTCATAACCCAGAAACTAAACGTGGATCCCACGGTTCGTCCAGTTCAGCAGAAGAAGAGAGTCTTTGCCCCGGAGCGGAATGAAGCTGCAGCTAAGGAGGTAGACAAGCTTATCCAAGCAGGATCCATCCGAGAAGTTCTCTACCCCGACTGGTTGGCAAATGTAGTTATGGTAAAGAAAGCCAATGGCAAATGGAGAATGTGCGTCGACTTCACTGATCTCAATAAAGCATGTCCAAAGGATAGCTTTCCACTGCCAAGAATTTATTCCTTGGTAGACTCTAAAGCAGGGCATGAACTCTTAAGCTTCATGGACGCATTCTCAGGCTACAACCAGATCCAAATGCTCAGCCACGATCAAGAGAAAACGTCGTTTATCACCGACAGGGGGCTCTACTGTTATAAAGTGATGCCATTCGGCCTTAAGAACGCAGGGGCGACATATCAGAGGCTGGTCAACAAAATGTTTAAGCACCAAATTGGGCGCAACGTAGAGGTGTATGTGGATGACATGCTGGTCAAAAGTGCCAAGGCACTAAACCATGTGGTAGACCTGGAGGAAACTTTTCAAGTCCTCAGGAAATATCAAATGAAGCTCAACTCAACCAAGTGTGCATTTGGAATATCCTCAGGAAAATTCTTGGGCTTCATGGTGTCTCAAAGAGGTATTGAGGCCAATCCTGAGAAAATCCAGGCTATCCTCACTATGCGCTCACCCCAGAATATTAAGGAAGTCCAGAAGCTGACAGGACATGTTGCAGCCCTGAGTAGGTTCATCTCACGATCTACTGATAAGTGCCAAGTATTCTTCAAGGTTTTGAAAAAAGCCTTTGAATGGACTGCGGTCGAAAAGGCAGCATTCAATCAATTGAAGGAATACCTTGCCTCGCCTCCGCTGCTGAGCAGGACGCAAGACGGGGAGGATCTCCTTCTATACCTTGCTGTCTCACCCCACGCCGTCAGCGCGGTCCTGATACGAGAGGAACAGGGGATGCAGCTCCCAGTATACTACACCAGCAGGGCGTTACGAGGAGCTGAGCTGAGGTACCCCAGAGCTGAGAAGATAGCTTTTGCAATGGTGATAGCGGCCAGAAGGCTACGGCCCTATTTCCAAGCTCACCCCATCAACGTGCTAACGGATCAGCCATTTCGAAGGGTTCTCCATTGCCCAGAGACATCAGGCCGGTTAATCCAATGGTCAATAGAGCTTGGTGAGTTTGACATAGAGTACAAGCCTCGGACTGCCATCAAAGCACAGGTGCTGGCAGATTTCCTAGCAGAATACACGTATCCGGGACCAGAAGAGCTCCCCAAAGAAGATCCCAAGCCTTGGATTCTTCAGGTTGATGGATCAACAACCAGGGAAGCAAGCGGAGCTGGTCTGATCCTAACATCACCAAAGGGGCAACGCCTGAGCTACGCACTTAGGTTTGAATTTAAAACAACCAATAACGAGGCGGAATATGAAGCTCTCGTCGTGGGGCTGGAATTGGCCAAAGCCGTAGGTGTTAACCATGTGCTGGCCAAGACTGATTCGCAGTTAGTCGTGGGACAAGTCCTGGGGGAGTACACTGTGAAAGAAAAAGTGATGCAGAAGTATCTGGACAAAGTAAAGTCCCTGGTTGCTACATTTCAGAGCTTTAACATTGTCAGAATCCCAAGGGACGATAATGTTGAAGCAGATTACTTGTCAAAGCTGGCCACGGCCAGGGAAGAGGCTATCCCATAGAATGCCCCAATCCGTTATTTAGAGCTCCCTAGCATCTTCGCCCCAAATTCACAGGTACAAGCCATTGACTACAGCAGCTCATGGACGGCTCCTATAGTCGATTACATAACGAATGGGACGTTACCGGATGACAAAGTCGAAGCTAGGCAGCTCAGGATAAGGGCTGCAAAGTACCTAATGATGGGAGACGTGCTATACAGAAGAAGTTTCTCGCTGCCATACCTGAGATGCCTGACAGTGGCAGAATCCACACGAGCTATGGAGGAAGTCCACCAAGGCGTATGTGGAGACCACCAAGGAGGCCGCATGCTAGCTTATAAGCTTCTCAGGTTGGGATATTATTGGCCGAGCATGCAGAAGGATTGCAACCTGATGGTTCAGAAGTGTGAGAAGTGCCAACTCTTTGCAGACATCATTCATAGGCCACCTACGATCTTAACCCCAATGAAAGGGCCATGGCCATTCGCCCAATGGGGAGTAGATCTGATTGGCCCACTTCCCATGGCAGCAGGGCAGGTCCAACACGCCATCGTAGCTGACTACTTTACAAAATGGGTCGAAGCCAAGGCACTGGCCACAATCACAGCGGAGGTAACAATTGATTTCTTATGGAAATTCATTATTAGCCGTTTTGGTTTGCCACGGGTGATAGTCACAGACAGGGGAAAGCAATTCGATAATGCTCAGTTCAAAGAATACTGTGTTTCCAAGGGAATACACGTGCACTTTGCGTCCAAAGCTCACCCAAAGGCTAATGGCCAAGTGGAGGTGACCAATCGAACTATCAAAAAAGGAATTAAGAAGAGGCTGCGAGAAGCCAAAGGTGCATGGCCAGAGGAGCTCTACAATGTGCTATGGGCATATCGTACAACGCCCCGGACTGCAACAGGAGAAACCCCATACTCTCTTGCATTTGGGGCTGAGGCAGTAGTTCCAATTGAGGTTGAACTCCTCAACTACTGAGCGGCCAAGATGGACCGGCAGGAAAACCAAGAAGATCTCAGGGCCGAGTTGGATCTCTTGGAAGAAAAAAGGAAAACAGCAATGGGTTGGCCATCTACCAACAAAGAATGATCAAGTATCACAAGGCGCAGGTTAGACCCAGGGATTTTCAGGCTGGTGATTTAGTTCTAAGGAAGGTTGACCCTACGGGGAAAAAGGTGGGCAAGCTTGGCCCAAACTGGGAAGGACCCTATCAAGTCCTACATCACATCAAAGCTGGAGCTTATAAGCTTGCAACCCTAAGAGGAAAGGAGCTGCCAAATTCATGGAATGCAGAGCATCTCAAAAAATGTTACAAGTAGGTGCTTGTCAATATTCGTTTGTTTCTGTTTTTAGTAAATCGAAGTTGTTTTTAGAGAACTCTTCGTCTGAATAAAGCTCTAGCAATAAATTCGTTTTAGGACTATGTGTTCTCCTATCTAGCCCCAGAGGCCAATAAACTCCCCATGAGGGACAGTCGTTTTAATTTATTGCCTCTTAAAGCATGATAAGGTTTACGTTTCC
Source organism: Rhododendron molle (assembly GCA_025413875.1). Lineage (NCBI taxonomy): Eukaryota > Viridiplantae > Streptophyta > Magnoliopsida > Ericales > Ericaceae > Rhododendron > Rhododendron molle. The sequence goes on from CM046397.1 coordinate 22,557,397, forward strand.
TGTATGCATGATAAGGAAAAGACGCAACAACAATAATAAAATTTTTAAATTTTATTTATTAAATCCACATCTCTAAGGAGATGTGGATAGCTAGTACATAAAAAACTTCGTGGACAAAACCCACGAAGTTGCAACCTAATTACTACCACCCTCCCTTGGAGGGGAAGGGACTGGCGGCGGTGGCTGCCCTCGGAAAGCCGCCAACTGCTCCCAGTTGGCTATCAGCACCATGCGGACCGTCTTCTCCATGACGGAGACTGACTCCGTCATGGCCTCCATTTTGGCCGTAAGGCCAGCAACAGCAACCTTCAAACTCTGCAATTCTTGACATAACTTATAGATTTCTTCGCTGTTTGCCATTATGAAGTAGAGTGTGGAATGGGGAGTGGTTAAACACGAACTATTGGTATTTATAGCATAATGAGACGGTTCATTAACCGTTCGCTACACCAATCAGCATGATCACCATTAAAACCGCACTTAAAACGGCCGCCTCAACCGCTTAGAATAATGGGAAGTTATAAACCCAGCCACCTCGAGCAGTCGAAACGAACGCCATCTGCACATACAGGGTTCTTGTCCCAAAATAAACCTTACACGTCTTACTCAGTTGTATTATTTTACAATGTTGTTTGTAGACCAAAAGGAATCACCTACGGGAATTCAATTAAGTATATCAATTCTTTGAAAATCAAATCAATTATATACTTAGGGGAATGGGAACATCACTTCCTCAAAGACGTAGCAAGGCTATGCACACTAAATAGCTCAGGATAAATATCCCAGCTCAAAAGACGTAGCAAGGCTATGCAAATCAAAAAGCTTAGACCAAGATTTCAAGCTCAGCAGGTGTAGAACAGTTACACTATCTATGGCTTCACAACTCACCCATCAAATATCCCATGGGAAACATCAATAAGTGTCCCAATCGCTTGGACGCAAGCAATTAACACACTTAGGGGAGTAACAGACATACTTAAAGATGTAGTACAGCTACACACAAAAGAAGAGGTTAAGGAAAAACTCCAAGCCAGCAACTCCAAGCCAGCAACTTTTCAAAACAGACGTAGCACAGCTATGCAATGAAAGGTTCAAAACAGACCAAGTACAAGTATTTGGTTAAAACTGTGGTAAAAGCAGGAATTAGCATACAGTCAATATATGCGCATAAAAAGTGCCATAAAATCTGGCCCAAAACTGAAAGCACGCTTTCGGTTAAAATCCAGCACCTGCTATACCATTAAAACCAACAGCCCCAATGGGGCTCCCAAAATATGATCTCAAAAAGAGATCACCCTCATCCATCAGTGGAACAAAGTTTCAAAAATCATCCAAACAAGGGTCAAGGCCACTCCTAGGTCAGCATAAAAGTACGAGAGTACGAAAGTATTCCGAAAAGTATTAGTTACAAACCCAGCAAATCAAATGTTTTTCAGGCCACTCAAAGACCCCGGAGGGTGTTATCAATTGTCTGCCCGTCACCAGATGACGGGCCAGGAGGTGTTGCAGCAAGGATTGGAGTGTCAAGAGAAACCTTCTCTGGAGTCTGGAGAAGGGATGCAAGGGAAGACCTCGGGACGGATGTGTCCATAGATATAGCGCCATCAGCTACAACCTCCCCATTCTGTCCCCCGTCAAAGCATGAGGGCCCTTCTTCATCATCAACCTCAAATTTGGAAAAATCCAAATTTGGGAAAACTGCAGCCGCCTGACTCCTCATGGCTTCAAACCCATCAAAGTATTGTTGGGTGACATCTTAACAGTGTTCAGGAGATTGAAGGAAGAGTTCAATGGCTTCCTTGCTTGCGTTCTTCACCTTCTCCTACATCCCCATGCTCACAGCCTTATGCTTTTCCATCTCCTTGCTCCATTTCAGCAATTCTCTGCTCCAAACTTTGAGCAGTAGCCACGGCCGTGTCCCTCTCCTCCTCCAAGCCCCTTTTCGACTTAAGAATTGCGTCCCTCTCATCTGTCACCTTCCGCAGCTCCATAGCCATAGAAGCACCCTGCTTCGTGAGTTTGAGGTTGGCCTCAGAAAGGGTAACCACCTGCTTCCCCAGGCTATGGCTTTGGGAAGCGAGATAACGGCCGCGAGCCGTAGCCTGAAGAAGAGAAAGAAAGGGGATCAATAAGAAAACAACAAATATTTAAGTTAATAGCAGTAAGAAGAAGGGGAATACCATGGCCAACTCAACCAGCATGTGCTCCCCCACTGACTGAAGAGACATCTCCGCCATTGAATCCTCGTCAGCTGCGCACAACAATCCGGAGGCACGCTCCAGGGCATACTGGAAGTTACCCAGAGTAGAAAGGTCACCAGAAACTTTCGCCTTTTTGGCCGGAGGGGTGCCCACCACAGTGCTACCCTTTCCTTTTCTCTTAGACCTCTCCTGTTCCCCCTCAACCGACGGCTCAACCACTAAGTCAATAGAAGGGATGATCGAAAGATCGGCCAGAAAGCTTTCCACACATAGCTCCTTCTGAACGGGAGCTCTTCCTCTTCGTGGCTGCGGCCCCAGGTGTTTGCTTGGCCCTCTCAGCTTTTAGTTTGGCCAATAGGGCTTTGTCCATCTTTGGCGCCATGACTTCGTCTTCACCTTCTCCCTCTGGAAAAGAAAGAAAGAAGCAATAAAAAGTCAGCTAAAATATGGAACCAAATAAGAAAGGGAACTACCTCTCAGAAGTGCTAAGGCCTCACGAGTGGTTTCTGGGCCCAGGAGATAAGCAGCCAGCGACTCTGGGGTCACAAGTAAATCCCAAGTGTGAACTGAGTAGCTCCGGGCTTGCTGCAGCTCCTCTTCCAAGGCAGGGGTCAACAGGAATGGTCCTCTCGCTGCAAAGAAAAGAAAGAATTCATTAGAATATGAATAAATTTATAAAGCTACGGGATAAAAGAAAGGCAAACAGCTTACAATTTGAGATGGGGACCCCCCATCCATTTGGGATCCGAGGAACGTATGATCCAATCTCCCAATTTGGGAGTTCCCAACCGGCACCCCCAACGAAAAAGAACTTGTCTTTCCAGTTCTTACTTGCAGGAGGGAGCTCCGTAACTAGCTCCCCCTCACCCGCTCTCTTTGCAAAATAGTACCACCCAACACCACCAGGGGCCTCTTTAACGGAAAACTGGTTGAGGAAGGGTCCCTTTGTCAAAGAAGTTCGACCATCCGACATCGCCCCCCACAATGCCGCACAACCGATCAAGAGACGCCACGAATTGGGAACAATTTGGCCAGGGGCCAAACCAAGAAAGCTCAGAACGTCCCTAACTACGGTTGGGAAAGGAATCCTTAAACCTCCCTCCAAAGCTCCAACGTAAAGGCAAGTCTCGTACTCGGAAAAAGAACATGCTCGTTCGGTCCCAGAAGGTTTCCGAAGAGAAACGGACAATGGGATAGAATATCTAACCCTGAGAACAGCTAGCTCTTCGTTGGTAATGTTGGAAGGAATATTAGAGGCCGTAAAAGTGGGGACCCTATGGGGACCCCTCGATGAAGGCGCAGGGGGCGATGAGGGCTTAACGTTGCTCGACTGACCCTTGTCAGGCGAGGCCCTAATAATACTACTCCGACGCAGGGAACTCCCCTCCTCCACCATCGACTCTTCGGCTTGGAGAATTGAAGCAAAATTTACGAAGCCCTCGGACATTAGGGTTCCTACCAAAAACCTAGGGTAAAGACGAACGGACAAGTAAAACAAATCTCGAAAAACCCTGTTTTGGAGAGTAAGAGAGTAGGGGGCAAAGTCCTCTATAATCGGGGAACAGAGATTGATGCAAGAAAACCCTATCAGTCGAGATAAAATGAACTCGCCTGGAACACTCCACGAGGGGTCTGACAACTCTATATCAGAAGAAGAATCCAGCGTGAACAACAGATGAAGAACAGCAGAGTGAAAGGAACGTACCTAGAAGAAACGGGCTCTAATGCAACGGCGAAGGGGAGTCAGAGATGAAAGGAGTCACACGAAAATCAGCAAGGATGATCCAAATACCCTTCTGGTAGAGTTTAATCAGGAATGGGGAGCCTAACAGATGGGCATTAATCCCGAGAACCGCTCCTCAATCATCGTCGTCCACCTCCTTACGTCAGGGATTCAAAGATCTTGACACCTGGCCCACGACGTGACCCGTGCATTTAAAACTGCCCATAAAAGTAAAAAGCGGTAACCGCCATGCAGCACTAACGAATGTTCCCAACCTCCAAACCAAAGCTGCAGCTTGGGAACAGGGGAGTACCTGATAAGTAAGGAAAACCTAAAGAGCCCAGCCAGGAGAAAGAAGCGAAGCTGGGGAGTAAAGCCATCAGCTTCGCCCACCACCTTCGGGAGGAACAGCAAGCAAGCCAGCTTGGTCCCCAAGATGGAGCTAAACTGAAGACCAAGGTCCAGCTCCGCCAGACCGGACCAGCTCAAAAGTCCAGCTAGGACTGGACTTGTAACGCTCACGTAGCATACTTATCCCTACAGGAGATATCCCACATAGGATAAATGTGAAAATATAGATAAGATGTACATGATAATCCCAAGGGAAATCACGGCCAGAAAGGGATGATGAATCTCGGCCTATATTAGGTGAGTATGGAGTCCTAGCTAAGGCAGGACTCCACGATCACCATTCGGATAACCAACAGATCTCCGGACACAGTCCTACTAGGACTCAACCTCCTACGAAATGCCTATAATAGTAACGGTAGAGCTTCAAATAAGGTACGACCAATTAACCCCGGTGAATCTCTATTCTCTCAATAAGATCGTATTCTCTACTGACTTAGGCATCGGAGGGTGGTCGGCACGCCACCACACCGGTGACTTAGGCTCTCACGTTGTCTTTGCAGGAACAGGTCGGGGCCAGATACGAAGCTGATTCATCAGTACCTTAGTGATCTTTTCCTACAAAATCTATGTACTAAATGTCCTAAATGCATTTTCAAATCTTGTACAATCCTTCCAAGCCTAAATCTTCACTCTTTCCTTTGTCATCCCAATCTTGTCCTTTTATTATATATATATGGTTGTATATATATATATAAATATACATAGTACAATGTACCAAAGAGAGAGAGAGAGAGGAGGAGAGAGAGGCCGAGAGAGAGATTGAGAGAGAGAGAGAATTCGGATGGAGAGGGAGAGAGAGAGTGTGATATGTGTGTGCAAGTGGATTGACCTAGCATAGGCCATCTTGTCCTTGTATATATATATATAGTTGTATATATATATAAATATACATAGTACAATGTACCAAAGAGAGAGAGAGAGGAGGAGAGAGAGGCCGAGAGAGAGATTGAGAGAGAGAGAGAGAATTCAGATGGGAGAGGGAGAAAGAGAGTGATGTGTGCATATGTACTCTTGCATCTAATCCATCCTTGTTGGCCAATCCAAGTACAAACCAAATCTAGACTTTCTTGCATCACAATGTACCATGAAATCTAGGGTTTCTTGTGCTTTCACTCCAAAGGACAACCAAATCCATTTTCGTATAATTTCCAAGGACTTGATTGGACCAAAACCCCATTAGAATAGATTAAACCTAGTCCTTGTTTGGAAGGAAGAACAAGGAAGGTCTTTGGATGGTCTTTCAAGGCATGACATCACTTGGATCATGACAAAATCCATGGGATTTGGAGAGAGAGAGAAGGCCGGCCAATGAGGGGGAGGGAGAGCCCTTGCTTGCCTATAAATAGGACTCCATCCTTCTCATTTAACTCACACCATTCCAACCTCCAACTTCTCTCTCTAGGAAGCATAAGTATTCTTGTAGTTTAGCTTTATTCTTGAGTATTCTTGAGTGTTCTTGAGGTTCTTCCCTAGGCTTCAAGAAACACCTCTAGTGCCGCCACTAAACCGCCCTACGACCACCCTTTCGATCCAAAAGTAGTAGTCTAGTAGTCAAGATCAAGCTTCGAGAGAAACCTTTCTCTTTCGAAGCTAACGAAGGCCACCTCCTAAGCTGTTACTCCGTCCGTAGGAATTTCCAACCTAGCTTATTCGGCCCCGACTAGTTTCGGATCAAGGTAGAATCTTCCGTACTCATTTCTCCGAAGTATATGTACTTATGTTAGTTAGTATGCATGATAATGATAGTTTATGTTTTAGAACGTTGGATGCATGATAGTTAGTAAACTTAATATTGGATGATTAAGCATGATTAGAATCGACTTAAGATATAACGTCGTGTAGAAGTAATCGTATGTTGATCTTTTAACTTAACTATAAGCTTATATTCCATTGCTTGTATTAATTGTGGTATTATAACAAAGCATATGGTGGATTACCACCCCAAGGGCGTCCGCACATGTGACGTTATGCTTCAAGTAATGGTTATGGACATGCTATGTACTTGCTTGGATTATACTTACCTTAAGTATGCGTAGTAAATTTCTAAACATGAGTTTAACGGTTAAGGTATCAAAGCTAGTTAGCAAAAACTTGTTCTACTAAAGTACTTAAGAAGAATGAGCATGTCAAATAATGAATTTCTACGTCAATAACCATATGTTGTTTTGAAAATCCCACAAAGGAAGAAAGAACGGATTTTTCGTAATATATTATTGTCTTGAGGATGAATATGAACATGTATGTATAATCGTTTGCATTACTTGTTGCTGATAAAACATAAGTGGCTTTAAGCAATAATTTGAGTACGATTAGGTAATATAGAGTTGGATGATCTTGCTAGTTTAGTTTCAAGATTTCTTTAAAGTGATCTGTCCCGCCGCGGAGTCTATGCATGATTACGAGACACGAGAATCGAAAAGTAGAAACATGACACTTAAGGAGTGGTTGATATGGATAAAAAGGATTTTGAGACTACAAAATGGCCGGACTTGGTAGCCTTATGTGAGTTGTGAAAACCCGCAAGGTGGCCGGACTTGGTAGCCCTTTGTGCGGACTTGCGAAAACCACAATGAGGCCGGACTTGGTAGCCCATTGTGTAGATTGCTAATGGAGCCGGACGTGGTAGCTTCATTGGTAATTGGGCTTGGTTATCCGCGGAGAGGAGCCAATGCAAGATTTTGTAACGTGGCCGGACTTGGTAGCCCGTTGAATGAGAAATGATTTTCGAAATAAAATGGTGACACAATACGATGAGTCGCGTAGGAGAAACCAAGAAAGACATGACACCAACGTAAGCAAGATAGTGAATGCGGATGTATCATGGTTGATTATGTTGTTTAATGAGCATGTGTAATTATTTATATGACTCTTTGTTGTAAGTTATGGGTTAGCGGGTTGGATTATTCTATTGAGCTTCTGTAGCTCACGGTGTTACCTTTTTGGTGACCCTGACATATTATACTGGGGGCGACGCTGGTATAATGTGTCAGATTTCATAGATGAACAGCAGGAACAGTACACCTTGGAGGCCTTTGGAGCCGAGGAGCTTGCAAGGATGGAGGAAGAGGCAGAGCAGTAGTTAACCTTAGATCATCCCCTCTTTTGAATAAAAGTACTCTTGTGAGACTTATGTTGTAATAATGAGCTAGACTCTCCTTAATTTATTCAATTAAAAAATGTTTATTTAACGTACCCAAAATTCGGGGCGTTACATTATCATCAAGTGATATGTGGAGATTATTGCCCCGATTTTATTCAGGGTTGTTCTCCCCAATATTGCATTGTATGCGGAAGGACAGCTCACCACTATGAAGTCTATCATTCGTGTAATCTGGCTTCCTTCCTCTCCCATGGTGACAGGTAGGGCTATTTGGCCAACAGGGTAAACGGGCGTACCTGCGAATCCCACCAGGGGTGAGGTCATAGGCCTTAGCCTTTCTCTTCCAACCTTGAGTTGATCATAAGCATGGAGATACAGGATGTCGGCAGAGCTTCCGCTGTCTATCAGCACCCTTCGGGTGAGGTAGTTGGCCACGACAACGGTGATAACCAAGGGGTCATCGTGAGGAACCTGAACCCCCTTGGCATCTTCTTCTGAGAAAATTATGGGTATTTCCTCCGTCTTTTGGAACTTGTTTGGACGGCCAACCGTGTTAACCTCCAAGTATTCCACTGTCCTTAATTTCCTCAGGTGAGCCTTCCTGGCATTGTTGGATTCTCCTCCTCCAGCGAACCCTCCATGGATGACCTTGATCTCTCCTATGGGAGCCAATCGAGGTGCAGCATTATCTCTTCCGTCTTTGCTGGTACCATCCCGCCTGGGTTGTTTCTGGTACTTCTTTGATACAAAACGCTGAAGTCTCCCTCTCTGAATCAACTCCTCGATTTGCTGCTTTAGATCTATGCAATCATCCGTGTTGTGACCGTGGTCCTTATGGAATCTGCAGTATTTATCCTTAGCTCTTTTGCTTGGATCGGACCTCAACTTTCCAGGCCACTTGAGGTCTGGATCGTCTTGGAGGTCGCTAAGGATTTGCTCTGCCGTAGCGATGAGCGGAGTGAACTGTTTGTACCGGCCTTGGGGCGGTCCTCCTCCCCTTTTAGGGGAAGTTCTTGAATCTACCTTCTTATTCTTCGGTTCTCCTCCCGTTCTACGGGTGGAGTCTTTTCTCTTTCTATCAGGTGGTGGGAATTCTCCAACCTGTGATGGCCCCGCTTGGGGATCGAAGCCATCACGGGTACGCCTTGCGTAAACAGCTTCCTCGGCGTTCATGTGCTTCTGTGCTCTGAGCATGAGCTTCGCTAGGGTCTTGGGTGGTTCTTGAGATAAAAGGTATTGGAACTGTCCTGGGTACAGCCCGGCTATGTACGCAGTTATACTCACGCTGTCATCAGCCTCGTCTATCTAGACCACCTCCTTGTTAAACCTGGTGGTGAAGTCTCTCAATGATTCCCATCGTCCTTGTTTCACCGTCAGAAGATGTGTTGCTGGTTTGCCGTAGCGTTGGCCGGCAATGAAGTAGCTTACAAAGCTTGTGCTAAGCTCCTTGAAACTACGTATACTCCCAGGAGGGAACTTATTAAACCATGCTCGGGCACTTCCTTTGAGAGTAACTGGAAAAGCTCGACACATGACTTCGTCAGAGACTGCTTGCAGGTGCATCAGGGACTTGTACGTTTCCAAGTGATCCAACGGGTCCGTGGAGCCATTGAATGTTTCCAACTGAGGCATCTTGAACTTCCTTGGAAGGGGGCGCCCCATGACCTCGGACGTGAAGGGTGAATCGGTATTTTGCACCAGCTCTTCCACCGTAGCTGGAGTCTGTGCCTTGACTTGCTTCATTAGCCCTTCAATCTGATTCTGCATCTTGAGAATCACCCCGAGTTCACGGGACGATTTCTCCAGGGGGCTTACTATTCCTCTTACGGTTTTGGCTTTCCTCCTCACTGGACTCGCTTTCTTCTCTGTGATTCTCTTCCTCATGTTGACTGTGCTGTAAGTTCAGGATGCTTGGTTTGGAGATCTGTAGACGCAAAGCTACGTTCTCCTGCATCGCGTTCTGTTACCCTTGGGTTAGTGTTTTGATATGCTCCTGCATTTGAGCGAATGCTTCTGGAGTAATCTGGTCGCCTCCTGTCTTACTTGCCCCGGTGTGGGCACACGCCCCTGAAAATCCCCGCATTTTCGGCGTGCGGGGGTTAGGTTTGCGCCCTTTTTGTTTGAAAGCATGACGAAATGCTGTTTTGAGAGAGTCGCCACCCGGGTTTTGCGGAAAACACCCAAGAAACCGATTTGAAAACGTTTTTGTTCACGCTTGTTTGATTTGAAAAGACTTGTAGACTGGACCGTCGTTACCTTCGATATCTGAGGTTCGGGAGCCAGGTTACGAGAGGGGAAGGGTTTTATGGCACCCCTCTCGCCCAATCCGAAGATCGGTCTCTACTTAGGCATTTTGTAAAACATTTGCATTTTTCTCTCTTTTAATCATTTATTCAGCCAATCGGGGGAACAGTTAATGAGGATTGACAAATGACAAATTGTATTTATGTGGCAAAATGTAATGTATGGATTATGAACAAATGTATAATAGATTGAGAACAAGCACTTCGTGAGTGTTTTGAACAAACCGAGTGCGCCGCTCGAGTCGCCGCGCAGTTAACGGCAAGATGCACCGATTTGACCAAGCATGCCAAGACAACTGCGACGCCACCCATAATCGGCGCGCACTTCGGTGAGCTCAAACTCACAGATCCTGCTCTCAACCCTCTGGGCTCTGAATGGACAAGTGCACACCCAGGACAAACCACGCGGTTGATATAGCGGCATATTCATGGTTTACAGAATACAAGAACAAATCAAACAGAAACAAATAGATTGAAAACCCCATAAACAGAATGGGGGATTAAACAAAGGCCCGATCTAAGCTAGAAAGCAAGGGCCAGCCACTGGTAGAGCACTGGCGCACGCTGGTCATGGATGGCCGTGCGCCGGTTGTCAATGTATCCCAGTGCTTGGCTTTGCTTCTTCCGGGTTCTCGAACAGACCGTAGGATCCTAGAGGCCTTACTAAGCAGTTAAAACAGATAATAAGCTACACAGTCCTAAAATAGAATGCAGTAAACTGATTTTTAGCATGCTTCAAAGTGATCGTAAATAAGAGAAATCGAAATGAGGATGATCGCTGATCCCCACACTAGTCCTCGCCATGCAGCCATGATCATGGCGACGCACATGCACGATCAGGCGCGCGCCATCGATTTTCCACTACATTGTTTTATTTGCTAGCTTTGAACTCGGGCTTGGTATTGATTACCACTGGTTCTGGCTCCTCAGGGTCGAAATGAATTCCAGAGCAGAAGGTGGTATACCTTTGGTTTGAGATTGATGGATGGTTTGAACTTTGAGATGGATGGATGGATGAATGGAAGATGGAAATGTAGGTTGTATGACTGATCAGTGGAGTGGTGTGTTGCTTGCTTACTCTTTCAATGCATGAAAGGAGGAGACAAGAAAAACTAGAGAGAGAGAGAGGTAGAGCATTGAAGTTGTTGAACCCTTTGCAAATAAATGCAAGGGTGTATTTATAGACTGAGATGGAGGGCTGATCAGCCTGGCTTAAGGGGCTGTTTGGGGTGGCAAGGGAGAAGGGAGCCTCCATGCATTGAATGCATGAGACTTGCCTTGATGGAGGGTGTAGGAGAGAGGGGGAGACCGTTCTGAACGATGTAATCATCAGGGGAGCTGTAGACTACGTCAGGGCGGCCACAAAAGTCTCGGGCAAGTGGTCCCGAAAAGGTGATTTGACTGGCAATATGTGGCGTGCGCCAGAGGGAAGTGGCGTGCGCCAGTATATGGTGCTTTGATGCCCGATGATCAATGAACCAGCGTGCGTCAGTCAATCACTGGCGTGCCGAAGCAAGGTTTTGCTGAGGCCATTTGGTTCTGGCTCGAAGGGTTTGAAAAGGGTTTGAAAGGGGTTTAGGGAAGCTCGAAGCTCAAACGCACCAACAATCCCGGGCTGTTCTCGACCATCAATCATCACGGGGGAAACAAAGACCGCATATAAACTAATCCGGACAGTCCAGAGTAGGGTGTCTACAGTAGCCCCCCTTTGACAGCACTTGGGACACCATTGCTTTGGTACAAGTAATGTCAAAGGTTTTTCTAGACACCCCTTTCTAGGGCTATTCGGAACAGAACATATGAGTCAATGAAAAATGCGTAATCTTAAAGAACCTGCATGTTCGGGCGGACGGATGGATCACCGCTTGATTGTGGAACAGGCGGACTCTTCTGGGAATAGAATGGCTGCCTGCTGGGGAGATAATAGACTGACGGGCGGACCGCCGCTTGATTTAAAGTTGGACTCTCCTGGGGAGCAACCTGCAACCACTTGCTTGATTCGAAATTGGATGGGCAGACCATCGTCGATTTGAAGGCAGACAAGAGGCGGACTTGTCCGGGGATAACTTGATCTTGAATTCGATTAATTCGAAGTTGGACGGATAGATCGTCGTTGATTTGAAATTGGACGAGCGGATCGTCGTTGATTTGAAATCGGACGAGCGGATCGTCGTTGATTTGAAATCGGACGAGCGGATCGTCGTTGATTTGAAATCGGACGAGCGGATCGTCGTTGATTTGAAATCGGACGAGCGGATCGTCGTTGATTTGAAATCGGACGAGTGGATCGTCGTTGATTTGAAATCGGACGAGTGGATCGTCGTTGATTTGAAATCGGACGAGTGGATCGTCGTTGATTTGAACTTGGCTCTGCTTGGGGAACCATTGTCCCGGAAACTATCATGATTCAATCCAGGAGTGTAACTTGGGCCTCAGGCCCACAAACGACCGGCGTGCGCCAGTAAGTATAATGCGTGCGCTAGTAAAAACTAGGACCCGAGCCCAGATCCGGCCCAAATCCAGCCCAACGAGGCCCCACGTCTTATAAACTTCTGTATGGGCACGAAACCGCCATTGATCAGTTTCAAACCTTCCGAAAACTCCCCAAAACTCCTTCTAGCCTCCAACTCTCATCCCCATTGCTTCACTCTTCTCCAAAATCGACACACCCTAACCCAATCATGGCGGAACCAGGCGGTGGCGGCGACAACGGTAGCGGCGTTGGTGATGAACAGTCGAGGGTGGAAGGGGCCGAGGTCGAGATGCCCAAAATCGACGATCCAATCACGGAGGGGGCTTCGGTGAGTGTTAGTGCAGAGGTCCCAGACGGCACAGGCGGTGGCGATGGCCATGCAATGGTGGCGGATGGCAGCGGCGACGGGCGCACGCCGGTGGACCAGGGGCGTGCGCCGGTTGATTCTGGACCAGAGGGCCCGCGGGTGCGACGGTTGGATTTCCAAAGTGGGGTAGAAGGTCGGATAGTGACTGGGACGGGCTTGTCTGGGGGCGGCGCCGGCAGCAGCGGTGGTGCAGGTGGTGATGATGGATCGGGGCAGCCGCCGAGGGATCCGGTGAGCGAGAAGGTTCCCATGGTTGAGGATGAGAGGGCACCGGTAGCGAGGTCTGACCATATCGAGCGGGTTGAGTTCATGCCACCCGCGGCGTCATCGAGTCACATGCCCATCATGAGTAGTGCACTGGCGGAGTATGTTGGTCCTGAGAGGCTTGCTCAGATAATGAGAGAGAATCCTCATGTAGTCGAGGTGGTAGAGAAAGCTCGGGAGGATAGGCTGGCCGAAATAGCTCGTTGGAATGAGCAAGAGAGGTTGATACGTGAGCAGGAGGCGGCTGCGAGAGACGCGGGGCCGGCTGAGGGTGCTCAGGACGATCTGGTACGAGAGGCTGAGGCAGCGGAGAGAGAGCAGGAGGAGGTAGTGATAGTGATGGAGCGCGATGTGGCGCAGGCCAAGACTTTGCTGGAGAGAACTAGAGCCACCTTTATATCAGAGACGTACATTCCTCCTGCGGCCCACCTGTTCGTCCCCTCGGGTATAGACGGCTACACGCCTTCACAGGACAGCTACGACGACGGGTTGGTGCTGAGAGACCCGCTGTTTCACATGTCCGTTGGTTGGGAGCAGGTATGACTCGTAAACTACTTCCTTTTGTACTTGAAATTGTAGCTTCATAGTCCGTAGCTTTAATTGATTATCTTGTGAAGCATGCTATTCGACTTGCAGAGCTCCGACTTAGTTGAAAATATCCTTGACCGTTGGTTTGACTGAAAGAACGTCCTGATAACTTGACTCGACCATGACGATGCCCGAAAGTAGTAATCGACTGTAGATTGCCCCAACTTTGATTGATAGAATACTTGACATGACTTGATTCGACTGATGACGTTACTTTGTTAACTTTGACATCGACTTATAGAACGCCCGTAGATAATGGAGATCGACAAATAGAATACCTAATGACGTTCGAATTCGACCAATAGGATGCATGCTAGTTGAGATCAACTGATAGAATGCTTGGTAACGTGCCTTGTAGCTTGATTCGACTGATAGAGTAACTGGTAAATTGATTCGACTGATAGAATACCATGCTGCTTGATTCGACTGATAGAATACCGTTCTGTTTGTGGCTGTTTGTTGCATGCAGAGAGGAGTGGCTAGTTCTCGAGGACATGGCGGGCCGGCAGCTTCGTATGAGCTATACATCAACTTGCCCGAGAGAGTGAGGGTGTTGGTGGATGCTGCAGGGTTTGGCCCATTTATACGGACGCTGGTAGCAGTGAGGAGTGACCACGCTCTATTGACAGCCCTGGCGGAAAGGTGGTGGGACACGTCCAACTCCTTCCACTTCCCGATTGGGGAGATGACGGTGACCCCGACGGACTTTGCAGCGATTACGGGCTTGAGGGTAGGAGGAGATCCGATCCCTTTTGACTCTGGGATTTATAGTTATGCAGCGGCGCTGAGATGGTTTCTGGGCCAGGTGCCCACGGGTAGTGCGGAGATGGTCCCGCATGAGCAGTTTGCGAGGTACTTAGAGGGGAGGATACCTGCTTCAGAGTTGGAGGAGGCACAGATGGCCAGAGCTTACCTGTTGTACTTGTTCGGGGCTACTCTGTACCCGAACAAGCGGTCCACGGTGCACCTGTCTTACCTGCCGGCCCTCTACGACCTACACACAGCTTCTCGGTTTGACTGGGGAGGAGCAGCGTTGGGTACCTGTTATGCGTTCATGGGAGAGTTCTCACGAGGGGCGGCGGCGCCTGCTGGTTACTGGAGGATATGGGAGGTAGGAAACAACTTGTATTTCATACTTGTACTTTCCTTTGGATTATACCATGCATGCGGTATTTTGATGTCTTGCTTGATTTGACATTGCAGTTGTGGGCTTACGAGGTGTTGAGGATGTTCCCTCCAGAGAACAAATGCCCTGACTTGAAGATGTTCCTTCGTGCGATGATCTGGGCCTCTGCGCGGCAGCACTAGGAAAACGAAGAAGACTCTGATGGAGTTCCGGCTCTACCTTGACGAGTTGTCGGGTATACAGGTATCGAAGCAATTCCCCTAAGTTGTCTTTTCCCTTAACTGTTTTAATGCTATCTCTGACGTCTTTTGTTTCGACTGTTGACTTGTGCCACAGGTGAATTGGGATCCTTGGACTAGCGCGGAGCCGGGGCCCGAGTATGTGGAGATGAGTAGGGCTGTGACTGCGAGCCGAGTACTGCTGGAGTCGGCCTTTGGGTGGCAGTGGTACCTAGGTGACAGGGTGACACGTCAGTCACTCGCTTTGGAGGAGTTTCTGGTTCCTGGATTGCTTCCTCGGCATGCCTCGCATACGAGCAGGTATACACTGGCTGAGCTTCAGCGTTTCACGGTGCCGCAGGCGGCGTCCACTTTTACGAGGCCTAGGCAGGACTATGCAGTATACAGGAGGCAGCATTTGATGGCACCACTCGGGGTGATAGAAGCTATGGCGGTGCGGAAGGAGGCTGCGAGAGCGAGACAGGAGAGACAGGGGCAGAGAGGTAGAGCATCACGCTCCAGGGAGAGGAATGTGTATGCTCAGGCGACCGGTCTTCCTGAGCTTTCATGGAAGCTGCCAGTGAGGGATGCACAGGGGGAGGCCGCTGAGATTCAGTTTGAGCCATCCAGGACAGAGCCTACGGAGATCACGGGACCGGTATTCCATGCTTTCTTTCTTTGTTCCTTTGTACTGCATCTACATTGTATCCAAACTGTATTTTGATCCTGACTCCAAAAATATGTTGCACGTGCCGAGGGAGTGGGCCCAGGAGGCTGTTCGCTTGATGCTTGCCATGGAGAAAGCATTTCACAGGATAGCAGCTGGCACTCCTTTGCAGTTGCACTACCCTCCAGCTATCTCATCTCCTGCTGTTCAGCCACAGGTATAATCTCACACATTTGTTGCCTTGATACGTAGATAGTTCGAGTATGTTTGATACAATGCACTCTGGTGGGCCCAGCATGTTTGATACAATGCCTGTTGGATATACCTGCTCTTGATACCTGTTTCAATATTCAATATACAATATATGCACAATAATATTTGAACTGATTTGACAATGCAGGGACGCGCTAGGGCGGCTTCTAGGAGGAAGGCTGTGAGGGCTGCCCCACAGAAGGGCAAGGGCAAGGCACCAACAGCAGCCCAGCGCCAGGCTAGCACTACACGACCCGAGTCCAGGGGAGTGGTGATCGTCTCAGCGAGCGAGCCGGAGCAATTCCGCAGAGTCCTGAGGAAGAGGACTGGCGACAAGAAACTGCTGGAAGGACCCTCGAAGAAGAGGAGGCAAGAGGAGGCAGAAGAAGAAGAAGAAGAAGAGGGAGAGACAGAGTCCCTCAGCAGCGGATCTGACTCGGCCAGCGACCCGAGGTTCCAATATGGTCCAGGGGAGATGGCTGCAGCTGAGGAGAGCGAGGAGGACAGCGGGAGCGGCAGCATAGACCCCGAGGATATTGCTGACTGAGGGCTACCACAGAGCCTCAGCCACTTTACTGTCTAGCCTGCTTTTGATACTTTGATACATTTGACACTTCAGCATTTTGATACTTTGGTACATTGATTTTGAGGCCTGCGTGCCTTGGCCATTGGGCAGATGTGCCCCACATACTTTGGTTTTGCTTGCTTGGGCCGTTGTGCCGTTCCGTACATTTAGTACTGCTTTTGACATTTGATAGTTTGCTTTGGGATGACGTAATGACTGCATTTTCCGTTTATTAATCTCCTTTCGATAAAATTTTGGCAAAGGAAAAGAATAATCCATTCACTAATACCCAACATGCATTGACAATTGACCTGAATCGACTAACAACGCTAACATGTGCATAGGACTGACCTAGCTCGAAAGAAATGGATAGAAAAGTTTCAGGATACGCTCCGTGTCCCCCAGGATACGAAGAAAATAGTGACATTTTGGGCATTAATGTGCCAAAACTCAAAATTCTCTTGAGACAAAGGAAACTGACACCTCTGTACAACGCATAATGACTTGTGGGAAACGACGGACTCGAGGAAAACGCCAAGATACGGGCGAAAATGCCAAAAATTAGGAAAAATACCACAAAATGGGTATAAAATGCCAAAGATGACTCGATTATAGGCCCGGACCGAAACCGACACCCCCACACAGTCACATTAAGTCCATGTAAGCTGTATGGCATGAGAACACTTGGCAGAAGTTCCCGAAACAAATTTTGACCTTTCGTATCCCCCATTCTAATGGATGCGGGCCGTTGGAGGTCGAAAACCTTCGTTGGGCATGGCGCACAAGGTTCGTTGCTTTGACATAGCCCCAAATACCATTTATGACTTGTATGTATTACCCATGCAGCGAGACAAACCCTGGAATTGCAAACGGAGGCTCGACTGCAGTAGCTGCTGTAAACTGCTTCTGATGCAAGTTTTACTGGCGTGCGCCAGTCGTTGTGATCGGTGCGCCATATGTTGAAACCACTGGCGTGCGCCACCGGAGGAGGGGCGTGCGCCGTTCAGGTGCGTTCCAGACCCACTTGTCTGACCAACTGTCCTTTCCTTGGCAACTCCTGTTTTCGACCCCAAGCGTTTTGTACATGGTTTCTGCCATGCTCAGGGGGCAGAGTACCTCTCCAAGTGGCCATTGGAGTATAGCCTGTGGCATTGAATGTAACATGGGAAAAAGGATGCATATTAGGGCCTATAAAGAGAAGTGTATACACCCTGTTGCTCCTACAACTGCTCACTTGTCATTCTCACCCAAAAATCCAGCAGCTTTCAAATGGAAAATCCTCTGCCAACCCTGCTCAGGCCATGGCTCACACAATTCTCGGGTATCGACTGGCTAAATTTCCAATACCACGGTCTTGCCTCGTTTCGATATTTGCGACACGTGCCGCTCCGTCCCGCCCTCCGTCGGGTTGCTCTCCATGTCTTTCGTTTCGGCGATGACGAGATATGCCCGACTATCGAAGAGTTCCAGGCGTATCTTCGGACTTTCGTGTCCGCCACGCTTGTCGTTCCACCATATCAGGTGAGCATGCCCGGCCTGCTGGAGACGTCGCTGGGAATTTCTAGGGGCCTGGCGATCACTCTCGTCGAAGGTGGCCAGCTCAATGTCATGCGGCTGATCGAGCGATACAGTCCTGATGGTGACCTAGAGGACATGGCTGTGCAAGCCCGGCGCCACTTTGTGCTGGTGGTCTGTCTGCTTGCCGCCTATCTGCTTGTTCCGGCTGACGGCCGGGTTAGCCCCTTGCTGGTGAGTGTGGCCACTCAGATGGCGGACCGGAAGAATGTGGTCCCTTTGGTCTTGGCGGAAACACTCACGGGACTAGACTTGGTGTATACAGGCCAGGCGAATACCTTCGGCGGCAGTCCACTCCTGCTTCAGGTTACCTCACTCAGCTCACCTTTTTCCGGTTTTCACACATTCTCTTTTTACCTCGACACTCGGCTTTAGGCCTTTTTCTGGGCTTCTTACTTGTTTTATCGCTCAGGCTTTATCTGGCTTCTCACTTGTCTTTTCGCTCATGCAGCTATGGTTATGTGACAAACTCGGGCTGTTGCATCCTCCTGCGGACGGCTGGCACCGGCTCCCGAAGCGGATCCACCAAAGGGGAATGAGGTATCCAGACATGGATCTGGAGGAATGGTATACATTCCTGCAGCAGGTTCAACCTGATGAGATAGCTTGGAGGTGTCCCTGGCTGGAGCTCCCCACCATGACTCTGCATTCTGACGGCTTCGATAGGGTGGTGATTGCAGGGCTGACCAGTTTCACGTTCTACATTCCCGGCCGCATTCTCAGACAGCTGGGCGTCTCGTAGGGAAATACGCGTATCAGCACAGATGGCTTCCGCGCTCCAATTTTCACTGCTCAAACCCTCAATGGCTACCGGAGGCGCTGGGGTTTTAGGACGTTCCAGGGGGAAATGCCAGACTTCACCACAAGACTAAGGAACAACTACAAACAATGGCTGAGAGCAGAGGTGCATGCAAGGGAAAACATCGACTGACTCAGACTACTTTGCTGCGCTTGGAATAAGCTGTGAGCCGTTAGGCTTCTCAAGCATTTTGTTCTGTTTTTCATGCTTTAACTGTTTTAAGGTTTCATGCTCAGCCCATGTATTAGAGATAGTGATTTTGCAATAAAAATGAAAGACGGAGGGTTTCCCCCTTTTGATTTTCTGACAACACCTTGACTTACCCTCGATTTCCGTTCGACCTTTGCTGTTGATGCCAAAATGTGTAACCATGGATCGAGTTGATAGAGTGTGACCGGGTCTTAAGGTGAGACTGCCTACGTATCCCTTTTAAGAGAATCAGGTCAGAACGTAGTTCAGGCTGAGGTTCGCTCGTGTATTTTATCTCTCCTTTTACGCTCTAAATTTTGCCTAGAACTGCCTTTTCAGGTTTTCGGTCCAGCGAGCTTCCAACTTTTGCCTATTTATTTTTGCCTAGACCGCCTCCTTAGGTTTTCGGTCTAGCAGGCTTGCTCTGATTTTTGCTTGGCGCCGCCCACCCTTGTGGTTTTCGGCCCAACGAGCATCTCTCAGGGATAGAAACGCTTGAGTTGATCCAGGTTGACTAAGGTACTGAACTCGTTGCCGTCGAGGTCGATGAGTTTGGTAGCACCTCCGGATAGGATGGTCTTGATAATGTAAGGCCCTGAACGCTTTGGTCGGAACTTCCCGCGGACATCGAACACTGGGGCCCGAATCTCCTTCGTCACCATATCTCCTTCGACTAAGCCCCTGGATTTCACCTTCTTGTCAAACGCACGGGCGATTCGACGTTGATACCCCTGCACATGATACAGAGCGCGGAGCCTTCTTTCATCAAACAGCAGCAACTCTACAAACCTTCCGCTCAGCCATTCAGACTCTTCAAGACCACTTTCGACCATGACCCTCAGGGACGGAACCTCCAGCTCAATGGGAAGCACTGCCTCCATCCCATAGACCAAAGAAAACGGAGTCGCACCAGTTGAAGTGCGGATCGACGTTCGGTATGCCCAGAGTGCCAGTGGTAGCTGCTCATGCCAATCCCTTGCAGATTCAGCAGTCTTCTTGATAATTGTCTCGACGTTCTTGTTTGCGGCCTCAACTGCTCCATTTGTCTGTGGGCGGTAGGTTGTGGAATGGTGGACCTCGATACCGAACTCCTCGAAAAGCTCCAGGACCCTTCCTTTGAAATGACTCCCGTTATCTGACACGAAGGCCTGAGGGACACCATACCGGTAGATGATGTTCTTTCTGATGAACTGAGCGACCTGAACAGTTGTCAAGGTCTTGTAGGACTCAGCCTCGACCCATTTGGTGAAGTAATCTATCGCCACCAGTATGAACTTGTGACCATTCGAGGCAGACGGTGTGATCATGCCAATAACGTCGATACCCCACACGGAGAAAGGCCATGGCGAGGTCATGCCGTACAACTTAGACGCAGGAACGTGCTGCAGATTGGCGTGGATTTGACACTTGTAACAGCGCCGCACATAGTCGATGCATTGTGACTCCATGGTTGACCAATAATAACCCTGCCGGAGGATCTTCCTTGCAAGCATAACACCGCTCATATGAGGACCGCAGACTCCTTCGTGAATCTCCTCCATGATCCTTGTTGCTTCAGCCCCATTGACACACAGCTTGTGCATTCCGCAGTGAGACCTTCGATACAGTTTCCCTCCACAAATGATGTATTGGGCAGCCAGCCGCTGCAAAGCAACCCGATCTTTCCTAGTAGCTCCGGCGGGAAATTCCCCGCGCTCCACGAAGTTCCAAATGTCATGGTACCAGGGCAGGCCATCATTGACGTCATCGATGGCGTTGACATACTCATAAGCGGGCAAATCCCTCTGTTCAATTACGATCGGTCGCAACCGGACCCCAATCGGAAGTTCGATCATTGAAGCCAAAGTCGCCAAGGCGTCGACGAACTGGTTCCTCAAGCGTGGAATATGAGTGAAAGTCACTTTATTGAAGCGAGGAATCAGTTCCTCCAACTCTTGGTGATAAGGCTTCAATTTTTCCTCACGCACCTTCCAGTCTCCATTAGCCTGAGACACCACCAGGTTTGAATCCCCAATTACTTCTAGCTTTTCAACCCCAAGGGCAATAGCAGCCTCCATTCCGACGATACAGGCCTCATACTCAGCTTGATTGTTGGTGACGTCAAAGTTTAACTTGAAAGCAAGCGGAATATGAGCACCGGCAGGCGTGATTAGCAACACTCCGATCCCAAATCCCTTTTGATTCGCAGCCCCATCAAAGTAGAGCGTCCACACTTCTTCGACCACTGTTAGCACGTCCTCATCAGGGAAAGTAAAGTCGACATCCTCCGACCCATCAATCGGGTGATCTGCCAGAAATTCAGCCACAGCACGGCCCTTCACAGATTTCCTTGTAACATATTAGAGATCGAATTCTGCCAGCAAGAGCAACCAACGTGCTAGCTTATGAGTGAGTGCCGGCTTCTCGAACAGATACTTAAGAGGATCCATCCGAGAAATCAGTTTCACTGAATAGGCTAGCATGTAGTGTCTAAGCTTTCGGGTAGCCCAAACTAGTGCCCAACATGTCTTCTCTAGGGAGGTATAACGCTCCTCACTGCCCACCATCTTCTTGCTCAGATAGTAAATTGCCTTCTCGACCCCGTTGTCTCCTTCTTGTGCCAGCAGACATCCCATAGCTGTCGGGGTGACTGATAAGTACAGAATCAACGGACGACCCGGTGTTGGGGGCATTAGCACAGGTGGATTTCGCAGATACTCTTTTATCGCCTCGAAAGCAGCTTGACACTTGTCCGTCCACTCGAAACGAACGTCCTTTTCGAGTAGTCGAAACAACGGCTCGCAAGTCAAAGTCAACTTGGCGATGAACCGGCTAATAAACTGAACCTTCCCCAGAAAGCTTCGCACTCCCTTCTCCGCCCGTGGGGGCTCCATCTCGAGAATAGCCTTGATCTTAGCCGGATCGACTTCAATCCCTCTGGCTGTGATTAGGAACCCTAACATCTTGCCTGCCGTGACCCCAAATGTACATTTCTGCGGGTTGAGGCGCACG
The DNA here is from genome assembly GCA_025413875.1 of Rhododendron molle. Taxonomy (NCBI): domain Eukaryota; kingdom Viridiplantae; phylum Streptophyta; class Magnoliopsida; order Ericales; family Ericaceae; genus Rhododendron; species Rhododendron molle. The sequence continues at coordinate 22,579,209 of CM046397.1, forward strand.
TTGTACTTCCGAAGCCTTTCCAGAAACTGCCGAAGTGCTGGAATGAAATCTTCCTTGTTCTTAGCCTTGACAATCATGTCGTCGACATAGACCTCGACCGTTTTATGGATAAAATCATGTAGCAGGGTTGTCTGTACCCGCTGAAAAGTACAGCCAGCATTTTTGAGCCCAAACGGCATCATCACATAGCAGTATGTCCCCCATTCAGTGACGAACGTTGTTTTCTCTTGATCCTCCGGTGCTACAAAGATCTGATTATATCCCGAGAATCCGTCGACAAAGGAGAGCAAGGCATGACCTGCCGTGTTGTCCACAAGCACATCGATGTGAGGCAACGGAAAACTGTCTTTGGGGCTTGCTTTGTTCAGGTCCCTAAAGTCAACACAGACTCGGATTCTCCCGTCCTTCTTGGGGACTGGCACAATGTTGGCGACCCACTTCGGGTACTCAGCGACCCTCAGAAAACCTGCGTCAATCTGTTTGGTAACCTCTTCCTTGATCTTCTCAACCCAATCCGGCCTCATCCTGCGGAGCTTCTGTTTAACCGGAACAGCCCCAGGTGCTAACGGAATTCGGTGCTGTACAATTTCGGGATCGATACCGGGCATATCTTGGTGCGACCACGCGAAGACCTCGAAGTATTCCTTGAGCAGATCGATCAAAGCAGCACGGTCCTCGGGGGACAAAGTAGAACCAATTTGCATCAAACGGGGGTCCCCCTCGTTTTTCAGATTTACAGAAATTACTTCTTCTTTTAGAGGCTGAGCATGCCTTTCGTCTTCCCTTTCGATGAGGGAACGCAACTCAGCCGGGATATTCCCGCCGAAGTCTGTTCCTTCATCGTCGGGGTCGACACAGTTTATATAGAAGTCAGCAAAGTAATCAGAAGCAGGGTCGTTCATTTCATAAAACCCAGACGGGTTGCCAAGTATAGTAGACTCAAATTCGAAGTAGAAGCTATGACGTGGAAGGCCAAGAGGCACAAGCTCCGACTCTGAGCTAGACTTAGACTCAAAAGACTCTGTGTCAGATTCAGACTCACTGTCAATGCATGTTAAGCGTGGAGTGAAAATGCAGTTATTAATACTGCCCTTTGCTTCGACAATGAGGGTGGTTGGATCCTTGAGAGCATCTGAAGAGTCGGGCCCAAGCATCAGCACCTCGGCCGCTTCTTCCTTGCCAACCAAACCTACTTGGGAGAACAGCATCTCCAAGCTCCCCTGATCGAAAGTCTTCAACCAGTCCATCTTTCCCTTGATCTTGGCCAGCTGTTCCTTGAATTCTGCCTCAGCCAACTCATCCTTTGCGGTGTCCTCTTCGGTATCAGCCCAAGTGTCAGCAGCGAAGATCTCAAACCCTGGAAGCCAAGCGCGAGTCTTTGGATCCCAAAACGGCTCAATCTGCCCCACATAAGCATGTCCTCCTCCCTCACGGACGAAGTAGCTGTCAGGGTTACCATAGAGGGTTCGAAGTTTTCCCGCGTCTTTCCCATTCTTGGCCTTTTTGGCAGGGGGACCGTATCCCAAACCAAACTGACCTTCGGAGAAGGGAAAGACGGGGAACTCAGTGATCCCTTGTTGGTTGATCCCAAGTCCAAAACCAGGCATGAACGCCATTCTCCTCATGATCTCGAAGGCGGTGGAACTGATGATGAAGTCATCCGCTACGGCAATGGCGAGAACCGATCCCGAAGTGTCGAAAGAGAAACCTCCAAAGTCCGAATCCTCCTCTCCATGCATGATCCCCAGCACAGGCTCATCCTCTTTGAGTGGGCGGATCCCAGAGTCCCCACAGATCGTTAAAGTTCCGGTTGGAAGCCCCAGCATGACTTTCTGATGCAGAGTGGAAGGCACTGCCATGATGTCCGGCCGGTGCATCCAAGGTCTTCCCAACAGCAAGTTAAAAGTGGCAGGGATGTCCACCACATGAAATTCAACACTCATCTCAAAGCCCTCGGCATCGAGCAGAAGAGTTATGGTCCCTTCCACCACACGACGCGTGCTATCATAAGCCTTGACAGCCAGGTTAGACGGCTGAAAGTCCTTTTTTGCAAGCCCTAGGCGGTATGCTACCCTCAGCGGGCAGACATTAATGGCAGAACCATTGTCAATGAGCACAGTTGGGATCCAGAGCCCCTTGCATTTGACAATGATACGTAGTGGACGGTTGTGAGCGGTTCCCTCAATCGGCAAATCCTTCTCAGTAAAGGTAACAGAATGCTTTGAGAGCAGAGGCAGGACGAGGGCGATCATTGCCTCGGGGGTGATATCAGTTGGTACAGTGATACGGGACAAGGCCAAGGACAACCCTTCACGATGCTCCTTTGATGACGCAATCAGACCCCAGACAGATACAGCAGCCGGAATCTTCTCGAGCTGTCGTTGGATAGCACTTTCCGCGGGAACCTCGTTGTGCGCAGGCAGAATACTCCTTTGAGCAGCCGCAGGAACAGCAGGTCTTTGAATCGGAGGATTGGACGAGCTCCCAGCCTGTAGGTTAGGCGGCTGAAAAACTCGGCCGCTCCTCGTGACGTTCGCTATATCCCACCAGGAGGTCGCTTTATCATCAAAATCCCAGAAGTCAGTAGGGATTTCAGCCATCTTGCGTTTTCCCTTGTCGACAGATGCCACAGTTGCAGGAGAATCCTGTTTCAGTGCCGTCTCCAAGTCTTGCAGTACCAGTCCCTCCTAGAATGTGGGATCCTGAGCTGCGGCTTCTTCGAAAGGCACTCCCGGATTTGTAACGAATGGCGAGTCCCAGAAACCAGCATCGACCAGAGCAGAATTGACGGTCCACACCTCATTTCCCATCTGTATGTCCACAACTTTGTCTACGTCCCAGAGATCTTCAGGTAGCGGTTTTGAGTTCAGATCCACAATGTCATCGAGACCCCACAAGTCAGTTGGAACCTCATCTATGGCCATGACAAGGCAGTCATCTTCAAGCGTAGTACGCGGGCGTGGCCCTTCCACAGGCACTATTTTATTGATGGGGTCGAGCTCATGAGGGAACTGGTGGACCACGTCCGAAAGTTTGTCCATCAAAGGGGTGAAAGATCCAAGCTGGCGGTGATCACTAGGGAGGGTTTCCCCGTCGGCATAAAATTCCAGGTAAGCCTCGTCCACATCATCTTCGGCATCTGCCGGGGCTAAATAGAAATTCTGGTCCCAAGCCAATTGAGCAGCCGTTGGTTGCGGATCCCAGACATATTCCTCCTCCTCGGGGTCAGCAGGCTCGGGTTGATAAAAGAGCATGAACAAAGAGAGGCCATCCAAAGGGTCTGCTCGTGCTGCTTCCCATTCTGCTTCCATCTGGTCAACCCAGGCTTGATCGATTTGAGGGGCCGCGGGGAGTCCCGAATAATACCGTTCATACCAATCGTAACTGAGTTCCGCCCACTCGGCCGCCTTGTCTTCCATTTCCCATTCTAGAGCCAGCATGTTGACTTCGGGTTCCTCCTGGGTCAAGACAACGGGTTTCGGGTTGTGTTCTGGGGTTATATGGTCAGTGGGGTTGAATATGGTGGAGCTGGGAGATTTAGTGGAGCTGAGAGATATCTGGTTCACCTGTTGGTTGTGCTGAGGTAGGGAGTTGGAGATAACGTTGGGTTTAGGAGGTGGAGTTGGAAGAGTGCCGTTGTCGACCAAATCTTGTATCGCATGACGGAGGCGAAAACAAGTATCAGTGTGATGGCCGGGCATCTGGTGGTAAGCGCAGAAAACGTTGGGGTTGTGGCTAGGGGGTAGATTTGGAGGAAGTGAGGTTGGTGTCAAGGGTCGGAGATGACCAGACTTGACCAGTCTCTCCAAGACCGAGGAAAGTGGAGCCTCGAAATTGGAAAACACGCGAGGTGGGTTGCGGTTTCGGGTCCTTTGAGGGGTTTGAACTTGGTTGATGTCGGCAATATGGTTGGAGGAACCTTGAGCGGCGGTGTTGCTGCCGGCAGTTGCTGCGCTGGCATAGTTGCTGGCACCGAAAAGGGCAGTGCTGTTCCCGGTGTAGGCACGGGGTTTGGCCTTCGGAGCTGCGGCAGAGGAAGGTGTTTCTGTTCTTGTCAGAACTCCAGTCTGGAGGGCTTCTTCAACAGCTAGACCAGAATCAAAGAAAGTCTCCCAATTGGCACCTTGCACCAGCACAAGGTTCTTGGCAAAGTCGGGCAACAGATTACGGGAGATGATACGGATCTGGTCCTTCTCACTGATACGATCGGTCATGAGGGCGGCCTTGGTCCTCCACCGCTTGATAAAATCCGCAAAGGACTCCTTTGCAGTCATCTTGGTTGACTCAAGCTCGCAAGTGGTCATCTTGAGCTGAGCATTATAGCTGTACTGAGAGTTAAAGGCAGCCCCAATGTCTTCCCAGGTTCTTCTTTTGGAAATGTCAAGAGACAAGAACCACTGAAAAGCTGGACCAACCAGAGTCTGAGGGAACAGTTGAGCCATGGCATCCTCTTCTACCCCATGAAGTTTCATGGCGCTGTGATAGGCCAACAAGTGAGTCCTAGGATCCCCGGTACCATCGAACTTCGCGAAGTCCGGCATTTTGAATCGCTCAGGCAGGCGAGCTTTCGGGAAAGGGCAGAGGCGATCCATGTCTAGGCCACCCGCACCTAGTCTCTCGGATTTAGTGACGGATTCTTCGAGCTTCGTCATCTTGGCGATCAGAGCGGCTATCTCAGGATTCTGAGCAGGGTTCTCTTCTCGGGGAGTGTCTTCAGCCTCGACTTCCGGATTTTGCCTTTCTCCGCCGCCGCCAGCTGCAGCCACTAAAGGAAGGCGCTCCTCGATTAAAGTACGAAGATTGGTCATGGAGGCATCGGTCTGATCAGCCCTCCGCTGCATGGCAGCCATGTTTCGTTGGATGTCGGCCAAGACAGTAGCGAGATTCGGAGTTTCAGCCATGACTACAACTTCAGTCTTGACAAGTTTCGGAGATGATGGTGGAGATGGTGAAGATGAGGGGTTTCGTGCGGAGTGGACAACGGCGAATCCTCCTTTGACAGCGTGCAACCCTGAGCTTCCGTTGTGACTGACTGAGCAACAACCCACCCAAATCTTCCTTCAGATAGACCCAGCAGACGGACCCAAGTAGGTTTGGCTCTTGACCTTCGAACCTTGATTTGACAGTGCAGGCTAGACAGTAAAGTAGAAGAGCTCAGTGACAGCCTGTTCAGGAAAAGAGATGGAAGAAATGGGAAATGCTCGTCGTCAGTGTCCTCCTAGACTCTATACTTAGCAAGCAAGTCCATCTCGCGGCATTTTTAGAACGACATTGTGATCCTCGGATTTCTTTTCGACAATGTATCCTTGTTTGAATCGACAAAAACCAAGAGATGTCAAAACAGCCTAAGCCTTCGGCTACTCCTTTCTCAAGGTTTCAAAATTTGGAGCGGAACAACTTGATGTGAATGTCGTGATACCATGACCAAAATGGCGTAAGCAGCACTGTGCCGGAGCCTTGAAATGGTGTAAGTGTTTAGCACTTGTAACCGGAAAGGTGTAAGCATCACGTCATGCCTCTTGTTGTTCCTGGATTTCTGTTTGAAACTTTGATTGGGTTTAGACAAGGACTTAGGAAGTCCCGATTTCTCGAAGTCTCTTTGACTCACGGGATTTTGAAAGGTTGATAACGTACATCATCAAGATGCACGACTCGTCATTGGTCCAAACGGCGTCCTGATAGGGACGAGATAGACTTGCCAGACAGACAGACCTAAAAGCCGCCCTAGCATGCTCCTACGCAAAACGGTATGAATGTATGTACAGACATGCCATAGGGAAAGCAGTAACACATAGACAGTTTATGGGGGTTAGATGCACATAATCCTACCCTGCAGGTTCCTGTCTTAGGTTGAAAGGTTCTATTGCTTTGTACGCATGGAGAGGCTGGTTTTGGCTTAAAGGGGTTCCTCCGACTAGAGCCACGGTATACCTCCCAAAGCAACGCGTATAGCAAAGCAATGGTCGAACGGTATTGCGATTCATCATCGTCGAAGGTTGTTAGGCGTTCGAGGACCCCGGGCTCCAGTAAACTGTGCCGGTTACCCAAAACACCTCAACGGGGCTAAGTAGCACCGATGCAAATGGAGAATGCCAACGAATGATTTATGAGAGAGAGAAATGCAATGTTTAGAAAAATGCCTTTTTCAAGCTTGGCTCACTTTTATTAATCAAAATTTGGAGAAAACTACACAAGTGAACAATAGCAAAAGCCCCAGTTCGGATTGGTCGGATGTAGAATCCTGTTATGTTACCATTCCGTTCTTCAGCAGCGCGGAGCGTACTGTTTTGACAGACTTTTGAAAATTGTTTCAAGTATGTATTAATTCCCAAATTTTAATTAATGTAATGATCCCCAGCAGAGTCGCCACTGTGGGCACACGCCCCTGAAAATCCCCGCATTTTCGGCGTGCGGGGGTTAGGTTTGCGCCCTTTTTGTTTGAAAGCATGACGAAATGCTGTTTTGAGAGAGTCGCCACCCGGGTTTTGCGGAAAACACCCAAGAAACCGATTTGAAAACGTTTTTGTTCACGCTTGTTTGATTTGAAAAGACTTGTAGACTGGACCGTCGTTACCTTCGATATCTGAGGTTCGGGAGCCAGGTTACGAGAGGGGAAGGGTTTTATGGCACCCCTCTCGCCCAATCCGAAGATCGGTCTCTACTTAGGCATTTTGTAAAACATTTGCATTTTTCTCTCTTTTAATCATTTATTCAGCCAGTTAGGGCGGGGGAACAGTTAATGGGGATTGACAAATGACAAATTGTATTTATGTGGCAAAATGTAATGTATGGATTATGAACAAATGTATAATAGATTGAGAACAAGCACTTCTGTGAGTGTTTTGAACAAGCGGAGTCGTTGCCACTGAGTAAATGTCGTGCGCAAGCAGCGTATCGGCATGCCGATTTGACCGGTGCATGCCAAGACAACAGCGCGACGCCACCCATAATCTGGCGCGCCGGTGAGCTCAAACTCACGAGATCCACGCTCTCAACCCTCGGGCTCGAATGGACGAAGGCACACCCAGACAAACCACGCATTGATATAGCGGCATATTCATGGTTTACGTATCACAAAGAACAAATCAAGCAGAAACAAATAGATGAAAACCCCATAAGCGAATGGGGGATTAAACAAAGGCCCGATCTAAGCTAGGAAGCAAGGGCCAGCCACTGAGACTTGAAATCTTGGCGCCGCCCGGTCATGGATGGCCGTGCGCGATTGTCAATGTATCCCGGTGCTTGGCTTTGCTTCTTCGGAGTTACAGAGCAGGACCGAAGGATCCCGAAGGCCTTACTGAAGCAATTAAAACAGATAATAAGCTACACAATCCTAAAATATAGAAAGCAGTATGGCGGATTTTAGCATGCTTCAAGGTGATCGGAAATAAGAGAAACTGAAATGAGGATGATCGGTGATCCCCACACTAGTCTGCCATGCAGCCATGGCAGCGCACATGCACGACTGGCGCGCGCCACTGATTTTCCACTACATTGTTTTATTTGCTAGCTTTGAACTCAGGCTTGGTATTGATTACCAGCCTGGGTTCTGCTGGCTCCCCTCAAGGGTCGAAATGAATTCCAGAGCAGAAGGTGGTATACCTTTGGTTTGAGATTGATGGATGGTTTGAACTTTGAGATGGATGGATGGATGAATGGAAGATGGAAATGTAGGTTGTATGACTGATCAGTGGAGTGGTGTGTTGCTTGCTTGCTCTTTCAATGCATGAAAGAAGGAGACAAGAAAAACTAGAGAGAGAGAGAGAGAGCATTGAAGTTGTTGAACCCTTTGCAAATAAATGCAAGGGTGTATTTATAGGCTGAGAGGGAGAGCTCAGCCTGGCTTAAGGGGCTGTTTGGGGTGGCAAGGGAGAAGGGAGCCTCCATGCATTGAATGCATGAGACTTGCCTTGATGGAGGGTGTAGGAGAGAGGGGGAGACCGTTCTGAACGATGTAATCATCAGGGGAGCTGTAGACTACGTCAGGGCGGCCACAAAAGTCTCGGGCAAGTGGTCCCGAAAAGGTGATTTGACTGGCAATATGTGGCGTGCGCCAGAGGGAAGTGGCGTGCGCCAGTATATGGTGCTTTGATGCCCGATGACTGACACGTGGCAATGAACCAGCGTGCGTCAGTCAATCACTGGCGTGCCGAAGCAAGGTTTTGCTGAGGCCATTTGGTTCTGGCTCGAAGGGTTTGAAAAGGGTTTGAAAGGGGTTTAGGGAAGCTCGAAGCTCAAACGCACCAACAATCCTGGGCTGTTCTCGACCATCAATCATCACGGGGGAAACAAAGACCGCATATAAACTAATCCGGACAGTCCAGAGTAGGGTGTCTACACCCGGCAGCGTTGGCCGCTTCTGCTGCTTCCGCTGCCTTGGCAGCCTTCTCTGTGACGGCAGCGGCCTTGGCTGCTTTTGCAGCCTTGGCCGTTTCAGCGGCCTTGGCGGCCCTAACCGCGGCGGCGGTCTTGGTGGCGTTGTCGATGCCCATTTGCGGGGGGTCTGAAGCCATCGTTGTTCTGCTAGATCGGGTATCCACCATGCAAAACTATTCACCGTGAAGGAAAAAGTCATTTCCCACAGACGGCGCCAGCTGATGAATCAGCTTTGTATCTAGCCCCGACCTGTTCCTGCAGACACAACGTGAAAGTTAAAGTCACTGGTGTGGTGGCGTGCCAACCACCCTCCGATGCCTAAGTCAGTAGAGAATATGATATTTTGTGGGAGAATTGAGATTTATGAGCGTTAATTGGACGTACCTTAGCTAAAGCTCTACCGTCACTTTTATAGGCATTTCGTAGGAGGTTGAGTCCTAATAGGACTGTGTTCCGGGGATTCCTTGGTTATCCGCATGGTGATCGTGGAGTCCTGCCTTGGCTAGGATTCCATACTCACCTAATGTTGGCCGGGAATCATTATCCTTCGGTGGCCGTGATCATCCTTGGGATCATCATGTTTATCTTATCTATATCTTCTCCTTTATCCCACATGGGATATCTTCTACAGGGATAAGCACGCTACGTGAGCGTCACTTGCCTATCCCTGGCTAGGCTTCTGAGCTGATCCTTAGATCGTGGCCTAGCTCTGTATGGTGGACCTGGACCTTTGACTTCAGCTCAGCTCCGTCTTGAGGACCGAGCTGGCTTACTTGATGTACTTCCTGATGGTGGCAAGCGAAGTATTACTCCCCAGCTCCGCTTCTTTCTCCAGGCTGGGCTCTTCAGGTCTTCCCTACTTATCAGGGCGGTTCATTGACCGTTTGCTAAGCCAATCAACATGATCACCATTAAAAATCGGACTTAAAATGGCCACCTCAACCGTTTAGAGTAATGGGTAGTTATAAACCCAGCCACCTCGAGCAATCGAACCGAACGCCTTTCGAATATACACGGTCTTTATTCCAACGCAAACCTCACGTGTTTTGCAAAGCTGTGTTACTTTACAGTACTATTTGGTAGACCTGTGGAATACCCTATGGGAATTCAAGTAAGTACATTAATTATTTGAATATCAAATCAATTATATACTTAGGAGAGTGGAAAACTCACCTCCTCCGTAGACATAGCAAGCCTATGTAAATAACAAAGCTCAGGAAAAATTTCCAAGCTCATAAGACGTAGCAAGCCTATGCAAATAATAGCCCAGGAAAAATTTCCAAGCTCATAAGACGTAGCAAGCCTATGCAAATAATAGCTCAGGGAAAATTTCCAAGCTCATAAGACATAGCAAGCCTATGCAAATAACAGAGCACGACTACATATGTAGCCCTACTACATTTTCTACAGAATAACAACTTCCGCACTACATATCCCACGGGAACCATTAATAAGTGTCCCAATTGCTTGGACGCAAGCAATTAACACACTTAGAGGAGTAACATGCATAGTATAATAAGCTTGAGAAACATAGTCCAGGCTTAAAAACATAGTGCTATAACTATGCAAGGGAAGAGGATTGGGAAAATTTCCAAGCGACCAAATTTTTAAAGAGACGTAGCACAGCTATGCAATAGAAAGTTCAGAATAGACCAAATACAGCTATTTGGCAAAACTGTGATAAAAGCAAGAATTAGCATACAGTCAATACATGCGCATGAAAAGTGCCAGGAAATCTGGCTTAAAACTGAAAGCACGCTTCCGGTTAAAATCAGTACCTGTCATATCACTAAGCCCTTACAAGGCTTCCAAAAAATATGATCTCCAAAAAAGATCACCCATCAGTCAAGAAAATAAAGTTTCCAGGCAATTCAACTAGGAGTCAAGGCCAAAAATAGGGCCACTACTTAGCAAGTACGAAAATACGAAAGTATTCAGAAGAGTATTAGTTACAGACCCAGCAAATCAAATGTTTTCAGGCCAATCAAAGGCCCATAAGGGTGTTATCAATTCCCTTCCCGTCACCAGATGGCGGGCCAGGAGGTGTTGTAGCAAGGATGGGGGTGTTAAGAAAGACTTTTTCTGGAGTCTGGAGAAGGGATGCCAGGGAAGAGCTCGGGACGGATGTGTCTTTCGATGCAGCATCGTCGGCATCATCCTCTCCCTTCTGTCCCCCGTCAACACAGGAGGGCCCCTCCTCATCATCCACCTCAAATTTGGAAAAATCCAAATTTGGAAAAGCTGCGGCCGCCTGGCTCCTCATGGCTTCAAAGCCATCAAAATACTATTGGGTAATATCCTGACGATATTCAGGGGATTGAAGAAAAAGATCAATAGCATCCCTGCGAGCATTCTTCACCTTCTCTAGCATCCCCAAACTCGTGGCTTTGCAGCTCTCCATCTCCTTGTCCCATTCAAGAATCTTCTGCTCCAGACTTCGAGCAGTCGCCACAGCAGTATCTCTCTCCTCTTCCAAACCCCTCTTTGACTTTAAGGCAGTATCTCTCTCTTATGTCATTTTCTGAAGCTGTGCAACTATGGAGGCACCGTGCCTGGAGAGCCTCACGTTGGTTTCTGATAGTGTAACCACCTGCTTCCCTAAGCGATGGCTTTGGGAAGCAAGAATCTGCCACGAGCCGTAGCCTGCAAAAAGAGGAAGAACATTAACAAAGAAACAACTACAACGTTATCAACAGATAGATAAAGGGAGTTTACCATGGCCAACTCGACCAACATATGCTCCCCCACCGACTAGAGGGACATCTCTGCCATCGAATCCTCATCAGCTGTTGATAAGTAGGGAAGACCTGCAGAGCCCAGCCTGGAGAAAGAAGCGGAGCTGGGGAGTAATACTTTGCTTGCCACCATCAGGAAGTACATCAAGTAAACCAGCTTAGTCCTCAAGACGGAGCTGAGCTGAAGTCAAAGGTCCAGCTCCGTCATACGGAGCTGGGCCACGATCTAAGGATCAGCTCAGAAGCCCAGCCAGGGCTAGGCAAGTAACGCTCACGTAGTGTGCTTATCCCTGTAGGAGATATCCCATGTGGGATAAAGGAGAAGATATAGATAAGATAAACATGATGATCCCAAGGATGATCACGGCCAACGAAGGATAATGATTCCCGGCCAAGGTTAGGTGAGTATGGAGTCCTAGCTAAGCGGGACTCCACCACCACCGTCTGGATAATCGATAAATCCCCAGAATACAGTCCTATTAGGACTCAACCTCCTACGAAATGCCTATAAAAGTGACGGTAGAGCTTCAGCTAAAGTACGTCCATTTTTAACACCTGTGAATCTCAATCCTCCCACCATATATCATATTCTCTACTGACTTAGGCATCGGAGGGTGGTCGGCACGCCACCACACCGGTGACTTTAGCTCTCACGTTGTATTTGCAGGAATAGGTCGGGGCCAGATACAAAGCTGATTCATCAGCTGGCGCCGTCTGTGGGAAACGACTTTCTCCTTCACGGTGAATAGTTTTGTATGGTGGATACCCGATCTAGCAGAACAACGATGGCTTCAGACCCCCCACAAACGGGCGTCAACGACGCCACCAAGACCGCCGCCACGGTTAAAGCCACCAAAGCCGCCGAGACAGCCAAGGCTGCAAGAGCGGCCAAGGCCGCTGCCATCGCTGAGAAGGCTGCCAAGGCAGCGGAAGCAGCCAAAGCAGCAGAAGCAACTAATGCCGCTGGGGCAAGTAAGACGGGAGGCGATCAGATGACTCCAGAAGCATTTGCTCAGATGCAGGAGCGGATCAAAACGTTAACCCAAGGGTTACAGAACGCGATGCAGGAGAACGCAGCCCTGCGTATACAAATCTCCGAGCCAAGCATCCTGAACCTACAACACAGTCAACACGAGGAAGAGAATCACGGGGAAGAAAACGAGTCCAGTGAGGAGGAAAGCCAAAACCGAAAGAGGAATAGCAAGCCCCCCTGGAGAAATCGTCCCATGAGCTAGGGATGATTCTCAAGATGCAGAATCAGATTGAAGGGTTAATGAAGCAAGTCAAGGCACAGACTCCTGCCACGGTGGAAGAACTGGTGCAAAATACGGACTCTCCCTTCACCTCCGAAGTCATGGGGCGCCCCCTTCCAAAGAAGTTCAAGATGCCTCAGTTGGAAACGTTCAATGGCTCCACGGACCCGTTGGATCACTTGGAAACGTACAAGTCCCTGATGCACCTGCAAGCAGTTCCAGATGAAGTCATGTGTCGGGCTTTTCCTGTTACTCTCAAAGGAAGTGCCCGAGCATGGTTTAATAAGCTCCCTCCTGGGAGTATACGCAGTTTCAAAGAGCTTAGCATGAGCTTTGTAAGCTACTTTATTGTTGGCCAACGCTACGGCAAACCAGCCACACATCTCCTGACGGTGAAACAGGGACGATGGGAATCATTGAGAGACTTTACCACCAGGTTTAACAAAGAGGTGGTTCAGATAGATGAAGCTGATGACAGCATAAGTATAACTGCATATATAGCCGGACTGTACCCAGGACAGTTCCTATACCTCTTATCTCAAGAATCACCCAAGACCCTGGCGGAGCTCATGCTCAGAGCACAAAAGCACATGGATGCTGAGGAAGCTGTTTATGCATGGCGAACCCATGATGGCTTCGATCTCCAAGCGGGGTCATCACAGGTAGGAGGATTCCCACCACCTGACAGAAAGAGAAAGGACTCCACCCGAAAAACGGGAGGGGAACCAAAAAACAAGAAGGCAGATTCACGAACTTCCCCTAAAAGGGGAGGAGGACCGCCTCAAGGCCGGTACAAGCAGTTCACTCCGCTTATAGCTACAGCCGAGCAAATCCTCAGAAACCTCCAAGACGATCCAGACCTCAAGTGGCCTGGAAAGTTGAGGTCCGATCCGAGCAAAAGAGCTAGAGATAAGTACTGCAGATTCCATAGAGACCACGGTCACAACACGGATGATTGCATAGATCTAAAGCAGCAAATCGAGGAGTTGATCCAGAGAGGGAGACTTCAGCGTTTTGTATCAAAGAAGTATCAGAAACAACCCAGGCGGGATGATACGAACAAGGATGGAAGAGATGATGCTGCACCTCGGTCAGGACCTATTGGAGAAATCAAGGTCATTCATGGGGGATTTGCTGGAGGCGGAGAATCCAGCAATGCCAGAAAAGCTCACTTGAGGAAATTAAGGACGGAGGAATACCTGGAGGTTAACACGGTTGGCCGCCCAAGCAAATTCCAAAAGAAGGAGGAAATTCCCATAATTTTCTCAGAAGAAGACGTAAAGGGAGTTCAAGTTCCTCACGTCGACCCTCTTGTTATCACCGTAGTCGTGGCCAACTACCTTACTCGAAGGGTATTGCTAGACAGTGGAAGCTCTGCCGACATTTTGTATCTCCACGCTTACGATCAACTCAAGGTTGGAGAGAAAGGCTAAGGCCTATGACCTCCCCCCTGGTTGAATTTGCATGCACGCCTGTTTATCCTGTTGGCCAAAATAGCCTTACCGGTCACCATGGGAGAGGAAGGAAGTCAGATTACTCGAATGATAGATTTCATAGTGGTGAGCTGTCCTTCTGCATACAATGCAATTCTGGGGAGAACAACCCTGAATAAAATCAGGGCAATAATCTCCACGTATCACTTGATGATAAAGTTCCCAACGACAGCAGGGATAGCATGCGTAAAAGGAGACCAGAAGGCAGCGCGTGAATGTTATGTCACCTCGCTTAGAGGTGCTAATGTCACCATGACTATAGAAAGCCTTGACACTCGAGATGAAGAAAAGCTTCAACAAGGAGAACCTGTGGAAGAGCTCATAGAAGGGCTCCTGGAGCCGGGCCAGCCTGGCAAGTCAGTAAGAATCAGAGCAGGGCTGAGCCCGGTAGCAAAGACGGAGCTGTTACAATTTTTAAAGAAAAACAGGGATGTGTTTGCATGGTCCCACGAGGACATCCCGGGAATTGACCCAAGGGTCATAACCCATAAATTAAATGTGGATCCCACGGTTCACCCAGTCAAGCAAAAGAAAAGAGTCTTTGTTCCGAAAGGAAATGAAGCTGCAGCTAAGGAGGTAGACAAGCTCATCCAAGCAGGGTCCGTCCGAGAGGTTCTCTACCCCGACTGGCTGGCGAACGTGGTTATGATAAAGAAAGCCAATGGCAAATAGAGAATGTGCGTCGACTTTATTGATCTCAACAAAGCATGTCCAAAGGATAACTTCCCACTACCGAGGATTGACTCCTTGGTTGATTCTACAGCAGGGTATGAGCTCTTAAGCTTCATGGATGCATTTTCAGGCTACAACCAGATCCAAATGCTCAGGCAAGATCAAGAGAAGACGTCGTTCATCACCGACAGGGGGCTCTACTGTTATAAGGTAATGCCCTTCGGACTTAAGAACGCAGGCGCGACATATCAGAGGCTGGTCAACAAGATGTTTAAACAACAAATTGGGCGCAATGTAGAAGTCTATGTGGATGACATGCTGGTCAAAAGTGCCAAGGCACTAAACCATGTGACAGACCTGGAGGAAACCTTTCAAGTCCTCAGGAAGTATGAAATGAAGCTCAATTCAACAAAATGTGCATTCGGAGTATCCTCAAGGAAATTCTTGGGTTTTATGGTGTCACAAAGAGGTATTGAAGCCAATCCCGAAAAGATCCAAGCCATCCTCACCATGCGCTCACCCCAAAATATTAAAGAGGTCCAGAAGTTAAAAGGACGTGTTGCAGCCCTGAGTAGATTTATTTCACGAGCCACAGATAAGTGGCAAGCATTCTTTAAGGTTTTGAAAAAAGCCTTTGAATGGACTGTTGCCGAAGAAATAGCATTCAACCAATTGAAGGAGTACCTTGCCTCGCCTCCGCTGCTAAGCAGGACGCAAGATGGAGAGGATCTCTTTCTATACCTTGCCGTCTCTCCCCATGCCGTCAGCGCGGTCCTGATACGGGAGGAACAGGGGACACAGCTCCCAGTGTATTACACCAGCAGGGCGTTACGAGGAGCTGAATTGAGGTATCCCAGAGCTGAGAAGATAGCTTTTGCAATGGTGATAGCAGCCAAAAGGCTACGGCCCTACTTCCAAGCTCACCCCATCAAAGTACTTACGGATCAGCCACTTCGAAGGGTTCTCCATTGCCCAGAGACATCAGGCCGGCTAATCCAATGGTCAATAGAGCTTGGAGAGTTTGACATAGAGTACAAGCCTAGGACTGCCATTAAAGCCCAGGTGCTGGCAGACTTCTTAGCAGAATACACGTATCCGGAACCAGAAAAGCTCCCCAAAGAAGACCCCAAGCCTTGGATCCTTCAGGTTGACGGATCGACGACCAGGGAAGCAAGCGGAGCTGGTCTGGTTCTAACGTCCCCGAAAGGGCAATGCCTGAGCTATGCCCTTAGGTTTGAGTTTAAAGCAACCAACAATGAGGCGGAATACGAAGCTCTCGTTGTGGGGCTGGAGTTAGCCAAGGCCGTGGGTGCTAGCCATGTGCTAGCCAAAAGTGATTCGCAGCTAGTCGTGGGACAAGTCCTGGGAGGATACACAGTGAAAGAAGAAGTAATGCCAAAGTACTTGGATAAAGTAAAGTCCCTGATTGCAACATTTCAAAGCTTTAACATCATCAGAATCCCAAGGGAAGATAATGTTGAAGCAGATTACTTGTCGAAGCTGGCCACGGCCAGGGAAGAGACTATTCCACGAAATGCCCCGATCCGTTACTTAGAGCTCCCCAGTATCTTTGCCCCGAGTCCACAGGTGCAAGCCGTCGACTACAGCAGCTCGTGGACTGCTCCTATAGTCGATTACATAACGAATGGAACGCTGCCAGTTGACAAAGTCAAAGCTAGGCAGCTCAGGATCAGGGCTGCAAAATACCTAATGATGGGAGATGTGCTATACAGGAAGAGCTTTTCGTTGCCATACCTACGATGCCTGACTGTGGCAGAATCCGCACGAGCCATGGAGGAAGTCCACCAAGGAGTATGTGGGGATCACCAAGGAGGCCGCATGTTGGCCTATAAGCTTCTTAGGTTGGGGTATTATTGGCCAAGCATGCAGAAGGATTGCAACTTGATGGTTCAGAAATGTGAGAAGTGCCAACTCTTTGCAAATATCATTCGTGGGTCACCTACAGTCTTGACCCCGATGAAAGGGCCATGGCCATTCGCCCAATGGGGGGTAGATCTAATTGGCCCACTTCCCATGGCAGCAGGACAGGTCCAGCACGCCGTCATAGCTGTGGACTACTTTACAAAATGGGTCGAAGCCAAGGCATTGGCCACAATCACAGCAGAGGTAACAATTGATTTCTTGTGGAAATTCATTATTAGCCGTTTTGGTTTACCACGAGTGATAGTCACAGACAGGGGAAAGCAATTTGACAATGCTCAATTCAAAGACTATTGTGTTTCCAAGGGAATACATGTGCACTTTGCATCCAAGGCTCACCAAAAGGCCAATGGCCAAGTGGAAGTAACAAACCGAATCATTAAGAAAGGAATTAAGAAGAGGCTGCGAGAAGCTAAGGGAGCTTGGCCAGACGAGCTCTGCAACGTGCTGTGGGCATACCGTACAACACCCCGAACTGCAACAGGAGAAACTCCGTATTCTCTTGCTTTTGGGGCCGAAGCTGTAGTTCCAATTAAGGTTGAACTCCTCAACTACAGAACAGCCAGCATGGACCAGCAGGAAAACCTGGGAGATCTTGGGGCTGAGCTGGATCTCTTGGAAGAAAAGAGGGAAACAGCAATGGCCAGAATAGCAGTCTACCAGCAAAGAATGATCAAGTATCATAAGGCGCAGGTTAGGCCCAGGGATTTTCAGGTTGGTGATCTAGTTCTAAGGAAAGTTGACCCTACAGGGAAAAAGGTGGGCAAACTTGGCCCCAATTGGGAAGGACCTTACCAGGTCCTGCATCATATCAAAGCTGGAGCATACAAGCTTGCAACCCTAAGAGGAAAGGAGTCGCCAAATTCGTGGAATGCAGAGCACCTCAAAAAGTATTACAAGTAGGTGCTTATCAGTATCTATTTATTTTTGTTTTTAGGAAACTGAAGTTGTTTTAGAAAACTCTTCGTTTAAATAAAGCTCTAGCAGTAAGTTTGCTTTAGGACTATGTGTTCTTTTATCCAGCCCCAGTGGCCAATAAACTCCCCACGAAGGAATTTTGTTCTAGTTTATTTCCTGTTAAAGCATGATATGGTTTACGTTTCCTATATGCATGATAAGGAAAAGATACAACAACAGTAATAAAATTTTTAAATTTTATTTATTAAATCCACATCTCAAAAGAGATGTGGATAGCCAGTATATAAACTTTGTGGACAAAACCCACAAAGCTGCAACCTAGTCACTACCGCCCTCCCTTGGAGGGGAGGGAATAGGCGGCGGGGGCTGCCCCTGAAAAGCCGCCAACTGGTCCCAGTTGGCAATCAGCACCAGGCGGACCGTCTTCTCCATGACGGAAACTGACTCTGTCATGGCTTCCATTTTGGCCGTAAGGCCAGCAACAGCAATCTTCAAATTCTGCAATTCTTGACATAACTTGTTGATTTCTTCGTTGTTTGCCATTATGGAATAGAGTGTGGAATGGGGAGTGACTTGTTAAGAACTATTGGTATTTATAGCATAATGGGACGGTTTATTAACTGCTTGTTAAGCCAATCAGCATGATCACCATTAAAAACCGCACTTAAAACAGCCACCTCAACCGCTTAGAGTAATGGGTAGTTGTAAACCCAGTTGCCTCGAGCAGTTGAAACGAATGCCTTTGGAACATACACGGCTCTTATTCCAAAGCAAACCTCACGCGTCTTGCTAAGCTGTGTCACTTTACAATAGACCTGAGGAATACTCTATTTGAATTCAAGTAAGTATATTAATTCTTTTTGAAAATCAAACCAATTATATACTTAGAGGAATGGAAACATCACTTAGCCAGGCTATGCAATTAAAGAGCTTAGCAAACGTACGGTTATGCAATTTAAAGAGCTCTGGAAAAATTTCTAGCTCAGCAGACGTAGCAAGGCTATGCAATTTAAAGAGCTCTGGAAAATTTCCCAGCGCAGCAGACGTAGCAAGGCTATGAACATTAATCAGCTAAGGAAAGTTTCCAAGCTCAGCAAATGTAGCACGACTACTTTATCTACAGAATAACAACTCACCCACTTAACACCCCACGGGATGTATTAATAAGTGTCTCAATTGTTTGGACGCAAGCAATTAACACACTTAGGGGAGTAACAGGCATAGTATAATAAGCTCGAGAAAAATATTCCAGGCTTAAAGATGTAGTATAACTATGCAAAAGAAGAGGCCAAGGAAAAGTTCCAAGCTCATGGTTAAATTATTCAAGCACGCAAATTTTCAAACAGACGTAGCACGGCTATGCAATAGAAAGTTCAGAATAGACCAAGCACAAGTATTTGGCTAAACCATGATAAAAACAGGAACTTCGGTTAAAGTCCAGCACTTGCCATATCATTAAAACCAACAGCCCTTACAGGGCTCCCAGAAACGTGATCTCAAAGAAATCACCCTCGTCCATCAACGAAACAAAGTCTCAAAACCATCCAAGCATGAGCCAAGGCCAAAATATTAGGCCACTCCAAAAGCTAGCACCAAAGTACGAAAGTATTGAAAAGTGTTAGTTACAGACCCAAATTGAAATAAAGTTTTTAAAAGGCCATTCAAAAGCCTAGCGAGGAGCCATCAATAGCCTGACCATCACTAAATGATGGCCCAGGAGGTGTTGCAGCAGGGTTCGGAGGGTCAAGTGGCAGAGAGACTTTCTCTGGAGTTTGAAGGAGGGATGCAATGGAAGAGCTGGGAATGGAAGTATCTTTGGACGCCTTCATCCTCGCCTTTCTGCCCTCCGTCAACACATGAGGGCCCTTCCTCATCATCAACCTCAAATTTGGAAAAGTACAAATTTGGGAAAGCAGCAGCTACCTGGCTCCTCATGGCCTCGAAACCATCAAAATATTGCTGGGTAATATCCTGACGGTATTTGGAGGACTGCAGAAAGACTTCGATGGCATCCTTACGAGCATTCTTGACCTTCTCCACCATCCCAAGCTCATGGCCTTGTAATTTTCCATCTCTTTGTCCCATTCAAGAATCTTCTGCTCCAGGCTTCGGGCAGTCGCCACAGCGGTATCCCTCTCCTCCTCTAAACCCCTCTTCGACTTTAGGGCAGCATCCCTCTCATCCGTCATTTTCTGAAGCTGGGCGGCCATGGAAGCACCTTGTCTGGAGAGCCTCATGTTGGTCTCGGTAAGTGTAGCCACTTGCTTCCCTAAACTTTGGCTTTAGGAAGCAAGGAACCGACCACGAGCCATGGCCTGACAAAGAAAGCAAGGGGTTAACAATGAAACAATCACAAAGTCCGAATATAGGAAAATATGGAAGGAGAACTTACCATGGCCTGCTCAACCAACATATGCTCCCCCACAGACTGGAGAGACATCTCTGCCATTGAATCTTCATCAGCTGCTAACAGCAGTTCGGAAGCACGCTCCAAAGCTTCCTGGAAATTGCCTAGTGTAGAAGGGCCAACGGGAACTTTCATCTTCTTGTTGGAAGGGGCACCCTCCACGGTCGGACCCCTCGCCTTCTTTTTCAATTTCTCAACACTTCCCTCCTCAGACAGCTCAACCACTAAGTCAAGAGTAAGGTCCTTTGAAAGATCAACAGCCAGGAAGCTATCTACGTTTAGCTCTTTTTGGAGGCGAGAGCTCTTCCTCTTTGGAGCCACAACCCCAAATGATTGCTTTGCCCGCTCGGCTTTCAGTTGAGCCAGCAAGTTCTTATCCATTTTTGGTGCCATCTCTTTACCTCCACTTTCTTCTTCTGAAAAGAAAAATGTGAAAACAATAAGAAAGTCAGCAGAAGGATCAACAACCAAGTGAAAACAGGGAATACCTCTTAAGAGAGCTAAAGCCTCACGAGATGTTTCCGGACCCTGCAAATAGGTAGCCAAGGATTCTAGAGACACAAGCAAACCACAGCTGTGGATTTCGTAGCTCCAGGCCAATTTCAGTTCCGCTTCGGTGGCAGGGGTCAATGGAAATAAGGCACGAGCTGCACGACAAGAAAGCAAAAACCCTTAAGAATAAAGAACTAGTGATAATATTCAAAAGGGAAAAGGAAGCTACAGCTTACAACTTGCAACGGGCTCCCCCCATCTATTGGGGACACGCTGGGTGTAGGACCCAATTTCCCAACTTGGGAGTTCCCAACCATCTCCCCCAACAAAGAAAAATTTATCCTTCCAATTCTTATGAACATTGGGAAGGTCAGTAACCAGCTCTCCTCCTCCAGGCCTTTTGGTGAAATAATACCATCCTGTACCCCCAGGAGCTTCTTTTATCGAGAATTGGTTGAGGAAAGGACCTTTTGTCAAAGGAGTAATACCATCAGACATGGCTCCCCAAAGAGCGGCACAACCAATCAGCAGACGCCATGAGTTGGGGACGATTTGGCCCGGCGCTAAGCCCAAAAAACTTAGCACCTCCCTATCCACGGCAGGAAAGGGCAAACGAAGACCTCCTTCTAAGGCCCCAACGTAGATGCATGTCTCGTTTTTAACGTAAGAACAGGCTCGCTCAAGCTCAGAGGGCTTCCTAAGGGTTACAAAAGAAGGAATCGAAAACCTAACCCTAAGAACAGCCAACTCCTCGTTTGTAATTGTAGAAGGAATGGTAGAAGCAGAAAAAATGGGAACCCTACGCGGGCCCTTCGAAGAAGAAGAGGGAGACGCAGGCTTAGCATCACCAGACTGGCCCACGGGGGGCGGACCCCTGGCCATACTACTACGGCGTAAAGGGACCTCCTCATCCGCCATCGACTCTTCTTGAAGAATTGAGGAAAAATTGATGAAACTTTCCGACATTAGGGTTCCGGCAGGTGATCGTGGGTATGGGGAGACTAATAATTCAAAAAGATCCCGGAAAACGCTGTCCTGGAGCACAATAGAGTAAGGAGAAAAACTTTCGATGACAGGAGAAACAGGGTTGACAAAGGCGAAACCGGCTACCCTAGCATAAACAAATTCCCCAGGAGTAGCCCACGTGGGGTTCGGAATCCCTATGCCGGGAAAAGAAAAATCTAACATGAAAAGAAGAAGAACAGCAAGAAGAGGGAGCGTACCTAAGGGAGGTGGGCTCTAGGCACAACGGCGAAGGAGAAATCACGGAAAACTTTCGCAGCAAGAGTCGCCTCTAAGAACTCTGAAACTTCCCTAATGAGAAGATGATCAAAGCTATGGGGAGCTTAAGCGATGAGCATCAATCCCGAGAATAACTCCTCGATCGCCGTCATCCACCTCCTAGCGCCAGGAAAGACGAGATTCAGACACCTGGCCCACGCATTTAAAACTACCCACAAAACTAAAAAGCGGTAACCGCCATGCAGCATTAATATATGTTCCCAACCTCCAAACCAGAGCTGTAGCTTGGAAACAGGGGAGTACCTGATAAGTAGGGAAGACCTGAAGAGCCCAGCCTGGAGAAAGAAGCGGAGCTAGGGAGTAATACTTTGCTTGCCACCATCAGGAAGTACATCAAGTAAGCCAGCTCGGTCCTCAAGACGGAGTTGAGCTGAAGTCAAAGGTCCAGCTCCGTCATGATCAGCTCAGAAGCCCAGCCAAGGCTAGGCAAGTAACGCTCACGTATTGTGCTTATCCCTGTAGGAGATATCCCATGTGGGATAAAGGAGAAGATATAGATAAGATAAACATGATGATCCCAAGGATGATCACGGCCAACAAAGGATAATGATTCCCGGCCAAGGTTAGGTGAGTATGGAGTCCTAGCTAAGGCAGAACTCCACCACCACCATCTGGATAATCGATAAATCCCCAGAATACAGTCCTATTAGGACTCAACCTCCTACGAAATGCCTATAAAAGTGACGGTAGAGCTTCAGCTACGGTACGTCCATTTTTAACACCTGTGAATCTCAATCCTCCCACCATATATCATATTCTCTACTGACTTAGGCATCGGAGGGTGGTCGGCACGCCACCACACCGGTGACTTTAGCTCTCACGTTGTATTTGCAGGAACAGGTCGGGGCCAGATACAAAGCTGATTCATCAGCTGCACATAGCAATCCAGAAGCACGCCCCAAAGCTTCTTGGAAGTTCCCCAATGTAGAAGGACCAACATGAGCTTTTGCCTTCTTGCTAGAAGGGGTACCCTCCACAGCCGTACCCCTTGCCTTCCTCTTCAACTTCTCGGCACCTCCCTCTTCAGACGGCTTAACCACTAAGTCAAGAGTGGGGTCCTTTAAAAGATCAGCATCTAGGAATGGCATTCGGGGCATTCGGGGCGGAAAACGGGTATTCCGTACCCGATCCCCGAACCCGAAGTTTGTTCCATATCCGCCCCAATCCCCGAACGGGGAGGGAAGAATGGAACCATTTCTGAGCCATTCGGTTATCGGGTAATCCCCGAACCGAACGGGTAACCGAATGGAATTAAAATAATACGTTTACCCGAATCGACCCGAACCGAACCGAAATGAAATATTATAAGTTTTCAAGCTTTATAAAAAACTGGCCACGATTATCAATATTGACTTATCAATAATATCAGTTTTCAACACCAAAATAAAAACATGGTCCCAACATATTTAACATGAACCTAATAGAGCCACTACAACATGCAACCATCCACAAATTCCAAATAACAGTTTTCATCATAGATTCATCACAGATTCCAGATTCCAACCATCCACCATATCAGTTTTCATCACAGGTCCCAAATTCCAGCCACCCTCTTGCATCCAGCCACTGTCTTGTTCTTGCATACAACCATCTGCAAACCACTCATCACAATACTACAACTTAAAGTTCATCTACAGACCACACCACAATAATACAACTTAAAGTTCAGTTACAAATTCTAATTATCCAACCACACCCAACTAAAATAGGCCACACATAGTCTTCCAAAAAAACAACTGCTGCAGTAGTGACATGCCAGTAGAACATAAAAGATAACTCCCCCAAAACAACTTCGTTTTGACCTTCAAATGCCAACTTCATTTGTAGAATTCATATCTGTTTAAATGGACAACAAAAAATTAAATTAATATGCGCAATACTTGCAAATGTTAAAACCACAAGAAATGTAAGACAAATGACAATTACCTCACGAGTCACACACGAATCCCCCGTTTCCGCATCATCATATATTGTGGCGTACCCTGATGTGGATTCACCTAACAAACATAAAAGAAACAAATTCATAAATACTAGTTTTATTTTACTAATGATAGAAAAATACAAGATACTAAGTTGATAACCTTTCATTTCATTAGCCCACAACCAACTTTGAGCACACATCAAGGCTTCCATCATATCGGGATGAAGTCTACTACGATGTGGACTCACCAACCTACCACTCGTGCTAAATGCAGACTCAGAAGCAACCGTCGATACTGGAATAGCTAATAGATCCCTAGCCATGGCTTGTAAAATTGGATACTTGGGTTGATGTGATTTCCACCAATTCAAGACATCAAATCCCGCGGATTTTGGCAAGGCGGCTTCTGACAAATAATGATCCAATTCCAATTTTGCGGTATCAATTGTCCTACTTCTCTTCGACTCCCGAAGCATATAGACATCATACTTTGATAGTGATTCTTCTTCAATGGAACTTAATTGGGAAGAAGAGTCGCCAATTCCCTCTGTCATTGAACTAGGACTTTGATACTCCTTAAGCAATTTATAACAAAGTGCACGAATTTTCTCAACTTCTTCCTTGTAAGTTGATGGAAACAATAATTTAAAGTAAAACTCCAACACATTGATCTTGTACCTAGGATCCAACACAGCAGAAACCCCAACAACACCATGTACCACAAACCAATACTTGTCAAATTTTTCCACCATTCTTTTGGCCATTTCCCTAATCACCTGATTCTCAGAATGAAGCCAATCTCTCAATTCCAATCTAATCTCACATATATTTGGAAAGCATTGATTAGTAGTGGGGTATTTAGTTCCAGAAAACAACTCTGTCACCTTGAAAAAAAAATTCAGCTTCTGACAAACATCTTTAGCAAACCCCCACTCACGTTCACTTGGCAAGGACAGATATTGAGCATCCCGTTTGCTTAAGCGAATGAACACATCCTTATAAACTAGAGCTGTTTGAAGCATCAAGAATGTTGAATTCCACCTAGTCGCACAATCAAGTCCCAATTTCTTAGTACTACCCACATTCAATTGGCGAACTGTTTCTTCAAATTTTTCCTCTCTTTTTTGTGACGCTGTCCAATAAGCTACACTATCTCGGATTTTCTCAATACCCACCTTGATAACATCCAACCCATCTTTAACAATAAGATTAAGAATGTGTGCACAACAACGCATATGAAACAAATCCCCACCCAACATGAGCGATGTATTATCAAGTTTGTCCCACAAAAGGTCAATCGTGGCATCATTGGTAGAACAATTATCAACTGTTATGCTAGAAATCTTCCTATCAATGTTCCAATCCATCAAACAATTCAACAATTGTTTACACAGAACTTCTTTTGTATGTGGGCATGGCACATATATGAACCTAACATGCAACATTGATATTTAATTAAAAATGGAAAAATAAAAATTACATTGAACAAAGGAATAAAGATAACGATATTAGTTAGAAATACCTCAAAATGCGACTTTGCAAAGCCCAAGAATCGTCAATAAAGTGTGCTGTGACAGCCATGAAGCCTTTCTTTTGATTACTCGAAGTTCACATATCCGTTGTGATAGCCAATCTACTTGCATTACTCACCACCAAACTCAATGTCTTCCCCTTATGGTGCTCATAAATCTTGAATATTTCACTCTTAATTGTGTTTCTACATGGCACCTTAAATAAAGGTTGAAGTGCATTCGAATACCTCTTAAATCCAACATGATCCACAATTGAAAGAGGATACTCATGCATGATTATTGCATTTGCAAGTTCTTTTCGTGTCGTACCATGATCAAAGCTATATGAAGTTAGTAGTGGGGGACGGTCTTTGTTCATGAAATTGTTTGTTAGAACTTGTTGCCTCATGGTATCCTTCTTTTGGTGTTTCCGAATATAGTGTTGTGATAAATGCGAGGTTCCATTCTTTGTTTCTCCATTTATTTTGGTTCCACAATACTTGCAAATGGCCTTGAAAACCCCCGCAATTTTCACTCTATCATAGTGAGCCCAATAAGGACTCCTTAGCTTTTTATTCTCATCATCCTCAGAAACTTTATTATCTGATAGTATTTCGACTTCTTCACCCGCATTTTCACTTGTATGGTTTTCGAGAGGGGAATCTGATTGAAAGGGGCTACTAGTTGGTTGTGATGGTTCAGAAGGACCAGAAGCATCAATCGGATTTGTTGAATGAGCACTCGAACCGATGGGTGAATTAGACATCTTTAATCCTAAGAAAACACCAGATGATTCAACATATAAAGCTTCCAAAGTACACAGCTAAATGCATTGCAATCCAAATAAACATCTCATGCATGATAAATTAACGCTCATGCAATGCAATCAAATAATCAGCTAACAGACTGGAGGGGCTAGGCCGCCACCTTAACTCAGCAAACAGAATATGCGAGGGGTTATGCCACCACCTCGGCTAAGTAATGCAATCAAATAAAACTAACTATACTAACTAAAAACAAACTCAATATTTAGCCTGGCTTCGTTACACCTCAGGTTTGACATAAAATCAGGTTAGAGGTATCCACCAAGCTAAATACGAGCTACTAACACATAAACTACTTGAGATTGGGTAGTCAATGACTCACTGTTCACCTTTCGAGAGCGAGAAAGAGAATGGCTTTATGCAAACTGTTTCTACACAGTAATAAACAAAACAAAGTCAGAGGAATGTCAACTTGCAAATTCAAATAGCATATTGAAAAGGTTATCGCACTGACTTTTCTCCCCAACAAAACACAGTAGGCATTTTTTTTTCCCAGAACAGAAAATCCGAAAACAGTAATGATTCCGACCAAATCTATTTATCTTTGGTTGTTTTGCAAGCACACACAAAATAAACACTATCCCAACCAAATCTCCAACTGAATCATGGTTGATACTGACAACTGAGTGTGTGAATCTCTCTTTGTAGTAGCCAAAGTTCTAACACCCACTTTAGATATACATAGAAATAATCTTTGAGATGCAAATTTGACATGCTTACTGCTTACACTCCAAGGAGGAACGGCCAAAACTCCGACCTGATACTTGGATCAACACCCTGCATACAAAATAAGGAAAATAAATTTCCAATTATTCCAGCCATGCCGTTGGGATATAGGTAGATGAACTAAAAAATGAAAACGAACACATATTGAATCCGAGTGGCCGTGTGGGCTCAAGGTTAGAGCTCTAGTTGTTCACCATTCATGGATCAGAGTTGTAAATTGATGTGGATCGGAGTTGTAAACTGATGAGAGAGAGGGAGAGAACGATTACCTTGGAGAAATGGAGGGTCTTGAACCGATTTGAATCACTGATCTGGGTTTCTTGAATCAACTGTTCGACGCTTGAATGATTGGCCGACTGGAGTCTGAAAACCTGTGCGACGCAAAGAAGAACAAGTGAGAGTCGGAGAGAGAGAGAGAGAGATCAGATCTGAAAATCGCCGCCCTCACCGAGGTCTGAGAAGTGGGTGAGTGAGAAGTGAAGTGAAATAGGCTGGAGTATGGAAAACCCTAAAACGTAAGGGTATATATATAGCCAGGGATATTTTTGTAATTTACTAATACTTCGGTTCGGGGTTCGGGTTCGGTTCGGGTCGGGGTTCGGTTCGGGTACTGCCTGAACCAGAACTGAACCGAAACCCATTCGGGTTTCCTCTATGCCAACCATACCCGCACCCACGGGGAAAATTTCGGTTATGGTTCGGGGATAATTTCGGTTATCGGTTCGGGTACCCATCGGTTCGGTTCGAATTGCCATCCCTATCAGCATCCAGGAAACTATCGACATTCAGCTCCTTCTGGAGACGAGAGCTCTTCCTTTTTGGAGCCACGCCCCCAGATGATTGCTTTGTCCGATCAGCTTTCAGTTGAGCTAGCAGATTCTTATCCATTTTTGGTGCCATCTCTTTACCTTCACTTTCTTCTTCTGAAAAGGAAAAAATGGAGACAATGAGAAAGTTAGCGGAAGGATCAATAACCAAATAAAAATATGAAATACCACTTAAAAGAGCTAAGGCCTCACGAGATGTTTCTGGACCCAGCAAATAGGTAGCCAAGGATTCTGGAGACACAAGCAAACCCCAGCTATGGATTTCGTAGCTCCAGGCCAACTTCAGTTCCACCTCGGTGGCATGGGTCAATGGAAATAAAGCACGAGCTGCAGAAGGAAAAAGCAGAAACCCTTAAGAATAAAGAACTAGTGATAATATTCAAAAGGGAAAAGGAAGCTACGGCTTACAACTTGCAACAGGCTCCCCCCATCTATTGGGGACACGCTGGGTGTAGGACCCAATCTACCAACTTGGGAGTTCCCATCCATCTCCCCCAACAAAGAAAAATTTATCCTTCCAATTCTTATGAACATTGGGAAGATCAGTGATCAACTCTCCTCCTCCAGGCCTTTTGGTGAAATAATACCATCTTGTACCCCCAGGAGCTTCTTTTATCGAGAATCGGTTGAGGAAAGGACCTTTTGTCAAAGGAGTAATACCATCGGACATGGCTCCCCAAAGAGCAGCACAACCAATCAGCAAACGCCATGAGTTAGGAATAACTTGGCCCGGCGCTAAACCCAAGAAACTTAGTACCTCCCTAGCCACGACAGGAAAGGGCAAACGAAGACCTCCTTCTAAGGCCCCAACGTAGATGCATGTTTCTTTTTCAACAAAAGAACAGGCTCGCTCAAGCTCAGAGGGCTTCCTAAGGGTTACAGAGGAGGGAATCGAAAACCTAACCCTAAGAACAGCCAACTCCTCGTTTGTAATTGTAGAAGGGATAGTGGAAGCAGAAAAAGCGGGAACCCTACGGGGGCCCTTCGAAGAAGACGTGGGAGACAAAGACTTGGCGCCACTAGGCTGGCCCACAGGAGACGGAGCCCTAGCCACACTACTACGGCGCATTGGGGCCTCCTCATCCACCGTCGACTCTTCTTGGAGAATCGAGGAAAAATTGATAAGACTTTCCGACATTAGGGTTCCGGCGAGTGATCGTGGATATGAGGAGACTAATAAATCAAAAAGATCCCAGAAAACCCTTGTAGACACCCCAATTTGAACACTTCGAATTTCCTTAATTTGTGGCCCGGAGGCTCCCCGATGAGGAATTTGGATCGAGACAAGCCCTAGACCAGTCAGGACTTTGCTTCTTGAAGACTTTGAAAAGGAAAATAAAATATCAAAATCAGTCCCAAGCGCTCTGGATCAATCCCAAGCGCTCCAAACCATTTTCAAAACCTGGGATTGGATAAACTCTCGAGCGCTCGAGAGTAAACTCCCAAGCGCTCGAGAGTGCTCCCGAGCGCTCGAGTCTTCTACGCTGGCCAATGGGTGGCAAGCCTTCCCACTACCCATGCAATTCATCATTACAAACTCTTTGAGCCAGCTGAAGCTCGGTCCACACTCAACCTCAGTCAAAAAATCCTCAAACCAGCAGTTTTCCCCTTAAAAAAATACTTGTTTCAAATGCATGTGATGGAAATTTTGCCTATAAATAGTGGCTGGACTTCAACACAAGAGGAGGACGAACTTCTCTCTCTAAAAAACCCCTTTGGCTGTTCAAACAGAAATACTCTCCACCTCTTCCAAAAACTTAACCCTCAAGAGCAAAAAAAAACAATAAAAATACAAGCCATTCAAGACATGCAAGGAGTTCAGAGTACCTTAAAGCTCTGATTTACCTGGTTTCTCTTTTCCTTTCATCATTCAAAGTCTTCCAAGGAGTGAAATCCCCAACCAAAGGTAGAAGCTTCTACCTTATTGTCGAAAACCAACAAAACTGGGCTGTTTCTCCTTTCTGAGGGAGGTCTTTCAGCCCTCCCAGTCTTTCATACTGAGTGTGGGTTGAGAGACCTTCGTGTAATAACAAGAGCAAAGGAGTGCAAATGCTTCCATTTCTGTGTGAAGCTTACTGGAGAAACTCCCGAGCGCTCGGGACTACTCCCAAGCGCTTGAGAGTGAATCCAGAATTGCTTTCTTTCTTTTGAATGTTTAAATGGACATGCATGGGCTGAATGTGTTTCAAACTGTTTTCAACTCTTTTGAAGTAAGTTGGTGCCAAAAACTTGCCATTTTTGGAGAAAAATAAAATAAATGACTTGCATTTAAGGCATGCAAAGGAGTTTTGGTCTGGATCTAAGAAGGAAAACCTCTTTTACATGCTTTAAGATGTAAGATCTAGTGTATCAACATACTTCATTGAGAGTCTTAATTGGTTGAGGTCAGTCCTGGGATGTGAATCACTCCCGAGCGCTCGAGAATACTTCCAAGCGCTCGAGAGTACTTGCATGTAAACTCAGTCTATTCTTCTTTCGGTTTTTATCCCAACACTGTCTTTGCATGTCCATGCATGCATCCCTTTTTGCTTGTTAGACCTGTTGAACCATTTTCCAAAAGAACAGGGATACAAGGCTTGGAAAAATGGGGTTTGATCCCAGTCTATTGGACTGATCCCATTCTGCTAAGCTCTATGTTGAGCCCGTGACACGATCAATGATATCCTGGTTTACATTTTCAGCACCATATTCTGTTATATTCTGTGGGACTAACATGTTTGGCAGGTTGGACATACAATACTCCCAAGCGCTCGGGAGTGCTTCCGAGCGCTCGAGAGTGGATCGGTGACAAAAGTTTTCCAGCCTCTAGCATTTCGTACCTTGTCATCACTTCCCAGTACACATGCACATGCATGCACCTTCCTGTACTTAATTCGTCTGTAAATACTTGCTACTAGTTTAATGAAACAAAATCCCTTTGAAAAATCCCACAAATGTTTAGTAGAGATCGATCTTGTATCG
Source organism: Rhododendron molle (assembly GCA_025413875.1). NCBI lineage: Eukaryota > Viridiplantae > Streptophyta > Magnoliopsida > Ericales > Ericaceae > Rhododendron > Rhododendron molle. Next base: position 22,609,568 of record CM046397.1, read on the forward strand.
GGCGAGGGGGGTGCCGTAAAACCCTTCCCCCTTCGTAACGTGGCTTCCGAACCCTTTTCAAATCTCTGGTTTTCAATTCAAATCAATCATTTTCAAATCAAAACGGTTTCTCAGGTGGCGAACCACAAACCCGGGTGGCGACTCTTCAAAATTTTTCAAATCGATTCCAAAATGAGGCGTTTCCTTTCGGGCCGCCCCGATCACACCCGGGGCTGTGGTAGCCCACAGTGGCGACTCTGCTGGGGAAAAGATTTAATTAATACTTAAGAGAAAATTGGCATGTCTCCAAAACGGTCCGTTTTCTTTGAATATTAATTAAATTAGTGAGCCAAGCTTGAAAGATATTTGTGGGATTTTCAAAATTGTCTTGTTTCTATTCTGTGTATATATCTTGTTCAGCCCCGTTGTTGCGTTTCGGCAATCTTGCCCGGCTTGCCGGTGACAAGGAATCCCGGAATGCTTAGCAACCCTCGACCGTGATGAGTCATCCCTACCGTTCGTACCATTATTGGGTGTACGCTCAATAATGGGAGGTATACTTTGACTCTAGTCCGGGGAACCCTCTTCAAACCAAAACCGGCCTTTGTACATGTTTAGTACGCCGTAGAACCTTCCAAACTAGGACAGGAACCTACAGGGCAGGATTACGTGCTACAGTCTGTTTACGTGCTGCATTGCATTTTGCATTTTCATGCCGTCAGCCACGATGCTCGGGACTCGCTGGCGCGGTCTTCGGAAGGTTGCCGAGGCCCGATGAAGAGTCGTGCACCCCGATGTACGTTAGCTAAATTACATAAAATCCTTAGAACGAGGAGACTTCGGGAAATCAGGACATATTAAGCCTTTGACTAATAGCTAATTGGAAATTCAACAAAGAACAAGGAATAGCAAGGAAACGATGTCGTGATGCCCACACCACCCAGGTTACAGTGCAAAGTCACTTACACCACTTAGGCTAATGGCACCATGCTACTCACGCCGCTTTGGTTATGGTATCACGCTGTCTATACTAAGCTATTTCAAGTTCAAAATTGAAATTTCAAGTAGAGAATTAGTCGAATACTTAGTCTGTTTTGGGCATCCCTTAGAATCTGGTGTTCCAAATAAAGGATACACTTCAAAAGAAAACCTGAGGGTCAAGGCAACCTCCCGTAAGTCAATCCTTTTTAGATACTAAGAGTCGGTGACGATGGTGACAATGACGGCGCACTCATTTTCTAAAAACATGCGTAAATTTTCATAAGAATGCAAACAGGGGATCGCGTCTGAGCACGGTTTTTGCTTTGCTGCCAGTTCTGAGCAATTGGGCCGAAGAAGAAGAGCACCATACCCTCCTGGACCAGACCCTTGGGACAGAGATTGGAACGGCTCCAACTACAAGCAGACTCCGTCAGTGCATCAGATTTGGGGGTCAGAATGGATCTATTGGTTGGAAGCTTAAACCCAAACCTGAATCCTGGTCCAAACCCAAACGGGGGCAATCCAAACCCGAATGCTGGTAATCCGAATCCCAGCCCGAATCCAAATCCAAGCGGGGGCGAGCCAAATCCGAATTCAAATCCCACCCCCAATCCACAGCCGAATCCTAACCCGAACCCGAGAAATCTGAATGGAGAAATGGCACAGATTAGAGAAGACATTCAATGCCTGGGCGAGCGTACTGATAACCAAATTGCCCAACTCATGATGATGATCACTGGAGTTGCACGACGCCTTCCACCACAGGCCCAGAATCCGGTCCCTAACCCAATTCCTATCCCTAACCCAAATGCAATTCCTAACCCAATTCCTATCCCTAACCCAAATGCAATTCCTAACCCGATTCCTATCCCAAACCCAAATCCAAATCCCAACCTAAATTTCAACCCTAACCCTAACCCGAATCCAAACCAAGAGCAGCTGGTCTTTGATTTGGAAACCCCGCAAAATCCCGAAATGGCGGCAATATTGGCGAAGCTTACCCAGCTGGAGGAATCTGTGGCAAGAAATGAGAAAATAGCATCGACCGGCTTTGACATTAATGAGCTTTGTCTGTTTCCCAACGCGAAGCTTCCAGAAAAGTTCAGGCCAATCGACTTTGCCAAGTTCGATGGAACAGGAGATCCAAAGGCGCACCTGACGGGATACATTGGAGCATTGTCCATGTGGGGAGTTGAGAAGGACGCTATGGCACAGATGTTCTCACAGACTTTGGTGGGACATGCATTGCACTGGTTCACTTCGTTGGATGAGAGAAAGAAGCGTTCCTGGGAGGACATATGCGCAGCTTTTGTGGCGCAGTACGACTACAACATCCAGTTGGAAGTAACCACCCGTGAACTCGAGTCAACGAAGATGGAAGCAAAAGAGGCTTCGCTGACTTTGTGAAGAGATGGAGGGGAAAAGCAGCACATATGAAAGATAGGCCGAGCGACCGGGATCAAATCAGGATGATTGTCCGTAACCTTCAACCCAATCTCGCCAGGCACATGGTTATGGCCCAAGCATGTTCAGATTTTAAAACATTCTTCGATACAGGCTTAGTCGTCGAAGAAGCAGTTCAGTTGGGAATCCTCGACAAGCCCGAGCCCGCTCCTAAACCCAAGAAGGTATACTCCGGGAACAGCAACGCCCTCTTTGGCAACTCGAATTTCACCAACCTTCCCAACACCTCCACAAATACAGCCCAAGCCGAGCCGGTTAACCAAATAGCCACACAGACCAATCAACCGCGTACTCAACCCCGTACTTTTGCTCAATTCTCAGCACCGCTCTCGGCCGTACTCGAGAAATTGGTCGAGAGCGGCACCCTCAAGCCACTTACCCCTACTCCTCTACCTCAAAAGCTACCCCCGTCCCACAACCCTAATGCTTACTGTGCCTATCATCAGAACGTAGGCCATCTTCTTGACAAATTTGCTTCCGTCTTAGCCATGCAATCCAAGACCTGATAGACAACAAAACCCTCCCTATGCCACCACAAAAGCCAAACACTGTCTCTAACCCGCTCCCAAAGCATTCAAACCCCCGCACCAACTTCATCTCCACAAGCCAACCCTTTAACCCTAGCCTTTACATCATTCTTGATTCTCAACCCAAGCCGACCGTCGAGTTGCCTATTGAAGATACTGTCTGCGCACTAGAAACAGTGGAATGGGACTTTCAGATAAGGTGGGAAGACCTGGTACAAGATTTCTTGGCGGTAGAAGAAAGAGCTCTCATCACTGGAACATGGCCTGTGGCACTTGATGCGCAGCAAGTTGAAGAATTGGAACAGCGAGAATGGAGGCAGGATTGGGAGGAGATAATGGTTGATCCTTTGGATGGGTACTTTCTGTTTGCTCTGTTCTTGGAACCTGAACAGGTTAGAGAAGAAGATGAATGGGAATGGGAGCCTGAACCCAATGGATGGCACTGGATAGATGACTCTGACCCCCTAGATGAAACATCATTGGTGTATCTCTTTCAAGGAGAGGAGGAGGTGGTAGAAGAGTTGGATCTGATGAACCCCCGCATGCTCTCAGGGCTCAATGCCAGGACCATTGTCAACCTCACTCGAGACTCCGATGCTCTGGAGCGCGCCACGGATTATTATTTCTGCCCCCAGGAATACATCATCGAGGAGTTCTTTTCCAAACCCATGGTTCAAATCCCTGATGAGCCCAACGTTTGTGTATTGGACCCTGAAGACCTCTGGGGAAAGGCTGAATTGGTAAACATATGGATGGACGGTGAAGAGTTAACCGTTAACAAGGCCATGATAGAGGAAGGGTCAATTCAGCATAGTGACAACAACCGCAGCAGCAATGACAACTTCTGGAATTCCTTGGAGGAAGAAAACATATGGAAGGCCTTGGAAATGGAAGCTCTCAACGAGACTTTGGAGAAGACAGCAATTGACAAGGGGAAGCGTAAGGCAGATGATTACGATCTGGACTTCTCTGATTTCTGGGAAGGTACCTGGTGGGAGCCAATCCCCAAAACGGTTAGTAACCTTACCAGAAGTGGAAGGGTCTACCAGCCCACCAACCTCCAACAGGGTAGCTCATCCCGAGTCCCTCCACCGCAGCAGAATACCCCTGTCAACCCCGTGAGTCTGAACATCCCCACCTCTCAAGCCCCGCAAAATAACCCTCCTAGCTCCACTAAAACTAACCCACGTACCCAGCCCAAATTGTCCATTGACCTCAACTCATTCCCTGAACCTGATCCGGAAGCCTCCACTGATCCTATCGTCCGTCAACTCCAGGAAACTCCCGCCCGCATGTCTATGTGGGGAGTGTTAGCTGCCTCTCGTGAGCACCGCCGCAGGTTGGTCAACACTCTCTCCAGACTTGAGGTCCCCTCTGATATCGCCCCAGAAGCTCTCATTGCTCTCATAACCCCGAACTTCACCCAGCACACCTTATCCTTCACCGAGAAAGATCTGCCGCCTGAAGGAGCTGACCACAACAAGCCCCTTCACATCACCATGAAGTGCCTCGGAAAGTGGGTTCCCGCAATCCTTGTTGATAATGGCTCCGCCATTAACGTGTGTCCACTCCGCACTGCTTATTGCTTGGGCTTTAAGAACAAAGACTTTGCGCCATCGAATTTGGGTGTTCGCGCTTATGATAATACGCGCCGAGATGTTTTGGGGACGATCAATTTGGAGTTGGCAACTAGCAAGTTCAAAACCACCATCGAATTCTGCGTACTGGAAATTCCTGCATCCTTCAATCTCCTATTGGGAAGGCCTTGGCTACATCGTCCGGATGTTATGGGTGTACCCTCAACATTGCACCAGAAACTGATCTTGGGTTTGGACTCTGGAACCCTCATCATTCATGGAGACTCAGGCATTCGCCCGCACTCCGAGGACAATTCCCCGCTGCTTGAGATTATGCATGGAGAAGAAGATGTTGCCATGGGAGGCTTTGCTGTCATGACTTCGAAGGTGTGTGCTATCCGAGCTGAGGACGGCTTCTTGGTAAGCTCCGCAGCATTGGAAATTATGAAAAGGATGAAGTATCTGCCGGGCATGGGCTTGGGACTTTACGCTCAAGGTGTCCCCGAATTCCCTGACTTCCCTGGAAGTAACGAACATTTTGGTCTAGGCTATGATGCCAAGAAGAGTGATCCAGCAAAGAAGTGGCGCGATCATGCCTGGTCCCGTGCAATTGAGATGAAGTCGAAGGGGAAAGAACCACTGTACCAAGGAGAACCTGAACCATTTGTGGACATCGAGACAAAAAAGAAGTATCCTGGCTTCGAAATCTTTGCCAATGACACTTGGGAGAGTGATGAAGAGGTTCCAAAGGTGGAACAATTGTCTGAGGCACTCGACTGGCTGGAAGCTTTTGGTTTAGGCAGTCTCCAACTTCTGTTCGAGGGCGAGGATCCGGAGGGTATGGTCGAAGATGCTGCTGTACTTGCGCTTGGAGATGAAGAAGAGATTGAAGACCCTTCCAAGCTCATTGTCGAGGCTATAGGCACTTATGACAATTGCACTTTCATTCCACATGTAACTCGCACTCACAGCACTTGCACTGAGTCTGAGTCTGAGTCTGACACTGACTCGTCGTCTAGCACGGAGTCGGAGTTTGTGCCTATCGGCCCTCCACGTCGTAGCTTTCATTTTGAGTTCGAGTCAACCGCTGTATTCCCCCCGTCTGCTGAAATGGTTAATGAAATGAATGACGTTTTCGCTTACTTGCCGATTTTTGAAATAAATTGTCTAGATCCCGATGATGAAGGAATAGATCTTGATGGGGACATTCCCAAGGAGATCCGTTCCCTTATCGATCGCGAAAATGAAAGGCATGCTCAGCCTTTAAAAGAAGAAATAATCTCAATAAACTTGGGTGATGAGGATGACCCTCGATTGGTTCAGGTAGGTTCCGGGCTGTCTCCCGCCTGAGCTTCAAGAGCTCACAGATTTGTTAAAAGAATTCAAAGAAGTTTTTGCTTGGTCCCACGCAGACATGCCCGAAATCGACCGGAGATAGTCGAGCACAGAATCCCCCTCTACCCTGACGCAAAGCCCGTTAAGCAAAAACTAAGAAAAATGCGGCCTGATTGGGTTTTAAAGATAAAGGAAGAACTCACGAAACAAATCGACGCTGGTTTTCTAATTGTAACGGAGTACCCCACTTGGGTAGCCAACATCGTTCCTGTCCCCAAAAAGGACGGAAAGATCAGAGTGTGTGTCGATTTCAGAGATCTAAACAAAGCGAGCCCTAAGGATGATTTTCCATTGCCGCACATAGATGTACTTGTTGATAATACTGCAGGGCACGCTCTATTATCCTTCATGGACGGCTTCTCAGGGTACAATCAGATTCTCCTAGCTCCGGAAGACAGAGAAAAGACCACGTTCATCACTGAGTGGGGGACATATTGCTATCGGGTCATGCCGTTTGGGTTGAAGAACGCCGGTCCTACGTATCAAAGGGATGCTACCACGCTGTTGCATGATATGATTCACAAGGAGGTCGAGGTTTAAGTTGATGACATGATAGTGAAGGGAAAAGAGCGAAAGGATCATCTACCAGCGTTGAGGAAATTCTTTGAAAGGATTCGAAAGTACAGAATGCGACTCAATCCGCAGAAGTGCACGTTCGGGGTCACGGCCGGAAAGATGCTTGGATTCATGATCACGACCAGGGGGATCGAGGTGGATCCTTCTAAGATCAAAGCCATTCTCGAGATGGAGCCGCCTCGATCCGAGAAGGAAGTCCGGGGTTTCTTGGGAAAGATTCAGTTTATCAGTCGATTCATCGCTAAGCTGACTCTAACCTGTGAACCGTTGTTTCGTTTGCTTAAGAAGGATGTGAGATTCGAGTGGAGCGATAAGTGTCAAAAGGCTTTTGAAGCAATCCGAACCTACCTACAGAATCCGCCGATCTTGATGCCACCCATTCCAGGAAAACCTTTGATCCTATACTTGTCTGTCACGCCCTCATCCATGGGGTGCATGTTAGCACAAGAGGGAGAAGATGGGGTTGAAAGGGCAATCTACTATCTGAGCAAGAAAATGGTCGGAAGCGAAGAGCGATACACTTCATTAGAGAAGACGTGCTGGGCATCGTTTGGGCCACAAGGAAATTGAGACACTACATGCTGTTGTCTTATTCGGTGATACTGATTTCTGATGGACCCCTCAAATATCTGCTCGAGAAGCCAAAGACTTACCGGTAAGTTAGCACGTTGGTTGCTCTTATTGGCCGAGTTCAAATCAAGTATGTCACACGCAAGTCGATAAAGGAAGAGCAAAGAGCGTAGTTTTGGCAGATCGCCCGATCGAGGGGCTATAACACACGGAGTTTCAATTTCCGACGAAGACGTAATGACTGCAATGGACGAAACATGGACGTTGTATTTCGACGGCGCCGCAAACCAGGAAAGGTTTTGGGATTGGCATCCTGCTAGTCTCACCTGAGGGGCATATTCCCCTGGCCTTCAAATTGAACTTCGAAGTCACGTAATGAGGCAGAGTATGAAGCATGTATTGTTGGAATGGAAGCCGCACTGAAATTGGAGTAAACTGGAAGTCGCGGGGGATTCTAACTTGGTCGTGTCACAAGCAAACGGGGAATGGAAGGTCAAAGACGAAAAGATGAAGCCGTATCATCAACGGCTTGACGAACTTATCCCGAATTTCCAGAAAGTGACTTTCACGCATGTACCTAGGATGAAGAATCGCTTCGCAGACGCGCTTGCTACTTTGGCATCTATGTTGGAACTTCCGATCGGAGTGAAGTTAAGGCCTGTTATGATCGAGCAAAGAGGAAAGCATGTGTACAATTATGTCATGAACATCGATGAACTGGACGATGGACTCCCGTGGTTCCACGACATTTGGAATTTCGTTGAAAAAGGAGAATTCCCCGCAGATTCAACCAAGAAGGATCGGATCGCATTGCAACGATTGGCGTCTCAATACATTATCTGTGGTGGAAAATTGTACCGGCGATCTCCATGCGGAGTCCACAAGTTGTGTATTCATGGTGATGATACGAAAGCAGTGATGGAGGAAGTTCATGAGGGAGTTTGTGGACCTCACATGAATGGGATGATGCTGGCAAAGAAAGTTCTGAGGTTGGGTTACTATTGGTCGACTATGGAGACAGATTGCATCGAGTATGTGCGCCGATGTCATAAGTGCCAGACTCATGCTAATCTCATCCACGTCTCGCCCTCGGAATTACACCCAATGGCAACGCCATGGCCATTCTCCGCCTGGGGCATTGACGTCATCGGGAGGATCACGCCTGCAGCTTCTAACGGTCACAGGTTCATCTTGGTAGCGGTCGATTATTTCACCAAGTGGGTTGAAGCGGCTTCGTACAAGACTTTGACAGCAGTTCAAGTAGCTCATTTCATCAGGCAGAACATCATTTATCGGTATGGAGTACCTCAAGCCTTCGTATCCGATAATGGTGTTCACTTCAAAGGAAAAGTTCTAGAGCTCTTTGACGAATTCAAGATTCAAGTGCATCACTCAACCACTTATCGGCCACAAACAAATGGAGCAGTCGAAGCAGCCAACAAAACCATCAAGTCGATTCTCGAAAGGACTGTCGAATCAGCTAGGGATTGGCATGAACAGCTGCCACTAGCTTTATGGGGATACCGGACGTCTATTCGCACACCGACGGGGGCAACACCATATTCTTTGGTGTACGGTATGGAAGCCGTTCTCCCTATCGAGCTAGAAGTTCCATCGCTAAGGGTCATGGCTGAGCAAGGAATAGATGAGGCTGAATGGATCAGTGGAAGGTTCGAAGAACTCATGTTGTTTGACGAAAGGAGGCTGCGAGCATTGTATCACATTCAGGGCTATCAGCGAAGAATCGCCCGAGCATTCAACAAGAAAGTGAAGTCGAGGGACCTGCAAGAGGGGGACATGGTAGTCAAAGAAATCCGTGCTCCGATCTTTGATTTACGGGGGAAGTTCCGACCAAAGTGGGCCGGGCCGTACATCATCAAGTCGATCCTTTCCGGAGGAGCAGCTTCAATCATCGATCTGGACGGCAACGAATTCTCGAATCTTGTCAATTTGGACCAACTCAAACGATATTACCCCTGAGAGAGCTCGCTGGGCCGAAAACCGCAAGGGCGGGCGGTACCAGGCAAAAATTAGAGCAAGCCTGCTAGGTCGAAAACCCGCAAGGGCGGCCTAGGCAAAAGTAAAGGCAAAAAGTTGAAAAAGAGCTCGCTAGGCCGAAAACCCGAAAGGGCGGCTCCAGGCAAAATTTAGAGCACAAAAGGAGAGTGTCAATACCCGAGCGAACCCTAGCCCGAACTACGTATGGGCCTGATTCCCTTTCTTAAGGGATACGTAGGCAATCTCACTCTGAGGTTCGGTCCTAAATTTCAAAAATTCAAATCCAAATTGACAAGTCAAAATGCTTTCTTTCAAAGTGCATGCCATCATTGAACCGAAAGGGGGAAACCCTTAATCAGTCAATTTTATTCCGATGATTTCTTTATTACAAGCTGAGCATGAAAACAGAAAACGCACAACGAGACCTAACTTTTATTTCAAAAAACGGCAAAGTAAGCAATTAACCCATTCTCGCTTCCACATCTCTCCTTAGCCACTTGCGGTACCTTCCGGTCGAAGCGATGGAGTAAAGAGGATCACTTGGCTCAGTCCTACGAGCCTCCCACGTTCGAACATAACTCCGAAGGCCCGGAATGGTGAAGGGAGGGAGACGAAGCACTTCAGATCCTTGCGGCGGCACCTCCTGACTAAGTCCGAGCTGACGAAGGACGCGGAAAGGCGAGTAGAAGGTAAAGCCTGCCAAACCAGCCACAAACACGTGCATTGAACCCATGTTGCTTACAGTCATCACAGGAAGCCTCAGCCAATGGCACCGCCAAGCGATGTCATCTTCCTCTGCAGACGCGAGGAAATCAGCCCAGTCATCTTCGCTACTGTACATCACCTGGAAAGGACGATTCCATGCACTTGCTCGATACCACCAGTCGTTCGCCGGGGGTGTTAGCAAATTCAACTTGTCACAAAGCCACATCTATCCAAAAAGAGAGAAAACAAGTAAGGAGCCAGATAAAGCCTAAACTGAGTGTCGAGGTAAAATGAATGTGAGAAATAGAAAAAGGAGAGCTGAGTGAGGTCCTAACCTGCAGCAGCAGCGGGCTACCACCAAAAACCCTCGTTCGACCAGCACGAACGGCATCCAACCCCATCAAAGTCTCAGCAAGGATCAAGGGCGCAACGTCTTTGCGAGCCTCGATCTGAATAGCAACCCCAACCAATAGAGAACTGGACTGGCCGACAAAAGGAACCAACAGGAAAGCCGCCAGGAGGCAAATGCAACAGGCTGTCATCCGGTCACCTTGGTACTCGAAATCCGTTAAGTCTCCAGGTGGACTAAACTTCTCGTATAACTGCACGATGTTGATGGCGTTACCCCGAGTTAAGAATTCGGCAACGTTCCCGCTCACACACAGCTTGGCTTTTAGGATGTTCCTCATGCTCTCCCTGAGCATCGGAACAATTGGCTCGGCGGAGTCATGGCTGCCTAGATAGGCATGGAACTCCTCAACGGTGGGGCATAGCCCTTGAGAACCGAAGCGAAAGACATGCACTTCGGGATCCCAAAAGCGTGCCGCCGCATGCAGCAAGAAAGGACGGATAGCAACCTCGCGGAGGTATTTCAAGGCGTGGAGGTGATGCCCTCGGAAGTTCAACCAATCAATGCCCTCAAGGCTGTCCAACCAAGGGCGGAGCAAGGCTTGGTTCAACAAGGCCATGAGAAATGAGGTTTTGGAAGGAAAATGATGGTTTGAAGTGTGAATGATTTACCAAAGATGGGTTCAGTATTTATAGAGGGCTGGAAGGAGGCAATCCTTCACACACCAGCTTTGAAACTCAGCAAACTTGTATTTTCCAAAAATAATTGCTTGCATTTTCAAGAATTCAAACTTTGGAAACTTGGAAAGACTTTGGAAAAATGCTAGTTTTGTTTTGGGAAGCCACTGACCCTTGGGAAGCAGCACAAGGTGAATTACAATGTGTATGGGGAAGGTGCACACAAAAGAAAACAACTTGCTAGAGCTGGAAAACCACCTTGGGAAATTGCAGGAGCCTGCAGACCACAGCAGTCTCGAGCGCTCGGGAGTTAATTCCCAAGCGCTCGACAATACTCTCGAGCGCTCGAGAGTTCTGCAATTTTGACAGCAGGTTTCTCCTTTGGTTTTTGGCCCCGAGATGACACCTCAAGCTTGGTCTATCCTGTGTAACAAGTTCCAATCTACTCCTAAGGGAATACAGCGTGTCCGGTTATCTGTTTGTCTGAGTATTCATCAATGTTCCTTGAAAAACCTCAAAATCCCAATAACTCCCATTCCCGTCAACGTGTCGAAACTCGTGTCGAGAGCATTTGTTTGAATCTAATGGCATGTGCAAGTCTCAATATGTGCTAGTAACTGTGAGAAGTGATCAAACGCGCATTAAAGCATATGGAACCAATTTTCACCTTCAAACGCCCCTATTTCATCGCTCGTGGTGGCATTGGAAGCACGCACTCGGAATAAATGCTCTCGTATCCCATTCCCGTGTCCAATCCCGGTCAAGTTCAGCCGTTACTTTCCTTTGGGCTTGCAAAGTTCCATGTTAAGGGCATTTTTGTCATTTCAAGTCAAAATTCTTGAGTCGAGTCGATTATGTCAAGTTTTATTTCATTTTAAGAGTGTCAGTTGAAATTCGCGCGCTCTTTGCGTTCTTTCAAAGCTAGACGGATATATTTCATAAAATACAATTCTTGAAGAGAAGTGCGAATGAATGCAAATGAAGAAAAGTGCAAATTTTCATAAAATAAATATGGCATCTACAATAAGTAAGGGAGGAGGTACAAAAGCTGGGGCAAACACTCGCCCAATCCTATCTACCGGGGCACACAGGCCCAAAACAAAACCAAGGCACGCAGGCCTGGAAACTACAACTACTTTGGCACGCAGGCCCATGTAAAAGAAAAAGGATAGTAAAGCAAAAACCAAAAAGCTCAGCCCAGGTGGATCCTCTTCTGCTGATGCCCCTTAGACTTCGAACTCTCAACCTCGACCTCGTCGTCATCGTCATCGTCGTCATCAGAAGGACCCGAAGCAGTGCTCGAGTCTGTAGACCCTAAGGCTCGTGACTCGAGTGACTCCTCCGTGTCCTCCTCAGACTCCTCCCGAGCACGTCTCCGCTGAGGTGCACCCCTAGGGACTACCTCGAACTGTCTCGCTCCCGTCGTGGATCGTGACGCTCTCTGTGTACCCCGGCCTCGTGTGCCGGCGGGAGCTGAAACACTCGCGATGCCCTGTGGCTGTGCCCTGGCTGAGCGCTGTGGCTGCACCTGCATATCATAAGCATTCATTTGATACATGCTTTAAAATCCAATAAAATATATGTGCATGCACTCGCATTTTCATACCTGTGCAGCAACAGGTAAAGCAGGCTCAGGAACAGGTCTAGTCTGTAAAGCTCGCCCTTTCGCACACTCCTTCAAGAGATGCCGCATCCCCACCATCAGCATAATGGCCTGCTCAGCCCATTCTCGCGGCACCTGCAATGTTTCAAAAGTCAAAACAATATGTGCATGAATAAGGAGCATTCGAAGCAAAGAAAGAAGCAAAGTTGTATCATACCTGAGCAGGAAGCTGCATCGGCCGATGCGGGAGACGTGGAACGTCCAACAAAGCCCGTGCTCCTGAAGGGTCCCTCACCCCTATCATCCAGTCCAGCGTCGGCAACCCGACTGGAGCAGACGCCCCAGCCGTCTCAGGAGCCTGCGAGCTGCCCTCGCCCCGACCTGAGGAGCCAGCACCTCTCCCGCCTGCAGGAGGCCTAGCACCTCGCCCCCTGCCGCGCGAAGAACGACCGCCACGGCCCCGTCCTCCGGCCTCAGCTCCAGCCTCAACATCACCTCCAGCCTCACCTCTGGCCCTTCTGGCCTCAGCATCTGCGATCCGCCTCTCCAACTCCCACTCTACACCCAAGCTGGTGGCCAAGTATCTGTCTCTGTAAGCTGCATAGTCCAACGTGCGCCGCAGATATCTCTCCAAATCAGTATCAGGCACCGTGAACTGCTCCAGCTCAACCCGAGTGTAGGTCTCAGTCCGCTGCACTCGTGGAGGGAGTGGCCCCGGCACGATGAACTCTGGAGTACCGAGTGACTGCCGTGTCACCCGATCCCCCAGGTACCACTGCCAGCCCAGCGGGCACTCCAGCAAGACCCTGCTCCTCGTTACCTCCCGGCTCCTCGGAAGGAAATCGGCCTCCACCCTAGCCCATCGGTCCCAGTGAACCTGCATTTGGTATTCTGGCATCAGCAAACAATGGATTTTATTTAGGATAATGCATGAAAAGAAAGAAAAGGTCGTTGTTTGTACCGTAATCCCAGTGATATCATCCAGCCAGCGCCGGAAAGTCATCACCTGCCCCCGTCGCTCCTTTGCCCTCCGGTACTCCGTACTCCATGCGAGCGCACGTGGAAGCAGATTCGGATCTGTGCAAGTATTCTCAGGCGGGAACATGCCCAAGATCTCGTAAGCTCAAAGCTGCATATTTTGAAGGTCAGTTCAAGTCAGATACATGTTCAGACGCAGTTCAATTCAAATCATTACAATAAACAGTCGATCAATCAATCAAAAAGCAATTCGAAGCAATAATGTCGAAGCATACCTCAATCACTCGCCGGTAACCGCCAATGGTGTCCCCCACTCCGCGTGTGGCAGCTCCCAGAAAGCAGTAGAGCGTGCACAGAGCAGCACCGCCCCAGTCGTATCGGCCCGCCGGCCTCAGATCAACCAGGCCTGCCAAGTAACTCAGGTGAACCCGAGATCGCCTGAGCGGGAGCAGAGAAGCCCCAAACAGGTACAGCAGATAGGCCCTGGCCATCTGGGCCGCGTCAACGTCGTCCGCTGGCTCGTGATCCCAGTACACAGTAAACTGCCCGTACTCTGATACACCTCCGCTGTGGCGCGGGACCCGTCCAAGGAACCACCTCAGGGCTACATCATCTAGCGCTATACTCGGGTCGAATGGAATCGGCTCACCTCCGACCCGGAGCCCTGTAATCGCTGTGAAATCAAGGGGCGTCACAGTCATCTCCCCGAAACGAAAGTGGTGGTGTCCCACCACCGCTCCACTAGCGCTGTCATCACCGCACGGTCAACTCTAGCCGGCGTCAGCAACTGGATGAACGGCCCGAAGCCAGTCTCCTCCACTAGCTCCCGCACTCTCCGGGGCAACGCCAAGAAGTGCTCTAATGAATGGCCTGAGCCTCCGTGGCCGTAGATGTCCTTCGTACGCTGTTTCAATAGAGCAAGGAAATAGCATCAGTAAGCAACAATGGATTCAGGAAAGCAAGTCTAAGGCAGGAAAGTAAAGCACTAAAATCATACCGTGGTCCAGCTGGAAGAGATATGTGAGGCTCGATCTCGGAGAAGCAAGTCCTCAGGATAGTCATCCCGGGCTGGAACGTAGCCAGTCATCCCCGTCGGCTCAAAGAAGTGAAGCCGGGGAGCATAGGTCCCCGACTCGAACCCAGGGCCAAGTAGGCCTTCGCCTCAGCCGCCGCCGTAACTCGCTCCTCGATCACCACCTCTGCCTCCGGCTCCTCCCCCAGCTCCGTATCCTCCATCTCTGGCTCCGCCCCGAGTCCTCCAGCACCTGATACTCCTGTCCCACTCAGCAAAGCTCCCAATAGCAGAGCCGAGGTCTGATCCTTAGGGGTCCTCGCACCCCTCAGCACCCCCCTCACTCCTGCATCGAGACCAAGAGCGTCTAGTATGTCCTGTGGCCTCGCTGTGTCTAGAAAGTCTCCCTCCACGAGCGGGACCGGCTGGGAAGCCCCAATCCCGCTGTCGCCAACCCTCGGCTCAACCACTGTCGCCCTCAGAACTGGCGTCGCAACGACGCGCCCGGCCACCACCACCTCGTCGCTGGCCCGCTCCGCGGCCACGAGCAAATCCTCTACCGTGGGAGTGTCAAGAACACCCGTCACACCCCCACTGCTGCTCGTGCCATCTCTCTCGCCACCCAGAGGACCCCCGCTACCTGTGGCCGGCTCATCGCCGTCTCCTCGCGCCACCTCACTATCACCCATATCCTCTGCCGCCGCCAAACCCCTACTGGTGCTCTCCATTGCAGCAAGGCCCTCGCCCGTACGTCTCACCATCCTCAAATCCGCACTAACCACTCTCTCCTGGGTGGGCGTAGCAGCTCTGCTACTGTCCTCGCCCTCCACTACCGCCGCAGCACCGCCAGCGTCCTCCCTCATCTCTGAAACCTCCCCGGCAATCATCGTTGGCGCCGTATCCTCGCCAACAACACCCTCCTGAGCTCGTGCAACAGTGCTGCTGCTGCCTTCCTCCATTGCCGCCGTAGCCGCCACCACCGCCGCACCCTCACGGTGGGGCAGCTCCCCATTACCTCCGCTAGCCATCCCTTCTTCTTCTTCCCCCCAAACCTCTTCTTCCTTCGGATTCGCACCTCTTGGCACACAACCACCTACCGAAAAATCGTGGAGATCTCGAGGTCCCGAGCTCGGTCCGTTGTGAGAGAAGTGAGAGAGTCTGAGATGGAGAGAGGAGAGGGAGATCAGTCGAGTGAGAGAGAGAGATCGCCTGAGAGAGGGAATGAGTGAGATCGTTCGAAGATGGAGTGTGTACGGAACTCTGGTTTTCAAGCGCTCGAGAGTGGGTTTTGAACCCTTGATCAACTGAAGAAGATGAGTAGGACCGTGGCCCCCAACAATGGTCTCGAGCGCTCGAGACCACTCTCGAGCGCTCGGAAGTGGATCGGAGCGCTCAGGTCTGTCCTAGGCCTCGTGCCCAATCCCTCCTCGTCCTGTACCTCCCCCCGTTGTCGAGGCTTTCTTGATTTCTCTTGCCTTTTACAAAATCAATCTCAGTGCTAGCTTTGGACACGTCGAACGATACTCTCTTTTGGCAAAACCTTCATCGATAATTTGGACTCACACGCCCCCTATGTGTTGTTTTTATTGTCGATTGAACATTCCCGAAATCGCGTCGACTTTCAACAGGGTTGCGATGCAAACCCTACGTTTTTATACTCATTTCATCCACCAAACAGAGTAACAGGTGGACATTGCATGCATCTATTGCTTAACTGTTGTGTCGATCATTTCTCGCGCATGCATCACACGTGCTTGCATTTGTTGTCCGCCAAACAGAGCAACAGGTGGACCCGTTGCACATTTATATTATTAAACTCGTGTCGATCATTTCTCGCGCATACATCACACGTGCTTGCATTTGTTGTCCGCCAAACAGAGTAACAGGTGGACCCGTTGCACATTTATATTATTAAACTCGTGTCGA
The DNA here is from genome assembly GCA_025413875.1 of Rhododendron molle. Lineage (NCBI taxonomy): Eukaryota > Viridiplantae > Streptophyta > Magnoliopsida > Ericales > Ericaceae > Rhododendron > Rhododendron molle. The sequence continues at coordinate 22,625,885 of CM046397.1, forward strand.
TCATTTCTCGTGCATGCATCACACGTGCTTACATTTGTTGTCCGCCAAACAGAGTAACAGGTGGACCCGTTGCACATTTATATTATTAAACTCGTGTCGATCATTTCTCGTGCATGCACCGCACGTACTTCTGTCCGCCGAACAGAGCAACAGGTGGACTATCTGCATGTTTAACTCGTGTCGATCACTTCTCGTGCATGCATCACACGTGCTTGCATTTGCCCCAAAGAACTACGCTGGTCTGATCCCCCACAGAAAAGGGTACGTAGGCAGTCTGAAAAGACGCGACCACGTGCATCAAACTCATTTATTTGCATTTGTGCCTGAGATTAAGGGTTTGACATGGCTCGAATTGGGCTGTCTCAATCTTTGAATGTCACTCGCATCCAGACATGATGTCGAGCGCCATCCAAAGAGGGGCAACTGTAGACACCCCAATTTGAACACTTCGAATTTCCTTAATTTGTGGCCCGGAGGCTCCCCGATGAGGAATTTGGATCGAGACAAGCCCTAGACCAGTCAGGACTTTGCTTCTTGAAGACTTTGAAAAGGAAAATAAAATATCAAAATCAGTCCCAAGCGCTCTGGATCAATCCCAAGCGCTCCAAACCATTTTCAAAACCTGGGATTGGATAAACTCTCGAGCGCTCGAGAGTAAACTCCCAAGCGCTCGAGAGTGGTCCCGAGCGCTCGAGTCTTCTACGCTGGCCAATGGGTGGCAAGCCTTCCCACTACCCATGCAATTCATCATTACAAACTCTTTGAGCCAGCTGAAGCTCGGTCCACACTCAACCTCAGTCAAAAAATCCTCAGACCAGCAGTTTTCCCCTTAAAAAAATACTTGTTTCAAATGCATGTGATGGAAATTTTGCCTATAAATAGTGTCTGGACTTCAGCACAAGAGGAGGACGAACTTCTCTCTCTAAAAAACCCCTTTGGCTGTTCAAACAGAAATACTCTCCACCTCTTCCAAAAACTTAACCCTCAAGAGCAAAAAAAAAAAACAATAAAAATACAAGCCATTCAAGACATGCAAGGAGTTCAGAGTACCTTAAAGCTCTGATTTACCTGGTTTCTCTTTTCCTTTCATCATTCAAAGTCTTCCAAGGAGTGAAATCCCCAACCAAAGGTAGAAGCTTCTACCTTATTGTCGAAAACAAACAAAACTGGGCTGTTTCTCCTTTCTGAGGGAGGTCTTTCAGCCCTCCCAGTCTTTCATACTGAGTGTGGGTTGAGAGACCTTCGTGTAATAACAAGAGCAAAGGAGTGCAAGTGCTTCCATTTCTGTGTGAAGCTTACTGGAGAAACTCCCGAGCGCTCGGGACTACTCCCAAGCGCTTGAGAGTGAATCCAGTATTGCTTTCTTTCTTTTGAATGTTTAAATGGACATGCATGGGCTGAATGTGTTTCAAACTGTTTTCAACTCTTTTGAAGTAAGTTGGTGCCAAAAACTTGCCATTTTTGGAGAAAAATAAAATAAATGACTTGCATTTAAGGCATGCAAAGGAGTTTTGGTCTGGATCTAAGAAGGAAAACCTCTTTTACATGCTTTAAGATGTAAGATCTAGTGTATCAACATACTTCATTGAGAGTCTTAATTGGTTGAGGTCAGTCCTGGGATGTGAATCACACCCGAGCGCTCGAGACTACTTCCAAGCGCTCGAGACTACTTGCATGTAAACTCAGTCTATTCTTCTTTCGGTTTTTATCCCAACACTGTCTTTGCATGTCCATGCATGCATCCCTTTTTGCTTGTCAGACCTGTTGAACCATTTTCCAAAAGAACAGGGATACAAGGCTTGGAAAAATGGGGTTTGATCCCAGTCTATTGGACTGATCCCATTCTGCTAAGCTCTATGTTGAGCCCATGACACGATCAATGATATCCTGGTTTACATTTTCAGCACCACATTCTGTTATATTCTGTGGGACTAACATGTTTGGCAGGTTGGACATACAATACTCCCAAGCGCTCGGGAGTGCTTCCGAGCGCTCGAGAGTGGATCGGTGACAAAAGTTTTCCAGCCTCTAGCATTTCGTATCTTGTCATCACTTCCCAGTACACATGCACATGCATGCACCTTCCTGTACTTAATTCGTCTGTAAATACTTGCTACTAGTTTAATGAAACAAAATCCCTTTGAAAAATCCCACAAATGTTTAGTAGAGATCGATCTTGTATCGGGCGAGGGGGGTGCCGTAAAACCCTTCCCCCTTCGTAACATGGCTTCCGAACCCTTTTCAAATCTCTGGTTTTCAATTCAAATCAATCATTTTCAAATCAAAACGGTTTCTCGGGTGGCGAACCACAAACCCGGGTGGCGACTCTTCAAAATTTTTCAAATCGATTCCAAAATGAGGCGTTTCCTTTCGGGCCGCCCCGATCACACCCGGGGCTGTGGTAGCCCACAACCCTATCCTGAAGCACAACAAAGTAAGGTGCAAAACCTTCAATAAAAGGAGAGACAGGGTTGACAGAGGCAAAACCGGCTAACCTAGCGTAAATAAACTCCCCAGGAGTAGCCCACACGGGGCTCGGAATCCCTATACCAGGAAAAGAAAAATCTAACATGAAATAGAGAAGAAGAATGGCAAGAAGAGGGGAGCGTACCTAAGGGAAGTGGGCTCTAAGCACAACGGCGGAAGAGAAACCACGGGAAGTTTCACAGCAAGGATCGCCTGGATGAACTCTGGTACTTCTCTACGGAGACGATGATCAAAGTAATGAGGAGCTCAAACGATCAGCATTGATCCCGAGAAAGGCTCCTCGATCATCATCGTCCACCTTCTGGCACTAGGGGAGTTGAGATTTAGACACCTAGCCCACGAAGTGACCCATGCATTTAAAACCTCCTAAAAAGAGAAAAAGCAGTAACCGCCATGCAAGGCTGGCATATGTTCCCAACCTCCAAGTCAGAGCTGTAGCTTTGAAACAGGGGAGTACCTGATAAGTAGGAAAGACCTGAGACGGCCAGCTCGGTGGAAGAGGCAGAGTTGGGGAGTAAAAAGCCAGCTCCGCCTAAGACCCTCTAAGGAACGTCACCAGCAAGTACGTCAGGGCATCCAGCCTGGCCCGCAAGACGGAGCTGGGTTAAAGGCCCAGCTCGGAAGCCTAGCTAAGGCTGGATAAGTAGCGCTTAAGCAGCATGTTTATCCCGGATAAAGATGAACTATAATCCCATCGGATAAAGGAGAAGGTATGGATAAGATAGACATCAAACCTAAAGATAAACACGGCTAATAAAGGATAATGAATCCAGGCCGAGATTAGGTGAATATGGAGTCCCAGCTAAGGCAGGACTCCACTCTCATCGTCAGGATAACCTACAAATCCCCGGAATACAGTCCTAATAGGACTCAACCTCCAATCAAATGCCTATAAGAATGACGGTAGAATTCCAACTAAGGGACGCTCAATTAACACTTGTGAATCTCAATTCTCTCATCATATAGCAAATTCTCTATTGACATAGGCATCGGAGGGTGGTTGGCACGCCACCACACCGGTGACTTAGTTCTCACGTTGTCTCTACAGGAACAGGTCGGGGCCAGAGACGAAGCTGATTCATCACCCCAAAACTGATGAAACAATGTTGCATCTTAGAAGCCATTATGCTGCAGATCATAAAGCACTTCATAAGGATAGCCCTTTATCACTCAAAACAGAACTTCTATATCATGGTCTGATGCACTTATTTCGCAAACAAGACTTGTTGGCTTCTTTGGCATGTGTGGAATGATTGACAAATAGCTCCAACAAATACCAAAAATCTTCCACTAATTGACTACAATCTGGACTCCTATTGCTATTCTTCCACCTTCATGAATCAGCATCTCCTTTGGAACAACAATAAAAGGAATAGAAATGTATGGTCATGGTTTTAAACAATATCAAAGGAACAAATCTCCCTATCTTCTACTGTAAGAACCAGAGCAAAGACCATAGTCACAGTTGATCTTCAAAGGCCTTCAAGGTATACAAAGCCTGGAAAGCACTTGATGTTTTTTCAGAGTTCTTGGACCAGCAAAGTCTTCTAATTTACACTAGAGCTGCAGATTAGGCAGTAAAAATAACGTACTTAACGAAATAATTTTTTGGATCTCGATAAGATCTTTTGAACTGTGAAAAAAAATTGAAAAATTATTTTGGTAAGTACATTATTTTTAAGTTCGAAAATTGCACGTAATTTCGTAAGAGGCAAACTTTATCGGACGGAGGGAAGAATAATTTTTGTTCTTGTGGGATAATATATATGAGATGGTTCCACATAGTTATAGTTTGTTGGATGGACAAACTTCCAACACTTGCTAGCTAGTGTATAGGGTCCACTTGCTATGGTTCACTTGCAAAAACAATTAAAAAAATTGATAGGTGATGAATCAGCTTTGTATCTGGCCCCGACCTGTTCCTGCAGACACAACATGAAAGTTAAAGTCACCGGTGTGGTGGCGTGCCAACCACCCTCCGATGCCTAAGTCAGTAGAGAATATGATATTTTGTGGGAGAATTGAGATTTATGAGCGTTAATTGGACGTACCTTAGCTGAAGCTCTACCGTCACTTTTATAGGCATTTCGTAGGAGGTTGAGTCCTAATAGGACTGTGTTCCAGGGATTCCTTGGTTATCCGCATGGTGATCGTGGAGTCCTGCCTTGGCTAGGATTCCATACTCACCTAATGTTGGTCGGGAATCATTATCCTTCGGTGGCCGTGATCATCCTTGGGATCATCATGTTTATCTTATCTATATCTTCCCTTTTATCCCACATGGGATATCTCCTACAGGGATAAGCATGCTAGTTACTTGCCTATCCCTGGCTAGGCTTTTGAGCTGATCCTTAGATCGTGGCCCAGCTCCGTATGGCGGAGCTGGACCTTTGACTTCAGCTCAGCTCCGTCTTGAGGACCGAGCTGGCTTACTTGATGTACTTCCTGATGGTGGCAAGCGAAGTATTACTCCCCAGCTCCGCTTCTTTCTCTAGGCTGGGCTCTTCAGGTCTTCCCTACTTATCAATAGGCAATGAGAAAATTTTCTTAAAATCTCTAAGAAGGTACATTGAGAAGGGTTGAAGACATATCACACTTAGAATAATCCCATACAAGTTGGCATATCTGGCTAAGGAGATCAAATGCTAAACAGCAACCAACAAAAGGAGAATAAGAAAAGCATCCAATAAGACATTGGAAGGCACCGAAAATACCACCACTTAATACGAAGACTTGGCCTCTGAACTTTGATACCTGCTAGACACCACTTGAAACCTTTGATGGAATACTCTTTCAAATCATATTTCTCTTTGATCCAAAAAGCCACCCTTTGTCTTCACGATATCCACAACCTCTTTTTCCTTTGAAATTTTGTTGTTGAAAATGGGGTTAGTATGTGCTTTCCAAGTTGACGAAATTGTTGCATAAAAGCATACTTCCCAAGATCTTTCAAGCTTATTAACTTTTGGGGAAATTACAGTTAACCCCCTCTAACTATGGCTCGGAGACACTTTACCCCCTCTAACTATTATTTTTAACACTTAACCCCCTCTAACTAATAGAAACTCTTATTCCGTTTACTTCTGTTAGAAATTGGATGGCAAAAGACATGTGCAAGTCACATGCCCCTCCCATTTAAAATTTCTGGACGATATTGCCCTCCCCTCTTCCAACACTACAAACATGTCTGTGGACTCTGTCTCTGTCCCGTCTTTGAGCCCAAGCCCCAAACAAATCCACACCACCTCACCTCCACTACACCAGATCGACCAAAATCCGAGCCGACTGTTGGAAATCGAAAGCCATAGCCATTCTTTCTTCACAAGCCCAGTTGATCTCTCTCTCTCTCACGATGGCAACTCTGTCACAACTCTGTCATCGAAGCTGACTCAGTTGGCGGAGTCATTTCGCGACCGCAACTCTGCCGCTACCATCGCTGGAGCTTCGATTCATCTTCTTCGCAACCGTTCGCCAGATCTTAAGTCGTCGGGGTCTGGAGGGTCTCGACCGAACTGACCATTTCGGGAAACGAGATGGGATAGACCTAGGTTTCTCTGGCTGCAAGGTTGGCTGCGAGGTCAGCGGAGGAGGAGATAGTGGCAGAAAATAGGAGGTGAATCGGCGGCGTTGGTGGGCTGGAAAGAGGTGAATCGGTGGTGGTGATGGGCAGCGGAAGAGATAGTGGCAGAAAATAGGAGGTGAATCGGCGGCGGTAGTGGGCTGGAAAGAGGTGAATCGGTGGTGGTGGTGGGCAGCGGAGTTTTGATTGGTGGTGGGTTTCTGCCGAAGCTCCGAAATCGGTGATTTCCAGTGAGGTTTGTGGATTCATGGTCTGCTTCACAAATTGGTTTGTGGATTATATGATTTGTTGCTTTGTGAATTTGATTGGTAGGGTTTTAATCTGAATTTGTGTGCTGCTAGTTTGATTCTTACGTTCAAGTTTGGAGTTGTGGGTTCAGTTTCAGAGAGAGATGGGGGGGTTAGGCTCGACTGGATTCCGGTGCTGCTACCGTGATTTGTTTTGAGTTCCGAGAGAGAGAGAGAGAGAGAGGGAGAGGGAGAGAGAGAGGAAATGTGTTTTGTCTGTAAAATGGAGTTGCGGAGTGGTAGATAAGAGAAAGGGCAATAAGCCAAAATAGATGTTTTTGTGAAGGACAAAATGGTAACTTAAGCCCTCTCCGTTTCGGAAGTTAACCGGATAAGGGTTTTCATTAGTTAGAGGGGGTTAAGTGCTAAAAATAATAGTTAGAGGCGGTAAAGTGTCTCCGAGCCATAGTTGGAGGGGGTTATCCGTAATTTACCCTTAACTTTTTGAAAACTGATGGCGGTCAAATAATTACCTATTCTGGTTGCTTTCGTCATAATGGTGCAGGCTAGGTCATCTGTTTATAGTGATAGTTCGCCATACTAGACCAAGAAGAATTTGCTTTCTCTTATTGTTTCGCTAACGGTATCAATAATCATGTGTCACAAACTAATGTCTCTAATTTGGACTTTCAATTTTGCATGCAGCATCATAACCATCCTACCAATCTTAATGAAAAAAAGAAGAAGAAGAAGAAGAAGAAAGAAACACACGAATCCTCGCATTAGTAAACCTTTTACTACTGATGTGGGGTGGCCTCTCAATTCCATCCATGATTTACTTGTCAATCCAGCAAGGATGAAGTTGTGCTACTTTTTGCTTGATTAAGCAGGTTATTTTTTAAGCCTAACAACAATGCTGTTGACGTTGAGATATTGAAGCTACAGGTAGGTGATGAAGCGGTTTTTGGTCACCTCTGGAGGTGGGGTTCCTCAATCGTCTATCTGACCCTTCAATTGATCATGAAGTGGCTTCCGGGGAGCTCGATTTATGACCTGCAATACAGAACAAAAAAGCTATGGGCACGGGCGTGGCTTTTGCCATCACCCTTCCGATGCCTAAGTCAGTCAATCTCCTTTAGAAGCGAGTATGGACTAAGTATGAGTTCTGTAGTATTGCGTACCTTTGTGATATAGATGTGTGATCTTTATAGTGACATCTTAGGAGGAATCCCTTGGGACCGGGACTCTTAAGTCTCATCCGCTCGTGGCAGGTATAGATAGGTGTTGGAGTGTCCTCCTTACCTTAGGACTCCCCTGATCCTTATCAGGTTTGAGGAGTTCTCCTCTTCTTTGGACTGTGTGATTGTTATCAAGGTTAGGAGTCCTCATGGTGGACGAATCTCTGTGGTTATCCTCTAAGACTCGCGGCCTAATCTCTTTGGACGAGATAAGATCCTGGCTATTCTATGAGTCTCTTAGACTGTACGAACTTCTACCGTGGAGTGTTTTATAAGTCTCTGGCTCCAGGTTTGTCATATTTGCCAAGCTCACCTAGTGAGCTGAGCTCTGTATTCTTTTATGAGCTGTGCTCGTGAGCTAGCCCCCATCCTTGGGCTGGTTTAATAGATGCTAGCTTTTATAGGCTAGATTCCATGTTCTTGGAACTCTAGCTTGAGCCTTTAGGGCTGTGCTCGTGAGCTCTTAGGTTTGGTCTGACCTCGGGATGACATTTGCCCCTAGGCTGGTCCACTGAGCTCAGCTCTTCAAGCTAAGCTCCGCGTCACTAGGTCCCCTACATGGCCCTTTATGTTGTGCTGGGTTTCCTGGTCTGGGCTGACCTTGGGAGGTTATTTTATACTTATCAGTAGGTTCCAAAAGTGTGGATGTTTTTTTTTCGTTAATGGGTGGGGAGGCTTAGGCACATCATATCGTTCTAGTTTAATGTGAGTTTGATCAATGAAAAAGAAGTCTATTCACTGTTATTTGCACTCGTCATAAAGTCTAATAGTTTCGATGAATCAACAAAGATGACAAATGAAGGTGTTAGCTCTTGACTTATCAAAAAAAAAAAAGGTGTTAGCTCCAAAAAGCCGCGCTCCCTTTTTGGTTGGCAATTCCATTGACAAATCACACATTTATGTGTATCCCATTATTTATTGAGTTGTAATCTCTTTTCAATTCTTTAAGTAGCGAATCTGTATAGGGCTAGAGTGGAAGGAGTCCTATTTGTAATTGAGAGTTGTATTGGTGTTAGGTGTTTTAGAAAGGCAAGTTACGAAATTAAAGTTGGGGTCAACCTACTGTCCAGAATTGGAAAGGCAATTTCCATCAAAACCCTGTCTAGAATTAGCTCGCTGTGGGCTACCATAGCCCCGGGTGGTTTCGGGGCGGCCCGAAAAGAAACGCCACGTTTTAGAATCGAGTTGAAAAATTTGAAGAGTCGCCACCCGGATTTATGGTTTGCCACCCGAGAAACCGTTTTGATTGAAAATTGATTGATTGAATTTGAAAACCAGAGATTTGAAAAAAAGGGTTCGGAAGCCATGTTACGAGGGGGGAAGGGTTTCACGGCACCCCCCTCGCCCGATTTGAAATCGGTCTCTACTACACACTTGTGGAATTTTCAAAGGATTTTATTTCATTAAACAGCTAGCATTTATTTGCAGATATATCAGGTAGGGAAGTGTATGCATGTGCAAATGTATGGTGAATAAATGAAAAATGGTAATGAAATGCAAAGTGCTAGAAACTGGAAGGCCCTGTCACTGATCTCACTCTCGAGCGCTCGGGAGCATTCTCGAGCGCTTGGAAGTGCTGTTGTCCAGCCTGCAAGCTTTTGTTAGTACGACAAAATACGATACTGGAAATGCAAACTGGAATAAACGTAAGGACATTATAGGCTCAACAGAGGACTTAGTGGACTGGATGATCAAACCCCAATCATCCAAGTCATGCATCCTTGCCTCTACAAGGGCTGACCTACAGTTCAAATGGATAAACAAGCACATGTATGGACATGCAAAGACAGCACAAAACTCAAACTGGAGGGAAATGGACTGAGGTTGCATGCAAATACTCTCGAGCGCTTGGAAGTAGTCCCGAGCGCTCGGGAGTATTCCGCAACCCAGAACTGATTTCAACCAACTAGTACACTCATTGTAATGTGCTGGTACACCAAATCTTGCATTTTTTAAGTGTGAAAGCTTCTCTTTTTGAATTATCAATCAAAACTCTTCTGCATGTCCGTAAGTAAAGTCATTTCCTTCTTCTCTTTGAAAAATAAAGATCTTTTGCACCAACACATCTCAAGGGAACTGATCTGCTTGAAAACATGTTTTACTACTCTTGCATGTCTATTCAAACGCTTGAAAGAGGGAAAGCAGGACTGAAGTCACTCTCGAGCGCTTGGGAGTGCTTCCAGTAACCCAAGCATAGAAAACACGTTTATGCCCCTTTGCTCTTGTAGTTAAACTTAAGATCAAAGGAACTCACGACCAGTATGAAGAACTGGTATGAGCCCTTGATCCCCCTCAGAAAACCAAAAGGCTTGAAAAGCCTTGTATTATACCTTTTTCTTGTTGCTTGGACTATGCTTCTTGGTCTGTGCTTCTTGGACTGATTTGGATGCTTGAAAATGCTTAGAAAACAGTAAGAAGATGGAGTAATGGATGGGCTAGAAATTTGAGGCTTTGAAGTACTTGAAAATTGTTTGAAATTTCTTAGAAAACACAAGTTTTGGAAATCATTTTAGGGAGGTTTAGAGGCTGAAAATCTCAGAGAAGAGCAGAGGGAGGGAGTGATATTTCGTGTCCCTTGTGTGGTAGAACATGAGGGTATATATAGGGGAGTGAAAAATTGGGGTTTTGACTTGAAAATCAAATCAAAAATGAAAAGAAAATGGCTTTGGGAGGGAAAAATGGAATGATTAGATGCTCTGCTGGCTCAGGCATGCTTGGAATATGCAGGTTTGAATGTTGAACGGATTGAAAAGCCTGAAAAGCCATGGTCAAAGCCAAGCTCAACATGCATTGGTCTGTCAGCACTCCCAAGCGCTCTAGAGTGGTCTCGAGCGCTTAGGAGTGTCTGCCCAACTTCAGAAGGGTGCCACGGACACTCCCGAACTCGGTTTTGGGTGTTTTTCGAAGCCTTGGAAAGCTCATTAAGTCCTCTTTCTAACCCAATTGGTTTCATTCAAAGTTATTTTATATGCTGAAATGTGTGCCAATTTTACCCTCAGGGTGTCGCAAAAAAGAGGATTTTGGTTTTGAAAAAGTCCATGAAGCATCGTCCAAGTTCGTCCAAGGCCTGTTTTGATTCCGTTTCATCATCGGAGAGCCTCAAGGCCACAAATTAAGGATAATTAATAGGTCCAAATTGGGGTGTCTACAGTTGCCCCTCTTTGGATGGCGCTCGGTATCATGTCTGGATACGAGTGACGCCCAAAGATTGAGACAGCCCAATTCGAGCCCTACTAAATCCTTAATTCAAAATCAAATGCAAGTAAAGATGCATAAGCATTGGAAGCATGAGGTCGTGCTCTTTTTCGAGCTGCCTACGTACCCCGTTTGCAGGGATCAGACCAGCGTAGTTCTTTGGGGCAAATGCAAACATGCATGCTGTAGCAGGCGTGAAAACAAGCATGCAAATAATCGACAAGATGCCAAATCCATGGCAGAAGTTGATTGAAAGATGTCCCTCAGGACAGTGCCAAATCTATGGCGGAAGATGATTGAAAGGTGTCCCTCAGGACAATGCCAAATCTATGGCAGCAGATGATTGAAAAATGTCCCTCAAGACGATGCCAAATCTATGGCAGAAGATGATTGAAAGGTGTCCGTCAGGACGATGCCAAATCTATGGTGGGAGTTGATTGAAAGATGTCCCTCAGGACAATGCCAAATCTATGGCGGGAGTGGATTGAAAGATGTCCCTCAGGACAATGCCAAATCTATGGCGGGAGTCGATTGAAAGGTGTCCCTCAGGACGATGCCAAATCTATGGCAGAAGATGATTGAAAAGGTGTCCCTCAGGACGATGCCAAATCTATGGCGGAAGATGATTGAATGATGTCCAAGAGGACAATGCCAAATCTATGGCAGAAGATGATTGAATGATGTCTCGGAGGACAATGCCAAATCTATGGTGGAAGATGATTGAAAGGTTTCCCTCAGGACAGTCCCAAATCTATGGCGGAAGATGATTGAAAGGTGTCCTTCAGGACGATGCCAAATCTATGGCAGAGATTGATTGAAAGATGTCCCTCAGGACGATGCCAAATCTATGGCAGAAGTCAATTGAAGGATGCCAAATCTATGGCAGAAGTTGATTGAAAGATGTCCAAGAGGACAATGCCAAATCTATGGCAGAAGATGATTGAATGATGTCCAAGAGGACGATGCCAAATCTATGGCAGAAGTTGATTGAAGAATGTCCAAGAGGACAATGCCAAATCTATGGCAGAAGATGATCGAAAAGGTGTCGCTCAGCACGATGCCAAATCTATGGCAGAGATAATTAAAAGATGTCACTTAGGACGGTGCCGAGGACGGTGCCAAATCTATGGCAGCATGTCAAGCAGTCATTTTGACAAATATGATAGATGATGACGACCATAAGAGGTCGAGGTTAGAAAGTGAGACCCTTGTTTCGACTTTTGACAATGATGATGATTTTTTTTTTTTTTTGAAAAACAGAGGACATGTCCGAGTACCCTTTCTGCTTTACTATTTTTAGCCAGCGGGCTGGTATTTTCAAGACCTTTGGATTTGGGATGGAGTTTGTCTTTGGATGGAAATTGGGTTTGGGCGGGATCCAGAGCTAGAGTTGGTTTGAGTTTGACTTTGATCAGGGCTTGAGTTTCGAGCATTCAGGCCCCAGTCTTGATGTGCTTGCTATGATCGATGACATTGGGCTAATGTGCCCCAGTGATCTCAGTTCTGATTCTTTTCCTTGATTCCACTGATAGTTTCGGCAATCAGTTTTATCATGAATGCAAGTGCGGGTCCTTTCATGTATTAGAATTTCTCTCACAAGTTGGGACCTCAAGATCACCATGACTTGATTAGACAGATGACCTTGTGTGAATTTGGACAAGGCTCAAAAGACAAGAAATACCATTTATGAGAGGACTGACTCTCCATGATGATCTTGACTGGACGAGGAGTTTGATTTGACTCGACGAGAAACTTGATTATTTGAGGGTTCGAAAAATGGCAAGCATCCCCCACAATTGACGTTTGAAATTGTCATGATAAAATCAAGTTTTGATGATTTTTCCATTCGGGGCCATGAAATTGTTTAAGCTCCATCAAGTGATGCTCATTCAGGATTTTCTTTGATCTTGTCTTGTCAAAACACGAGGATTTTTACCGCAAACCATGCCCCAGATTGCTGATGGCAACCCATGGATTTCGAAAAATGCCCCAGCTTGGATTTTGCAGGATTCACAAAATGCCATACCCCTCCTTCTTTTTCTCCTATTGTCTAGGATTTTTGTTATCAAGTTTGTGTTTTCCAATCTGAAAGGACTTTATTCAGGTTGTAACGTGGCCAAGGTTTTGGCTTAACAAAGAAAGGATAATGGGCTCAAAAATTTTCATTTTCTTTGGGTTTCGAGAGCTAGCAGCTATCTTGAATATTTTTGTGCCCTTTTGTTTTTGACAGGCGCCTTCTTTCACTTGATTTGCTTTGCACTTTGTTGTGCCGATGTGTTTGGCACTTTTATTGATTTTGAGCTTTCTTCATTTTTCTTCGAAGTTTTGCATCTCATCGTGCCTATGTATTTGGCACTTTCTCGTCTCGAGTTCTGATGTGCCGATGATAACCATGTGTTTGGTACATTTGTCTTCCTCATTTCATCCCGGTGTGGGGGATGGCTGCCTAGCTGGGTTCTTTCAAAGAAATCAAATTAAGCTCAAAGGGGTTATCAATGGATATATATCTTCAAGCGTTTGATAAAAGAAAAGAATGCCTTTCGTCATTTTGAGTTGCACAACTTGACAATTGAATCCTATATGCAATCTAAGAGATTTGTGTGCCTGGATCATATTTTGATGTTTTGATCCAGCGAGCTTTTTCTCGGGCTAAAGCGTCCCTTCTTGACGGCGCCAGGGAGTGGTCCCATGAAATTCTTCTTCTTGCAATGGCAAAGTATCTCATGTTTTGATTCCTCAATTGATGGTGAAAAACAATTCCAAGTTAAGGGATTATCACAAAACGCGAGTTTATTATCACAATTTCGATGCAAGAAGCTTGACGTTGAGTTCAAAAGACGGAACAGACTGATGAAAGATTGACACGAAGGATCGTGACCGAATTTTGGGATCGACTCGAATGAACATGACCGGGCCATAGGATGAGGCTGCCTACGTATCCTTCTTACGAAGGAATCAGGTCATAACGTAGTTTGGGGATGCGAAACTGACTCTCTTTTTGGTTTTTCTTCTTCGACTACAAACAGGAATTTGAAAGCATACGAAAAAATGAAAGACTCGATGTACAAACTGACTCAAAATTGAAAGACGAAGACTCGACTTGAAACTCATAAACTTCCCCAACTTGTGACAGATTCCTTTTTTTTTGGTTAAAATAGCATGAAATAGAAAAAGAGGCTAACCGAATATACAGCCTACAAGGGGCATACCCCAGGAGGAAAAGAAAAGAAAAGAAACAAGAGTAAATAAAATAGCTAACGCCAAGAGGCTACATGGACTAAGTGATGAATTGTTTCCAGACCATCTAGAAAGAGGGAGGGAAAACAACGTCAATATGGTACCAACAAAATATAACAGAACATCTAAAAGGCACCTACACATCAAATGGCGTCTTCAGCAGATTGCAGCAAGTTAGAATCAGTTCAAAAGCAGACTGGACAGAGCAGATTTCAGCCATTTTGAGATAGCAGCCACTCCCATGAGCATGACCATCTTGTTGGTGCATAACTCCATCTAGAAACAGCAGCTACACACCAGATAGTAACATCCATGACAAGCACCATACACCAGCAACTATACACCATGGCTTGAACTTAAAGCTAAACAGCAGCTAAACAACAACAGCAGCACCCGCAACTGGTCGGGCAGATTTGTGATCTCCCCTCTGCTTTGTTTCAAGTCATGGCCGTGGTAGTGGTTCTCCTTTTGGAGGCTCACATAGCAGCCCGAAAACACTTCAAGTGCTGAACAAAACAGAACACTAGCAGAATGCAACAAAACAGATACCAGCAAATATACAATGTAGAGGACGTCCCCCTCTGCGAAAGGAGATCCCAACGACATCCCCTGTTGGTTAGGCATATACTATAACATAACTGTAAATACAGTAGCAGAATACAAAAGTAGAACCATTGCTTGATACCAGCCATAACAACAGCATAACATAACTGTACCTACAGAACAGAACAGAGTAACAGCTACAGAACATCAGTTGTAAAAGGTGAATAAAGGCAGCCTGCTATCTGACTGGACCAGCTACGCAAACAGCCAACAAACTGTGATCAAAACTCAAAATTAGCAAGAGACTCCTAAAGGCAGCTATGATTGCTCACAACTACAACTCCCTCGGAACCTCGCCCCTCCTGTTTCACTCTCACGGCTGCCACTTGTGACAGATTCCATTCATGGATTGACTTTGCTGCACTCAAAATTCTCCTTCAGACCTGAGGTTCGGCATTGGGATGCTTTCGTCATCAATTAAACGGTGACAGTCATTGGTAGCGTGACCGAGTATTTGGTGGAAGGCGCAGAAGGCCTTGGGGTTGTCAGTATTTTTGAGGATGCCCAACTGAACGGCTTCTTCGACTACCAGGCCTGTTTCGAAGAACGTTTTGAAGTCGGAAGAGGCTTGAGCTAGGATCATGTGCTTGGCAAGTGCGGGCTGGAGATTTCGGACAATCATCCGAATTTGATCTTTCTCAGAGGGTTTGTCCTTCATCTGAACAGCCTTTGCTTTCCATCTTCGGACAAAATTCATGAAAGACTCCTCCAGTTCCATCTTTGTTAATTCCAACTCTCGGATGGTGACCTCAAGTTGGATGTTGTAGTCGAACTGGGCCACGAAAGCTTCACAGATGTCCTCCCAAGATCTCTTTTTCGCCATTTCTAGGGCAGTGAACCAGTGCAGGGCATGCCCAACCAGTGTTTGAGCGAACATTTGGGCCATGGCGTCTTTCTCCACACCCCACGTGGAAAGTGCCCCAATGTAGCCGATCAGGTGTGTTTTCGGGTCACCAGTTCCGTCGAACTTAGCAAAGTCGATTGGCTTGAATTTCTTGGGTAGTCTGGCATTTGGGAAGAGGCAGAGTTCGTCGATGTCAAAACCAATTGAGGTTATTATTTCGCTTCTGGCTAAGGACTGCTCAAGTTGGGCCAATTTGGCTTTAATGGCGGCCATTTCTGGGCTTTGGGGGTTTGGTTCAGGGGGTGGTTCATGGTTATTTTCAAGGGGTGTTTCTGGATTTTGAGGAGGTGGAAGTCGTCTGGCAACCTCGGTTATCATGAGCATCAACTGGGTAATCTGGTTGTCTGTTCGCTCACCCATCTGTCGGATGGAAGTTCGGATTTCATCCAATTCATTCAGATTCCCTGTTGACTGTTCCCCGTTCGAATACTCCCCATTCAAATTTTCCACCGTTTGTTCCATATCTTGCCCGCAAATTCTGGGTTTATGAGGGTATGGCTTTGTTGTAGGATGGATAGCCCAGTGCTGACAGTAAAGTAAGAAGCGAACTCAGAATGTGCCCCTGTTGTGATTTATTGAAAAAAACATGTATGAATAAAGAATTGTTATTCACGTGTTGTCATCGTCAACTCAAGGGATCAAACTTTACAGATAGTTCCAACAGTCACGGGTAGGTCGATGTCAGGCAGGTTAAATTCCTCACGTTGGGAATCAGAGCCAATCTCCTTATCTAAGACCATCCGAGACAAAGCAATAAGACTGCTGAAAAATGCACTGAATTAGAGGGAGCCGTTCGGGCACGGCGAACACCGGAGTTATCCCAAACTCCATGGATTTATGGTCTCCTAGACCTCGACTCAAGAAATGACAACCTATGAAGGATTGCCTTAGTCCTCAGAGATTCTTTTGAGTGTGTATCCTTTGATTAGGAATAACAAGACTTGGGAGATATCAAAACAAATTAAGCCTTCAACATTTTTCACCCGAAATTTCTGTTTTGGTTTCAAAAAAAAAACGTTTGGCGTAAATGACATGATACCGTAACCGGGGTGGCGTAGGTGGCATGGCGCCATTAGCCTAAGCGGTGTAAGTGACTTCACACTATAACTGAGTGGTGTGGGTACCACGGCATTGCAGCCTAATTGTTTCATTGATTTTCATTGAATCCATGATTGAAAAATGTATTGAAGACTTAATGAATTTCGATATCTCTAAAACCTTATCGTTCCAAGGACTAAATAATTCCAACAACGTGCCCTTAAAAAGCACGACTCTTCATCGGTCCAGGCAATCCTAAACAAGCCGCGCGAGCGAGTCTAAGAGTTCTACCCGAAAGCAAATGGACAGGATAAGATGCAAGGTGCGATGTGCAAGCGGGATAAGATTACGGTCTTTCGAAGGTTGCCTCATTCCTCAGAGTTTCTTTTAGGGTGTATCCTTTGTTTAGAACGACAAATTCTAAGAGATGTCAAAATGAACTAAGTATTCAACTAGTCCTCATTCGAAACTTCAATTTTGAACTTGGAATAGCTTAGTATAGACGACGTGAAACCACAACCAGAGTGGGGTTAGTGGCATGGTGCCATTAGCCAAAGTGGTCTAAGTAAAGTGACATCACGGCGTCGTTTCCACGTTATTCCTTATTCTCTGTTGAATTTTTGATTAGGCATTAGTCAAGGACTTAGCATATTTTGATTTCCCAAAGTCTCATTACTCTAAGGACTCATGTAGTTTAGACAACGTACACTTGGGTGCACGACTCTTCATCGGGTCTCAGCAACCTTCTATAGACCGCGCGAGCAAGCTTAAGAGGACATGACTTGAAATTGAATAGATCGACAGCATGATGGCATGACTTTGATGAGATGCATGGTGAGAAGCAGAAAGCAGTGACATGTAGGCAGGATATAGTACATAATTCCTACCCCGTGGGTCCCTGTCCTAGTTTGGAAGGTTCTATTGCTTTTTACACATGTATAAAGGCTGGTTTTGGCTTGAAGCGGGTTCCCCGGACTAGAGTCAAAGTATACCTCCCATTATTGAGCGTACACCCAGTAATGGTACAAACGGTAGGGATGGCTCATCACGGTCGAGGGTTGCTGAGCATTCCGGGATTCCCTGTCATCGGCAAGCCGAGCAGGATTGCCAGAACACAACAGCGAGGCTGAACAAGATATATATACAAAAGATAGAAAATGAAACAAAATGTTTTGAAAATCCCACAAACATTTTTTAAACTTGGCTCTCTTGATTAATTAATACTTAAGGAAAGCGGGCCATTTTGTCAACATTCCAATTTTTTCTAAAGTATCAATTAAACACACTCCTGTAGGGAGGTAATCCCGAACAGACGAAAGTAGTAACTGAACATGTGATGTTCGGGGATCACGTGAGCTGTTTAATAAGAAGTGCCGCTGGGCAGTGGTTAAAGGCCAGAGACAGAAGGGGTCATTAGGACCATACGATCTGTCTGGCAATAAAGGACAGAGACATGAGATGTCTTTGGCCCAAATTAACCGAACAGGGGCATGTTTCGATAAGCACGAGGAATTGCTAGACCGGGTAAAGTGACATGAGAAGTCACTGGTCCAGATAAGCTGTTCGGCAACAAGGAAGCCGAACAGGAGCAGCATTCTGGAGGACGCTCCGGAGGGGTCCAAGAATGGTAGTACTCAGTAAGGAAACGGAATCTGGACGAGATACCCAACGGGAATGGAATCCATGGTCCATCATGGGAAAGGTTCCTAAATGGTCTAAAAGGAAACAAGCGATTTAGGGAATGAGAATCCAAGGGATACGGGGTTTCCTATCTAGGGCAACAAGGATGCTTGGAAAGCAAGTAGCTGTGAATCTATAAATATGAGGTGAACCTAGAGGTAAAGGTACGCAATATTCGGTATTCATATTGCAGTATTCTGCTGTTAGTCGAGTTTTTGATCATAAGTACGTGATACTGACTTTAGCATCGGAGGGCCTTTGCCACGAGAGGCAAAGGTGCGCTCACCCCTGTCTGTTTTGCAGGCTAGGGTTCAGGCAACAAATTAGGGTTCCGGCGAGGTAGCACGTGCAGCCGTTATTATTTAGTGTCGTTCTGAACACTGTCTGGAATTTTCCCCTACAATTGGCGCCGTCTGTGGGAAACAAAGGAGATCCCTTTGAAAAATGACCATGGTGGGAGTAGACCCAGTCACACCGCTTGCAGAGAAGAACCAGGCTGGTGGGGAAGAAGGCAAATCCCTTCCAGGTGCTCCGAAAAAGCATGCTGGTGGCCATAGCAAGAGGATAACGAGCAAAGATCGTCCCATAACTCTTCATGATGATCTGAAAAACAAAGAAGGTGGGACAGCCACGGAATCCACGAGAAGGAGCAGGTCCCACCACGGGATAGAATCGGTGGCACATTCGAAAAGTGCGCGCAGCAATAAGGATATCCTGGACCAGAAGAGACAGGAGATAGAGGAGTACACTCGTCTAATTAAAAGGCGAGAATATGAAATCCAGCAACTCGAACGGATATGAGAACATCCGGAAGATTCCGGACTTTCACGAAGAAGATCCAAAGGAGGAGGTCTGGTGATGGCGGAGTATAAGAAAGCTTCTTCACGAAGAAAAAGGAGCAGGAGCCTCACTCTGAAACGGGCAAGGGCTTCTTCAAGAAAAAGGAGAAGTAAGAGCAGAAGTTCCACCCCAGAGGAAGGTGGGACCAGGAAGCACCACAGGGACAGGTACGAGAGACCTGATTCCGATTGGGAAAGGCATGCTGCTAAGATCGCGAAGGGATAAGAGGAGGCAACCATGTCTGCCCGAGAAGCAGCACGGAAGGCTCTTAGCAACATAGCCTCTTCTCCTTTTGTGAGGAAATTGAAGGAGGCAAGGTTGCCGAGCAGGGTGAAGGTCCCATATGAGACTAATGCTGACCCCGTGGCACACATACGGCATTACCAACAGGCAATGTTCATGCATGACGGCGATGACACGATCATGTGCAAGATGTTCCCGCCTAGCCTGGGAAAGGTGGCCTTATCTTGGTTCCATAAATTGGAGCCAAACACCATACGAGGATGGAGACAGTTGGCCGAGGAATTCACTGCTCGGTTCCTAACGAGCAGGAAACCGCCTAAGACTTTCGAGAGCCTCTCAATTATGAAACAAGGAGAGAACAAGCCGATCAGAGACTATGCCAAAAAGTATTGGGAAACTTTCAACGAGATTGAAAGTTGCAGCGAGGAATATGCTATAGCTACGTTTAAAACTGGGTTGCCTGTTCGGGGGGAACTACGGAAGTCCCTGAACATGAGTCTGGTGAGCACGCTGACATAGTTGATGGAGCGGATTGAGCAGCATGCCAGGAACGAGGACGATATACTACGAGAAGATGGCAGGCTCGGTACCGAGCAGTCCAGGGGCCATGCAAAGAAGGCGGATAAGCCAGAGCCTAAAACATACAAGGAAAGAAAGGAGTACGGGCAGGCTAAGAGAGCCGAACAGAGAGAGGCCACCTCCTAACCCAAAGTCATTCTTTTCAATTACTACAGTTTGGAAGGAGCCCATCTATAGGATTCTTTATCGAATTAAGAATCAGCCTTACTTCAAATGGCCCCAGCCTCAGGGAGGAGGTAAGGATGCGAAACGTGCTACAAATCAGCATTGCAGCTACCACAAAGACTGGGGTCACATGACTGAAGACTGCGAGATGTTTAAGAGGCACCTCGACGATTTGGTCTCTCGGGGCTACCTTAAAGAATTCATCCAGGGGGATCCCAAGGATAAGGGGAAGGCCATGGAGTTGGATTACGAACAGAATCCTAAAGGAGTAATCCATATGATACATGGGTTGGCCGTGCCTTATACGAGAAATGAGGTGAGGTTGCTCCAGAGACAAATTAAACACGACCAACATGTCATGAGGTTGGGAAAGAAGAGAGGACGAGAGAATGACGTAGGCAACGAAGGCCTAGTTTTCTCAGACGAAGACTTGAAAGAAGTCCATGTGCCCCATAACGATGCCTTGGTCATAACCCTACGAATTGGGGAGTATGATATCGAGAGGATCCTAGTAGACTCAGGAAGCTATACGGAGATATTATACTACGAAGCATTCAAAAGGATGGGTTTGACTCAAGTAGATTTAGAGCAGTCACAGACACCCTTAGTGGGATTTGGAGCAGGGGCAGTTTGGCCCCTAGGAAAGATAACCCTCCCTGTCCGTGCAGGTTCAGTAGTCCTAAGAGCTGACTTTCTGGTTGTAGACGTCCCGTCTTCCTATAACGCGATTATAGGGAGAACTTGGTTACACAAGATGAGGGCTGTTTCTTCTACTTACCACCAGATGGTGAAATTCCCGGGGTCTAATGGAATTGAAAAGATCAGGGGTAACCAAAAGGCGGCACAACAATGTTTGATCTCAATCATCAAGAAAATGCCAAAGGCCCATAACGTCCATACAGTGGAAGTACCTGATCAACCGACTATCGAGGACGTTGGGAGGAATCCAGCGGAGAAAGTGGTGGAAGGCCTGAAGAAAGTACAGATCAACGAGACTGATCCGGAGAGGTATTTTCTGATTGGGGAGTCACTAACAGAAACGGAAGAAGCCGAATTGGTGAGTTTCCTAAATGAACACGTCGATGTTTTCGCATGGGTACCAGAGGAGATGCCTGGAGTAGATGCAGATGTGATCTGCCACCACTTAAACGTGGACCCCCAACATAAGCCAGTGATCCAAAAAAAGAGAAGGGCAGCCACCCAACACGTCGATGCTGTCATCGAAGAGGTGGATCGCCTGCTGGAAGCCAAGGCAATACGAGAAGTTTATTATCCGGAATGGCTGTCCAACACTGTAGTAGTGAAGAAGAAGAATGGGAAATGGCGTGTCTGTGTAGACTTCACGGACTTGAATAAAGCATGTCCCAAAGACAGCTTCCCTCTCCCAAGAATAGATCAGTTGGTAGATGCGACCGCTGGATACGAGCGGATGAGTTTCCTCGACACATACCGAGGATATCATCAGATCGCCATGTTTGAGCCAGATCAAGAGAAAACATCTTTTATCACGCCACGGGGGTTGTACTGTTATACTGTAATGCCTTTTGGATTGAGGAATGCAGGGGCAACATATCAAAGGCTGGCAACCATTATGTTCAAGAAGTTGCTTGGCAGGACTATGGAGGTTTACATAGACGATATGGTTGTGAAAAGCGAAGCCAAACATGGTCACATAGCAGACCTCAGAGAGGCCTTCGAAATCCTGATGAAGTACAAGTTAAAGCTCAACGCCTCGAAGTGCGCGTTCGGAGTGGGCTCTGGAAAGTTTCTAGGCCACTTGGTGACCATAAGAGGGATCGAGGCAAATCCTGACCAGATAGCAGCCTTGCAGGGGCTACAGAGCCCTAGGACAACGAGAGAAGTCCAAAGGCTGACTGGAATGGCTGTAGCTCTTAACCGGTTCATTAGCCGTTCAAGCGACAAATGCAAGCTGTTCTTTCAATTGTTGAAGAAAAGAGAGGGATTCGAGTGGGGAGCAGAATGTGAGCAGGCTTTCCAAGACTTAAAGAAATACCTGGCTTCTGCCCCACTCCTATCAACCCCAGAACCAGGCGAGACCTTGATTTTATACTTGGCGGTTTCTGAGCATGCAGTGAGTGCGGTTCTGTTAAGGAATAAGGAGACTGAGCAAATTCCAGTTTACTATGTGAGTAAGACGCTGTTGGACGCAGAAACGAGGTATCTGCCCCTTGAAAAACTCGTCCTTACTTTAAGGACAGCCACAAGGAAATTACCCCACTACTTCCAGAGCCACAAGGTGGTAGTCTACAATGAATATCCACTGAAGTCTCTGCTACGAAAAGCAGACTTCTTGGGAAGGATCTCCACCTGGTCCGTTGAGTTGAGCCAGTACGACATCGATTATCAACCACGCACCGCGATTAAAGGCCAAGTGTTGGCTGATTTCGTAGCAGAGTTTTCTCCTTCTGTAGCACCCCAGCCTCCTACGAGGAAGGAGCGCCGAACAGGGACCTCGAACAAAAGAAGTGAGGTATCAGCCGAACAGAACGACGAGGAATGGAAGTTATTTGTCGACGGCTCGGCGTGTAACTCCGGTTCTGGTGCTGGCATCGTCCTGTTCCCTCCCCAGGGAGTCATGATAGAGCTCTCTGTCCGGCTGGGATTCAGCGCTTCAAACAACGTGGTAGAATATGAAGCACTCTTGATCGGACTTAAAAATGCAAAAACGTTGGGGGCGAAAAAGGTAAGGGTCTACTACGACTCACAATTGGTGGTACGTCAACTGTCCGGGGAATATGAGACCCGGAGTGAGAAAATGGCGGCCTACGTGGAAACAGCTAAAGACCTGCTCGACACCTTCGAAAAGGTTTACATTGAACAGATAAGCTCCGGGCAAAATTCCCATGCGGATTCCTTGGCTTGGTTGGCTGCAGCCGTACCCACAGAATTCAGGAGGAAGGTAGCAGTGGATTACCTGACCCAGTCGAGCATTGGCCAGAGTGTTGAAATGGTCCTGGACGTAAACCAGGGGCCAAGTTGGATGGACCCAATTGTGGGATTCCTACGAGACGGGACACTTCCTACTGACAAAAAGGAGGCCCACAAAATCAGAACCAAGTCCGCTAGGTTCTGGCTGTCCCCAGAAGGAAAGCTATATAGAAAGTCCTTTACTGGACCATACCTGCTCTGCGTGCACCCCGAGATGGTGCAGAAGTTCCTCCGCGAGATTCATGAAGGAACATGTGGGAGTCATGTTGGGGGCAGGTCCATCGCCCACCGAGCAATCACACAGGGGTACTAGTGGCCACATATGCAGGAAGATGCAAAGGTTTATGTAAAGATTTGTGAGAAATGCCAGAAGTTCTCACCAATGATTAGAACACCAGCCGAGGATCTGGTGCCCTTGACTAGTCCATGGCCATTTGCTCAATGGGGGATGGACATCGTTGGTCCACTTCACAAGGCTACTGGGAACCGAAAATTCCTGCTGGTAGCAACAGACTACTTCACGAAATGGATTGAAGCTGAGCCTTTGGCTAAAATTACTGAACCTATGATAGAGAGGTTTGTCTGGAAGAGTATCATTACCCGTTTCGGGGTCCCTTATTCTTTGATCACTGACAATGGGTCGCAGTTTCAAAAGAAGTTCAAGGCTTTCTGTGCCCAATATGGAATAAGGAATTATTACTCGACCCCGGCCTACCCTCAGAGCAATGGGCAGGCCGAAGCATCGAACAAGGCCATTCTTGACGGGATCAAGAAGAGGTTGGATAAAGCAAAGGGCAAGTGGCCTGATGAGTTGCCGTTAGTACTCTGGGCACATCGAACAACACCTAGGAGGTCTACGGGAGAGACCCCCTATTCATTGGCGTATGGTACAGAGGCAGTTATACCATTAGAAGTTGGCCTTCCAACCAATAGGACTGCATTGGTTGAAAGTGGGGGCAATGACAAAGCTCTCGAAATAGAGCTTGACCTCGCTGAAGAAAGGAGGGAAAGGGCCCTGGTACATCTAGCCTCTTACCAGGAACAGTTAATGAAGGGCTACAATAAGCATGTCCACCCACGCGAGTTTGGTGTTGGAGACCTTGTACTTCGAAAGGTGCTCGGTAACACCAAGGTGGCCAACGAGGGCAAATTGGGGGCTAACTGGGAAGGCCCGTATCGAGTTACTGAAATTGTGGGCATTGGGGCTTACCGTTTGGCAGACTTGGACGGGAACCCAGTGCCATTGCCATGGAATGTCCACAACCTCAGGAAGTTCTTTGTTTGAAAGACTTCAATTTTATGTTACCATTCTGTGTTGGGATTGAGTGATTATGTGGGAATTATGAATAAAACTCCCATATGTTTCATTTTTTAGTTGCATGAGGTACGCGTAACGACCCCTTGAGTTTCTGGGATTATGAATAAAACTCTAATTTCTGAAATAATGATCTAGTAGCAGTTTTGTTTTTAACACATGTTTGTCTTTAAATACGAATAAAGGCTTCTGCTTCCCCTCATTCGTATTGGGGAGCAGGGGGCAGGGCTGTTTTGGGGTGAATGATTATCTTGCTACATATGAATATACTTTTCAATCAGGGTACAAAAGACGAATTTAACATATGAGAACTTATTTAAGTACGTGAAACTTATAAAATACGCAAGTACGAAACACTTGCACTGGTATTTACAAGTACGAAACACTTGTGATAAAATATACAAGTACGAAATACTTATACTGAAAATACGCAAGTACGAAACACTTGCACTGGTATTCACAAGTACGAAAACACTTGTGATGAAATATACAAGTACGAAATACTTGTACTAAAGTTTCACTCGTATTGAACTTTATAAAGTACGAAATAGTCACAAGTACGAGATACTTAGCAATTACTTAAGTACGTGATACTTAGTGATGATTAAGCATGAGAGACTTAAACAGGACGTACGAGTATACGATCACCCAAGTACGTGAAACTTGCTAAGTACGAGGATACTTAGACACGCCAAGTACGAAATACTTGAGAAGAAACATAACGAAATTGCGTTTTATATATGTATCTAAAATACGAGAAATTTAGACAAACTAAGCATGAAATATTTAGTAGATTCTAAATCCAAAATTCAGATAGACATACGAATCTGATTATAAGTGCCTAAACAGATATACGTAACAAGGTACGAAATACCACCAGTGTTGTAAGGCCACGAAGGACCAAGCAGCATAAATAGGCCTTGAAATGGCCACCATAGAGCAAGTGTTTTGCCACGCAGGGCCAAATACCTGTATTACCAAAAGTTAATTGTACTGATGCCACGCAGGGCTAAGAACTACGGTCACGCAGGACCTGACAAGTCTAACAGCCAAAATGTTCGGAAGACAAAGAAAGACTTACCAAACTCAGTCCAGGTTTTGGACCTCGGGTTGGACCTCGGTGGACACTTCGATGGTGTTCTCAACATTAACACCACCCCCATCAGTCTGTCCCCCCAAAGTTGTGGGTTCAGGAGTAGTCACCTGCACTTGTGATTGCTGGACGGGAGCGTCATGAGTCTCGGTTGGTCCATCCTGTGACTCCATCTGGATGTTTTCCTGCACGTCTGCAAAATTGTCAATCTCTTGATCGACATCATCAGCATTGGGGTCTTCAGTCTCAACGACAGCCGCCCCGCGGCTGCTCGGTAGTTCAACTACCCATAGCGGGGAATCATCAGGAACCCCAACCTTGGTCAAACATGACTCCCAGCCCGCTGAAAAGATTTGATCTTGTATTCCTGGCATCTGCTCGACGTAGCTGGCAGTCGCCTCGTCAAACCCCTTCTTATATCCATCTTCAAAAGCAACTTTCTTGGAATTGTCAATCTCGGCCAGAGCCTGATTAAGGCTGTCCTCGGTGGTCGCGAGTTTTTCTCTCGCCTCTTCGTAGTCCGATTTCGCGTTATTCCTTTCACTCTCCAACCTAGCAATTGTTCGAAGCTGCCTGGTGTTGTCATTTAGCAGCTTGATCCTCTCCCGTTTTGCTTCCTGGTATTTCTCCCCCAGCACCATCATCTTCTGGATAAACTGGGAAAGCAACGATGAACATTTTAGAAAACTGAAGCCTAAAAGTCAAAGGACTGGGGTCTAGCAAGTAAAAGAATATATTACCTTTATCCCACTGACAATGCCAGTGGAGACAAGCCGGTCGCCAGGAGATGACGCCTCCTTCTGCAAATCAACCGGTAACAGCAAGCCTTGAGCAAGGGCTAGAGCAGTCTCCGAAGAGCTTGCACTATCCCCGATATGAACTGGGCAGTCCCCTCTGATCAATGGAGGAGCCCAGGTCTGAGGTGTCGCCTGAGTATCGGAGGGAGTGGTTTGGTGAAAGGAGGCATCAGCATGAACAGAGGCATCTCCAGCATCCTCGCCTCGGGGACGTTTGTCCCGATGAGCAACCTCCGCCTCCAAAACAGTGTCAGGCCCCCGAGGAGACGAACTGCTCCAGGTTGACCCCTCTCTGGTACGACGAGGAGCCGGAGGGGCCTGTCCGGTAGACAGGGCGCGGCCAGAAGAGCCCTGTCCCCGAGAAGAGACGGTGAGAAGGGAACTAAGGTTCAAGGGTTGACGAGACATGTCACCTGAGTGCGGAGGAGATGGAGAGTAGCCGGAGGATGACGATTGGCTGGTATCACGAATTGGAGTTGGTTGTTCGGGCTGGGATTGAGGGGCATTCTGTTGTGTACGTCTCCTTAAGACCACGTGAGGGAGCGGGATGCCTTCGGATATAGGGATCTCACCTTGTTGACCGGCGATCATAATGCCAGCGTTTTGTCTAGTATTAACTGGCTGGGGTACAGTGGATGTCGAGGCAGCACTGGTGCTCGGGCGAGCAAGCCTTCTGTCAATAAAGCCTTTGTAGGCAGGATCGTATTCCAGCAGCACCCTGGCGTCTCGACCCTGGCCAGCTGACGGTGTCCCTGGTTCCCCTGTGTATCTGAGGATCCTATTGATCTCAGCTGTTCGGACGTAACTGGGTTCAAAACGTGGACGCTTGTTAGCATTGTCCGCTGCAAAGATGAGAATACGTAGGGGTCAGAAATGCAGAATAATCCATGAGAAAGCAGTAAAAGGGAGTTACAAATCAAAATAAGGAGCATACGTGGGTAGCCCCAAGCATGAGGGCAGTGAGAGCCCACCACTTGGCCATCCTCTCCTATTGGCTCGAAAGCTCCAGTAACGTAGAGGAAGTCCATCTCGTGATCACGGGCGGAGTCGGGCAGGTTAAGCACGAGGCACTTTTCTGCTTTCCTCACCTTGAAGTAGTAAGTGTTGTATTCGGGGTTCAGCACGATGCTGTACCACCATTGAAGGTCCCAGATACCTATTTGGGTTCCTAAAATTCTGTTCAAGGCTACGATTCCCATCACTAATCTGAAGAAATTGGTGGACACTTGCATGGGATTAAGACGATACCAATTTAGCACACGACAAAGGAATGGGTCGAGGGGAAAGTGAACTCCGCCCTCGACAATGGCAACAATGGGAATGCAAGTACGTTCCCAAGTACACGCATTCCTCTCTGCGCCTAAAGGGGCCAATTCGAGTACTATATTATCAGGGACGTTGTAGGTCGTCCTAAAAGCTGCCATTGCGGCCGGGGTCTCACAAAGTTTCCTAAACTTGCCTGGTTTGGGTCCACTATCTCCCTCGTCCGCCATGGATGCACTCAAAGAAGCCTTGAATTAAACAAGAAAAGGGTTCAAGTGGCAAAAAGAACCCTAGAACTTGGCAGAGTCTTAGAACGGGATCTCAGAGCAGAAAACACGAAAAAGGAAGAAAATGATGGAAATCTTACGACGTAGATGTGGCGGATGCTGGAAAGGGTGTCGAACTGCAGACGGCGGCGATGGCGGAAGATGAGGAACTGCTTTCGCCTGGTTCTCTAGAGAGAGAAATATGAAATCAAAAGTGAAAGGGTGAAAACCCAAAAACCCCCTTTTTTGGTATAAGGGAAAGGAACGGAGACGAAACGTCTCCTCTAACTCTGTTATATGAAAGGTAACGGGGAGAAAGGGGTCAAACAGATGGCGGTCTGACGCCGTTATCTAAGATACCAGTCGAATTAAATGAGGAGCGTACGAAATACGCCACGTGGATCCCTTATTCCGAAATAATGATGATTGAAGCCACCAAAAATAAGACTTCAAAAGACACGAATGATTATACCCCATCAGGACCAAGATACTTACACATCGGTTTTAAGTTTCACCCTGTACCCCCGAACAGTGGTATAAGGGCAAAATTGGGGAGCAATTGTAGGGAGGTAATCCCGAACAGACGAAAGTAGTAACTGAACATGTGATGTTCGGGGATCACGTGAGCCGTTGAATAAGAAGTGCCGCCGGGCAGTGGTTAAAGGCCGGAGACAGAAGGGGTCATTAGGACCATACGATCTGTACGGCAATAAAGGACAGAGACATGAGATGTCTTTGGCCCAAATTAACCGAACAGGGGCATGTTTCGATAAGCACGAGGAATTGCTAGACCGGGTAAAGTGACATGAGAAGTCACTGGTCCAGGTAAGCTGTTCGGCAACAAGGAAGCCGAACAGGAGCAGCATTCTGGAGGGCGCTCCGGAGGGGTCCAAGAATGGTAGTACTCAGTAAGGAAACGGAATCTGGACGAGATACCCAACGGGAATGGAATCCATGGTCCATCATGGGAAAGGTTCCTAAATGGTCTAAAAGGAAACAAGCGATTTAGGGAATGAGAATCCAAGGGATACGGGGTTTCCTATCTAGGGCAACAAGGATGCTTGGAAAGCAAGTAGCTGTGAATCTATAAATACGAGGTGAACCTAGAGGTAAAGGTACGCAATATTCGGTATTCATATTGCAGTATTCTGCTCTTAGTTGAGTTTTTGATCATAAGTACGTGATACTGACTTTAGCATCGGAGGGCCTTTGCCACGAGAGGCAAAGGTGCGCTCACCCCTGTCTATTTTGCAGGCTAGGGTTCAGCAAAGAAATTAGGGTTCGCGAGGTAAAGCACGTGGGCCGTTTTATAAACAAACCAACTTTTTCTCAAGTATCAATTAAACATCCCCAGCAGAGTCGCCACTGTGGGCTACCACAGCCCCGGGTGGTTTCAGGGCGGCCCGAAAAGAAACGCCACGTTTTAGAATCGAGTTGAAAAATTTGAAGAGTCGCCACCCGGATTTATGGTTCACCACCCGAGAAACCGTTTTGATTGAAAATTGATTGATTGAATTTGAAAACCAGAGATTAGAAAAAAAGGGTTCGTAAGCCATGTTACGAGGGGGGAAGGGTTTCACGGCACCCCCTTCGCCCGATTTGAAATCGGTCTCTACTACACACTTGTGGAATTTTTCAAAGGATTTTATTTCATTAAACAGCTAGCATTTATTTGCAGATATATTAGGTAGGGAAGTGTATGCATGTGCAAATGTATGGTGAATAAATGAAAAATGGTAATGAAATGCAAAGTGCTAGAAACTGGAAGGCCCTGTCACTGATCTCACTCTCGAGCGCTCGGGAGCATTCCCGAGCGCTTGGAAGTGCTGTTGTCCAGCCTGCAAGCTTTTGTTAGTACGACAAAATACGA
Source organism: Rhododendron molle (assembly GCA_025413875.1). NCBI lineage: Eukaryota > Viridiplantae > Streptophyta > Magnoliopsida > Ericales > Ericaceae > Rhododendron > Rhododendron molle. Next base: position 22,655,454 of record CM046397.1, read on the forward strand.
TACTGGAAATGCAAGCTGGAATAAACGTAAGGACATTATAGGCTCAACAGAGGACTTAGTGGACTGGGATCAAACCCCAATCATCCAAGTCATGCATCCTTGCCTCTACAAGGGCTGACCTACAGTTCAAATGAATAAACAAGCACATGCATGGACATGCAAAGACAGCACAAAACTCAAACTGGAGGGAAATGGACTGAGGTTGCATGCAAATACTCTCGAGCACTTGGAAGTAGTCCCGAGCGCTCGGGAGTATTCCGCAACCCAGAACTGATTTCAACCAACTAGTACACTCATTGTAATGTGCTGGTACACCAAATCTTGCATTTTTGAAGTGTGAAAGCTTCTCTTTTTGAATTCTCAATCAAAACTCTTCTGCATGTCCTTAAGTAAAGTCATTTCCTTCTTCTCTTTGAAAAATAAAGATCTTTTGCACCAACACATCTCAAGGGAACTGATCTGCTTGAAAACATGTTTTACTACTCTTGCATGTCTATTCAAACGCTTGAAGGAGGGAAAGCAGGACTGGAGTCACTCTCGAGCGCTTGGGAGTAGTCCCGAGCGCTTGGGAGTGCTTCCAGTAACCCAAGTATAGAAAACACGTTTATGCCCCTTTGCTCTTGTAGTTAAACTTAAGATCAAAGGAACTCACGACCAGTATGAAGAACTGGTATGAGCCCTTGATCCCCCTCAGAAAACAGAAAGGCTTGAAAAGCCTTGTATTATACCTTTTTCTTGTTGCTTGGACTATGCTTCTTGGTCTGTGCTTCTTGGACTGATTTGGATGCTTGAAAATGCTTAGAAAACAGTAGGAAGATGGAGTAATGGATGGGCTAGAAATTTGAGGCTTTGAAGTACTTGAAAATTGTTTGAAATTTCTTAGAAAACACAAGTTTTGGAAATCATTTTAGGGAGGTTTAGAGGCTAAAAATCTCAGAGAAGAGCAGAGGGAGGGAGTGATATTTCGTGTCCCTTGTGTGGTAGAACATGAGGGTATATATAGAGGAGTGAAAAATTGGGGTTTTGACTTGAAAATCAAATCAAAAATGAAAAGAAAATGGCTTTGGGAGGGAAAAATGGAATGATTAGATGCTCTGCTGGCTCAGGCATGCTTGGAATATGCAGGTTTGAATGTTGAACGGATTGAAAAGCCTGAAAAGCCATGGTCAAAGCCAAGCTCAACATGCATTGGTCTGTCAGCACTCCCAAGCGCTCTAGAGTGGTCCCGAGCGCTTGGGAGTGGCACTCCGAGCGCTCTAGAGTGGTCCCGAGCGCTTGGGAGTGTCTGCCCAACTTCAGAAGGGTGCCACGGACAATCCCGAACTCGGTTTTGGGTGTTTTTTGAAGCCTTGGAAAGCTCATTAAGTCCTCTTTCTAACCCAATTGGTTTCATTCAAAGTTATTTTATATGCTGAAATGTGTGCCAATTTTACCCTCAGGGTGTCGCAAAAAAGAGGATTTTGATTTTGAAAAAGTCCATGAAGCATCGTCCAAGTTCATCCAAGGCTTGTTTTGATTCCGTTTCATCATCGGGGAGCCTCAAGGCCACAAATTAAGGATAATTAATAGGTCCAAATTGTGAGTTTAAGGTCATTTGTAATCGCACGATGTTATTTTTAGTATTTGATTTCTTCCCGTGGTTTTTGCCCATTTACGGTTTTTCCACGTATATCTTGTGTTCATTGTCGTTCTTCATTTTCCTATTTATTGCTTACTGTTTGGTTGAGTTGCGAAATAGGACTTTCAGAAGGAAATGCTGATTTTGTGCCGTCCCTCGGCCTTCTTCCAAAAATAAAAAGATTTAATTTGTTTTCCATTTTGTACACTGCATTAGGGTTGCTGATCGGGTGGTTGTGCTGGGCTTGGGGTTTGCTCAGCCCCAGAAGAAATGCAAGTGAATGAGTATTCATTTGCAGAGTACTCCAAAGAGAAATCGGCTGCAATACTCTTATGTCTCGTATCCTAAAGAAGTTATTCATCCTTTTTTCGTTCTCAGATATTAGATGCCTGCTTTCTTAAACCCTATAGGTTTGAGGAGTCCTGTTTGGCTATTGTATAGCATTGAAGTAGATGAGAAATTGGCTTTATGACGTTCAACCTTGGCATGGTGAGGTAAAAGGGAACAGGCCAATAAGTATCAGCATGTAAAAAGAGGGTTGGAATGAATCGTTCGGGAAGTCTTTGAATAAATTAAGCTACTTCTACTATGGTCCAAAACACTTGTGCTTATTTTCATTATTCTACTGTGATTTCAGATACACAGATGCTTACAACATTTTATAGATTTTTTTAGTACAGATCATACTCCATTTTTGGGTACTCAAATTAATTGTTGCAGGCGGTGGACTCTTTCATTAGGGAAGGGAAGAAGGGGTCTAAGCACAGCAAATGCCATACACTTGAGTGGCAAAGGAAAGCGAGACCTTACCTCTTTTTCCAGGACTATCTTGTACATTTGGAGAAAGATTGTACATCTGTTTCGCTATATCATTAGCTTCTGAAGGTCTTTTCTAACACAGGCTGGATGCATACAGAGATTGACGATCTTCATGCTACAAATTCGACATTGCTAAAAAGCTATGGTCATCATTTGTAGTGACCCATGTAGATTTCTGGTACGTAACTGAGCCGAGCTGAGCTCTGCTTAAGATTTTGGCATATGCATAATTGTTTGTGGAACTCTTCCTTTCAATGGTGTAGGTCTTGTCCCTGAGGACAGTATAGAAAAGATGAGCTTGATGGCAATGGTAGGTCGTATCTCTGCTAAGTCTCACCAAATTTCTTAGGCTCTAATTAAGGAACCTCTCCGGGTAAAAATCCTGTCCCATTCTTGCATTTGTAACTGTGGCCTACTTCACGTTGGTCTTGATACAATGTAAAGAACTTTTGCAGATAAATAATAGTAGGTCATGCGGGTTCCGTGGGGGATGCTTACGTGTGGATATTCGTGAGCTGGAGAGGTGCGATTGGTCGATGATTAGCAAGAGGAAGAGGAGAAGAAATCTCGTGGGGTGAGGAAGGAACAAGAGGTACAGAAGGAACAAAGGTAGCGTGTCCCTTTTGTTCTCCGCAGGGTGTCTAGCCTTTTCCGGATTCGAATTGGTGAGGTCACCTTCTCTCTGGGGAAGAATGTTCTCCTTTCTCAGAATCAGTGCTCACACCTTCTCTTTCCATGAAAAGTCAGCCTTTCTTAATCATTGGGAATGTCAGGGGTATGTATAGGGCACCTGGGTCTGGGCCAAGCCCAGGACGATGCTCCTATAAGACTGATTGGGGTTTTGGATAAACTCGCCCTCTCGCGGAACCTCTTCCGCGGGAAGGCTTGAATTTCCACAGCGCTACCTTCATCCCAAGCCACCAGGCCACAAGAAATTCCCGAAGGAACGAGGTTGCGACCCGTGGCGATCGTGTACTTTTTGCGGAATCCCTTCTGGACCCTGCCTCTAGGCCCAAATGGGACTCCTGGGGGCTCCTCAACATAGCGTCCCCAGACTTATTAGCGTCCAACAATCTGCGGGACCTTTCCACGGTTCTGCTGCTGAGGCCACTTCGGGGCATACTTAATTCCCCCCAGGGGTCCAGCGGAGGTCCCGTGGTAGTTTCTTCTTCCGCGGACATTTTCCGTGGGCACATTCTATTTCTTGAAGATATTAACGACCTAGCAACTCGCGGGGTTTTATTGCAGTCTTCAAAACTGAGTGCATTTGGTTCTTCCGTGGGACCAGCGGGGGCCCCGCAACAGTTTAATCTTCACTGAATCACTTCCATGGAGGTCACGTTTTCATCCTCTAGAGGTGTCTCTTTCCTATTGGGTAGTCAACTATTCCTCTTTGAATGAAGTTTTGACTAAAGCCTCGCTTCCGCGCGGGCCCCGTTGCCACGTGTCTGCAAGTTATTGAAGGGTCAAATAGTCTCCCTTGGTGGTAGGTTAATAATTTTGACAGCACCTACATATGCCCCCCGCGCTTACAGCGCTTACATGTCGTCCACGTGCGTACTTCATCCTCTTGCAAGTTTCCATGGTTGTCTTCGAGTCGTTTCTCGAGACAACAAGTACTTCAACCATTGATTGCGTCTCTTCTTCTACCGCCGCTTAGTGTACCGTTGTGACTCTTCGTGTATGGTCACCATAAATGCTCCATTAACCGACTTACTATATAAACCTCATATCCTTTATTTCTTTTTCACCTACCGTTCAATCTCCATCAAAGTGCTATCATTTTTCTTTTTTCTCTTTCTCTGTAAGCGATCACTTTCTACTTTTCCTTTTTCACATAAAGTACAAATGGCTGCACGGGGTGTGATTATTGAGGAGCCTATCCCCACCGCGAACCAGTGGAAAAGGGCCTCGTACCTTTGAATCTGTGGAGGACCCCTTCTGGACCCTGGCAGAGGCCTACACCACTAAAGGGCCTTCCACCCCCAACCCCACATCCTTCACGGCCCCTACTAACTTGGAGGAAGCGGAGTTGGTTAATCTATCCTCTGTTCTGCGTCTCCGTGTAGAGCGTGGGCACTTTCCTTACTCAGAATGCCGCTTTAAGGCCCAAGGCTCACCACCCACTGACTGAGCTAAGTGGGTGGACGAGATCCTCAGCGAGGTCCCCCTCAAGTAGATCCGCATGACCAACGACACCCTTGATGCCATGAAGCTGTCGCGGAGCCTGAACGTCCCGAGGCAGGGGGCAGCTATCAAGAACTTGAACCATGCATGCTTGCGCTGGAGCATTGACACACACTTCTTTGCATGGGCATGGGGTGAAAGCGGCCTTTCATTGGAGGACGTAGTTATCCTCACTCGCCTCTCTCTCCGTGGGGTCACTCTTCTTGACCTGAACAACCTTTCTCCTGCAGACCAATGAGACGTCACGGAGCTGCGGAGGCCTGGCAAACTGACTCAATCCGGTCCCAGGTTCACTGCTTAAGGCGTCCATAAGGACACTGCGGCGAACGCCAAGAAGACTTCTTTCGTGAGTTGGATCCGTTTCTTCTTCAAGGATCTTCAACCCACGAAGACGGCGGTTCCGAGGATGCCGCGGGACTTCGTTGCCAGTCCTCATTATGGGGAATGGCTTTACATGGCCGGCTTTTTTGCCTTCTTCTTGTCCTACTTTGTCCTCCCGGACTACCCGGCGAACAGCCGCTCTCTAGCAGCTTTTTCACTCACCGTGCTCCTGGCCCGCGGCGAGTGTGTTGCGTTGGCTCCCTTATTGTTGGGGTCATTTCACTATCAACTAGATCTAGTTCACGTTGACCTTGCGAGGTCCCTTGGAAGGTGTGACCACCTTTCTATGGTCCACACCAGCTTCCTCCTCGCCTACTTCTTCGAGCATTTTCCCACTGTCGCTCCTCCCTCGTAGGATTTTGTAGCGTCCCCGAGCCGTTCCCGGGTGGAACGATGGTTCAGCACCAGTAGCGATGCCTCCGGGTACGAGGCGTGAGACATCGCAGAAAACTTTGTCCCGCGCCCCTACTGCTCTGCCACCCCCGGGGTAGTTGGCATTGGCCAATGCCTGCTACCTACTCGTTCTCTCTTAGCCGCGGGTGGGAACAACCCAATAGCCCAGGGGCTTGTTAACTCTACTCTCATCGCCCTCCCGAGGTAGCTCCCCTTTCTCAACAACGAGGACCACGAAGTGTCGGTCTACCGCCTGGACCCATTCGCAAGGCAGTTAAGCTTTGACCAAGGGGTCCATGGGTATGCTCCATTGGTGTCCTCCTTCGTCGAGTCTCAACTCCGCTTCACACGGCCCCATACTTCTGACGCCCTGGCACAACTCTGTAACGACCCTGATTTTTGGTCAATAAAAAATTTCGCTAAAAATTTGAAATTTATTTTAATACTTGGATTTCATTTTAACGTCCAAAAATCGGTCGTTATCGACTTATAAAATTTTGTTATTTTATTTGAAAATTCTTTATTTATTTTATAAATCCCTTTTTGCGATTAATAATCCGTCATAATTAGATTTATGACTTAGGAGATTGGAATTCATCGCCCGGGCATTAAGGTCATTTTTTTAAAGACGAGTATGCCTATTAAGACCTTGGTATAGTTACTTGGTAATTGTAGAAAATCCTAGAATTTATTTTCTCGGCTGGAAATCCTGCATGGCAACCGATTAGTTAGCAAACCCTAACTACCATATGGCTTAGTTTCATTTCCCCTAACCTAGAGCGTTGCATCGATGCCAAAATGGTTAATATTTAGTCCTTGCCTTGACCGTTAACTTGACTGCCTTGCTTTGGCTTGGCTAGGCTGCCTAGGCATCGGCTCGCTGACAAGCCTGCCTTGCCTTGGCATCGGCTCGCTGTCCGGCCTGCCTTGCCTTGGCGTCGGCTCGCTGTCGCGCCTGCCTTGCCTTGGCGTCGGCTCGCTGACAAGCCTGCCTTGCCTTGGCGTCAGGTCACTGTCGGGTTGCTCTGCCTTGGCTGCCATCGGGTTCTGCCTTGGCGTTTAGTCGCGCCTTGCTCTGGCCTTGCCTTGGCGTTGCTGGGCTGCCTTGCTCTGGCCTTGCCTTGGCTACGCCTTGGCCACCGCTTTGCCACCGGGCTGCTTTGGCCGCCGCTTGGCCACTGCTTGGCCACCGGGCTGCCATGACCACTGTTTGGCCACCAGGCTGCTTTGGCCGCCGCTTGGCCACCGGGCTGCCTTGGCCACTGTTTGGCCACCGGGCTGCTTTGGCCACCGCTTGGCCACTGCTTGGCCACCAGGCTGCCTTGGCCACTGTTTGGCCACGCTTTGCCCACCGCGCCACCAGGTCGCTTTGGCCATGCTCACGCTTTGCCTTGGCGTTTGACCTAGGATAATATTTATCCGTTGGACGATAGATGCTAGAGTAATCTTTACCCATTAGTCAATAGGTAAACCTTGGTTAATCTTCCTAAGTACGAGATTAGATTAGTTAGTGCTTAATTGCAAAGTATTATACTTTTGGTATTAACCGTTGGATAATAACCGTTAGGAGTTTTATTAACCATTGGACGATAGACTAGAATCCTAGCCATTATTACCCATTGGTTATTAACCATTAGAGAAACTATTATCCATTGGATAATAGTTAGTCTTGGCAATCATGTACTTGTTTGATTTAAATATTAGACTTGGCCATGTGTGTTATTTGATTAAAATACAATTAGTACATTAGGTTAGTATTATTATACATGGTACTTTGAAAGTAGTAGAATACTATATTAGATATTAGTCCTAGGTCATATCTAGTATAGATATTGTGTAGTACATGTATATATATATATATATATATATATATATGTATGTACTTGTTGTATATATATATTTTATTGTATATGGCATGTGTGTTATTAAATATTTTAACTAGAAAATCTAATTTACTTGAAAATGTGGATTTTATTAAAGACCCAAAGTACATATACATATATTAGTATATTGTATGTCTTCCATGCAAGTACAAGGCTTATTATTTAATTTTTCCATGGGATTCTCTTATTATTAAAGACTAGATTGCCCATGTGTTAAAATCCATTAAAATAGATTTAGTTCATTAGGTTAATAATTTAGTACCTAGTACTTTGAAAGAAGAAGATTAGTTTATTAGATCTTGGAAAGTGACATATCTAGTCTAGATATTGTAGTACTTGCTTGTATATATAATATGTGTACTTGTATGTATATATATGTATATATATATTATATTGTAATACACATGTGTGTATATAGATTTTTATAATAAGAAAATCTAATTTTGGTTTAAAATACAAGATTTCAAAGTACCCATATCTATAATATATTATGTGTATTCTTCCTAGTGCATATATATATAGTACTTGGGAGAGAGAGAGAGAGATCGGATGGAGAGGGAGGGAGATGTGATGTGTGTGCAAGTTGATTGACCTTGCTTGGTCATCCTTGTCCTAGTTTGTGTATGCTTCAAGTGAAAGCATAACCAATGCCATCCAATCTTGTCCTTCCTTGTACAAACCCCATTAGAATACTTGAATCAAATCTCCTTCCTTGCCTAGTCTTCCATAATCCAATCCAAAGGACACATCCATAGCCTTGCATGCCTAGTTCTAGGGTTAAACTTGCAAGCAAACAAGATTTGCTTGAATAAAAAAATGAGATATAGGAGAGAGAGAGAGAGAGAGGCCGGCTAGGGAGAGAGAGAGAGGGTGCCTTGCCTATAAATACCAAGCTCTTGGTGCTTTGAACTCACACCTTCACCTCATTCTCCAAACTTCTCTCTAAAACCCATTCTGTTTTGCCCAGGCAGCCTACTGTCCTCTGAAAAACTCCATTCTTTCTCAGGGCGAAAGTCATTTCTAGGAACAACGACCTCCACGAAAGTCGTAGAACACTTCGAGAGCTTCAGTTTAGACCCAAGAACCACCCCAAACGGTCAAGAGATGACCAAGATATCGACCTCCAAAGTTCCGTGAAAAATCTGGAAATTCCATTCCAGACAGCTCACTGTCCACTTTCTTATCCCCATTTTTCTCCGGGCGAAAGTCGTTTTTAGGAACAACGTCCTTCACGAAAGTCGTAGAACACTTCGAGAGCTTCAGTTTAGACCCAAGAACCACCCCAAACGGTCAAGAGATGACCAAGATATCGACCTCCAAAGTTCAGTGAAAAATCTGGAAATTTCATTCCAGACAGCTCACTGTCCACTTTCTTATCCCCATTTTTCTCCGGGCGAAAGTCGTTTCTAGGAATAACGTCCTTCACGAAAGTCGTAGAAAACTTTGAGATCTTCGTTTTAGACTCAAGAACGATCCTATTCGGCCAAGTATTGACCGAGTTACTGCCATCCAAAGTTTGGTCCAGATTGTGAGCATTCGACGCCCGCAGCACTTTCCAACTAGCTTATTCGGCCCCGACTAGTTTCGGATTAAGGTAGAATACTCCGACCCCGCTATCTCTAAGTATATGTGGTACTTGAATAGTTATATGCATGTTTGACTTGAATTTATCTTGTAGAATCTTCTTATACCTCTAACTCTACGTAGTATACCTATACCCCTACCCTACGTATATCATATGATATGAGCGTGATTAAAAATATGTAGTACTTGGCTAGTTGATCGCATGATGTTGTTTGACGTAGAATTCTTTGAGGTACATGAGCATGATAATGTAGTTGTGATATTTAGCTTGTAGAACTTTCTTGCTTAAAAGAACGTGGTTTACTTTGATCTTATGACTACTTGATTGCTTGATCGCCTAGTTACCACGTGATTGTATGAATTCGTCAACAAACATGTGTTGCTTTATTGAACTTCTCGAAGGAAATGCATTTTAAAGATAAAGTATCGTTTGAAACGAAGTATTTGTATTTTGACCTTTTAACGAGCATGATATCGCATGAGTTATGTGAATAGTCCCACCGCGGAGTCGATGCATGTTACGAGACACATGGAATTGGAAAAGTAGAGATATGACACCTAAGATGTGGTTGATACGGATAAAAAGTGTTTTGGAAATGCATAATGGCCGGACTTGGTAGCCATTATGGCCATGAGTCGATTTGGTAGCCTTTGTGGCAATGAGCCGGACTTGGTAGCTCATTGTTATGCGACACAAGGTGCCGGTCTTGGATGCTCATGGTTGTGCGTGTGTGTGACACAATGTGCCGGACTTGGTAGCCATTGTGGCCGTCGTTGGTAACCTTGTGGCAATGAGCCGGACTTGGTAGCTCATTGTTGTGCGACACAAGGTACTTGTAACCCATGGTTGTGTGCGTTCGTGTTTTCGGAATTGATGATAAAAGATGAGACACAAAACGATGAGTCGCGTAAGGGAGACACACGGAAAACATGACACCAACGCTCGTTAGTGAATGCGCATGTGTAATTGTATGAGTTGTTTGAAAGCATGTTAAAATCGTATACTATCTTTGATGTGTATGTTAAGGGTTAGTGGGTTTGAATTACTCTATTGAGCTTTCAAGCTCACGGTGTTGCTTTATGTGACCTTGACATATTATATCGGTGGCGACGCTGGTATAATATGTCAGACCTTATAGATGAACAAGGGGAGCTGTACACCTTGGAGGCTTTTGGAGCTGAGGAACTTGCTAGGATGGAAGAAGAGAAGGAGCTGTAGATAACCTTAGATATCCATCCCTTTTGTGTAATAAACGAACCCTTTGGGAGTTTATGATGTAATAAAGAGCCAGACTCTCTTTTGTTGTTCAATACAATGTTTATTTAACGTACCCAAAATTCGGGGCGTTACAACTTGGTATCAGAGCTATAGGCTCAACACTCGGCCATGGGTAGAATGGGTAGCCTTTAAGATAAGTCTTGAGATAAGTTTAAGATAAGTTGACCGTTGCACAAACGTGAATTGAGTTTAAGTTTACCGTCCCAAATTGGGTGGAATTCTGACAAAACAATCTTCGGATTGAAGTAAGGTGTGGAAATTGGCAGTACCACCGAACTGGGAATTCCCGAACAATTGGATGATGACTTAAATCAAGAATCGAATGTTGAACCTAAAAATTCCAAAGTTTCCTTAGCGCTAGAAAAACTTTGTTTTAAACCATTACTAATTGAGGTGTTAAAAATCTTTCTTTGTAGAAGCTAGTCAACCTGTTAGTTAGAACTGCATGAAGTGATTGAGAGAGATTTATAGGAATTGTTTTACCCTAGAGTGGAGTACTAGCGGTGTAGGTTAGAACCTAATAACCTATAGAACCTCTTAGTAGGAGTATATAGAATTGTTTCAACTTGTATTAGGAAGAACCTTAGGTCGCTTTTTGCCATTTTAGTAGAATTCTATGCTTATGATTGTATCTCTCTTTTATCTATAAAAAGCTTGTTCCTTCAAAAGAGTACTGTCGCGTACTATTCTTTAGTAAATGAAACCCTTATTACAAAGGACAATTATTTTAGTTGACGCAAGTTGCTAAATGATAGTAATTTTTTTTTATCTATAAAATTTTCCTTGTTACGGGTACTGTAGCGCACTATCGTTAGGCAAAATTTTTTTTTTTATTGTGGTTCGATGAGAAGCTAATTGTGGATAAATATTTTCCCACGCCTCCTAAGAAACAAGAGCAGAACCTAGCACCTAGAGCCGGGCCTACCCCATTCGGCGCGGCCAAAACCGCACCCTCCATCCTTCAATTATCAAAATTTCAAACTCCCAATTATTAAATGCCAACCTCCAACTTCAAAATTTCAAAACTCAATTATTTCCCCCCTCCACTCACCCCTCACCCGGCGTATATGTACCCCACCACCACTTTCCATTTCTTTATCCCCTCTCTTCACCTTTTCTCTTCACCTCTCTTACCATCTCATTCCCCAACCCGAACCATGGCCACCCGACGACGAGGATTCCCGGAAGACGCCGCGTTCCGAGAAATCGAGCGAACCGAGCTCACCCTAACGACCCAAGCGCTACGGTTGCAACCCTTCATCTTCCTCCTGTTCTGTGTCGTGCTGACAATGGGCATGCCGCGGTGGTTCGGTAGGAACAACCGCCTCCGCACCTTCTGGTACTGCGTTCTCGCTGTGACCATCGCACTCGAGGTGTTCGTAAGGGAATACGAACGTCGTTTGATCCAAGCCTTCAATGATAGGTGGTAGGGCGAGGCACGCCAATGGCACCATAGCCTTTATTATCTGTTTTTCCTTACTTTTTCTTGTACCTAATGATGCCTTTAGGCATGTAGTATGTTGATCTTATGTTATCTTAAGAAATTTAATTGCTTGCCTGCAACAATTTGTCATGTTCATTATACACTTGCACCCGAAATAAAACCCCTAAGATCGAGTAAGACAGTATCATCACCATTTCAGGAAAGTTAGCCGTTAGTCTAAATGTGCAGTGAGTGCGGACTAGAAATAGCCAACCTACGCCTAACCTGCGACTTAAGTGTGACTTGCTCCTTTTAAGGGGGATAGACTACTATTCCGATGCCAGTATAGCGACTAAACCTAATCTGTAGTCACGCACCAATTTCGAGGACGAAATTATTTTAAGGGGGATAGGTTGTAACGGCCCTGATTTTTGGTCAATAAAAAATTTCGCTAAAAATTTGAAATTTATTTTAATACTTGGATTTCATTTTTAACGTCCAAAAATCGGTCGTTATCGACTTATAAAATTTTGTTATTTTATTTGAAAATTCTTTATTTATTTTATAAATCCCTTTTTGCGATTAATAATCCGTCATAATTAGGTTTATGACTTAGGAGAATGGAATTCATCGCCAGGGCATTAAGGTCATTTTTTTAAAGACGAGTATGCCTATTAAGACCTTGGTATAGTTACTTGGTAATTGTAGAAAATCCTAGAATTTATTTTCTCGGCTGGAAATCCTGCATGGCAACCGATTAGTTACCAAACCCTAACTACCATATGGCTTAGTTGCATTTCCCCTAACCTAGAGCGTTGCATCGATGCCAAAATGGTTAATATTTAGTCCTTGCCTTGACCGTTAACTTGACTGCCTTGCTTTGGCTTGGCTAGGCTGCCTAGGCATCGGTTCGCTGACAAGCCTGCCTTGCCTTGGCGTCGGCTCGCTGTCGGGCCTGCCTTGCCTTGGCGTCGGCTCACTGTCGCGCTGCCTTGCCTTGGCGTCGGCTCGGTGACAAGCCTGCCTTGCCTTGGCGTCGGGTCACCGTCGGGTTGCTCGGCCCTGGCCGATCGGGTTCTGCCTTGGCGTTTAGTCGCGCCTTGCTCGCCTTGCCTTGGCGTTGCTGGTCTGCCCTCTCGCCTTGCCTTGGCTACGCTTTGCCACCGCTACACCGGCCGCTTTGGCCATCGTTTGGCTTTGTTGCTTTGGCCGCCGCTGGCATCGCCACCGGGCTGCCATGACCACTGTTTGGCCACCAGGTTGCTTTGGCCGCCGCTTGGCCACCGGGCTGCTTTGGCCACCGCTTGGCCACTGTTTAGCCACCAGGCTGCTTTGGTCACCGCTTGACCACCGCTTTGCCACCAGGCTGCCTTGGCCACTGTTTGGCCACCGGGCTGCTTTGCCCACCGCCTTGCCACCAGGCTGCCTTGGCCATGCTCACGCTTTGCCTTGGCGTTTGACCTAGGATAATATTTATCCGTTGGACGATAGATGCTAGAGTAATCTTTACCCATTAGTCAATAGGTAAACCTTGGTTAATCTTCCTAAGTACGAGATTAGATTAGTTAGTGCTTAATTGCAAAGTATTATACTTTTGGTATTAACCGTTGGATAATAACCGTTAGGAGTTTTATTAACCATTGGACGATAGACTAGAATCCTAGCCATTATTACCCATTGGTTATTAACCATTAGAGAAACTATTATCCATTGGATAATAGTTAGTCTTGGCAATCATGTACTTGTTTGATTTAAATATTAGACTTGGCCATGTGTGTTATTTGATTAAAATACAATTAGTACATTAGGTTAGTATTATTATACATGGTACTTTGAAAGTTGTAGAATACTATATTAGATATTAGTCCTAGGTCATATCTAGTATAGATATTGTGTAGTACAAGTGTGTATATATATATATATATATATATATATATATATATATATATATATATATATATATATATATATATGTATGTACTTGTTGTATATATATATTTTATTGTATATGGCATGTGTGTTATTAAATATTTTAACTAGAAAATCTAATTTACTTGAAAATGTGGATTTTATTAAAGACCCAAAGTACATATACATATATTAGTATATTGTATGTCTTCCATGCAAGTACAAGGCTTATTATTTAATTTTTTCATGGGATTCTCGTATTATTAAAGACTAGATTGCCCATGTGTTAAAATCCATTAAAATAGATTTAGTTCATTAGGTTAATAATTTAGTACCTAGTACTTTGAAAGAAGAAGATTAGTTTATTATATCTTGGAAAGTGACATATCTAGTCTAGATATTGTAGTACTTGCTTGTATATATAATATGTGTACTTGTATGTATATATATGTATATATATATTATATTGTAATACACAAGTGTGTATATAGATTTTTATAATAAGAAAATCTAATTTTGGTTTAAAATACAAGATTTCAAAGTACCCATAGTACCCATATCTATAATATATTATGTGTATTCCTCCTAGTGCATATATATATAGTACTTGGGAGAGAGAGAGAGAGATCGGATGGAGAGGGAGGGAGAGAGTGTGATGTGTGTGCAAGTTGATTGACCTTGCTTGGTCATCCTTGTCCTAGTTTGTGTATGCTTCAAGTGAAAGCATAACCAATGCCATCCAATCTTGTCCTTCCTTGTACAAACCCCATTAGAATACTTGAGTCAAATCTCCTTCCTTGCCTAGTCTTCCAAAATCCAATCCAAAGGACACATCCATAGCCTTGCATGCCTAGTTCTAGGGTTAAACTTGCAAGCAAACAAGATTTGCTTGAATAAAAAAATGAGATATAGGAGAGAGAGAGAGAGAGGCCGGCTAGGGAGAGAGAGAGAGGGTGCCTTGCCTATAAATACCAAGCTCTTGGTGCTTTGAACTCACACCTTCACCTCATTCTCAAAACTTCTCTCTAAAACCCATTCTGTTTTGCCCAGGCAGCCTACTGTCCTCTGAAAAACTCCATTCTTTCTCCGGGCGAAAGTCGTTTCTAGGAACAACGACCTCCACGAAAGTCGTAGAACACTTCGAGAGCTTCAGTTTAGACCCAAGAACCACCCCAAACGGTCAAGAGATGACCAAGATATCGACCTCCAAAGTTCAGCGAAAAATCTGGAAATTCCATTCCAGACAGCTCACTGTCCACTTTCTTATCCCCATTTTTCTCCGGGCGAAAGTCATTTCTAGGAACAACGACCTCCATGAAAGTCGTAGAACACTTCGAGAGCTTCAGTTTAGACCCAAGAACCACCCCAAACGGTCAAGAGATGACCAAGATATCGACCTCCAAAGTTCAGTGAAAAATCTTGAAATTCCATTCCAGACAGCTCACTGTCCACTTTCTTATCCCCATTTTTCTCCGGGCGAAAGTCGTTTTTAGGAACAACGTCCTTCACGAAAGTCGTAGAACACTTCGAGAGCTTCAGTTTAGACCCAAGAACCACCCCAAACGGTCAAGAGATGACCAAGATATCGACCTCCAAAGTTCAGTGAAAAATCTGGAAATTTCATTCCAGACAGCTCACTGTCCACTTTCTTATCCCCATTTTTCTCCGGGCGAAAGTCGTTTCTAGGAATAACGTCCTTCACGAAAGTCGTAGGAAAATTTGAGATCTTCGTTTTAGACTCAAGAACGATCCTATTCGGCCAAGTATTGACCGAGTTACTGCCATCCAAAGTTTGGTCCAGATTGTGAGCATTCGGCGCCCGTAGCACTTTCCAACTAGCTTATTCGGCCCCGACTAGTTTGGATTAAGGTAGAATACTCCGACCCCGCTATCTCTAAGTATATGTGGTACTTGAATAGTTATATGCATGTTTGACTTGAATTTAGCTTGTAGAATCTTCTTATACCTCTAACTCTACGTAGTATACCTATACCCCTACCCTACGTATATCGTATGATATGAGCGTGATTAAAAATATGTAGTACTTGGCTAGTTGATCGCATGATGTTGTTTGACGTAGAATTCTTTGAGGTACATGAGCATGATAATGTAGTTGTGATATTTAGCTTGTAGAACTTTCTTGCTTAAAAGAACGTGGTTTACTTTGATCTTATGACTACTTGATTGCTTGATCGCCTAGTTACCACGTGATTGTATGAATTCGTCAACAAACATGTGTTGCTTTATTGAACCTCTCGAAGGAAATGCATTTTAAAGATAAAGTATCGTTTGAAACGAAGTATTTGTATTTTGACCTTTTAACGAGCATGATATCGCATGAGTTATGTGAATAGTCCCACCGCGGAGTCGATGCATGTTACGAGACACATGGAATTGGAAAAGTAGAGATATGACACCTAAGATGTGGTTGATACGGATAAAAAGTGTTTTGGAAATGCATAATGGCCGGACTTGGTAGCCATTATGGCCATGAGTCAGATTTGGTAGCCTTTGTGGCAATGAGCCGGACTTGGTAGCTCATTGTTATGCGACACAAGGTGCCGGTCTTGGATGCTCATGGTTGTGCGTGTGTGTGACACAATGTGCCAGACTTGGTAGCCATTGTGGCCGTGCGTTGGTAACCTTGTGGCAATGAGCCGGACTTGGTAGCTCATTGTTGTGCGACACAAGGTACTTGCAACCCATGGTTGTGTGCGTGCGTGTTTTCGGAATTGATGATAAAAGATGAGACACAAGACGATGAGTAGCGTAGGGGAGACACACGGAAAACATGACACCAACGCTCGTTAGTGAATGCGCATGTGTAATTGTATGAGTTGTTTGAAAGCATGTTAAAATCGTATACTATCTTTGATGTGTATGTTAAGGGTTAGTGGGTTTGGATTACTCTATTGAGCTTTCAAGCTCACGGTGTTGCTTTATGTGACCCTGACATATTATACTTGAGTGGCGTATTTGGTATATTGTGTCAGACTTGTTAGATGAACAAGGGGAGCTGTACACCTTGGAGGCTTTTGGAGCTGAGGAACTTGCTAGGATGGAAGAAGAGAAGGAGCTGTAGATAACCTTAGATATACATCCCTTTTGTGTAATAAACGAACCCTTTGGGAGTTTATGATGTAATAAAGAGCCAGACTCTCTTTTGTTGTTCAATACAATGTTTATTTAACGTACCCAAAATTCGGGGCGTTACAAACTCGAGGATTTACCCATTCCCTCCAGGGACGATGTTGGGCACTACACTCCAGAGTTTCGCCTGTTCTACCGGAGGAACTAGGATTACTTCTTGATCTTTGTCCGCAGGGAAGCGTCGGTCCCAGAGGCGTCCGAGATTCATACACGGGACACCTCCTTCCAGGCCATCACAGAAGCCAGAGGGGTTGATTGGCGTGGGCCCCATAGCATGTGGGCAATAATATATGCACCCCCCCCCCCCCCCCTTTGAACGTGTCTTTTCCGCTAAGGCTTCCTCATGTGCCTCCTACTATCCCGAGGCATGCTCCCACACGGGGTGCTCGAGAAAGGACGCACCCCCCGACTCCAGCGAAG
The DNA here is from genome assembly GCA_025413875.1 of Rhododendron molle. Classification (NCBI taxonomy): domain Eukaryota; kingdom Viridiplantae; phylum Streptophyta; class Magnoliopsida; order Ericales; family Ericaceae; genus Rhododendron; species Rhododendron molle. Next base: position 22,672,499 of record CM046397.1, read on the forward strand.
CTATCACGGCCATCCTCTTCAAGGGCGCCCGCGACGGGAGAGGGTCGTCGTCGCAAATGGCTCTGCACGGTATACTTCTTTCTGACTCTTCCTTAATAAAGAATTATTTGTTGTTCTTCGTTTCATTGCCTTGATTTTCCTTGCAACTTCTGAGAATGCCATCTCTTTCTTTTAGCGGCGGGAGTTGGACGCCAGCACCTTCGTGGCGTTTGATCCGGCAGTGGCAGCGGAGCAAGCCGCGATGGAGGAAGTAGAGGAGGACGTACCGGACACACCTGTCAAGCGGCGACGCTTCGATGGTAAGTTCCATCAACCTAATTGTTGATTTGACTGCTTTCTCTCTTTTTTCTTTATTTTCTGGCTCACCCATTGTCAAGAAATTCCTTCAACAGCCGAGGTGGAGTCTAAGGAGGAGGAAGAAGAGGACATGGGCGCAGGTGGTCGCGATGATGTCAGTGCCGACATCGATGATGAAGACAACGTGCCGCTGAGCGTCCGCTTTGAAGCCATGCAGGCCCAACCCTCTATGCCCGCGGGGGATGTTGCAGGGGCGAGGGAGGTGGAATTACTTCAACCCCGCGTGGAGCCGGTCCCTTACCCGCACATGGAGCTGAAAACTTCCGCGGTGGTAGGAGGTATGTGTAGACACCCCAATCTGGGCTTCCAGATTAATTTACTTACAGTATTTGATTCCCCGATGATGAATCGGATCAAGAACACCTCGAGAATGTCGAGTGTTTGAGCTTTGAGTGTTTGAAAACCCTTGAACCTAACCTAACCTAAGCCATTTCAAAAAGCCAAAAACCCTACTGACGCCCGCCAGGGCGCAACCATCGCGCGCCAAGGCGTACTGTCGCGCGACGATCTGACTCCATCGCACGATGGTCAAACTGCCAGGTGGTGGTCAACAGTCAAAGTTTGACCGTTGACCATCGCGCGCCAGGGCGCACCATCGCGCGACAGACTAGCTCCATCGCGCGGCGGTCGAAGCTATCCCCATCACTAGGCCTGTCAACGGGCCGGATCGGATCCCGATCCGGTCCGGATCCGATAGATCCGAATCCGATAAGACTTGGATCCGATCCGAATCCGATAAGACTCAAATCCGATAGCAGAAATCCGGATCCGATCCGAAAAATTTGGATCCGATCCGAAAACTTTTTTACTCCAAAAATTTTAGCCAAAAAAAATATTTTTTTATAAAAAAAATACAACTTTTTTTCAAAAAAAAATATTTTCCAAAAAAAAAATAAAAGAAAAAATTGAAAATAAAAATACAACTTCTTAAACATTTTTTTTTCAAAATAAAAAATTTACTATATTTTTAAAAAATATTTCAAAAATTTATAAAAAGTAAAAAAAAAAAATAAAGTTCGGATTCGGATTGATAACGGATTTAATCCGATCCGATCCGGATCCGATCCGAATCCGATAACGTTACCGGATTCGGATTATCGGATTATCGGATCGACGTTATCGGATTCGGATCCGGATCGGATTTTTCGGATCGGATCCGGATCGAATCCGGTCCATTGACAGGCCTACCCATCACCTTTATCAGCTCGGCAACTTAACCACCAAGTAACCCTCAGCCAGCCTCGTGGACTAGCTGAGCTCCTATCTTTGCATCACCTTACCTTTCCAAAGGAGGCAATTTGGCCACCAAGCCAAGCCAACCCTTGTTGGTTGGTTCTTTCTCTTCTATACACCATTCTTTCCCCTTCTCCTATAAATACACCCCTCATACGCTTCCATTTAAAGAGTTCAAAAAATCCATACACCTTGGGTTTTCAAGTGTAATCAAGAAAGGTTACAAAATCCTACAACCATTTTCACACCTCAACCAAGCACAACCACCTTGTTATTCAACTCAAACATCCATCATTCAATCTCAACCTCAATTTAAAGCTCAAACACCATTCAAACTCAAAGAACCAAAGGTATAGCTTACCTTAGTTCTGTTGTCTGTTCTAATCCCTGAGGGAGGGCTGGCAGGGTTAAGGCTGGTAATCAATTCCAGTCCTAGCCCTAAAGTTGGCAAGGTTTCAAAAACCGTCATGGTAGGAACCAGGGTGCGATGGTCTCAGTCTCGCGTGCGACACTTTGTGGCTGCACGCGCTGGACCGTGTGGGGATTGGTGTCTTGCTGGTTTATGTCTTTCTTACATATAGATCACTCTACAAGCATAATAAAAACCAGTTTACTGCTTTTCTTAGTATAGACTGTTAGTCTTAGTTCAATATGCATATCTGCTATTTTGGAGTAACCCTGGGATCATTCTGGACCTGTCCCACCACCCAGGATGAGCAAAACCAAACACTGGAAGATTGACCTATACCCGCGCGCACTGGTCAAATGGAGTGTTAACCAGCGTGCCATGGCGCAACCATCGCGCGCCAAACTGACTTCCTCGCGCGACTGTCTATCCCCAACCAGTGGCTGGCCTTGCATGGTTAACTTGGTTTTAGGCCTCTATTTTTATCCCCACACTGTTTATGGGGTGTTTTGTTAATTTGTAGGGCTTTTCAGCCTTTAAACTGTATATTATAACTGCATAAACTGCTTGGTTTGTCCTGGGTATGCACTGGTCCTTTCAGAGCCCAATAAAAGCTGTGGGCTTAGGCTTACTGGCACGCGCAGGTCTTGTAGTTGTGCGCGCAGGTGTGATCAGCATGCATTGACTTGTTCAGTGCATACTGGTTTCTTCCTGCACACGATACTCCAAAACAAGGGCCTTCCAATCTGTTTAAAATCCCACTGCAGTCTGCTTTCATCCTATACTAACTACTCATCCATGCCATCTGTCACATCTTGCAAATCGTGTTACAGTTTTAATCCCTGATTAACTGTTCCTCTGCCCTAACTGGCTAAGAGTTGATTAATAAAAGAAGAATCACAAATATTTTCACAAAATGCTTAAGTAGAGACCGATCTCTGGATTGGACGAGAGGAGTGCCTTAAAACCCTTCCCCTCTCGTAACCTGGCACCCGAACCCAGATATGGTTATGACGGACTGGTTCCTGCACTTTTTCAAATCAAATAGCGCGGCAGGTGTTTCGAAATACAGTTTCTTGGGTGTCGGACCTTCAAACCCGAGTGGCGACTCTGTATTTTCGAGCGCTTGCTTCTCCGCTCGCGCTCCCTCGATTTCTGAGCTGCTTTGACAAAAAGGAACGAAATCCTTTTTCCAAGGGCATGCTGCCCATAGTACGTTACCCGACGAACCTTCAATTGTGGACCTTGGAGGGGTCCCAACGTGGTTTCCACCGAGTCGCTTTCTTCCTCCAAGGAATCCGAAAATGTCATTTGTTTATTCTGCTAATCGAGAGCCCTTCCCGTCCCTTGTAGCGACTTCGGAAGCCTGCGGGCCACCTCCGCCAATGGGCTTCTGCGAGTCTATTGGCCAGGCGGATATCGCTGCGGAGCCGATCTCCGCGGCAGTAGTGCAACTCTTGAGGGGGGAAGAAGACTTCGATGAACTCCCTCTTCTTTCCGCGAGAGGTTCCCCTATGGGCCAGCACAGGGCTACATCCTCTTCCACCCCTTTGGGCTCCCACCAACAGTCCACCACGGCCCGGATCCACTCTACTGAAAGTATCCTGGGCCGGGTCGCTGTTGGCTCTCCGGGCGTCTCCAACGCCTCCTTTTTTCAGGGCACCCAGTCGGCCGCGAGGAGGGTCACAGTCCCAGACGTGACTAGTCTGCATTCCCTAGCGTGCTCGACCTCCCAAGCTCACTCTCCTCGTCTATCTGCGAGGTGCACAGCCACTCCCCCCGCTCAGGCTTTTTTAGTTGTTGAAAACCGACAGCTAGAGGTAAACGAAGAACTCATTGGGGGGCCCACCTCCATTATTGACTCAGATCTGAATTCTCTATTTAAAGACATGACCTTCTTGCCAACTGATGATGTTTTGGGATGACAGGGAAGCCAAGCTCTTAGTGACTTTGGCGTGGACTTGAACGTGGAGATGGGAGAGCAACAAAGGGAAGAGGTGGAGTCCAAGGAGCAGCCCTCTCCCTGGCGAAGCCCTCTCGCGAACCTTGGGAAGGGGCCCATGGTCGCCGAAATGGAGGTGCCTGTCTGTATCTTCCCCGCGGGGCTATCCCGTGGATGAAGTCTACCACCCGCTCCTTAATGCCATAGCCCATGCTCATCCGAAGACATCTTCCTATTTCAACCCGTGGTCAGCTCAGCTTGGGGCACTCCTTCTCAGGGATCTCCATGAAGTGCTAACTCCTTGGGAGCAACTATGTTTCAACGACTTCATCACTGCCACAAAAACTGCCCTGCAGGTGGTCGTGTACGACATGGCAGTCATGGGGTTTGACCTCGGCTGGCTGAACGCGAGGAGCTCTGCGCTAAGGGCCGCGGGAGAAAGGGTGGCTCTGAGGCCCGAGATTCAGAGTCTTTCTGCGCAGTTGGAGTCCGCTCGGCAGCACTTGGCGAAGTGGTAGTACCCAATCGCAAATGCATTAGTTACATCATAGGGTCCTTCCCATTTGGGCGTGAACTTTGTAGTCTTCAAATTCCCTTGATTCCCCTACGGGTAGAACTTCTTCATGTATTTGGAATTGACCGCCCCTGTCCGAAAAGTGTATTCCACGCGGGCCAAGTGGTAGTACCCGATCGCAAATGCATTAGTTACCTCATAGGGTCCTTCCCATTTGGGCGTGAACTTTGCAGTCTTCAAATCTCTCATCACCGCTATGGTCGCCTTCCAGACTAAGTCTCCAATCTTGAATACCCGCGACACCACGCCCTTATTGTAGCAGTGTGCCACGGACTCCCAGTACTTTTCATGAGCGAGGGCCGCAGTAACCCTCATTTCCTCCAAGGCTTCTAAGTCTGCTATTCTCCCTTCCGCGGAGTTTTCCATCGCAAGAATCATCCACAGGAAAGGGACGCTCAGCTCCGCGGGGCAAGACTGTTTCCGCTCCACACACTAGACTAAAAGGACTAGTGCGGGTGGATTTCCTCTTCAAAGTTTGATAAGCCCAAAAGGCTATTGGCAGATGATCCGCCCAAGTTCCTCCGCGTTCATCCAGTATCTTACTCAGGATCCTTATCAAGGTTTTGTTCGTCGCTTTCGCTTGTCCGTTTCCTTGCGGATAGTTGGCACTGGAAGTATGGTGATCAACAATGTATTCATCAAGGAGGCTTCCTGTAACGCCCCCAAAATCGGGTTCGTTAAATAAAGGTTTTATTAGACAAACAAGGCAGAGTCTAGCTCATTATTACATCCAATCTCCTTAGAGAGGTTTATATTACACAAAAGGGAGGGTTACTAAGGCTAACTAAAGCTCCTTCTCTTCCTCCATCCTAGCGAGTTCCTCAGCTCCGAAAGCCTCCAGGGTATACAGCTCTCCTTGTTCATCTAAAAAGTCTGACACATTATACCAGCTTCGCCACCAGTATAATATGTCAGGGTCACATAAAGCAACACCGTGAGTGTCACACCCCACCCCGAGCCAGCACTCAAATGAGCCCAAACCGACGTGAGGATGCAACATCAACCACCAATCCAATCCTACAACCCAAGTTTTAGCAACTAAATTCATCAAACAACCATTTTATTGATAACGCAAAACTTGACGTTCTTACAAACACAGCGGAAGTCTTAAGAAAACGTTAAATTATACAGATATTAACATAGGCTGCAACTACATCTCTATCTACAATATCTCGCCAAAAATTCGTCAAGCCTCCCTAACGCGCTACCCTAAGCAAGGGTACAACCACAAGACGATCAGCAGTGGATATCTACAACGCCTGCAAAACTGGATTCCAGAATGGAATCCGAGAGTGTTTATGAGACATGGATGCAATTCTATATTAAAAGTACAGTTAAAGGTAATCCCAACTTGGCAACAATTATCAACAAAACTTAAAGCAACACCGGGCACACAGCCAATAGTTTAAGGCATAAGCCTTTGGCATTAAGCCAATCACCGAGCACACAGCCAATAATTTAAGGCATAAAGCCAATCACCGGGCACACAGCCAATAATTTAAGGCATAAAGTCTTTTGGCATAAAGCCAATCACCGGGCACACAGCCAACAGTTCAACTCAATATAGAACAACATCTATGAATCAAACACTCACCTTGTACTCCAAAAGAAAGTACAACTATGGTTTCGGTGCTCCTTGATTCACCGACTCGTCACCTATCCGCAAGCCAAACATTTTAGTATAGAAATACTTGAAAGGCTTAAGCAAATGTATTAACAATGTTCTGCATCCATTTAACTATATAGCAAATGCCGAACAAAAGTACATTCACCAATTCGTATTCCAAGACCAAAGATCTCATAACTCACTATTTAGCAGAACCATTGCTCGTATTTTGGCCATAACTCTCTATGGGTTCAAAAGAATACTACAAGCAGACCACCACTAGCAAGAAAACTTCTAGTACAACAATCTAGATATAAAATTTACCCTAATCGCAGTCCGTATGGCCAAGATACGCTCAACTTAAGTTACACATCTAAAGCAGCAGTCACAGTTTCCAGCAAAACAGGCTGCGATCGAAAGCTCATAAAAAATCATATACTCAATAATTTTCAATGATTCCAACACCAAAGCATCACCAATTGATCAAGGTTTAAGACTCATGCGAGCTCATAATCATTAAGTACATTTAACAATGACAAAACTGATGAAGAACATAACTCCAAAATCTGTCCAGATTCCCAGAATAACAAACCACCAACTTTAGAGCAAAAACTGATTTTGCTCAGACCCAACTAAGGCACAATCCTTATAAAATCAGAAAGATATACGAGTCTAGTTTCAGAATCAAGAAACGGTTCGCAAAATAGACACCCGAGCAAAAAGTTATGCCCGTTTTTTCAACACGTGTCTGTGCTGCCAGCACAGACGCGAACCATACACCAGCTCGGTTCGTGATTTTTATCTTTTTCCATACTACTCAGAAAATTCTGAAATTTTTACAGCATAAACTACACTCACAGAGGCATCTACAGTAAAATTATCAGAAAATAACATGATCGTATCATCAATGAAAAAAATTTGTCAAAACAAGACAGTTTATCAACTTGTTCAAACACAGTTACGCATGTTCATCATATACACGAAATTCTTTGAGACAAAACCCAATTCCAACTTCTAAAATCCTTTCTCATGGTTCCAATTCAGAGCATATTAGATGCAGAATGGAGGACCTAGCATGGAAAACATGATTTCAACACCTAAGAAGATGAAATTACCTATTAAGCTTCAATACAAGCTAGCCTAACTCTTCCTTCTTCTTCCTTCTTCCCTTTTTTTTTTCTCTTCCGTTGAGCTCTCTCTCTCTCTCTCTCTCTCTCTCTATAACGTAGAAGGCCTTCTCCTGAAGGTTTCTTCTTCTTTTTCTTTTTTTTTTAAAGAACACACACCTCAGCACACACATGGCACACATGCACAATCTTAAAAAAAAAAATTACACCTTAGCCCTTTAAGTTTCTAAAGTTTAATATAAAAGCACCTCAATTATAAAGGATGTTATAGTGAGCTTGAAAGCTCAATAGAGTAATCCAAACCCACTAACCCTTAACATACACATCAAAGATAGTATACGATTTTCCAAACTTAACATGCTTTCGAATAACACATACAATTACACATGCGCATTCACTAACGAGCGTTGGTGTCATGTTTTCCGTGTGTCTCTCCTACGCGACTCATCGTTTTGTGTCTCATCTTTTATCATCAATTCCGAAAACACGCACGCACACGACCATGGGTTACAAGTACCTTGTGTCGCACAACAATGAGCTACCAAGTCCGGCTCATTGCCACAAGGTTACCAACGCATGGCCACAATGGCTACCAAGTCCGGCACATTGTGTCACACACACACACACACACAACCATGAGCATCCAAGACCGGCACCTTGTGTCGCACAACAATGAGCTACCAAGTCCGGCTCATTGCCACAAAGGCTACCAAATCTGACTCATGGCCATAATGGCTACCAAGTCCGGCCATTATGCATTTCCAAAACACTTTTTACCCACATCAACCACATCTTAGGTGTCATATCTCTACTTTTTCAATTCCATGTGTCTCGTAACATGCATCGACTCCGCGGTGGGACTATTCACATAACTCATGCGATACCAAATAGCAAGATCATCCAACTCTATACTATCATGCTCGTTAAAAGGTCAAAATACGAATACTTCGTTTCAAAACAACACTTTATCTTTAAAACGCATTTCCTTCGAGAAGTTCAATAAAACAACACATGTTTATTGACGAGTTCATACAATCACGTAGCAATTAGGCGATCAAGCAATCAAGTAGCCACAAGATCAAAGTAAACTACGTACTTTTAACAAGAAAGTTCTACAAGCTAAATAATTCAACTAACTTTATTTTCTTAAAGAAATAGTTTGAAAAGCTCAACACACATCTTATCTATACTTAGGGGTAGAGAGTAAGGACACTCTACAAGATCATGCAATCAACTAGTCTTACGAAGAAAGTATACTAAGATAGCGGGGAAGTCGCGGACGGACGGAGTAATGGCTTACGATAAGCTTCCGATAGCCGAAGAGAAAGGTTTCTCTCGAAACTAGATCGTAACCTATACTACTACTACTTTAGGATCGAGGTGGTGGTCGTATGGTGGTTTAGTGGCGGAGATGGAAAGCTTCTTTGAAAAACAAGAAAGAAACTCAAGAACAAGCCAAGAACATCAAGAACAAGTTATGCTTTCAAGAAAGAAGTTGGAGAGTGGAATGAGGTGTGAGTTCAAAGCACCAAATGGCTTGGTATTTATAGGCAAAGCCTCTCCTCTCTCCTCTCTTGGCCGGCCCTCTCTCTCTCTCCTATATCTCATTTTTTAATTCCAAGCAATCTTTCTTCCTTGCAAGAAACAACCTAGAATCCTAGGTTTGCATGGCTATGGTGTGTACCATGGATTGGATTTTGGAAAGGAAGATTGGCCAAGGAATTGGATTTGTTTCAAGTATAAAATTAGGGTTTGTACAATGAAGGACTAGATTTTTTTTTTTTTTTTGGGTAAATCAGCATGAAATAAAAAAGGGGCTAACCGAATATACAGCCTACAAGGGGCATACCCCAGGAGGAAAGGAAAAGAAAAAGAAAATGCCTACGCCAAATGGCTACATAGGACTAGGAGTGAATATAACATTTGATTCCTATCCATCTAAAAGAGGGAGACGAATCAAATGGCAAAAAGAATACACATAGTGCAACTTAACAATAGGAGTGACCAATTTACATGTTACTGAAATATAACTAACAAGAGCTTTCAAACTGAACATAACAGCCAAGTTGTTAATGTTCAACCTTCAGAAAAAATGTTGCGAGCAGCTTGGCAAAACAGAGATGGCACATCACAAATGGCAGCAGCAATCACAGGTGCAGCATCACGTATTGAACATGGTCAGAAGCATCACCCTTGCTTCCTTTTGAATCTGGACTCCACACGGCAGCATATATGTGCTCTGCTGGACATTGCTCTCCTGTGACCAAGCTATATCTGAACCATATCCTACCACAAAACCAAGCTATAGCAGAAATCCAACAAAACCATGCAGAGGACGTCCCCCTCTGCGAAGGGAGATCCCAACAACATCCCCTGTTGGTTAGGCATTTACTACAATGCAGCAACATAACATAACAGTACAGAACTGAACTGTACGGAACAGTAGCAGAGTAGCAGAATACAGAACAGCAAAAGTAACAGACAGCATGGTATGGACAGCCGATATGGACACCAATCATCACAGGTGAGCCAACTCATGGCAGATAGCAGCAGCTTCCAACTCATCACAGTCAAAATCAAAATGGTCCATGAATATGGACATCACATGAGCATTATCCAAGAGGCAAATGTACATAGCAGTCCTCAATAATAACAGCCTCAATAATAGCAGCAGTAGCAGTAATGAAATCACTTGGTAACGAAAATTCAGAGGCTAATCCAGCCATAACAGTCCTAAATTTGGGAAACCCCCAAGGTTTATATCTCCTCACTCTACTCCACCCTCGAGGCCTAATTCACCAACATTCTAAAAGCAAAAGGGTGAGCTGCTACTCCCTCGTCTCGCCCTCACAAAATGCCTCCCTCTATTTATTACCTCCGCTCACAAGAAGAAAAGGCTCAAACCCACAACTCACAGGTTCACACAAAGGAGGCCTACTGAAACTTCAAACAAAGCAAAACCTAACAGATTCCATGAAGGAACCAAATGCAGTAGCTGCCCCAAAAACCATCTTGAGTTTTAAGATATTTACCTCATAAATAGAAGTACTAGCAGCCAATAACCCCTCAGATCTTGAACCTTGTATAGTGAAACCACCACCTACAAGTATCCTCCTTTGAAACCTGAGTAGCCCTCAATAACTCTTTGGAATCTGCAAAACAACATGAAATATGAAAGAGGTGAATGAAATGATACAATACTATGGGTTGTTTTGGGAAATGAATGAAGGACTAGATTTGCTTACAAAGGTCATGCTTTCACTTTGGAAGCATATCAAAGAAGGACAAGGGTGATCTAAGCATGGTCAATTAAGGTGAGTACACTAGCACACACATCACACTCTCTCTCCCTCTCTCCATCCGATCTCTCTCTCTCTCTCTCAATCTCTCTCAGCCTCTCTCTCCTTCTTTCTCCCTCTCTCTTTCTTCCTCTCTTGGTACAAAGTACAATGTACATATATATAACTATATATGTATAGATTCGGAAGGACAAAGGTTGATGGATTGGAAGAGTAAAGATTTGGCAAGCTAGGGTTTGTACAAGATTTACCCAATAGGAAATGAATTTAGGACAATTTGGTACATAGATTTGCTAGAAAGAAATCTTCAAGAAATCAAGCAAAGGTCAATGGAAGCACAAGAGATCAAAGGTACAAATCTCTCCCTCTCTTTCCTCCTCTTTCTCTCTCTCCCTCCTTCTCTCTCTCTCAGATCTCTCTCCTCTCTCTCTCTCGGCTTTTCTTTCTCTCTCTCCCTCTCTCTCTCTCTCTCTCTCCCACTTGTACTCTCTTGGAAGAAGTATATATATACTAATATATATATAAGTACTTTGGGTCTTTAAGAATATCCACATTTTCAAGTAAATTAGATTTTCTAATTAAAATATTCTAATACACAAATGCACAATTCAATATTATATATATATATATATACATATATATATATACATACAAGTACATACATATAATATACAAGCCATGTACCACAAAATCTAGCCTAGATATGACCTAATACAATATCTAATAAACAATTATACTACTTTCAAAGTATAAGGTCCTAAATTAATAACCTAAAGTACTAATTGTATTATAATAGATTTTAACACATGCCAAATCCATTATTTTAATCAACCTATTCTTGGTTGGCAAGCAAAGCTATTATCCAATGGATAATAGTTTCCCTAGCGGTTAATAACCAATGGGTAATGATGGCTAGGATTCTAATCTATCGTCCAATGGGTAAAGAGTCTCTTAACGGTTATTATCCAACGGTTAATACCAAAAAGTCTAATACTTGCAATTAAGCGCTAAACTAATCTAATCTCGTACTTAGGAAGATTAACCACGGTTTACCTATTGACCAATGGGTAAAGGAAACTCTAACGCTATTGTCCAACGGTCGATAGTTTAAAGGTTCGAACGGTTCAAAGGGTTAATCTAGGGTTACCGAACTCAAGGGTTTCAAAAGGTTCGTGAATCGAGGCTCATAAGATTCATGGAGGTTTAGGAACGATCGGTGACTAGGTTTAACGATAGCTAAGTCGAAACGTCGATTAAAAGCTAGCTAGGGTTGCTAGATAGGATTTCCAGCCGATAAGTGGGATCTTAGGGTTTCACCCTAGAAACGCCAGGAAGATCGGCGGTTAAACGACGTTTAAAACCTAATTAAGATTTTTCAAACAGTAACAACGAAATTTTTATTTAGTAAAAATTAGGGTTGTTACACTTCCCACGTGATGGTTAATGAACGGAGTCCCATTATCGAAAAGAATCACCTTGGGTATGCCGAATTTGCAAATGATGTTTTCCTTGATGAATGCTGCCACTGCGTCTCTTGTAGCCTTCTTCAGCGGAGCAGCTTTAACCCACTTGGTACAAACCTCCGTGGCCGCCAGGATCCACCTACTCTTCCGTGAGGCCAACTTGATTGGCCCAACTAAGTCTATGGCCCACGTGTGAAAAGGATATGGAGTGCAGATTGAATGCAATTCCACAGAGGGGGCATGAACTAAGTTGCCAAACTTCTAGCACGCCTGGCACCTTTGCACGTGTCGTTTGGAATCACCCTCCGTAGTAGGCCAGAAGTATCCCAGATGGACCAACTGTTCATAGAGCTTTTTCCATCCTTGATACTCAGTTCCGTGGGTCCTTCTCAAAACCTCCTCTGCTTCTTCTTTGTCTACACACCTTTAAGGCATCCCGTCAAGGGTCCCTCTGATCAAGAGCCTCTTCTCCAAGAAGTAACGTCGCGCTCCACGGATAGCCCTGGCGGACTCAGTCCGCTCCATAGGTAAGGATGCTTCTCGTAAATAATCAATGTAGACTTGCCTTCAATCTGTCTCTTGATCACCGATACCCAACATAAGGCATTCCGGCCTGGCCGCGTACAAGGAGCACCATGTACAGTTCTTTGCAATTAAATCAGCGTCTTTCTCCATGCCAAGCCAGTAATAGCCTTGCCTCTGAATCCTTCTGTATAGAGCTATCTCATTATCCACACAATTGTTGTCTTGAATTTGGTTCAGGACTTCTCTTGATTCCTTTGAATCAACGCACCGCGCTAGCCATCCTTGCGGAGCACGGTGATACAGTTCTCCGCGCAAGATTACAAAGCATGAAAGTTATGCGGTGGACAAGTGTCCCACGCCGGTAGCCTGTTGTGTCTTGATGGCTCCGCGCCAGTCCTCTGTCGGCTCGGAAAAGTCTTCTAGAACAGACGGCTCAAACATCTTCACAATTTCTATACAAGCTCTTACCCCCAGAGTTGCAAGGGCATCTGGGCAACGATTTTCTGACCTGAGCTTATGGATGATGTTGGCACTCTTGAAAAGTTTCATCAGCTTCTGGACCGTTGTCCAATATGGTGCCAGCGTTGGTTCCCTCAACGCGTAAATCCATTTTGTTACAGAATTACCAATTTTGAATCTCCCGCTATCTTCAGGTGTTTAATCCCTCTTTCTTTCGCTGCTACTAGACCCAAGATCAGTGCCCCATATTCTGCCTCGTTATTAGAGCAAGGGAAACTTAACTTGTAAGCCAAATGGAATTTCTCCCCTTCTCTGTTCTGCAATACTATTCTCGCGCCTCCTGCTCCACTTCCCACAGCCCCATCGAAGCTGAGCGTCCAGTGTGGGTCATCTGTGCTGGCCGTGAGAGCTTCAAAACCATCTCCGGGCACAGATTCTTAGAGTGGTTCGCACTGGCCACATGGAAACTGGGCTAAGAGGTCCCCTACGACTTGGCACTTAATTGCTTTTGGTGTAGCGCAAGAAATTTTGAATTCTATGAGTGCCAATAACCATCAAGCGACCCAGCCTGTGAGTGCAGGTTGGGACAGGAGATACCTTACTGGGTTGCACTTGGTGATTATCTGCATAGGAAAGGACAAGAAATAATGTATGAGCTTCTGCGCGATGAAGATGAGGGCTGAATAGTGCCGCTCGATGGTCGTGCATCTTTCTTCCGCTCCTTGGACCTTCCTGCTGATGTAGTAGACTGGGCGCTTCGTCCCATCTACTTCTTGTACCAGTAGGGCCCCAATGGATCTCGGGGTTGAATTCAGGTAGAGTATCAGCGGCTTTCCCGCGACTGGTGCCACCATTGTTTGGGGAAAGGTTAGAGCCGCTTTAATCCGCTCAAAAGTTGTTAGTGCTCCTGCTTCCATTCAAATTTTGCATTACCCTTCAATAGGTCTGCGAGAGGTGCTGCGATTTCTGCCAACCCAGGGATAAACTGCCGCAGGTAAGAAACCTTCCCCAAGAATCATTTGAGTGTCTTCTAAGAGTGGGGCGGGGAAATTTTCGCAATAGACTTAATCTTGGCCCCATCCACGTCAATGTCGTGGCGATGTACGAGGAAGCCTAGGAACTTTCCCGCGGTAACACTGAACGCGCACTTTAGCGGATTCATTTTGAGGTTGAACTTCTTGCAGTTGCTAAACATTCTCTTTTTATTTTCTCTCTTGAATTTATTGCTAGGACTTGAGTTAGTCATACTTGACTTATCAATAGGCTCACAAGTGACACACGACTGACACCCGTCTAATTAGGGGTGAGCATGGTTCGAATTAGTTCAATTTTATAGTAAACCAAGAACCAAATCAATACCTACGAATTGTGAATTTAGAAAACCAAACCAATCCATAGAATGCATAGAACCAAATCAATCCAAACTATAAAAATACGGTTCGGTTCCTATTTTGACCACGGTTCGCATCAAACTGAGATATCTATCTTCATAAACTATTTAAATTGAGTACTGAGAGACATTAAATCAATCATTATTTGTATTAAAACCAATTCTTTTCTTATGCAAGGAATATAGTAAAGAAAGAACTATTAAGAGAGAAAATAGTGGCTAACAAAAAGTGCCTATTATTGACCGAAAAATAAAGAGATGAATACAATTTGCCAATTTATGTTTATTACATTAGATTTAGATAGAATAGAGTTGAGTGGAGTTTTGTTCACCCTCCACTTAAGAGAGTGAACATTACCCTTCTTCTTATTGGTTGAAATGGTGTGAATCCCACCACAAAGTGTGTGGATCCTACCACAAAGTGATGTCATGCTTACCAAAAAGTGTATTATATGGGTGGAACCTACATCATTTCAACCAATAAGGAGGGTAACGTTCACCCTCTTTTAAGGAGGGTGAACAAAATTGCACTCGATAGAATAGGAATATAGTTTCATCATACAAATTCAGAGTATTAGATTAGAAAATTAATTGACTATGGCTTAGGCTAGTTTTATTTGGTGTATCTAAATCGTGTATATATCAATACATATACGTATATATACACATATGCGCACATACATACGGTTCAGTTCGGATTGAAATAGAAACCGTTAACATAAATCTGCAGACCAAACCATTGAACACGGTTCATAATTTTTTAAAACGAGAGCCAAACCACACTACTAAAAAACCAAATCAAACTATGTGGTTTTGATTGATTTCGACTAAATTCGCAGATCGATGGTTTTTTGGGTCAGGTCTAATGAGGTACCAACTTATTTCTGCTAAATACTTCTTTACATGGTTATTTCTGTTCACATTTTGGTCTCACAAAAGCTCCCAAAAATTTAGGGAGCTGATAATGCCAAAATCCTTTTTGTTCCTGCCAAAACCCTTTTTGTTCCTGCCAAAGCTTTTTCATTGTATGACTTAATTGCCCTTCACTACACCACTTGCTTTACGAAAATGCCCCTTCAAATCTAGAGGATTATTTTTGTTTACGTCTCTTCTCAAATTACCTCTAGTTTTGCTCATGAATTGCATTTTTGCTTGATGTTTAATTTTTGTTTGCTTCTCTTCTAAAATTAGCTCTAGAATTTGTTCATGAATCCTTACATTTTTTATTGAAACATGGAATTGAAAAATGCGTTGCACTTTTGAGATTTTAAAGGGTATTTTCGTAAAGTAAGTGATATAGTGGAGGGCAATTAAGTCATGCAATGAATGAGTTTTGGCAGGAACAAAAAAAAGTTTTGGCATGAACAAAAAGGGTTTTGGCATTATCAATTCTCAAAATTTAACATAAACTAATTAAATTATGAGGGACAACATAGTCCAATGCCTGATTTCATAGGTCCTAATCAACATCTATGGATAACTTATTTCTCAAAAGGAAAAAATAAAAATACTACACCATCTCTCTCGAAAGGATATGCTGAATAGGGTTTTTCCTGAGGGAGAGACAGCACCTCCCCCCTCCTTCATTCTCTCTCTCTCTCTCCCTTTTTCTCTCTCTCCTTTTCCTAGCCCATCTACTACTTTCATCGCCGTACAAATTTCAAGTCTTCTTCGCCCATCTCATTAGTATGTCCACGGCTATGATCCCAATGGTGAGAAAGTCCCATGGTCGTAAACAGCAAGTCCAGCGTCCTTGAACGGCAAGTCCCATGGTCGGAAGCCCTCGTCGACTGCATTTTTCATCCTCTCCCGCTTGTGTTCGAGTCTGCAGATCTTGCGCATGCCAAACGGTACTGAGGAGAACGGTCTGGAGATGGTGCTGGGTTGCAGCAGACGATGGGTTTTTTTTTTGTGTGGCGACGGCTGAAAATTTGATCTTGCGTTGTAACGATCCTGATTTTTGGTAAATAAAAATTTCGTTAAAAATTTGAATTTTATTTTATTACTTGGATTTTTATTTCCATAACCAAAAATCGGTCGTTACTGACTAATGAAAATCTCATTGTTTATTCGAGAAATCTTGATTAGGTTTTAATCGTTGTTTAACTACCGTTTTCCCGTCGATTCTAGGATTAAGTCTTAAACCTTTCATCTCGGCTGGAAATCCTATCTAGCAACCCTAGTTAACTTTTAACCTACTCGTTCACCTATTGATCGTTGACCTAATTACCATTTGTTCCTAATCCTCAGAGAACCTTGTGAACGTTGGCCCGTGAACCTTTTGAAACCCTTGAGCTTTGTAACCCTAGATGAATCTTGTGAACCTTTTAGCTATTGACCATTGGACAATAGCGTTAGGGTTTCCTTTATCC
The DNA here is from genome assembly GCA_025413875.1 of Rhododendron molle. NCBI lineage: Eukaryota > Viridiplantae > Streptophyta > Magnoliopsida > Ericales > Ericaceae > Rhododendron > Rhododendron molle. The sequence continues at coordinate 22,689,252 of CM046397.1, forward strand.
ATTAGTTAGTAGGATAATCTTAGTTAACTTTCCTAAGTACGAGATTAGGTTAGTTTAGTGCTTAATTACAAGGTATTATACTTCCTAGCATTACCCGTTGGTTAATAACCGTTAGGAGATTCTTTACCCATTGGACGATAGAATAGAATCCTAGCCATCTTTACCCGTTGGTTAATAACCGCTAGGGAAACTATTATCCATTGGATAATAGCATTACTTAGCCACCAAGTACTAGTGTATTAAAATAATAGGATTAGCCATGTGTGTTATTGGATTAAAATAAGATTAGTACATTAGGGTTATTATTTAATTGCTTGTACTTTGATTAGTTTATTAGATATTAGGATTATGGAAATCTAAGCTAGATTTGATGTACTAGCTATGTGTATCTATAGGTGTCCTTGTATGTATATATATATATATATATATAAAATCCCGTTCACCTGCGGGATCCCGCATTTTTGCAAAATGCGGGAACGTCAAAACGACGTCGTTTTGACGTTCGTTTCACCCGGTTAGCATTCGCGGGTTTAATGAGTCCTGGTCCGGGTATTTTTATCTCGCGGGTCGGATTATCCCCAATCCGGGTTATAACAAAACCCCACGGCCCCCTATCTCTCTCTTCATTCTCCCCAAAATTTTGAAATCGCGATTTTACAGACCAGAGAGAGAGAGAGGCGATTTTACTGTACAAGACGACGATGACGATCGATCTACCTATAGGAGTTCCATCACAGGTATCTTCTCTCTCTCCCTATGTCTCTCTGTCTCGCTCTCTGGTTGTACAGTAAAAGCTAGGGTTTCTGTAACCCTAGGGTTCGAACTCATGTTCTACGAACCAGTCAATGATTCGTCGAAGAAGAGAGGCTCTGCTCTCTCTTTCCCTCTCTCTGTCGAAGTCATATTTGAGGAACCAGTCCGAAATGTTTTGAGGGTTTTTTCTTTCTATTATTTGGATCTCCACAGGAAGAAAAACGAACAATGAATGAAGAAGAAGTACTATCGATGAACGAAGAAGAAGGATCGATGAACGAAGAAGAAGGTATCTTCTCCTCTCCATCTGAATCTTTTAAAAATTGTGTTTTTTTGGGTTAAAAAACAGTTAGGGTTAAAGTTTTGAATTTTTTTTGGATATTCCCCCTTATTTGTAACAGATACAGAAATAGAGAGTGAAGAAATGGAAGAAGAAGTTGTAAGCAAGGCAAACCCCATTTTCGAACCACCACCTGCAGGGTATGGTTCTCTCTCTCTCTCTCTCTCTCTCTCTCTCTCACACACACATGAACAGTAGGTTAACCTGGTAGATTTAGTGATATTTGTCTGTTGGGTTGTTTTTAGTGTGCAGTCTTTGGATGCTCTACAATTAGTCTCACCAGTACCATGTGAACCGTGTGAATCTGTTGGTTCTTGTGTACCGAAAATGGAACAACAGTTTGACAACTTAGACAATGTTTTTAAGTTTTACAACAATTACGCTAAACAAGTTGGATTTAGTGTTCGAATCCATTCTAGCAAGGTTAATGATGGTGAAATAATTAGGAAGGAGTACGTTTGTTACAAGCAAGGGAAGAGGACACCAAAAAGTTCAGAAAATTCTGAGGCCCCCACAATACGGCGGCGTGGTATAATTAGAACTGATTGTAGAGCAAAATTGAGTGTCGTGAGAAACAATACAGGTGAAGGGTTTGTTGTCATCCAATTTCTGGAGGCTCATAACCACGAGCTTACCTCGCCAAGGAGGGTGCATTTGTTACCTTCTCATCGTCGAATGTCAGCTGCAGCTAGATCTTTAACAAAAGATCTAGCAGCTGCAAATGTGCCACCTTGCCAACAAATGGCTATTTTAGAGGTGCAAGCCGGAGGTATTGAAAACATTGGATTTACAAACCGAGATCTTCACAATAGTGACCGGAATAACAGAAAAAAGTATGCAGGCCATGACGCCAATATGTTGTATGAGAAGTTTGAGATTGAAAAAGAAAAGAATCCCAATTTTGTGTTTTCATTTATGCAAGATGATAAGGGGAGGTTGAGTCGTTGTTTTTGGACCGATGCGATTTCTAGAAAATCATACTACTATTTTAGGGATGTGGTGGTGTTCGATACTACGTACAACACAAACCGATATTCTCTCGTCTTCGCACCTATATTAGGGGTCAATCACCATGGGCAGACAACACTTTTTGGGTGTGCATTCTTGAATGAGGAAACGACCGAGTCTTTTGAGTGGTTGTTAAAGGAATGGTTGAAAGCAATGCCAGGAGGCCCACCCAAAATGATAATCACTGATCAAGATCCGGCAATGACAAAAGCAATCGGTAATGTTCTTCCAAATACGCTTCATAGGTATTGCATTTGGCACATCACGAAAAAGTTTTCTGAGAAACTAGGTGCAGTCATTTATAAAGAACATTATGATAAGTTTTCGAGTTGTATATGGGAATCCGAGAGACCTGAAGAGTTCGACGTAAGATGGGGTGATTTGCTACAACAAACAGATTTAACGGGGCATAGTTGGCTGAATGACTTGTTTGAAATTCGTGGTAGATGGATTCCTGCATATACCAGACACATTTTTTCTGCAGGTATGACGAGTAGTCAAAGAGCTGAAAATAATCATGCATTCTTCAAGCGGTTTGTGTCTAAATATAATTCTTTGTTGGATTTTGTGACGCGTTTTGAGAGGGGAATTTCTCGTATACGTCATAATGAATTGGATTTCGATCATAAAGATGCAAATGAGAGGCCACAAATGAAAACCATGTTCTTGATGGAAAAGAGAATGAGCGAAGTATATACCTTGCCTATCTTTCAAAAGTTCCAGGATGAAATCTTTCAAAATAGTGCTTATTTGCTTACGATGAAACATGAGGATGAACATTGCCGTTTGTGGGATGTCAAGAGGGAAGACAAGGTTGGTTTGAGAAGTCGTGAGGTTTCGATAGATAAGACATCAAATCATGTGACTTGCAGTTGTAAGATGTTTGAATGTGAAGGTATTCCATGTCGGCATATGTTGGCATACTTCTTTAGAATGGGGATTAGGGAACTGCCTACTGAGTACATTTGCACGAGGTGGACTAAAACCGCGAAGGCTAGCAGAGTTATGGATGACTTGCGCAACGGTGCGAATGAAATATGTGGCACTTCTCTTTTAGTGAGGCGCCAAGGTCTCTTTCAACTTGCATCTAATGTGATTGATGACGCTATATTGGATGAGGAAGGAACCAAAGTTTTGCAAGAAGGTTTGGAAGCATTACAAAAGCAGATTGCAGCCATGAGGATTTCTCGCCAAGATGGCGGACCAAGTGCTACCGATGTGCCCATTTCTCTTGGAAGTCAGCATAGATTTAAGGAACCAGAACAAGTTAGGGCAAAGGGTTGTGGTAAACGACTGCAGGGAGGAAAAGAGAGGGCCGTGAACAAGAAGAGTAGGAAATGCAATGGTTGTGGCTTAACGGGGCAGTCGCATGACAAAAGGAATTGTCCAAAACTTCTCAACATGTAGGTGAATTCAATTAAATATGTTCATTTCAATTTAATTGTTTAATTGTTCAACTTTTAATTGTTGGCTTCTTTTCTTAGCTCTTCGCAAGATGTTGATGACGAGGATGACATGGACTATGATGATTGTAAGTGTTTAGTTCATTTAATTGTTGATAAAACTTAGGTTGTTCATGAAACAGTGCATCTTTGATACTTTTCACATGTTTTTCGACTTCTATTTGTATGTCTTGATAAAAGAATAATGGTTTCTCTAATTGCAGTGTCATAATCGCGTGGGCAGGATCTGCTGTTGTGTCTGATCTGATCTGATCTGTTTTCAGTCCTGCAGTTTGGTAGTTCAACTACCATTTTATAGACATTTGCTGCTATGTTTGATGTATAAGGCTGCTGTTTGGCATCTATTTGGGATTACTTTTTTAAGTTGTATAAGCTGCTAGGGTAGTCTGTAGCAGCTGTGTAGTGATAGTAAGCTGCAACTGCTGCTGTTCTGTATCTGCATTTGCTGTTTTGCTGCTCTAATGTTGCTTTGGCTACCTGCTGCTGCTGCTGACCATGTATTATGCTGCCATTTTGCTGATTCAGTATTGGTTCAATACTCTTCTATGTATAACCCATTGTATAATTTCGTTTTGTGTCCGGTTGGGCTTGTTTGTAATGTCTTGGTCTGTCTTTGTACCTTTGTGTCTGGTCTACTCTTGCCTTGGAGATGGTCATATGAATTCTGTAGAGCCCTGAATGCTTCGAATCCTTGGTAGTGGACTGCTATATTGCTGTTATTGATGGAGAATATGGGATTTCTATCTAAATTGATGATGTTGCTGTTCTGATGCTGTGCTGCCTGTTGATAAGATGATATTGATGTTATTGATGATGGTCTGGGAGATGATATTGTGCTGGATTTTTTTTTTGCTAATGGAGGAGATGCTATTGCTGAATTTTTGCTGGTGCTGCTGAATGGTGTTGCTGAATGTTTTTGCTGCTTCTCTGTGAGGATGGGGTGCTACTATTGCTTAGGAATCATGAATCATTTTCCAGTTTTGCTGCTGCTAAGCTGTGTGGTTTTGTCTTATGCTGGGTTGTGATGATGCTGTTAATGTTCTACTCATGCTGTCAAGACAAGATGGTAGCTACGACAACAATCTGATAGTACCATGTGTAATTTCGTTTTGTATAGGCCTGTGGCTTTTACTTTCAGTCGTTCTCGACATATTTTGCCCTTTGTTTCCTTTCTCAGATTAATCTTGTATCGAATATCCAGTGAAAGAAGAAAGGTTGAGCTTGTACTGGTTCTTCTTCCAATGTATTGTTATGGTTTGGTTTGAGTTCCTCCATGGTTGCACTTTTATTTGGTTCGACGGAGTGGTTTTTTTTTTTTTTTTGGGTACCTGAAATTCGAGGTAGATGAATCTTTGGTGCCCCAACTTTCAGTTTCTGTACAAGCTTAAATCCTGAGATCCATCATGCATGCATACGTGAGATCCAATTTGTTAAGGTGGGACTGATTTGGTTTCTGCTGAAGGGTTGAAGTTCTAGTGTCAATTCCTGGCACAATAGGATCCCTGCAGCTGCTGCGCTTTCTGTAAGAATCTGGACTTCAGTATTTTTGGTCCCATGCATTTACAAGCAGCTCCATCCCCAGAAGTAATTGATATGATCAGCAGAATGGAAAGGGCATTGACTCCAAGCTTCTGCAAACTTTTGACATAATAAATGGCCACTCTCTTGAAAGTTTCATCTTAAATTCACTGACCAATTTCTGAGAAACTAGATCATCTGATGTTCACCAAAAAGCTAGATCATCTAATGCATACCTGTGGATTAGTTTGGCTTTCTATGCACCCTAAACTTTTGAACTTTAACAAACAATTGGTATCCCACACCATGTGCCCTCTCCATTGTGAACCTATTTCCAGAAACAAGCCTTCGGTATGCAGAAAACACTAACAGAACAGAAGCAGAAAACAGAACAGAAAGCAATACACATAGTAGCAGAACAGAACACAATTCAGTTCAGTAGCATAGCAGGACAGAACTGGACAGCAGCCACCTAGAATGTCTACTACACAACCAATTGTAGCTACAGCTTAACAAATCAGAAGCAGCTACAGCTTAACAGGTATAAGACCACAGTTAAGGATAAGAAAATATCCCATTCTACGCGAACCTACCAAAAAGCATCCCAAAAAATGCCTCCAAAGTTAAGGAAAGTTTGACATTACATTACATTCATTTGAGTACGCTA